>OY740772.1:16267797-17490906 GCA_963513935.1 Aphrophora alni
TGTTTAGCAGACGTCTATGAAAGTTGCAGGGGTGAAGGGACAATGTGGGTGTAGAAGCCATACAGTATGTTGGTCTTTATAAACACCATGCAATATATCAGGACGAGATTTTTACAAGGCCACACTCATATTGAATTCATACCTAATCAGTGTGTAAATATTACATTTTTAGTTAAATAGAGTATATGTTGCACTTGCCATCTCAAATCCATCATTTTAAACCCAAATTATAATTTTTTTGTAAACTTCACAATTAAAGTATAAATAAACCTTATAATTATACAAGTAATGAACTGTTATTTATTGAAAACAATTATTATTTTTATTATTTATATTCATAAAAATTCAGTTCTTAATCTTGTGTACTGTCTTAGAATTCTCTCGGCCAACTTTTATGTATATAGATTCTCAAATAATAACAGTAATAATTATCAATTGTCTCAAATAAATATTAAATACCTAACATTAACAACATGAATTTGGTGATAACTTACAAGCAATATGGGTGAGGATATGATATGATGAGTAATGGTTTGAACAATATAATGTGAGTAACATAAATTACATTATCTAATTAGTTGGTTGGGGGTTTAAAGTTTATGATAACAGGTTGGTTATTGCTTATAAGGTCAATCATGATAGATGTTGAATTGGTTTCTGGCCTAACCTAATCCTAATATTTAATTCCTGGCAGGACTGTAGTGTGATCATATAGAACCCCATTGAAATTCAGAAAATCGATTAACAGTTGTTTTTATCATATCTAGTGTATTGTTCAATTTCAAACACATTAAATTAGATAAACTTTACGTATTTCAATTGTGCATGTAACTCTTTTTACGATGACAAATAGCAACTTTATTGTCAAAAATATAATTTCGAACCCTGAGCTCCACAAAATGTGATATTCGTAGATCTGACAAGGCCGACTCACTGACACGACCTAACCTAACCTAACCTAACCTAACCTAACCTAACCTAACCTACCTAACCTAACTAACCTAACCTAACCTAACCAACCTAACCTAACCTAACCTAACCTAACCAACCTAACCTAACCTAACCTAACCTAACCTAACTCTGTTTTATAATAGCAAGAAACCTATACCGTGTGCAGTATCTGTATCTGTGTAAGTATCTGAGTTAAAGAATTGTAGGGTTAGGAATACAAATAAAACAAAAACTACTAAATATTTTGGTGGATTTGTGAGATGTACTATTAAAATGCGACTTGAATACAATTTTTATATTTAATATTATTTCAATTACTAATAATTACGGAGGGAATTCGTTAAAGCTTTACTATTTAGAAAGTTGTAAAATAGGTTTAGGGCCACTCCCCTTCTTTCTCAATCTGTATATATAATGCACGTCCCACAGTACTATGGATTGATTATTATTGTTATTGATTGATTATTGTAGTTCTTGTATCACTGAAGATGGCGAAATTGACGGTTAAAACAAGTTTAATTTAATGAACATTTGATTTGTGACACTTTGTGTGACAGATAAATTAACAAATTTAACGAAATAGAGTAATAAATTTAAACGTTTTAGTATACTAATTTGTCCAGGATATTTTGTGAAAAAATTGATTTTTTTTTTATATAATAATACAATTCAACTGCTTTAGGCAATAAATACAGGAAATGGCTTCTAAGAAGATATACGACTCCCCCCACACCCCTCACCCCCTCCCCCAGTCTTTTCACCTATTCAAAGGACTAAGTGATCAATCATGTTGACCTATTCTTCATTCTTTTCCTTACAATGAAATGTATTAAACATACAATATCTCTGCAAACATAAACATCTATTTGAAATTATAACTTCTAAATTTCTGGGTAACTTTCATAGAAACAATATTCCAAATTCATTTGTTGTACAAATTTTACTAAAATGTAGATTAAATAGACAAAGACATTTTGGCGAATCTGTGTATGAATATTATTTTGGTTTTTTTTTTATGGGTATGTGAGAAAGTTAGTGCAATATTTTTACATTAACGATTGTAATTACATTTTTCCCTTGTTAATAAAAACATTTAGTTTTTAAGACGAAATACATCTCGGCCCTCATTGCCGTATAAAATATAGGAGATACAAGAAAGACCCTAACCCTCGCTTGCTCGGAAAAGTACAAGAGTTGGTCTTGAAAAAAGATATTATCAAATCTGAGACTACGTGAAAAAATGTGTAAGTCTAGCTTGGGGTCCCCAGAATCATAGTAAAGAGATTGCTCATCTCCATGTACAGGTTGAAGCCCAAAAATTAGAAACTCTAATGATGCCATTATTTATTTTATCGGACAACTTCAGATACCTTCAAATCCACACTAGCGCATTCTGAACCTGAACTCATAAAACTGTTCAACCCACACTGCGCAGTATATTGAGGCTCACAATCGTACGTTATGGGATTTCTTCTTTAATTACTGTACTCAGTACAGCAAGCCCCTGAGGGTCATTCTAATTATAAATCCACAATCTTTAAGTAAGTAAGGCTATAGAATTTTACAAACTTTAACAAAAAATATCAAACTTATATTCAATTATTTTTTGCAAAATGAGCTATTTTTCTATTCAATTAAAAACTTTCCCTCCTACCTTACATCCCCTGACATTCTTTCCATCCTCCTCACCACTTAGATCCCTTGACATCCCCGTATCTCCCTACCCTACCACATACCCCATGACATTTTCGCGTACCCCTCTCCTCCTCAATTTCTCTCACATTCTTCACATCCCTCTTTCCTCCTTACTTCCTCTGACATTCTTCCCATCCCCTGACCTTCTTCTTATCCCCTTCCCCACCTCACATCATCTGACATTCCTCGTATTTTCCTTCCCACCCCATATCCCCTGAGCTTCTTCTTTTCCGTCTTCCCACCTAATATCCTCTGACCTTCTTCGCGTCTACATCTTACCTCACATCTCCTAAACTTCTTCGCATCCCCACTCCTCACTTCACATCCCCTGACATCCTTCATCCCCTAGTCACCTCACACCTCCTGACATTCTTCACATCCCCACTTCCAATCTATTCACCAGCTCAACAACAAAATAATTAAATAAATTACGTTGCCCTATTCTTTGTACCTTTCTCTTCCAATTAATTCAATGACATGTATGAATCACACCATCATTTTATGAAAATAAACATATTTATAAACAATAATTACAGTCAAAAATTATGTTATTGAAATGATGTTTCTCTTATATCGTCTTACCGGGTCTACAGTCCAACGAGTGGACCGATTTTTATCAAATTTGCTATGTGGATATAGGTAATATTTAGCTAGTTCTCTCAAATAGTTTTTTTTCAGAATGCATACAGTAAAAATACATCGCACGATTTGCACATCACAAAGATTTACACATGCTCTCAGTGTTGTTAACTATAGTTTACGAAAATACACTTCAGTTTGATATGGTTAGAATAAGTATCTCATTTCTCAAATATTGTGAAAAACGTAGCTATTCCTAAGTATTCTGATAGCTCAGTGGTTGCACCTAAGATCGTGGGTTCGAATCTCACCCAGGGCACAAGGTTTGTTCTGTGCAGTTTGGTTCTTTCCATCCTGTGGTATGGCGGAGGGCAGGCCCACTATAAATAAACGGTGGTTTGCTTGAATGGAAGTTGACGAGGTTGGTTAGGTTAGGTTAGGTTAGGTTAGGTTAGGTTAGGTTAGGTTAGGTTAGGTTAGGTTAGGTTGGTTAGGTTAGGTTAGGTTAGGTTAGGTTAAGTTAGGTTAGGTTAAGTTAGGTTAGGTTAGGTTAGGTTAGGTTAGGTTAGGTTAGGTTAGGTTGGTTAGGTTAGGTTAGGTTAGGTTGGTTATGTTAGGTTAGGTTAGGTTAGGTTAGGTTAGGTTAGGTTGGTTAGGTTAGGTTAGGTTAGGTTAGGTTAGGTTAGGTTAGGTTAGTTTAGGTTAGGTTAGGTTAGGTTAGGTTAGGTTGGTTAGGTTAGGTTAGGTTAGGTTAGGTTAGGTTAGGTTGGTTAGGTTAGGTTGGTTAGGTTAGGTTGGTTAGGTTAGGTTAGGTTAGGTTAGGTTAGGTTAGGTTAGGTTAGGTTAGGTTAGGTTAGGTTAGGTTAGGTTAGGTTAGGTTAGGTTAGGTTAGGTTAGGTTAGTATCTAACTACATAAAAAATTTTCATTTTACAAAATTTTGTACAAACAAAACAAACTATAAAGTCAATGGATTGGCCGTTGGTAAATTTTTTCCAAAAATAAACGATTTATTAATTTAGAAAACATAACTATTTTACGTATGACTATAAAATATTCTAAAATCATAAACATGGAGCTGTTAAAAGACATTCGATTTCATAATGAATTTTCACAAATAATCTCTTTTCTGCTTTGTATCTTTCGATTATTATTATGAAAAGCAATTCTACAAGAAACAACAAACAACCCTGTTACAAGGGAAGAAATAAAACAAAAGAAAACCGCTGCCACATAGTCATACACCAGTTAGTTATCGATCGTCGTAATAAAGATGTCTGACTACCACTGCCACCTAAATGTATTGTAACATAAGTAGGCATTGTGTCTTCTCAAGTACTCAAGTCATGAAGCATTTATAAGGAGACGAAACAAAAGCCGCATTTTTTCTATCTTATATAAGTTGTAAAGAGAAATAAATATGTTTTCGTGAAAAATAATCAAATTTTTACACAAATTTTGATTTTCTTCAGACTAACACGGTGGTTTACAATTACAAAAAAAAAATACATCAATAAGTGAAAACTTACTAAAACACCAATTTAGAATCTATTTGTGATAAAAATCCCTTTAAGAGAAAACAGAAATTCAATTATTCAATTATATATTGTAACTTCAATTGAGCGTTAGAAATAATGTTTGTTTGCAATTGAATAGAGTGTGTTGAAAAACGTAATGGACTATAAATAGGAGGAGTGAAAACAACTTCAAATTGATAGGTTTGCAAAACCATCTCTTCTTGTTTACAATGAACTGCTTGTAAGGAGGGATAAGGGAGGAGGAGGAAATTCAATTAATTTCTAGGATTGGTATAAAGGGGTCGAGACAGAATGATAACGTTATAGGTACAACGGTTCGGTTAGGTTAGGTTAGGTTAGTTTAGGTTAGGTTAGGTTAGGTTAGGTTAGGTTAGGTTAGGTTAGGTTAGGTTAGGTTAGGTTAGGTTAGGTTAGGTTAGGTTAGGTTGGTTAGGTTAGGTTAGGTTAGGTTAGGTTAAGTTAGGTTAGGTTAAGTTAGGTTAGGTTAGGTTAGGTTAGGTTAGGTTAGGTTAGGTTAGGTTGGTTAGGTTAGGTTAGGTTAGGTTGGTTATGTTAGGTTAGGTTAGGTTAGGTTAGGTTAGGTTGGTTAGGTTAGGTTAGGTTAGGTTAGGTTAGGTTAGGTTAGGTTAGGTTAGGTTAGGTTAGGTTAGGTTAGGTTGGTTAGGTTAGGTTAGGTTAGGTTAGGTTAGGTTAGGTTGGTTAGGTTAGGTTGGTTAGGTTAGGTTGGTTAGGTTAGGTTAGGTTAGGTTAGGTTAGGTTAGGTTAGGTTAGGTTAGGTTAGGTTAGGTTAGGTTAGGTTAGGTTAGGTTAGGTTAGGTTAGGTTAGGTTAGGTTAGGTTAGGTTAGTATCTAACTACATAAAAAATTTTCATTTTACAAAATTTTGTACAAACAAAACAAACTATAAAGTCAATGGATTGGCCGTTGGTAAATTTTTTCCAAAAATAAACGATTTATTAATTTAGAAAACATAACTATTTTACGTATGACTATAAAATATTCTAAAATCATAAACATGGAGCTGTTAAAAGACATTCGATTTCATAATGAATTTTCACAAATAATCTCTTTTCTGCTTTGTATCTTTCGATTATTATTATGAAAAGCAATTCTACAAGAAACAACAAACAACCCTGTTACAAGGGAAGAAATAAAACAAAAGAAAACCGCTGCCACATAGTCATACACCAGTTAGTTATCGATCGTCGTAATAAAGATGTCTGACTACCACTGCCACCTAAATGTATTGTAACATAAGTAGGCATTGTGTCTTCTCAAGTACTCAAGTCATGAAGCATTTATAAGGAGACGAAACAAAAGCCGCATTTTTTCTATCTTATATAAGTTGTAAAGAGAAATAAATATGTTTTCGTGAAAAATAATCAAATTTTTACACAAATTTTGATTTTCTTCAGACTAACACGGTGGTTTACAATTACAAAAAAAAAATACATCAATAAGTGAAAACTTACTAAAACACCAATTTAGAATCTATTTGTGATAAAAATCCCTTTAAGAGAAAACAGAAATTCAATTATTCAATTATATATTGTAACTTCAATTGAGCGTTAGAAATAATGTTTGTTTGCAATTGAATAGAGTGTGTTGAAAAACGTAATGGACTATAAATAGGAGGAGTGAAAACAACTTCAAATTGATAGGTTTGCAAAACCATCTCTTCTTGTTTACAATGAACTGCTTGTAAGGAGGGATAAGGGAGGAGGAGGAAATTCAATTAATTTCTAGGATTGGTATAAAGGGGTCGAGACAGAATGATAACGTTATAGGTACAACGGTTCGGTTAGGTTAGGTTAGGTTAGTTTAGGTTAGGTTAGGTTAGGTTAGGTTAGGTTAGGTTAGGTTAGGTTAGGTTAGGTTAGGTTAGGTTAGGTTAGGATCAATGAAACGAAACAATTAAGTATTCAATAGAACAACTTGGTTAGTTTACGTATAAAAACTGTACAGATATATTATTCACCTTATACAATAGATTGGCAGACTTTAACCATCATGTTACTTACCCAGACCCATCTTATAATGTAATACAAACAGATCATATAAATGTAATGACAAAAAGTTGGTTACTTGTAGAAAATGTTAAATTGTATTGGTATACCAAGGGATCTTATCCAGAAAGGCAAGTTGTTACACACTTGGCAAGGTGTTACAATAGTGTATAACATATAACACTGCTTCCTTAGTGTCAACTAGGTTCTGAAGCACCTCCTAGACGCGTATATATTAAACAGGCTCCACTCGCTTCGGTTTTATCATTATCTCAGCCCTTGTAGGAATTGATAAACTGTATTGGTAGTATTCAATTACAAGGAGTCATAGCCAGTATACGTGCAATAGGATAAGTTTGTATAAAACCGTTGTTACACAGGTTCTACAACAGTTTAAAGTGTAGGTATTCATTATTTTTTGACGTCAGAAAGGCCGTAAACGAGTCGAAGTTCTACATAGTAAAGGAGCCTCCACTCTGTGTCTGTAAATCGACCCGGATCTATCTCGTAAATATACGAATTACATATTTTCAATGGAGGTCAGGATTAGAAATTACACAAACAAGGTTCGAACATTAAAACAACTTCGCTATTTGTAGGGTTGGTAACATTACATGCTGAATTCAAATATTCAAATTTTTATCTAATTAAGTGTTTTTCACCTTTAAACATTAAGAAAATAATGTTCTCACTGTTGCTGTCGTTGTAATAGTTGTCACTGTCGTTCTCGCTGTCATTCTTGATTCGCTGATGTTGTCTCTGTCGTTGAGGTTGTCGTTGTCGTTGTCGCTGTAGCTCTAACTGTCGTTTTCGTTGAAGCTATCGTTGTCTCTGTCGTTGTCGTTGGAGCTGTCGTTTTTTCTGTCGTTCTCGCTGACTTTGAAGCTGTCGTTGTCGTTGATGCTGTCGTTTTAGTTGAAGCTGTCGATTTTGCTGTCGGTCTCGCTGTCGTTGAAGCTATCGTCTATGCCGTTGTGGTTGACGCTGTCTTTTTGCTGTCGGTCCCGCTGTCGTTCTCGTTCTCGCTGTCGTTTTCGTTTTTGCTGTCGTTTTTGCTGCCGTTCTCGTTCTCACTGTCGTTTTAGTTAAGCTGTCGTTTTAGTTAAGCTGTCGTTTTAGCTGTCGTTCTCGTTATCTCTGTAGTTGTCGTTGACTCTGTCGTTCTCGCTGTCGTTTTAGTTAAGCTGTCGTTTTAGCTGTCGTTCTCGTTATCTCTGTAGTTGTCGTTGACTCTGTTGTTCTCACTGTCGTTTTAGTTAAGCTGTCGTTTTAGCTGTCGTTCTCGTTATCTCTGTAGTTGTCGTTGACTCTGTCGTTCTCGCTGTCGTTCTCGCTGTCGCTGTCGTTGTCATTGTCTTCTGAACGAGAACACGATAGCGTCTATAAAAGTTAAGATAGGACCATAAAATGTGCTACTATAAACTCGTATTTAACCCTACTGAAAATCAGAAAAAACAAATTAAAACTATGTCGACCATTTTCAACAGTTTAGTTCATATCTTATGGTGTATTTTGCAACTTATAACACCCTAAATTTGATACAATTTATTTTCAACGTAGAATTTTATATAAATACGTTAAAGCCATTAATAGTCACACAGCTATTGTGTTCAAGTGCGTTGAAAACAATGTTTCACTATACAACAAGGCAAATTGAAGAATCTCTAATTTGACTACTCCCCTCCCACACATTTTAATTTAGATTAGCAGCGTAACAGACTTGCAATAAACATTGTGGCGCTCTCGTAATAGATATTGATTACAGTGTTGTCAAATCAGAGAGAGAAGGGAACACCAAGGTCGTTGTGTAGTATCGATTCGACCCACTATAACATCCGTGGCTTGTAACCACGTGGCACCGCCGCCATTCTGCCCTGTCTCCACCCCAAACATGTCAACATGTATCTTCATTTTACAAAAATAAAACCATTATCTTATTCTTTTTGGTATTACTGTAGAAAACGTAATTGTTTATCTGGGGCTTGGTAGGGAAAAAATATGTGGATCATGAACCTTGAACTTTAAAACGTGATATGATCCAACTGTAATTTTTACATGATGAGTAAAAAATCAATCTTAAGTTTTTTACAGACAAATCCGCTTTAAGATCTACTCGACAGGAAAAATTAATTGATGGTAATCTGTCGTTTGGACAGTGCTCAGCGAGTAGATTTTGATGAAATTTAATATGTGAACGTTGTTTAACCATATCTCGAAAGTTTTGTTTAACACGATATTTAAGGTTACCTTCATAAGATCAAAATTTAAAAATAAATTTTCACAAAACCTACTGAAACGATTCATTAAAGATTTCTAAGATCTAAAAGACTAAACGTCGTCGTTTTTTTCAAAACTTACGTTCCTAAAGTAACCTGTTAAAAATGACATATGAACCATGAACGCCGTCAAAAGTTTTATCTCATAATCGGGGAAACCGATTTTGATGAAGTATAAAATTTAAACCTTAAGTCATTGTGCCTAACCGAAATTAATCCTGACAGACTTAGTGGTTTGGTTCGATTTTGCACAAATTACTCTATAATTCTGTTTTATTTTCAGTTAGACACTTTGGGTTATAAATTTTAAAATTTCATTAAAAATTCTTCAGTTGATTTTGAGATATTGCAAGTCATTGCGTAGCGTAAACGTTCATTTCTTTAAGCGGTAACTCCCAAACTAGCATGTTTGCTATAACATTTTTTACAGTAGGCCTACATAGAGGCTATATTTTAGTCAAGTTTTATCAATATCGTTAAAGTCGATTTTGAGAAAATTGTAATATTGTGTTTCGGTCTTATCGCAAAGTTTTCCTTTAACTTTCTGTTTCATTATTATTTGGTTTTGTATACAAATGTGAGAGGGATACATTTGGCTATGTTAATGTTTACAGCGTTTCCGTATTTTATGTAGGTTTCGTGGCCGAAAAATTTTTTTAAACGAGGGTAAAAATACGCTTAGAATTAAACTTAATATTGTAATTTTTCGGTGTATTTTCAAAAATTGTGTTTGAATTTTTTATTGATCTGTACGTACTCGTACATAGTTATTCATTTATGTAGGGATTGGCTACTCACAACCTAGTGGGCATCCACGGCAAACAACCTCTTCAGATCTCCACTCTTCATGTTGTTCCGAGGTCTCTCCTATGACCTTTACTACTTTCAATTCCTGCGCAAGTGTATCTTTATTAATTATCTTATGAGTGCTTTTTCACCTTAACTACCCTTTACTACGTTTTCACACCGCTTTCTTTTGTTTTCAGCGAACCGTGATGTAATATCCCACATACGGATAGTTGTGATCTCTTACAGTATTTAGAGTTACTCCACCAAGCGGTACTCTGGCCGGGTGGACGTCCTTTCTCTAGCTTCTAGTTGTGACCTGCACTACTTCCCACTCCCGTGCAAGTGTATCTTTCATGATCTACTCTGTCAACCCTTTTTCAACCTTGAGTCTCCCATATTATGTTATCTTTTTCTCCCTTTTCCTCTGTTTTTACCCCAACCCTGAAGTGTAAAGTGACCCATTCTGGTAAAAATGGCGTGTCGCATGCGAAGTCTCCTCGATGCTTGGTGGCCTCTCTTAATATTTAGCCTTATTCGACCAATCAGGAGTCTGACCAATGAACCAACCTAGTTGTTGTTAGGGGGGAAATGCAAGCTTGTTACTGGATGTCACCGATAATCAACGAGCTGATAACATAAAGCACACCGTAACGACTATCAGCATAGAAACTCCTCCGCTTCGTCGATATTTCCTCTACAACGCGGGTATTATAAACCTAATATGAGGCCGTAAAACCCCCACTTATGGGAAATAATAGCCAGGCTTTAGAACTCTTGGGAATTATAACAGGAGAATGTGAAGAGCCTGCATCACGCTAAGTAAAGATAAACTTAAAACGCTGACATTGTTTCTATCGGAGCGTTGTAGATTCAGGGAACAACTTGGAAGGATCAGAAAATGATGCGACCTGCAGATATTGCCAAGAAAGGGAAGGAACCCGCACAACATCGATTAGTCGAATTCGGTACAGTAATGCACAATAGGGCTAGAAGTCTAGAAAGGGAAACGTTTGAAGTATAAGTGACATCTACTATTGACCCTCTTCATGTCCTCCACTTTCCAAAGAGTTGGGTTGGAAAGGCTTTTAATGACGAAAATTCCCATGTCTAGAGGGGAGATACATCCTCCAGATGTGCGGTACTTACACAGCAACTACTACTACTACATGTTATACTAGATAACTCGACACGAAATCTCACAAAAATTACGTTTACCTAATCAAACCCGTTTCAACGATAAAGTCGCCATCCTCAGTGATACATGAGCTACAATAACTAAACTATAACTAACTTAGCACTGCGCCAACCACGGTATTTATACAAAACTAAATGGGCGTGGCCTAAACCTACCTTCTAAAGGGGCGTTAACAAGTGCCTTGCGTCGTTCTCAATAATTTAAAAGTTAACATCTAGCTAAAACAATATTATGAAATAATCTTATAACTAATAATACATTTTATATTTTACTTTAATATAGAACTTTTTATCGGCTCTAATTCATTATTTACAGTTATTACGGCACTTGTTATAAAATGTTTCCCAAGCATCTATTGTGTTTAATTTAGTAACATTTTTCAACAACACAGGGTTTTTTATTTTGAAATAATGTTTTTCCTCTAAACAATGTTTAGAGATAGCTGATTTATCATGCCTATTATATTTGAAGTGGTCAATGTGTTATTTCGCTCTTATCCTGACATTTCGTTTTGTTTGGCTTATATAGTGTAAAGATAGCAGTACTCCTTATTTAAAATTCATTTTCGTTTATGGTGGAATGTAAAAATTTACGTTTGACACTTAATTAATATAAATTCTTCAGTATTTAAATTTTATGTAACTAAGTGGAAATTGTTCTACATTAAAATTTGAAAAAGAAGGTAATTTGAAAAATAATATAATTTGCTCTAGTACTGTATATTTTTTTACGGATAAATTAGTATAGAAAGGCTAGCGTTGTTTTGATTTATATTCTTTTTAAATTTATTGGAGTTTTTTTACTGGTTTCGAGCCAAAATCTGAATAAAATCTATAGAACCGTTTTGATAAACTACATTTTTATGACGGCTCCTTGGCCAATTTTTTTATTTTTTTTTTATCAATAAAACGCTGACCGGTATTTTTATAAAAATGGAGATCAATAGTTCTGCTTGGTTTCTTAGTTCAGAAATGATGGTTTTTTCTACAACCTAATTTTGAGTAATCGGAAAGGTTAAAAAATGCTTCGACAAATGGCCAAATTATGCCCAAATACCAAGTTTGATGAAATTCGGGGCAGCCGATTGGGATGTAGAGCACTACAAGACACATCATTTTATTAAACACAATTTTTTCGTCTTAAAGGACCTGAAAATGAATATATACTCAAAAACCTAAAATTGATTTTTTTATCCGAAAATCTTTCTTTCATATGTTAGAAAGAAACAACAGACACTCAAACAATCACAAGACATTTTGCTCAACTTATCTCTGAAAACATTTCTGACAAAATAGTTGAGTGGGGAAATGGATTGTTCAGTTTGCATAATATCGAAGGCTATGTTGTCGACTTTCATCTTGAATAGTTTTATTCATAAGCAACGTTTTATACAAAAATATTCAAATAGAACAGAAAGCAACCGCAGAGGTCTGCAGCGTGTGTTATACTTATTCTCATAACACTTGCAAACAAAATACTGGTAAGTCATGTTGCTAAACGTTTTAGAATATAATATTTACTGTAACATAATAAACAGTTCAACAACATTGCACTACTTTCTCACACAACCAATTAAAAAAAAACAATTACTAACCTAAAATAACACCGGAATGTTTACTAAGACTTACGGACAAAAATACTTGTCTCGTTCGCGTATGTTTGAATGCCGTAAAAGATTCAGAGGTAGTAGAAGACTATAGACTACCTGAATTACTTTCCACTTTAAGCAGTGAAGAAATCTAGAAAATGAACCAAATAGTCTTAGTGTCCGATATCATCAATAATAAAAAAAAACCACCAAAGCAAGTCCGAATACAAAGCCCCGTGCTCATTATGATTTTCGATATCAAGGATGTAATTTAAAAGACTGGATTCCAGAAGACACGTCAGTAAAGCAGTATAGGGATATATTGACAAAGCTGAGAGAAAAAAGTGTAGAAACTGGTTAATTCTTCATCAGGTTTGCTCACACAACACTTATAATGAAGCCGTTTTTGACCGGCAAACATGTTACTACACTTGAACATATTGGCACCATGTGGTGTTTATCTTGTTCATAATGTGGAATCTCTGCTTAAAGGAACACAATTTAATTGTTTGTTAAAATAAAGACAATAACGCCGATGTGTTAAAACAGTTGACAGAAACAGAAACTCACCTATTCCTTCGACCGTTGGAAAACAAGACTTGCATCGATGTATAAGTGGAAATGGTTCTACAGATAAATTTGTGATACTGTACAAAAAAAATAAAGTTGAGTATGATTTTATAATAAAGCGTCACATGGCAGTATTAACCCTTAACTGGTTCATAGGGTCTGTAATACCGCCTCCACTAATCATCCCTCCCATAGTAGTAGTGAACGTGGAGGTTTAATTCATTGCGTCTCTAAGATCTACTATGTCCCCCTACTTTTCCCATCCCTCCAAGCTCTGATCCTGAATTGCAGAACATGAAGCGGGTGAAGGATAGGTGATCCGATGTTTCTTCCCTGGCTTCCTCTAGTACCTTGAGCTGTGTTATTGATCGTAGATACCATTTTACTCCTTAACCATTCACGCTTCATCTAAGTGGGTCATATATCCCTCCAGATTGTCGTAATGGTGGGAGCGGGTTATTCCATCTTCCTTGCTTCTGGGGCATTTCTAACCTGTCACCTCGTCTTTTTGGTGTGCTATAAAGAGTCTGATTCCCCCTGAGTGGCCTGTTTATCCTTTCTCTATTAGGTTCATTATCTTGACATTTTCGAGAACTCCATTTTATCAGCACCTTAAGTTACGGTGACAATCCGCACTAGCTTCTCTCCAACTAGAAGATAGGAAAAGGACGTCCACCCGGCCAGAGTACCGCTTGGTGGAGTAAGTCTAAATACTGTAAGAGATCACAACTATCCCACATACTCCGTATGTGACACTATATTTCCAGTCCCATCCATATCATCAGCACGGTTCGCTGAAAACAAAAGAAAACGGAGTGAAAACGTAGTAAAGGGTAGTTAAGGTGAAAAAGCACTCATAAGATAATTAATACGGTACACTTGCACAGGAATTGAAAGTAGAGAAGGTCATAGGAGAGACATCGGAACAACATGACGACTAGGGACAAGAGGAGACTGCAGTGGATGCCCACTGGGCGATATGTACGTCAAATCCAACGTCTCCCCCCCCCCCACGTAACTTAAGTCATGTCCTTTCAGTTGAAGTGTAACGACATTCTGTCAGGATCGTGTTGTTTCTTTCTACTATTGTATTTTACAACATTCTGTCGTTGTATTTATTGCGCTGTAAAACTCTGAATCTATCTCTCAGAAATATGATACCAGATACGTTATTGTTCTTCTTTTACCTGTTATTTTATATTGAAGTTTGTTTGTTTTCCTTATCTATACAATTTATTAAATTTTATATCCTCTTAACAGTAAAACAACGTTATTTTGATCTTGTTTTACGTGACTTTTTTAGTTTTTAAGACGCTATGATTTATTTATATACATATAACTATTGTGAATCTAAAAATTTTTTATTTATAATTGTATTATTTTGTCAACATTCCTTACTCAGAAGACTGGAAGAGATAATTATGTGACAGGTCAAATCATCAATGTAGAATTTGTTCAGGTATACGTTTTGAGGCTTACTGTATTCGCGAAAGTGATTTTTTATGTCATTTGAACTGTTTTTAATCAAATTTGGTAATGTGGAAATATTTTGACCATACCTCTGAAAATGGTTTTATTTTGTTCGATAACTCAAAATTTGGAGCTAACTCTCATAAGTAAAATGAAAATTACGATTCTCTCTAACGATGTTGACAATCCTGCTCAAGTGTAGCCACGAGGAACACAAAGAAAACTAATCATCCAAAAGTGTTAGTCTCAAATTGTACTTTAAAATGTCAGGTTTTGGTTATAGGTTAAAGAAACCAAAAACATTGTCAATGGGGTTGTTTAAAAGTTGAAATTTATAAAATCGGTAATTTTAGTGAAATGTAAATTTTGTGATCCAAATTTGATGTAATATATTTCCGTTCCGACACAAAAAATAAACTTTGACAGCAGTCATTAAAATTCCGATTTTAAACAAATTTGTTTATGGTACAAATCAAGCAAGCATACGCCTTTTTTAATACATACACATAATATGTTTTCAAAGACAACTTCATTTCAATTTTTTGATGAACAGTTTTCATTATGAATAATTTATGTTCGTTTTTATTTCCTTTTGGAGTTGGGCGAGTGAGAAAGTTTGAGAAATATTTTTACACCATTTATTTGTAACAACTTTAATATTTTGACACAAAAACAATATACATTTGTGTAAATAATATAAATTAAGTGAATCACATAGTTAAGAAAGATCAGCTGACTTTCCTTTATGGAACACAAATTTTCAGCAACTGTAAAACACTGCCCAGGTTTCGAATTAAATAAGTGTCACTTTACAAGCACACACAACAACGTTTATAATTTTAAAATAAATGTAAATATTCAGTTCTAAAAATGACATTTTATAATATAAATTGAACAGCTGTTTCATTTGGTCGGTCAGCTGATACATATAGCGTCCTCACAGAAAAGCAATCTTTAATATGCAACTTTCTATTCCATTTAAATCCAATTAAAATGCAAACGACATCAAATCCCAATGCATACAATATTTTATACTTTGACACAAAGTAAATCAAGAATATATGAATATACATAATGTTCAGTAATGGAGAGAGAGAGAGAGAGAGAGAGAGAGAGAGAGAGAGAGAGAGAGAGAGAGAGAGAGAGAGAGAGAGAGAGAGAGAGAGAGAGAGAGAGAGAGAGAGAGAGAGAGAGAGAGAGAGAGAGAGAGAGAGAGAGAGAGAGAGAGAGAGAGAGAGAGAGAGAGAGAGAGAGAGAGAGAGAGAGAGAGAGGGAGAGAGAGAGAGAGAGAGAGAGAGAGAGAGAGAGAGAGAGAGAGAGAGAGAGAGAGAGAGAGAGAGAGAGAGAGAGAGACAGAGAGAGAAACTCGATACCGCTAGTTCTTGGGGCATGTTTAGATCTATCTATAATTCCGTTGCACTATCAGTTGGGAATGTGTTAATGAAATTGGAGTTTCAACATTTTCCCTCGTAGATGACGCTACAGCCCGAAATTGGATCCTGATTTCCTCTATCCTGATTTGACACCTGCATAATCAGACGAGGAAACGGTGAAAAAAATTACACAAACTTTCTCATTCAGCCATCAAACATGTCATTTCGATAATTGTTATTCGAAAATGGAAATAAACCATAACAAATATTTATACATTTAAATAAGGTTTAACTCCCTCCGTTTGTGCCATAAATACGCCCTAAGCGTGAATAGTGTTTCATTAATATCTAGCTTTTAATAACAGTAGACAAAGTTCATTTTTGAGTTTGCTAATTATCTCTGAATCGTAATATTAGTTTACTTGAATTTTTCATAAGGATTTGTGTTATTAATCCTCATATTTTACTAAAATTTGAACTAAATCTGTACAACCGATTGTCATTAATTACGTATTTTATGACAACCCCATAGCGAATTTTTTAGATTTTTTACCGAAATTTTACAAAGGGGGATTTTTTTTAAGACGGGGAAGCATTTCGCTCTTGCCGCTGTTGTCGATCACGTTCTAAGCAAACTTGAAGTTCTTCAAGGGTTTCCAGAGCACAGCATTGCGATTTGTGTTGACGATCGCCTCGCGTTCTTCTTGGTTCTATTTTGAAAGGTGATAACCTACTGCTCACTTGTACTACCCACCTCATACTGCGCATGTGTACTTCTCACTACCTGCTGCACATGTATACTGAGCATGCGTACCTACTGCGCAACTCTACCTACTGCGCACTTGTACTACCCACCTCATATACTGCGCATGTGTACTTCTCACTACCTGCTGCATATGTATAGTACACATACGTATCTACTGCGCATGCTTTTCCCCCACCATAAACATGTGTATATAACAATGAACTGTATTGTCATCCGAGATCAATATCTATACAAAGTTTCAAAAAAATTTATAAACAAAAACGTATCTCAAATAGAGCTTCCCAGATTTGTTGACAGACAGACAGATGTGAAAGCAAACTAAAGAAAAGTGTATAAAAAGGGAAAATGAGCATAAATTACAGGCCACTAGCCCTCGAATAATCTAATAGCGTCATGGTTGGAAGAGAAGAAGAGATCAAGAGAAACCTTGTAGGAAATATGAAAGAGAGGTGCGTAGTCCAAAACTACATGAAGAAAGGTGTACATCCAGTTAGGCTATCTCGGGATTGCCACACCTGAACTCACTATAAGTCAGCCCTTGAGAGACTAAACGATCTAAAGAACCAAACTATATTGATATAGCTTAATCGGACATTTGCGTCATTTATGAATAAAAAAAACTACCAAGAGACGTTTCGACAAAATGAATAAGCTTCCGTTTTCAATAGTTATTTGGACAGTTCATACCTAGCTTTATTTTTGGGTTCCATTCTTGAATTAGTAATTTTAGTTTTAGTTTCTAAAATGTCTGTAATGTAATAGGGACATTTCTCATATTCTAATTTTATTACTTGACAACGGAGGTTAATTCATACTTTCGAAACGCCGTGTATTAGTTTTTATATATATACAAATTACAACACATCCATCACTATCCAATAACTTTAAAACCATAATAGCAGAGTTAAATATAAGCTCTCATTTTAAAAAGTTGCTTTCAGGTCCTGCATTCTCAAAATTTACTATTACAGTACTGTACTCCTAAAAAATTTGCTATTTTCCTTAAAAAAAAACGAAAGCAATTCTTAAGTATTCTAAGCGTACAATACACGTTTATAACGTAAAGAAAGAAAAATAGCAGGCTTTCCAAGGACATTTTCATATCGATTTGACCCACTTCTCATTGGTAGGAGGCCTAGCACCCACGTGCCACCCTTCCTTCTTACCCCTCCCCCCCCCCTACAATTGTCATGTCATAGAAATGATTTTCCCTTACTCGATAACATGTTGTGACAGACATATCACATTTCTGTTCACGCAGGTAAAAGAGGGAAAAATATCTGTTAAACACAGACTAGATTAAATACTACCTAAACTTATATTTAGAATTAAGGATACATAACGACAACATTTTAATAAAATAAGAATTTTGAATAGTGATAAAATTAGATTGAGGATGTTTTATTGATAATATGTTATATTTTCCATATATAGATAATATAGAGTAAGTTTTATGATGAGTTAATAATTGATGTTGGGTGTTTTGTGGTAACTTGAGTAAATAATTGTGGTGCCAGTTGCATCTGTGCAGTATTTTACAGCCCAAACGACCCTCATGGCTGTATAGGCGTAGCATTCCCGAAGGTACCTAGCTAGATCTCCACCTTTTTTGTAGTCATTTTGTATGAAACGGTTTACCAGTATACCAAGAATCAAAACTTTATCTCAAAAATTTTCAAAATGGCGCCCTTTTATGTAGATGTTAATTGTTTTAAACAGATTCAATATTGAAAATTTCAAACAGTCACAATTTAGACATTTAGTAAGATCAATTTTTTTATTCTTGGTATACAGATAAACCGTTCCATGAAAAATGTGTATACCAAATTTCAACTTGAAATCTTAATGATTTCCCACGCTATAATTTTTTTTTCAAAAAACATAAAATGATAGACGGATGGAAATCAAAGCGTTTCCTGTCATAATTATGTTTATAGGAACTTTTTTCTTAAGTCCTATACAAAAGGGACTACATGTTTCGGAACCGTAGTTCCATCATTAGATCCTTAATACTATGTTACTTTGAAGATATTGTCAACATTAAAACAAAATTACATCCATTACAAGTTATGTCTTCCCTTAATAAAACTATAAAATCACGTGACGTAGGTAATATTAAATTATTTAATAATTTATGTGGCTTGGATACGGCATACATCCAAATCAAAGTATAAATAAAGTTTTCACAAAAAAAAAAAATAAAAATAAAAAAAATGCAAAATGTCCAATTACACCATTAATAATATGAACAATCTATAACTATCAAATATCTTTAAAACCATAAATACAAACATCTCATAAAAAACCATAAATTCCACAATGAGCAATTCATTGACGATAAACTTTTCCACTTAAACTGCGACAACTTACAACACAATTTACCGATTTCAGTGAAACAAACGAATTCGATGTAAAACATTTCAAATATATACGAAAAGATTTTTCAGATTCATACCAGTTTTTTCTCCAAACACTACTACGTATTGAATTTTCCGAAAATCGCAAAACTTACGTCCCAATTAGTCGTTGTTAATTAGAAGAATAAGAAATCTCATTTGACGTTATTAAAGCATTGGACAAATTCAATAGAATTTATCTTGTACTGAATATTACTCTACATATTGTAAAGGCATTGGACTTGTAGGCGTGGTCAAGTTGCTTCCATCCCGTTATCTAACCTAATCTGTATCAAGAAGGTTTATCTACAATGTAACTGAAATTGACGATTTAATTACTAAAACCTCATCTTGAACAAATAAAATGATAATTGTAGGGAATTGTATTATCTTTCAATTGGTGAAAGTATATTACTCTCCCATTGTCATATGTGAAGTATTTCAAGTGTAAAAGTGTTATATTTTGAAGTAGGCTTATAACAAAAAGAAAGAGAAACGAGGAAAGCTTTACAAGGCCATTGTGATATCGATTTGACCCAATTTCCTTTGGTGGAAACGCTCCCTCCACGTGCCACGACATCCTCTCCTATAAATCGTAATGTCATACTATCGTTTACTTTCTTAGTAACATATTGACAGTAATTACCACATTACTCCTCCTACTCATGACAAAAAATACCTTTCAACATAATATAAAACAAGTTGATAGGTGCCATCGTGGTACTTACCAAGCCTCATCATGCAATGTAATACAACAAATACTCTAAACGTAATGTCCAAAAAGTTAGTTTCTTCAGCGTTGTTGGAAGTGTTAAATTGTATTGCTAGTTCAAGAAGTCTTACCCAGTAGGGTGAGTTTGTTTAAAACAGTTGTTACACAGGTTTTCTGAAGATCGTAATTGTGTATATCCCTACTTTCTTGACGTCAGCTAGGTCCTAATGAGCCTCACAGTTGTGTAACTTTAAGAAGTCTACACTCGCTTCCATCATGTCAGTGTCTCAATCCACGCTTTGAAGATGTACTTATGTTAAAAAGCCTCCATTTGCTAAACTACGTGTTTAGCCACAGGATCTCGTAACTATACGAATTACATATTTCTTGGGAGGTCAGTGTTGGGAATTTTATTTTTGACAGTAACTTCACAGTTTGTTATCGTAGAGACGTCCGATTTGTACTGATGAGACCATTTGTCTGTGCGCGCGGCTCTGACGCTACTAGCCGTTCTGTAAAAGTAGGGCTCGCTCACCCAACTATGTTTGTCTACCTTTCGCGACACATAATTACAGTTTACAAGATTTGTAGTGCATATAGAAACATAATGTTTACAAACAACTCGAAGATACATTGAAGACAGGTGAATAATCTACGTCCGGCGCGCCGCGCGGGACCACATGTTTTTGGAAATGAGCGATAATCACTCCCCCCTTCCCCGCCGCGCGCACAGACAAATGGACCCATCAGTACCAATACATGCAGAATTGAAATCAGCAAATTTTTATCTAGTTTAGTGTGCTGTAAGTTGAAGGAAACACGAGATGTGAACGAAAAACTGTTTAATGGCTGCATTTTTACATTTTTAATTAAGTTTTTCTAATTTTCAATATGAGCACATTATATTTCCCTATTCCAAATTTCATGTCTCTGTCTTAAATTTGTGTGCCGCTATCGTGCTCAGGCACAAGCACAACAGTACCGACGATTGGACGGAATATAGAAAATCATTTTCTCCGTTTACTGAGGCCTTGAAACGTGAATATCAACAAACAAAGGAAGTCGAATATTTTGTGATTACCAAACTTGTCCTATACTTGATTTTAAATTTATTAATATTAACGCTTCTACGTTTTAACCAGCTTGCTTTGTTAAATTAAATAATATTTCAAGTGAAAATTTTAACAATACTAGCTGTTAAAAATGTATAAGAGTTAAAATCAATAAATACATACGTAATGGTTGCAAGTTGAGTAAAATATTAATTTGGGAAGCGACTAGGATAGCTCAGTTGGTAGAGCATTGCAGCGTAAAGCCAAAGGTTCTGGGTTTAATTTCCAGTTTAGAGCGTATATTTTTCACTTGAAATATTATTTAATTACCCTATACTTCATATACTGGGAAATTAAAAGATTTTATTCTAAATTTATACTTTGAACGAAATTTTACTGGTTTATTACTTTTGCATATATGTACATAGTGTAGAGAAATTTATAAGATAGATTAAAAATCGAAGTCGAGGTTCTTAAGGATGTATCTCTTTTGGGATCCACCTCAATTTAATGATGTATCTCTGTCTAACGTCTATTGTTTATACAGTGTGTTAAAATTTTACGTTTTTGTTCGAGAAGAGAACCGCCACTCACACATCGGTACCCAGTAGGTTTCCTAACCTAACTTAACCAACTTTACACATAATATACGACTACAGACTTTATTGTTCTGGAGCACAATATAAGCTGATATCCTTCCAGATGGTGTCAAACATCTTCATCCTTGTTTCTACGACGCCACATGAATTCACATAAGTAGGAATCTAACAAATCTCTACTGGTTCCACATTCTTTCTGTTAAAATACTGTCCTTTAATACACGCCAACAGTGTTTCAGCTGTTCTGTCAGGTCAGGTTCTGTCAGTTCTATTTATGTCAACAGAAAAATTGTTTAAGAGTAGAGTTCTCTTCTTGATTAGATCCAATTTTAATAAAACTTGACATTTGGACTTAATTTGACCATATGTCAGGATATTTCTATAACTCAAAATTTGGAGATATCCGCTACAAGACAAAAACACAAGAATTAGATTTTCTCAAAGTCGGCTGTATCGATTTTGATTAAATTTCGGTAAAATGTATCCTCTAAGTATTCAAACAAAACGCATTGATTCCAATCTATCCAAAATTCTGGTTATCGGTAAAATCCAAAATATCCGTTGTGTTAGAAAAGACATAATTTTTCAAATTTGCCTCTAACCAATTTTAGCAAGGTTAACTCAACCAGTATGGAACATTATTTGAAACACAAGTTGAACCTTTTTTGATTTTTTTTTTAATAATCTACAAAATTTAAAACACATCCATAGTTGATTTTCCCTTTTACTGGAAACTACAGAACGAACATTTTTGGCCTAGTTTCGTTTGATTATTAATTTGATTGTAAATGGTTGCGTGGCACAATGTTTGTGCAATTTTCTTGCACTGTTTAATTATTTTAGATACACAAATTAGTTGTTTAGTAAGTTATGTTTAAACTACAGAGATATAAATGTATATTATCTAGTTTTATCATAGACACAACTTGTATATATTTATGGTTAAAAATTAGGATGACTGAAATTATAGTTTATTTAGACACTGAAGTTTATTTATTACTGAATTTATACTTCAAAGCATCTAGAAAGCTTTTCGCTTTAAACTCTGTAAACTTCTTCATACCACATCTATACTTAGTTAATACGATAGGGGTTTTTCTTATTAGTCAGTGTTTAACCGAATTTTAACCTTAAGTTGTATCCATCAAATTTTTTTTTTAAAATGAAACTTAAGGGAGAGAAAATAGAAGGGATGATTGTTTATCCATTAACTCTATAGTAATTTTTATTGAGGAATTTATAAACATCTGTAATTAATAACATCTGGGTAAAAATTTCTTCTTATGAAAAACAAATATACGTTTTTCAACTACACCAATCAAATAATATCAGCTGTTATTGATATAAACAAAAATAATATAACGCAAATTAAACTAAAGTGTGGTAAACTTGTTAAAGAAATGTTATTTGTTTTTAGAAAATATGGTATTTATCAATTCGTTTTAACTAGCTTATATAATCTTTTAAAATGTGTTTTTTTTAAGTTTGTTAACAAATTTTGTTATGTTTTTCCATGAAGGTTTTAAGTTAATAAAACTAATTCTCATTTTACTTTTAATAATAAAAATGCCTCCAATTAGAGGGAACAGAAACTTATACCGAAGGCGTGGTTATCACTACAACTACACAAGAATTATGCGTGGACTTAACAATGAGAAAACTAACATTGATTTGTATAAACGAGCACTAAGGATGACAGGCAAAGATATGCCATTTACAACTGGACCAATGAATGAAAACTTCAAATCAATTTGCAACATTGTTTTTAAAAAAATATTTATATATAACAAAATATTGTTTACTGGTAAAGTTTAATAATTTACAATGAGCGTTAGGTTGACTTACTTAAGTCACATGGTGGGGGTCACAAAGTATATCCATTAGTCTGAACAATTAATTCTATTTGACTGAAATTGTTATAAAAACATATTATATATTTCATTAAAAAATTTTAATGATAGCCAGTGAACCGGTTATGTAAAAAAATATGAGCTTTGTGGCAAACATTGTGTGAAATTTGGTTTTAATATCCCAATCCCTATTTGAGTTATAATTTGTTAATACAAACAGCTAGATAGAAGTAAAATGAAATATTTTTGGGTGTACAGTGTAATCATTTTATCTTTGCCACCATTGGCATCTCGTAAACTATTGTTCTGTCAAAATGTGAACTTTCATGGTAATTAATAATCTGTTTAGCAAACTTAGAAATGGCCGTCATTAATCAATATGGCGTCCAACTTTAAAATTTCTTCTAGAGCTACCTACATTTAAGGAATTTTCTTATGTTTGTTACGTCAAATCCTTATTCTATCTACAAACCGCAACCAATTTAACTTAATTAAAATCAGGGTTAGATTTTTTTTTTATATACAACTATCTACTACATTTTTTATTTTGTATTAAGGACATAAATTTTATTTTGTATATATTTATGGATTTACATTAGAATACTACTAATTTGTAGATACTAAAGTTTCTTTATTATACAAATCACCCATGAAAGCACCTAGTGTGAATTGTGTAAGTTACTTTATGTCACATAATGTTTAATATTCTGCCATTAGTGTTAGGTTGACCTATTTTGGTCATATGGTACAACCATTAGTCTGAAAAATTCTATTTGACTGACTGTTCTATGTATAAGTATTAAATACATTAAGATATAAGATAGTTTAAATTATTCTTTATGTTAACATTTTTATTTAGTTTCATTGTGTATCAATACTGACAAATCATTAAGACAGGAAATTTCGTATAGTTTTAAGGTATTTAATTTTAAATGGTACATATTCAGATTGTAGATGAAGCATCAGAGTTGGGATTCTGTATAATACACAGGTACCAATATAGATTTAGACCCTTATTCAAACATATAATTATTTTTTCAATAACGTTTTTCATGATACATGTTAACTTTTTGACCAACAACTACCGAAGTGACATTTTTGGTGACGAGTAGTTTAAATTGATTTTCATTTGGCTTTGAAAATGGTTGTTTCAGGAAGTTCACTAATTCCACTTTGTATTTACAATATTTCTCTCTGATCGAATTCTGATAAATGCTATTGTGATTCATTGTAATATTTGTGTTACAAACTTAAACGTAAATTCTATAATTTTACCCTCAGTACACGTTGGTAAGTACGGGCGTGGCAATTCCAAGATATCCTAGCTTGATTTACACTTTTTTCATGTAGTCTTAGGTTAGAATCCTCTCTTTCATCTTTCCTATCAGGTCTATTTTCATCAACTCTTGATCATTTTCTACCTTGACGCTGTTAAAGTAATCAACCACTAAGAGACTTTATTTTATCTTCTTTTCTTTATTTTTGTATAGTATAAGTCTATAATGACTGAAAGATATTTTTGCCTTTAAACAGCACGAGGGAAAAATATTCAAATTGGTTATGCAAATATCGCACTATTCTAACCTAACCTAACTTGACAGATTCCTCGAGTATGGAAAATTTCACTAATATTGTTCGAGTAAAAATTTATAATAGTTGTAAACTAAAATCGTCTCTTTAAAAGTCAAGATATTTCAAGAGATATAATTTGTTTACATATGGAAGTTGGCTTATCAGTACGGAGGAAGAAAATGGGGAGTCTTTCCAAGGCCATTGTGATATCGATTTGACCCAGTTTCCATCGGTGCTAGGCCTAGCACCCACGTGCCACCTCATCCTTCCTCTCCTCTTCAATTGTCATGTGAGAAGAGATTGTTTCCTTACACGGTAACACGTATTTTATGCATGGAGATAAAAGAAGAAAAGAGAAACCAATTGTAAACTTATGGCAGAGATTTCACATATAAAACTTATATTTAGAAAGTATATTTTCATTACTATTTAAATAAGTTTTATAGAGCATTATAAAAAAGTTTTAGAGAGGAATCAAATTAGATCTGCTTTCTAAATATAATCACTTTTTACATAAACGTAATATATAGAAAGTTATGTGATAGGTTGAAACATGGATATTGAGTTTTGTGGAGGTATATCCGTATTGAGGTCATCTAAGTCCACAAATGTTTTGTCTGTCTGTCATCTGTCGTTTGTGTAGTGATCCACGACCCAAACGTGTGGACCAATTGTAATCAAATTTGTTATATGGCATACTTTGACCACATCTATAACTTTTTTTTCCTTTTTTAAATAACTTAAAATTTTGGGTTAGCTGACATAAGAAAAAACACACAAAATTGTTTTTTTCTCAAAATAGTTCTAACATTTTTGATCAAACTTTATTTAAGCGTAGCCTCTAGGAAACCAAAGAAAACATATTTCGTCGTAATCTCTTCAAACAATGTCGATTGTAAGTTTTCCTTATAAAAAACAAAACAATCGGACATGGGACTGTTTTAAAAAACGTTATCGGCTCAAATCGTCTCTTCCGATTCAAACTCTCGTAGGTTCAGAAATACCTAAGAACCATTTTGTCACTTTGAAGACCCCCTATTTTAACTAGGTACTAAGGAAAGAAGAAGAAGGGCGATAGAGAGAGAGGGGGAGGGAGAGAGAGAGAGAGAGAGAGAGAGAGAGAGAGAGAGAGAGAGAGAGAGAGAGAGAGAGAGAGAGAGAGAGAGAGAGAGAGAGAGAGAGCAACCATCTGGAAAATAATATCTGGGCTAAGACAGGGAAATTATAATAGTAGAAGGCCAACATGCTGTATAAAAAGAAGTAAGAAGATTGACAGGGTTCCTATCAGTGCATTTTCCACATTTTAAGTGGTCTAACTTATTCCTCATTTTAGTCTGACTGACTGTGCCATCTGCTCTCGTCACCAAGGCACTGCCATCACAGACAAACATCACAATGAACGAAATGGAGGTCTTTTGATCAAAATTCTGTCAACTGTGTAATCCCACACGATTTACGGGACTCACCCCATTTGTACAATAGTTCATTCGAGTTTTAAGTGTCCCAATATTTGCAATTTCTTGGGCTCCCCCCCCCCCCTAAAAAACATGGATTAAAGGTAAATTTAATATAAATTTAGTTGCGTTTATATAAATTTACAATCGAATATAAACCATTTTTGGGGGTTTATCCCCAAAAATAAAATTTTGAACTATATATACAGTAGTGATAATTTGTGCCCGTTTTCCTTAATTTTGGCGCTTTTCTTTAAAGTGTAAGTGTTAAACTGTAATGATCATTGGTGTCTCCGTTTTGATCTTTTAAAAATAATTTTATGTTTATGTTCGTAAACTGTTACGTATCGCCGGTTATTACTTTCTTTAGGTCTTTGTTAAAGTGAACATTTCCTTGTAAGGCGTTTGATTTTGTTGTAGTGTACTTTATTTACGTTTTCTTCAAGGATTGTACACTGAACTTTTTAATATATTAAAAGGGAAAATTTCGAGACCAAAATACAGATCTAATAGTGTTCTAATTTACGCTCAAAGTGTTTAATATTTTTGTACATAGTGTTCTAATCTAACTGCCAACACTTAATTTATAGTTAAAAACAGTTTTGTATTTGTATAATGAATATTATTCATGTACACACTATAAGAGCTGATTTTAAAAGTACAACTTTATTACATTGTTTTATCTTATAGTTTAAGGATACTTTTATACAGAGTGTACCACGAAGACATCTACTGGTGAAAGTAAAGTTCATATGAACACATGCCATAAAATGTTTAGTTGTATATCTAACCGCAATTTTGTGTTTTGAACAAAAATATCATATATTATAAATGATACAGACTTTTTGCATGCTACTTATCAAGACCCAATTTGTAAAAAATATCAACACATTTCTTTTACTAATTTAAAATTGGCGGCCATTTAAAATGTTTAACATTGGTTATTTAAAAAACTGTTCATTTTTAAAAAATCTACAAGAGACAAAAAGTTTTCTCTTTTACAACTAATAAAATTTCATTTTTACTGATTCTATACGTCAAAGAATAATCGAGTTATTGACATTGGAAATCTTTTATTTAATTCTGAATAGATTGATTTAAATAAAGTCTATAAAACTTAAATAGAAACTTTAAAAAATGTGTTTTTTGTCCATAACGTGATTATCCTTTTATGTAGAGAATTTTTTTTTAAAGCATTTAATTTTGCGTTAAAAGAGGCTACATTCTAGTCTCTTGTACATTTTTTTTTTGTAAAATTAACGGTTTTCGAAAATCCTACGTTAAAACTTTTATATGCCCGCCATTTCGAAATGAATGAAGAAAATCGGTTGATAATTTTTCTCGAATTGGGTCTTTATAGCGCTTAGTAGCTTATTAAAGTTTAACTCCGTATCATGTGCCGTTTAGAATATATGATTTTTTTCGTTCAAAACACAAAATGGTGGTTAAAGAAGTAACAATTTTAGGGCATATATTCATATGAACTTATTTTTCGCCAGTATAATAAGAGGCGGACATAAGAATTGTACTTGAACTGACCAGGATTTCTTTTCATAACTGTGTTTTGTACTATAAAAACTTCTTATTTTGTACTGAGTACTTTAGGCTAACAGTGACCAAGATTTCGTTTCATAAGTCTGTTTTGACTGTGTACATAACGTCAAATGTGTATTTAGGCTCTTCTTTACTTTTTTAATACACATAAAACGTTATGTGTTATAATGTTTTAAATAACAACGACCTCCAAACGGAGCGATTTTAGTTACATAACATTCCTTCAAGTGAATCTGAGATAGGCCTAAGAAGCCTGAAACTGCAGTGATCCTGATATAATTAACAGTGGATTAGTGAAACGTACCAGAAAGAGGTAACACAAAATTATTTAAATTACGTTTTTAGTAAATATACGCGTTTTGACAATTTTTTGTAACCAAGCCTTTAATTTGACACAACGTTGTACCTCTAAAAATATAAATATATATATTTATATATATATATATATATAAATTTGCAACTTTTGAAAATTTATTTTCAAAAAATAAGAAATGTGTATTAAACTTGGAAATTTTGATAAGCAAACTTTCCATTAAACACAACGGTGTACCTCTGAAAAATAAGTTTGATTATTAAATTCTTATTATATTTCATCGTATACAGTAAACGTTACCATATTTTTAATTAAAAAGTTTCGATATATCGCGATCTAAAACTTTTTTTTCACTTGACAAAGATCAAACTATTTTTCCACTGGATTATGCATTATTGTACTGGTTTAGTATTAATACAGATTAATAACTTCTTATCTTACTTACTCGTAAATTTTAAACGTAATGTTTTGTAATTAAAAGTTTATCATTGTATGTAATACGAAAAAAATCTCCACACTTCGTGATAATCCTAGAGTTGGTTTTAAAACTCAGTTTTTTCAACGTTATTAACATTTCGTATTGATGTTCTTATTAGTATAACATTATAATATTGTCGTAACTCAAAATTTGGGGGAGTGGCCCCAAAATTTGAAAATTCGACGGGGCGGCCAAAAATTGAAAATATTTAAGTAGTCAATATCCAAGTTATTTTAATAAAAAAAGTCACGAATATTATGGATTTTAGCAAGTTGACCAGATTTTCTTTGACTCTGGTCTGTCTGTCTGTCTGTCTGTCTTTGAGGGAAGTGCCACGGTGAAGTCAGGGAGTGGCACAGACAGACAGATGTGAATGAGACATAGTACATTCAATTCAATTCCATTCCATTTATTGCTGTGATATTGTACTCTTAATAATAACATAGCATTGTCAATCAATATTAAAATAACATTATATACATAGTATACATACTTACAAACTAAATAAAACATTAAAAAACAAGGTACAAGTAACAACGGTAATAATAAAAATAGACATATAAACCAAGATAAGTAATTTTAGAAATAATAAAATAAGTTAATCAATCAAATGTAAACACTAATTACTATTATAACAGGAAATTCACAAATAAATAATTGATAAAATACGAAAGCATTTTTACTCTTTATAGTTTTGAATATTTTTAAGGCTTTCCGAGAGTTTGTTGAAAAATGCAACCCCAGCTTGTGTGGTAGCTTTTTATACTTACTCGTCTGGCTATCTTCAAGAATTATTCTCCCTGGAAGCTCTTACTCGAAAAGTCCATTTCGCTGTCTTCAAGAAATATTCTCCCAGGAAGCTCTTACTCGCCAAGTTCGTCTGGCTATCTTCAAGAATTATTCTCCCAGGAAGCTCTTACTCGCCTAGTCCGTCTGGCTATCTTCAAGAATTATTCTCCCAGGAACCTCTTACTCGAAAAGTCCATTTCGCTGTCTTCAAGAAATATTCTCCCAGGAAGCTCTTACTCGCCAAGTTCGTCTGGCTATCTTCAAGAATTATTCTCCCAGGAAGCTCTTACTCGCCTAGTCCGTCTGGCTATCTTCAAGAATTATTCTCCCAGGAACCTCTTACTCGCCAAGTCCATCTGGCTATCTTCAAGAATTATTCTCCCAGGAAGCTCTTACTCGAAAAGTCCATTTCGCTGTCTTCAAGAAATATTCTCCCAGGAAGCTCTTACTCGCCAAGTTCGTCTGGCTATCTTCAAGAATTATTCTCCCAGGAAGCTCTTACTCGCCAAGTCCGTCTGGCTATCTTCAACAATTCCTACAGCACCTTCCCTTGATCAGTCTTAGCCCACTGACCAACCCTAGGGTTTATATATCATTGTAGCATAATGAAGTCTTCCTTGCTTGCAAGGTAATCAATTTCATCACTTTTCCAGGTCTGTCACAATAATTGTTGTCATTCTGGCTTCCTAAAAAGAACTTAGACTATATTCCTAACTAAAACTTTCCTAATTCCTAACAAAAGACTCCTATAGATGCAAATTCCCCAAATAAGTGGAAGTAGGGGGGGGGATATAACAGATCTTTCGAAGTCGCATTGTAAATTTACCACAATAACAAAGTGTATATAGAAATTCCAAAGCATAATATTATTGATTAGAAACCTACACACGAGGCAGGCAATCTCAAAACATGATTGAGTGTATCTACTTTCCAAGAATTTCCAATTTTGTAAAATCAATCTAAGTCGACACTCAAAGTTTTACTTTACGGTTTAAAAAACAGTATTTTATTTTGAGAATATATGAATAATGTATTTTAAGTGGCAATCATACAGTATTTCGCTAGTCCTTTGCGTGTCCTAACCAATTACTGAGCATTGTTATAAATATCTAAAGCATGAAAAGGTTTGTGAGTTTTATTTCGTCAATACATGACACTTCTGTCGACAATGTGGCAAACTAAAATAAATTTAATTACAGAATTTTGGAGTGTTGTAATTTCGAGATATAATCGTTTTATTATTATTAACAAATTTTATCTTTTAAAAAACCAAGTTGAGTTATTTGACGCTGTTTCACCGAGCACGGCATTTACTAGAGAAGGGTTCATTTTTTCCTAACCCAGACTGTTCATAGCAAGGAACAGCTGACTGGGTATCTAGGTTGAGCAGACCACGCTAGTTATACAGGCAGAAGGGAAGATTCCGTACACTCAGATAGACCTGGTGTTAGTGGAGGTCGTTTTGCGTTAATTTATGTTTTCAAACTATTTTCCAAATTACACTGTTGTTTAATAATTAATCAAAGCCGTGAGATTTTACCACATTCCCATCCCCAATACGGATGCGTTAATTTATTGTCTAAATCAAGACGAGTTTGAGAATGGGTAACGCCTAAAGTCAACTCTGTTCTTAATTGGTTTGATGTGTGAGTGTTTAATTAGTAATTAACTTTAATTAGGTAATATATTATAAATTAAATTCATCTATTCAAAGTTGGGTATCCTATGGTGCATGGACAGATATGAGAGTGAGTGCTTTAAACTTTAAAATGGGCTTGGGCCAAAAGCAGTATCGTTTCCAAAATGTTGATCGTAAGCTAGGAATTATTATAACGTTGCAGTTTCAAATGGTTAGTAACCGTTACAACTAGGTAGCAGAGAGTGGTTAGTAACCGTTACAACATGGTAGCAGAGAATGGTTGTAACCGTTACATATTGGTAGCAGAGAGTGGTTAGTAACCGTTACATATTGGTAGCAGAAAGTGGTTAGTAACCGTTACATATTGGTAGCAGAGAGTGGTTAGTAACCGTTACATATTGGTAGAAGAGAGTGGTTAGTAACCGTTACATATTGGTAGCAGAGAGTGGTTAGTAACCGTTACATATTGGTAGCAGAGAGTGGTTAGTAACCGTTACATATTGGTAGCAGAGAGGGGTTAGTAACCGTTACATATTGGTAGAAGAGAGTGGTTAGTAACCGTTACATATTGGTAGCAGAGTGTGGTTAGTAACCGTTACATATTGGTAGCAGAGAGTGGTTAGTAACCGTTACAACATGGTAGCAGAGAGTGGTTAGTAACCGTTACATATTGGTAGCAGAGAGTGGTTACGATCCACGGACCTCTGGGTTATGCACCCAGCACGCCTCCACTTTCGTAAAATGTAATTCTTGTTTGGTAGACGAACTGATTAGGCTATATTCCCAAATACAAATAGTATGTTTCACCATCAATCTGCCAACTTTAAAATATTAAACTATAAAAAACTGTCCTATATGACCAAAACTACTGTTTTCCTCCTGTCTATGTCTTTTAGTACAGTAAAAATAGATTTCTAAAAGGTAAAACTATAATTGGAAGTTGCTATAAAATACATTATTTTTAAGAAATCTTTCAGAACTAAGTTTTCTGAAAAGTCGCTTTTTAAGAGGATGAGTAAAGGGTTGAATAATCGAGTTTTTACAATCATGAATTTACGAAACATATTTTTTAAAAAAACTTTTTTAAATCATAGAATCCTCTACAATTTAGTGTTTTACTCAATTTGATACAATTAAAATTGACCGAGGTATGGCTTTTTGAAATGACTCTGAACTACCCCCTTGTCATACACACGATTTATACCCTTCTTAGTAATTAATAACTAGAGAACCATTCGATTTTTCATTCCCTCCCCTAAACCAACTTCTACGTTTTTTTTTTTTTTTTTACACTTCAAATTTATTATTTTTGAGAAAACTTTTTTTACTGTACTATTTAATCAAAACTCCAAATTACATTTTTCAGCATGTTTTATAATATTAATTTCCAGTGGTACCGCAAAATCTTATACTTTTTTGTTAATCGTTTCAAAATGGCATTCATTAAAAGTATTTAATGTCATTTTTTCGAAAACCGAACTATACATAATTTATATCTTAATGTATTCATAATAATATACACTTTTATAAATATAATTGTTCACACTAATGGACATACTTTGTGACTGCATTTCGTGACCAAGTAGGTCGACCTATCTCTAATTGCAGAATATTAAACCTAATGTGACATGAAGTGGCTTACTGAGTTTTAAGCGAAATATATCCAAGGTGCATTTAGAAGTAGCCTATTTATCTCTGTAGTTTTAACATAAATATGCATTAATAAAAAACCACCACTTTTATATCTAAAACAATGAAAATTTTCAAAATTGTATCTATGATCAAACAAAGGAATATACAATTGTATTGGAGTGTTTTAAGTTATAAAAAATTAATCTAGTCACTGTTCCTAATGGAATTAGTTTTTAACGTAAAGAAAAATACAGGTTTTGAAGTAACAAAATAGATGAAATATGTTCACATTTAAAATACCGGGTTCCACAAAAGTATGTTAAAACGTTAAATGGTTGTGATTTCGTTATATTATATTGTCCAATCCCTGAAAAAAACTCATGCAGATATGGTTTTGGGATTCAATAAAACCAGCTATTTATTTGTTGTCATAGCAACTAGTTATTTCATTGATAACTAATTTCAATAGTACGTGGTAAACTTACGTTAGTTTACAATTAATTATTTTCATTACTTTATCTTTAAAACGCGCATCGCATTGATTCAGTGACCAGTGTTGTTATGAATTTGTACATAATTTATCAGCCGGGTTAAGAAACATTCATACTCGTAACGGTTTGAGGGACGGAAAGTGCAGTGTAGTCGCGTATAAAAGCTTGTTAGTAAGTTTAAAACCACCGGGTCCGTTGGAGACATCAAGAGGCCAGGAAGATCTTCAATTGTAAGAGATGAAACTGATGTTGCTGAAGACTTAGATAAAAAAAAAGGTTTTTCAAATAACATTGAATATGTTAAGAAATCCTGCGCATAGCATAGAGGAAAGTCTACTGCTTCTCCAGGAAGAGAAAGGCGCCAGTTCGAACATCTAATAACCCTAACAAGTTCGATGTTTAAAAACAATAAACTACAATCAATTAAAGTTTGAACCTACTTTTGAAAGTCCCGGTACAATTATCTAGTTAAAGAGGTAATTTTAAGAAATGGATGAAAAAACATGCACTAACTTTCTAACACAACCATCTAGGGCCTATAAAGATAATCCCCAAAGATACAACCTACAACCTACCTTTAAATAATAAAATAACAATTTCCTGAGTTTTGCTCCATGTATGGAAGATTAATTGAAATAATGTTCATTTCGTTTATTACCAACTATTTCTGAACTTAATTTTCTATTCCATGCAAGTAATCTGGGACATTAATTTTCACATTTGAACTAAATCAGTACAGCGGATTGTTAAAACCACACATTACCTGACTCAAAAAACATCTAGTCTAGGGCTGTTCAACCACAGAGTTAAGTTTAGTATTTATGTGGGCTTTTGCTTTAAGCCAAACATTAAAAAAAGCAAATATCAATTTTGTAACGTATAGTTACTGATAAGAAGGGTCGAACTAACATGAAGCCTATCTTGGCCACCACGTTTTGCAATTAAGGAACGCTGATCTCTCTACACTTAAATATTACAACTTATCACATTTAACCCCGTCGAACGTGACAACACTCCAGGGCACCAGCTTTAATGATTAATTTATAACGTTAACAAGGAGACTTATAAATTAACTTACTAAATTCACTGCACATACCTGAACCCATTTCTAGCGGTATTTTGGATTTTTGCACCGTAACATCGTAGAAGTAGGAGATAATTAAAACCGGTTAAAGGTTAATTGGTTAACAACCTACCGGGAACATCCTAGATCACCATGAACCTCTGTAATTCCGCCTGACATTTTGGTATTTTTAGTGTCGAACTAAAAAGGGTGAAACGCAGTTGTCTTCCGCTGGATTCTAGACTCAACTCACCCTAACCTCTGATTTTCAGCGTCTGCTTTACTTGTCGAACGTCTAGGCCTATCGTGCGTGTCCGTGAACTTTCGGCTCGGTTGGGAGGCGGCAACCAACGTTTCTATTTGAACCCAAACTGCAACTAACAACCCAACCACGACAATCCCAGGTCGCAACCGAGATGACCGTACGTCAGAACTCGTGTAAATTTGTAACAGCTAGCGAGAAAATTTCATGATAAATTATTATCTGTGATGTATGATCAATTACAAATTAGATTACATGATACCATGATAGTGATCTTTAATTTATATGGTAATTCTAGTGTGTTTCCTAAAAAATATAACTGTTTGGGAATCAAACATTATTAATTTTAAATTACCATAGCTCTACTGATCGTTCTCAGAATTCTTTAGGTTACATTTTTAAAACAATTTTTTTAAATAAATAAAATTTTCTAATTTAAAATGTAAAATTTTTACATTTTTTGCCTACTTAACGGTGCAGAAATCTTTAAAATAAGGAGTTTTAATTTCAACTGATACCTGAAAATTAACAATTTGAAAGAAAAAAAATTAAGAAGTTCATTAGCCTATGAAAATTTTAAAGGAAAGAAGAATATTTTAAGGGGAAAAAATGTTCAAAATTACTGAACTAGTAGAAGTTGTAGGCTGGATTTAACTTATTGATTCCCGTGATAGAAGCAACAATTTATTCTTTTCAAATCAAATAAGTTACGTGCCCCTATAAAGGTAGGTTATGGCTGTAATATTTCAGATCTCACCCTCCGCAAAGTGCAGACTAGCTTTAGACAAAATACAGCTCCGACTTCACAAAAACTATTTTGTGTCGGCCGTACCAACCTTATAAAGAGCAGTTGAATCAATAAAAAACAACATTAGCTATATAAATAAATTTATATTCACCGCCAAAAATGTCATTTGGACGATTTTATATCAAAAAGTGAAAATGAAACTTGGATCTACGGAAAAATATTATATATAAATAATATTAATAAAATGCTTATGGGAGCTGAGAGTATTGACACTTCCTAGAACGTACATTTTTGAAGTAATATTGTACATTAAATACAAGTGTCATACAACTCCTAATAAGGGCACATGATTATGGTATCCGATTCAGAAGTTACTTACTGTTAGGCCAACACAGGCTCAGTGAACACAAAAATCTACCATCTAATGTAGGTGTAGCATTAATAAATAACTCCCGGACAGCTTTTAGAAATTCAAAACTACCACATATTTCAGAGTAGCCTAAGACATTTTTTGTTGTCCGGATCCTTTCACTCAGTGGAAGAGATTATCAGTGCGCTTGAGGTATATCTGTGGCTGGGTACAGACATGAATGTGTTAAGATTTTTTGTTTGTGATAATGATTTTTAATAGTTTTAATGTTGTTTGTTCTGTTTAGCCTGATTTCAGATTTTTTTTTTCTCTCTTTCTTTATCTTTGGCGTGTCTTGCACAACTATGTATTGTGAGATTATTGTACAAAACATAAAATATAAAATAATTACATCAATTAAAATTTAAAATATATTTAATGATAATAATTAGTAAGTGGTCATGAATTATTAACTTTGATCGGTTTGAACAATTCGCTATAGTTACAGCTCGAAAATTTGTGGAGTTATATCCATGGTTTTACACGTCAACTTCCATGCATAAAATTCTCATCCTTGGCAGTGAAATAATTTCTTCCGCATTACTGCTGATAGGCAGGTGTTTGAAGATGCCCAAGAATCATGCAATTAAAAGATTTTGAGAAAATTTCTCGCCGAAATGTAGGTGCATGCCGATTCCTGCAGCTGAAACTTAAACTGGTTGATCAAATTTATTTTGGTAAAACCTCGTCCGCCTGTCTATCTATACTGCGTGCCGAGCTCTACTTCCTACACTTGTGAACCGATTTTGATGAAATTTGGTATAATGGTGTCTGTCTGTCTGTAATAAGTGTCGAGCTCTACTTCTTAAACTTGGGTGTAGTGATGTCTATTTGCACTGCATTCCTTGCCCTGAAAACTAGTGGACCGATTTAAAATCAAATTTGGCTTAATTATACCTATCGATTTGTACTGCGTACTGTTTCCAACAGCTTATACTAGTGACCGATTTGTTCAAATTTTTATAGGCTACTAATATCTCTTTATATGTGCTCCATGTCTTGAACCACAATCTAAACGGGTGGACAGATTTTAATCAAATTTTATATTTGTGTATTTTTTGACAAATATATCCATGCACTTTTTTTTTTAAAAAAATATTTTTTTATTTTTTTTAATAATTCAAGATTTGGGGACTTATGCTACAAAAAACACAAAAACTCGATTTTATAAATGTTTACCCCAAACGATTTTAATTATTTTTTTATAAAATGTAGCTTAGACGTAAACTTTTAAAAAAAAGATTTTTGGTAAACTTTGTTTGACATCCAAGATTTTTTCCCTTTAGAATACCTTAATACTTTAATGAAATAAAGCAGTAATGGAATAAATTAAAGCCTAGGGTTGAAAGTTATTAAAATCACGCTACCAGCTGCTACTTCCTCAAAGATCTTCTTAGAACAAAGTTTGTGTCGTTCTTATTTTTTCTGCAAACCCTGAAGATTTGAACATAGTCCTCTTCTGTGATCAAGTCGTATTGATTGCAAGTCCAAGTTGCACTTTCTCCTTTCGCTGATATTGTATCTGTATATTAATTATATTTAATTTCCTTTTTCTTTTCATATATATACGTAGTATAAAGAAGGCTATGTTATAGATTATAAATAGCAGTCGATTTTTCGAGGATATCTATTTCAAGATTCCTGAATAATCAAAAAAAGTTTTTGAAAATACACCTGTCTGTTTATTTGTCACTTACTTGTCGTCTGCACAATGCTCTTCACCCTGAACGAATTGATCAAATTCAGTTTGTTGGCATATTTTGGCTACATCTCAAGGGGTTTTCTAATGTTTGCAAAAATTTTAATTTGGGGGGTTAGTTACCAGAAGACAAAAGAGGAAAACCTAACCATATATTGATATATTTTATTCATAAATTTGTCATCACGTTTGTATTTAAAAACTATCTCCACGTTACGAGATTAAAAATAACTCTCGTTATAAAAAACATTATGACCTCCGTTAATATAAACGTCATAGGAATAAAAATTATGGCTTTCGTTATTATAAACAGAAATAAAAATTATGGTTTTCGTTAATATAATCTGAATTAAAAATTATGGCTTTCGTTAATATAATCTGAATTAAAAATTATGGCTTTCGTTAATATAACCTGAATTAAAATCTATGGCTTTCGTTAATACAAAATGAAATAGAAAATACGACCTTCGTTCATATAAACTGAAATAAAAATTATGGCCTTCCGTTAAAATAAACAAATTATATATATATATATATATATATAGTTTTTTTTTTAATAAGTTATAGTTTAGTTATTGTAGCTTATTTATCAATGAGGATGGCGACTTTGTCGTTGAAACGCGTTTGATTAAGTAAACGTAATTTTTGTAAGATCTTGTGTTCGAGTTTTATTCTATCTAAAACAAATTATGGCTTCCATTAATATAAACTGAATTAAAAATTATGGCTTCTGTTAGTATAAACTGAAATAAAAATTATGGCTTCTGTTAGTATAAAGCGAAATAAAAATTATGGCTTCCATTAATATAAACTGAATTAAAAATTATGGTTTCTGTATAATATAAACTGAAATAAAAATTATGGCTTCCATTAAAATAAACTGACATAAAAATTATGGCTTCTATTAAAATAAACTGACATAAAAATTATGGCTTCTATTAATATAAACTGAATTAAAAATTACGGCTTCCGTTAGTATAAAGCGAAATAAAAATTATGGCTTCCATTAATATAAACTGAATTAAAAATTATGGTTTCTGTATAATATAAACTGAAATAAAAATTATTATGGCTTCCATTAAAATAAACTGACATAAAAATTATGGTTTCTATTAATATAAACTGAAATAAAAATTATGGTTTCTGTATAATATAAACTGAAATAAAAATTATGGCTTCCATTAATATAAACTGAATTAAAAATTATGGTTTCTGTATAATATAAACTGAAATAAAAATTATGGCTTCTATTAAAATAAACTGACATAAAAATTATGGCTTCTATTAATATAAACTGAAATAAAAATTATGGCTTCTGTTAGTATAAAGTGAAATAAAAATTATGGTTTCTGTTAATATAAACTGAAATACAAAGTATGGCTTCCTTATTTAAACTGAATTAAAAATTATGGTTTGCGTTTATATTAACTGATTTAAAAATTGAAAATAAAAATTCTTCGTATTTAAATAACATTGAAATTTGTTCGGTTAAATCTCCACAAGAAGTGGCAATAAGGTCACGTGCTAAAGTTTTAATAGATAAGAGAAATTAATGTTTACCCACATAAAACCGTTAGGCAAGCAACCCGTTATCATAGAAACCCCTTTCATTTAATCAACCCATATTAAATCTCAGTTCAACTTTGTGTTGCGTAGTTCCGTTGATTTGTGGTTTCTCCTGATCACGTCTTAGTTATGTGGTCCAATCAGGCCTGGTTTCTTAACTCTGGGTTCCTTTCTGAGATTACTAGTCTTAGTTTCCAGCATTGCCCTAAGCAATAGAACATTTCTCATGTTCTACGTTTATCACTTGAAAGCGGCTGTTGATTTATACCCTTGAAACGTTATGTGTTAGTCTGAATAAACTATGTCAATAATATGGTCAATCCATTATGATCCAATTAAATTAAAACTAGAAAATCTTACTATTTTAGTGAAATTAAAGTTTAGTTCAATTTTCTCAAAAATGTCGGTTTTTAAATTATAGATAAAAATGTTAATGGAGCTGCTACAAAAATAATAAAGTTAAATAAAATTATCGTTCAGGAATAATTTCAAGAAAACTGTCATTAACCTGTGTTATTAACAGTTAAATTTCAATCTAATACGGTTTGCCCTCGAGAGTATTTGATTGGTATTTTGCACACTAGCTAGGGTCATTATTTATTTCACTAATAATTGGTTCTTTTATAAGATTTAAGTCCTATTTTTATTTATATTGATAAAGTAATTATCAAAGCTGGTTCCGTGGTGCGTTGCATTGATTGGTTTAGGAGGGTTAAAGGGGGCTAAGTTGTAATATTTAAATATGGAAAGATCCGCGGTGGCTAAGATAGGTTTACCCATTAGCTCACCATATTCCCCTTTAACCTTGTTTTCCACTAACATCATGTTATAAAAAGAAAAAATCGACTTTCAAGATATAGGCTAGTCAACATAAATATGTCTACACTAAATTCGATTAAAATCGGTTCTCTCGTTTTGACCGAACAATAATCCACAGAGTTTATGTGTATGCTTAAATTGTGTTGCTTGTTCGAGTTAATATTTTTTTAAATTTAGTTGACAGCATATCAGACGACTTTTAACAATGTCTACAATGTTTTTCTTTCGATATAAAGAAAATATATTTTATGATTACAATTTATATATACTCATTCATATATTTTTGGTTTCAAAATAAACAATCTATCTACAGACACCAATCCAAAAACTAGGGGAACCTTAAAATCAATATATCCTAGAAACACAACATAGGTTTTTGATCCAATTTCATTAATTTTTCTATAATACATGTAGGCCTATAATACAAGTGACAAAGTAAATATTATTTTTAATAGTATTGCCAACCATGAAAATAAATATTATCTACTTTATAGCAGACAGTATTACCAACCCTTCGCCTGAACGTGGGTGTTAGAACTAACGTCATACACTGCACAGCTTCTATTGACTTGTTGCCACCACAACCCTCCCTCCTACTTCTAGTTGAAAACAATTTCACTAATTACAAAACTGTTGTAGCCAGCATTAGACGCCTATGTTAACTTTAGTTCAATAAGACCTATTTATACGCATAGTTGAAATTAATTGAGTTTTCTTTGTCTGGTTATACAGAGAGAGAGATAGAAACACACGCACAAAGTATTCATCCCACGCCCTTCTCTGAACGTAAGTTAATTACAACTTACATAGCTACTTTGTGAAAGGTCTTTTCTACCTACATAGTCTGAAGCATTTACCCCTTTGTAAAGGTACTTGTGGCCTCTACAAACCTCACCAGAATTAACAGTTATGCTTTGAAGATCTTTGAATGTCGGTCTTTGAGCTTTGAAACCACCCAACTGAACATTCACCTCTTGTGGTCTTTATAAACCTTACAAGACTCAAGAATTGTTTTAATTCTCTGGTAATTCTTTAAGTCTTACCTCCCAACCTCAGGAACTTAATAATCGCCTAGTTCTGATCTTATTAAATCCATCCTCCTATCTACAATCTGCCTGTACAACCTCACGTTATCCTTGGTCTTCTTATCAAGATATTGCTCTGAAGTCGTTACCTATGTAATATAAATCATTTACCTCTTCTTAAAATTACTTGTGGTCCATGTAAACCTCACCAGACGTAAAAATCATACTGTGAACATTTTTGTTTCCAGTCTTTTACTTTGAACACCTACCAACTAAGGACTTTATTACTGAGGTGTTCCCTCAAAAGATATTTTGTGCATACTTTCTATTCAGTTTGATAAACTCTCTTCTTCTGTTCTTATCAAGTGCACTCACTTCGCCATTGCCAATGTATTCTATCTATTCCATTAGCACTCTAATTTAATCCTTCTCTGAGGTCTTTTTTACGTTTGTTGTAAAAAAAAATTGATCTTTTCCCAAAACTACTTGCAAACCTCACCAGACTTAATTCTCGTATGATCTACTTAATTCAGTCATTTAACGCTAAGTATGTCATCGCTTCTGTGGCATCTTTTAAAGGATATCTTTTTTCTCAAATCTGTCAAGAGATGGCTATTTTTAATTGTGGCGAGATATCTGTTTGGGATATCAATCACTATAATCAGATACATCTCTGATCTTATCAACTGGATACTACTGTCCACTGTCTGCCGGTGCAAGCTTCCTTATACCTGTATGCCCCTTACAAGGCCACTGTACAAATAATCTCTTTCACATTGAATCTGTTACATTGACACTCTAAGGTGTGTATTTCACTTACAACATTGAGTATTTCTCTTCTTAAACTACTTGTAACCTAAAAATATAACGAAATTTAAATAGTGATGCTTTGAATATCTTCGTATGCCAGTCATTCAGGTCTGAATATTTTTGATGACTTCACCGATGGAGCTGTTTCTCATTCATATCACATCTGTTACAAGATAAGTCATCCCTATTATTTGTCGTTGCAAGATATCCTTTTAGAATATTGTGCACTTTACACAGGCCAGTAGCTGTCCTCATGTATCTAGTAGTCAGTTCGATTAACGTTACCTCTGGCCTCATTAAGTCCACTCTCTGGTCTACTACATACCAGTGAAACCCACCTACACCTTGATGTTTCTCATAAGTCTATTGCACATTAATTACGATTATTTCGCAACTCTAAACTATCTCTTTCCTGATGTTCCTATCGTAGTTTTTGTAGCCGCTATCATAGAAACGACAGCGAGAAAGACGATGACGATGGACGTAAGATATGACGAAAATCACTCGGTTTCCTGAGAGTATGAAACGTGAAAATCAGTCAAAATTTATTTCCCGGAAACCTATACTTCGTATACGCAACATCATCAAACACTCAAACCTCGCAAACGACGGTTCAATAAAAAATATAGATTTTTAAAACGAGTTGTTTGCTTGTAAATACAACCGGCTATTCAGGTTTGAAACAAAAATAACGATAAAACCTAAATATAAAGTTTTATAATTGTATTTTATGAGTTAAATTTAATTTCTGTCCAGCTTTAACCAGCAGCCACTACAATATAATATAATTAGAAAGATACGATACAAACCTGTCTCAGGAAGTTACATTATTAATAAAGGAAGAAGACTGAGGTATAGGAAGGTAGCTTACTATTAAATAATAAATGTCTTGAAAGCCTTACTCTGTATATTATAGTAATTATTATATTTTAATTCATGAAAACTGCACAAACTTTCTCACACACCAATTCAAAAATAACCTAAACAAAATTATCCATCCCCTAAAGGGTCAATTCGATATTTGTCCGTCAAAAACTTAAAATAGACCATGATCGTTATATTGAACAGATATTTATATATTTAAACTTGCTTCCTTAATCCCATAAATGAGTCCTGAGCGCGTACACCGTATTATATTAAAATCTAGCTTTTTCAATTTTGCAAATTATTCCTTAACTGTAACATTTTTTACTTGTGACTTATCATATCGGATGGATCATTAATCTTTAAAATTCACTAAACTTCTAAATTAATGTCAACTAATTAATGTTTTTTTAACGATAACTAATGAACGGAATGTTTTTGAGAAATCGCAACCAAAACATTTTGTTTGATTTATTAGAGGTTACACTTGACAAGATTTGTATTATAACAGTTACAACCGAAAAAAAAATCTTATCTTTCTGTTTTTTTCTTATGGCAGTTCCCCAAATTTTGAATTATAGAACAAAATTTTTTAAACTCTTGATATATATATCCAAAATATGAAAACAAACTAAATTTGAGTGTTTCAACGAGCTCGGCAATTTTCTAGAGAAGGGTCCATTTTTACTTAACCCAGACTATCCATACCTATAACAGCTGACTAGGTAGCTAGGTTGAGCAGACCACGCTAGTCAAACTGAGAGAAGGAATCCAACCGTAAAGGCAGCCAGACTGTGCAGTACGGTGTATTTATTTAAATTTTGGTTTTAAATATATATTTTTACAAAATGCTGCATGACTGGTTAATAATTTAGGGTCATGGTGTCGTGGTTTTTCCAGCGCTCAATCCCTAAATCAGACGCGTTAATTTATTGTTCAAACGGAGACGAATTTGAGAATCTGTTACGTCCAAGGTCAACTCTGATTTTAGTTGGTTTGGTGCTGTCTGAGTGTTTAATTATAATTAGGTTTAATTAGGTAATGTATTGTAAATAAAACTAATCTCTGCAAAGCTGGGTATCCTAATGGTGCATGGCCTAATGATCTGGGTGAGTGTTTTAGACCTCAATATACTCGTAGGTTTGGGCAAGAGTACAACGTTTTACGAGTGGTCTAGAGCTAAATGTAATGTTTCCACCGCAAATTATTTAACAATTGTTGCAAATTGAATCAAAATCAAATGAGTAACAACAAAAAATTACGATTTTACTCAAAACAGAATCTAACGATTTTCATCAAATTTTTCTCAAGTGTAGCCTCGCAGGGCCCGAAGAAAACGTATCCATTGCCATGTCTACAATAAAATGATGGTTCGTGTATTATCTGTCAAAACAAAAATTATCATGGGGATGTCATAAAATACGTAATTTCTCAAAATCGGCATTACCGATTTCATTAAAATTTTAATGAAATATAGAGATTAGTAACCATAACCAGTGTTCAAAATCACAAGTAAAATATTACCAAGTTAGGAATAATTTGCCAAAAAATAAACTTGACCGACCACGCTCACAATATTTTTTTTCAAAGACGGATTCCATGTTTCATTTTCACTTTTTTATATCGATAACTACCGAACTGACATTTTTTATGACGATTACTTTTTTTACATGGGCTGGTGAGAAAGTTTGTGCAATGTTTTATAACTATTTATTCATTTTATATAAATACGATTTCAAATTACTAAAGAGAGAGAGAGAGGGGGGAGAGGAAGGAGGCTCACAATATCTTCTTCCTTATGTTTCAATCTCATATACAAGAAAATCTTCCCTTATAACAGATAGCATTGAAATAAGAGTGTTCTGTAAGAATATTACTTTACCCAAAGAGTAAATAATTAAAAAGAGAGATTGTTAGGCGTCTATATGTAATTATATCTGTATATAGCGACGACCACAAAGAGGCATTGATACTCTCGTAACCATGGCAACAGAATCGGGTTCATTCAGTCCTGAATTTTATCATAAAAGTTAGGTGAGTATTTCATAAATTATTATTTTAATCAAGTTAAACTAGTTTTAGATAGGCCAATTGAAATAAAACCGAAAACATGGGTGAAGAGATGGGGGTGTGACTAATCAGAAATAAGTTAAACGAGTTTTAGATCGGCCAATAGAGAAAAAAACCGAAAACATCGGTGGAGAGAGGGGGCGGACTAATCATAAACAAGTTAAAAGGGTTTTAGATAGGCCAATAGAAAGAAAACTGAAAACATAGGTGGAGAGAGGGGGAGTGACTAATCAGGAACAAGTTAAACTAGTTTTAGATAGGCCAATAGAAAGAAAAACCGAAAACATTGGTGGAGAGATTAGGGTGTGTCTAATCATAAACGAGTTAAACAAGTTTAAGATAGGCCAATAAATGTAATACCGAAAAAATGGGTGGAGAGATGGGGGAGTGACTAAATCAGAAACAAGTTAAACGAGTTTTAGATAGGCCAATAGAAAGAAAACCGAAAACATAAGTGGAGAGAAAGGGGAGTGACTAATCGTAAACAAGTTAAACGAGTTTTACATAGGCCAATAGAAAGAATTCTGATCACATGGGTGGAGAAAGGGGGAGTGAATAATCAGGAACAAGTTAGACGAGTTTTAGATAGGCCAGTAGAAAGAAATCGAAAACATAGTTGGAGAGAAAGGGGAGTGAATAATCGTAAACAAGTTAAACGAGTTTATATAGGCCGATAAAAATAATTCTGAAAACATGGATGGAGAGAGGGGGCGGACTAATCATAAACAAGTTAAACGAGATTTGGATAGGCCAATAGAAAGAATTCTGAACATGGGTGGAGAGAAGGGGACGGACTAATCAGGAACAAGTTAAACGAGTTTTAGATAGGACAATAGATTGAAAACCGAAAACATGGATGGAGAGAGGGGGAGTGAATAATCAGAAACAAGTTAGACGAGTTTTAGATAAGCCAATAGAAAGAATTCTGAAAACATGGCTGGAGAGAAAGAGGAGTGACTAATCGTAAATAGTTAAACGAGTTTTAGATAGGCCAATAGAAAGAAAACGGAAATATGGGTGGAGAGAAAGGGGAGTGACTAATCGCAAACAAGTTAAACGAGTTTTAGATGGGCCAATAGAAAGAATTCTATTCGTTCTGAATGTGGGACAACGATGCATTCAGAGTCCAAAAGGTCCAAAAGGAAGCTCGTCAGCACAGCAACTCTCCAGTGCCAGCAACAGAAGCCGAAGGCCTTGCACGTCAACGCATTCCACTGAAGAACCAGGACCTCTCACCGTTCATTACCTAACCTAACCTCCTCTACTACCTAATCCCTCCTACTATCTATCATTTTAACTACTTCCCTTCACAATACCCCTCAAGACATATTCACTGCACCAATCACACCCCGGACAAGTTCCGCTTATCTCCAGAATCACGTCAACTAACGTTCTAATATTACAAATTCAATAAGGTGATTTGAGATACGGAATGCCTTCCGTGACAGCTGGCATTTTTCATTTTCGCTTTGTACTAATCTCTTTGGACACGGAATTTGGAGGTGGGTGGATAAAGATTAATACTTTCTGTACCCCCTTGACATACCATTTGTTTTAATGAAAGTATAGGTAGGAAAAATACTTTTAATTTCAGCAAAACATATTTGTTCGTTTTTTGTTGTATGTTTAAAAGTGAGTTGGAAAAAAAGACGAATTACCAGTGTTTTATTTAAAACTTGCGTTAAAATACAGGGGTGGTGGTTGAAAATAAGCTTTCGTTTCCTTTAACTTTATTTTTTATTATACTAGATACACATGATTGTGGAGATCTTCTTCATAGTGAGAGCGTGCTACTATGAGCCCATAGTTTCCAATTTTGAACTTTAGGTAGTGGTAGAGCATAATTTTTATAAATCTCGAAACGACAAGAAAAACGAGAAAAATTTTGTTTTTTGGATTTTAAGAGGGATGATTCAAATTTTTTAAATAGAAGTATAGCTGTATGGTATCTCATTTTTAAAGTTTTTATGTGACGTGAAAAATACATTTTTTAAATGAATTTCCAACCATCCAAACCAAAATGGCGAGTAATAAGATATTTTAAAAAATCTTTCCTTTTTTTTATTTTCATAAAGTACTATCTAATCTGAAGAAGCAAAGTTAACAACAAATAAAACTAGAAGTGAGACATGGTTGTTAACTAAGGAAAATGTGAATAGATTGAGAATTTGGGAGAAGAAGGTGATAAGGAGAATAATTGGGCCCTTAAAGAAAGAAAGGAGATAAGTGGAGGACACAGATTAATAATGTAATGAGGTGAGTTGGAGGTGTCGGACCTGGTGACGAGAATGAATATAGTGATAATGATATTGATTGGTCATATCCAGCGAGATTGAAAAGGAGAGGGGACAAAGGAAGGTTCTGGAGGGAAAACCAGAAGGTAGATAATGGAGACCCTGGAGGATGATTTGAGGAGGCTTCGAGTGCGAAAATAGAGAATAGTGACAGAGGACAGAAAAATAGAGCGCTGTGTTGGAGAAAACCAAGGCCCTGTAAGCGCTATGAGGGTAGTGTATAACATTGATTGTTAATAATTACTAGAGTCAATTGTTTCAAAACCTCTAGAGAAATCTCAGAATACAACATAAATTATTCTCTATGGCCATAGAGGTCAAAAAATAAAAAGAACGGTCACTACCCGTACGCAAATTATAACGTATGGTCATGGACGCGTTTAACCCGGCGGTGAGAGGATGAGTAGCACTCATCAAAGTATAGCAAAGGGAATTTTGTACAAATTTGATGAAAGTCTCTAGAGTAAAGCGATAAAATTACAATTGCTTATATTATTTCATATCTAGCAAAGATATAAAATGTCCAAAATATTACATTATGCATTAAAATACATAAATCTGTACTATCTTATTATTTACCATACATTTGTATATTTAAATTAATAAATATAAATTGTAATTTTAACCACATTAGACACGAATAATATTTTATTTTATGGGAATCGTAATGTTTAACAACACTTTTATCAAAAATTTTATTCTTTATACATGGACGCGCCGTCCTACAAATTCCACGCGTCCTATTTAAGAAACAACCTATAATGAGTGAAGGCGTGACAATCCCCTAGCTGCAGTTTAAATCTTTTAACGTCGATATCTCCAAAACCGTTAACTTTAATTAAAATTTAACGCTCACAATTTTAAATATTATAAACATACAGTCTTTGTGTTTTGTTACACTTGTAAAACGTAACATACAAAATCCTTATACCAAATCTGAACTCAATATCTTATCTATTTCTGGAGTTACAATGCTTTAATGTTTAAGAACAAAATGGCGGATAGACGGATAATGAAGTAGAATTCGAGTATATGTTACCTGACATTTTTGTTCGGTTTCATGTATAGAATCAGAAAATGAATAGGCAGTTCAACTTTTTTGCGACACTCTGTATATATTTTAATTAAAAACATCCCCATCATCATCGGCATAAAAAAGAGCATTAATATGAGACACTTAGCTTTCGAATTCTGTTATAGCGTCAGGGTCGGAAGAGAACAAGAGTTGGTCAAGAGTAATGATGAGAAAGATGAAAGAGAGATCTATCCGAAGGGTATAATATGAAAGAGTGTAGATCAAGCTAGGGTCCCTCGGGATTTCCACGCCCCTGAGAATTAGACAGAATATAAATAAACAAATCTTTCCTAACAACAATCACAAAATAAACACAGAAAAGAGTAAACAGTTAGTTGATGAAACTACTAGCTTTTGAATATTCTAATAGCATAAAGATTGGAAGAAAACAATAGTTGGTTAAGAGAGACCTGATGTGGTAAACGAAATAGAGGGATTTAACCCAAGACTACGTGAAAAAAGATATAGATCCAGCGCGGATATTCGGAATTATCATAACCAAACCACCCCCACCCCCACCCCCCAGCTATCGAATGCTAACAGCGTAAAGTTCAGAAGATAACACGTTTTGTCACCTGATAGGGAGATGAAAGGAGGAAGGATAACTGAAGAAAAGTGTAGATCTAGCGCGGCTAATTCGGGATTGTCATAACCACCCCCCCCCCCCCTCCATCAATCGAATGCTAACAGCGTCAAGTTCGGAAGAGAACAAGTTTTGTCACCTGATAGGAAGATGAAAGGAAGGGTAACTGAAGAAAACTGTAGATCTAGCGCGGCTAATTCGGGATTGTCATAATCACCCCTCCCCCTCCAACTATCGAATGCTAACAGCGTCAAGTTCGGAAGAGAACAAGTTTTGTCACCTGATAGGGAGATGAAAGGAAGGATAACTGAAGAAAACTGTAGATCTAGCGCGGCTAATTCGGGATTGTCATAATCACCCCCCCTCCATCTATCGAATGCTAACAGCGTAAAGTTCGGAAGAAAACAAGTTTGTCACCTGATATAAAGATGAAAGGAAGGGTAACTGTAGATCCAGTTAAGACCTCGGAATTCCTACACCCGTACTCAATATTAGTCAGCCCCTGAGGAGTACTTTCATAAATTCACACTTTTGAAACAAAAATAGTATTTAAGGAAAATAAATTTAATCTTCGTTAAAATATTTAATTTTCTTCCAAAAATAAAACAGTCAGAGGTTGAAATTTCTCTTTTCATGCGAAGTATTTCCAATTGTTGCAAAACATTAACCTCACACTTCGCTCCAGAACAATGGCCTTGAACTCCCTGCTTTTAAATTTTATACAGAGAGCATTTTCCTCTTTACGATCACCTGTTTATGTGTTTTCTTTGAAACTTGTTAAATCTGTGATTTAATTGAAAAGTTTACTGGCAATTACATTCCCAACAACTCCAATAAAGCTGCGTTTTTATTGTTTTTATTGTGTTTTTCTTTAAATTACGGTGTGTTTACGGGGTTGATTGCTTTTTAATATTCATAGGCACGGTAATTTCGTTTGGGAATTGTTTTGTGTAGAAAAGTTTTTTTTTTTATAGGTTATCTAACATAAAGCACAAACTGATGATTATTGTAAAAAAGGAAATAAAAAATAATGGATTTTCGTATGTTTATTTCCTAAGCATTTTTTTTTTTTAAATTCAAATCTGTTAAGTAGTGTTTGAACATGCATTTGAAAAAATTTACAATTTTCCAAAATATAAATATATAAACGATGCAAAAATAGTGCACAAACTTTCACAATCACCCATCCCCAAAGTCAAATAATAATCAACAAAAATTATTCGTCACCAAAAACATCAGTTCGGTAGCTGTCCCTCAGCAAAACGGAGGTCAAAATTTTTTTCCTAGTTTACCTAAACGGTAATATTTTATTACTTACTGTTTTGCGCACGAGTTGGTGCATTAATCTTCACACTTCATTACAATGGAAAAAGCTTTACGACGTCCAATAGCTTTTTTTCTTTCTTTATTCCCCCGATAAATCACGAATCGATACGTGTGGAAAGAAACAAAAAAATACGTTTTACTTGGGTCCTTAGAGGTGTACATAGCAAATTTTAATCAAAATCATTAGGCCTGATTTTGAGAGTATTGTAATTGTTTTCTTATATTGCTACCCCCAAATTTGAAATATCAAAAAACTATTTAAAACATCCCAAAATATATCAACGTACCAAATTTGATTGGAATCGATTGACACGTTTAAGCTGTACAGCGGACCAACAGACATCATTCCAAAAACCTGTTTTTGAACCCAGAGGACCTTCTACATTTATTTTGGCCCATCACATAACAATCTCTAAGAACAGCTATTGAGACTATTATGTGAGAAAATAAAAAGTTAAATTTAACAACTTTCAGATCGTTACTTCACCCATTGGAACGTTTACCTCTATACATATACATGGTGTTCCACAAAGAAGTTGCTACTAAATACTCATTAGTCCGTGTAGTATCTTCGCGCCCGTTCGGAAAAATATTCTAATTCAGTTTTTTTTTTTTGCAGAATCTTACTCGAAATGGTTCGAAATTTTTAACGAATCTGCATGTTGCCAGGTCCAAAAGTGGGTCGAAAAAATTTTTTGAAAAAATTCGAAAAAACTCTTTTTTTTCTCCGAAAAAAATTTTGTTAGATAACTTTGACACATGAAAACTATGGTAAAAAATATTATTTTTCATTTTCCCATAGCTCTTAACTAATCTTTGAACACCTCTTAACAAAATCCTGAAGAGTACTGTGAGATTATTTTATTTTGAATCTGTTTTTTTTTTTATTGTTAATTAATCGCGTTTTGGGGGAAGGAACAATTTCGAATAAGATTCTGCAAAAAAACTGTATCAGAATATTTTTCCAAACGGGGGCTAAGATACTACCCGGACTACATGTTTACGGTCTGCTATCCCTCAAGTTGAATGTACCTAGATTGCCTACTCTACGCCTTGTTGGCTAACAAAAGCTCAGACAGTCTGCAGTGCAGTATCTTTTGTTGTTATATTTATGAATATTACTATTTCATTTATTTTAGCTGATTTAAAATTTGATTTGGTCTGGTCTCTCAACGCACTATAAGTACCGATTTGCGTTAATAATTTAAACAATTTTTAATAGGTTAAATAACAAGGAACCGTGTTGTTGATCTGGGGGGGGGGTCTATCGGTAGAGACAACACGGTCCATTGAATGTTAAATACCCTTGCTCATACAAAAAAAAAGAACATCTTCTAAACCGAACGATTGTTCAATACTACCACCACGATTTATTTTCTTCAATAACGCAATATCGTTTGTGGAAATATCTATAACTCAATATGAATTCATTTCTAATCATTTTTGTGATGCTTTCTTTAATGGAAGGGTAAGCAAATGTTTTCTATCTTTCCAATGTTTTTTCAATAATTTTCAGTTTTAAGAAATCTGAGGACTGAAAATTCTACGACTATTTTTGCGGACACACCCCTAGTTAGTCTCCACACCAAGTCTCCTGGGTGATTATCCAGAAATCTGCACCTTGGAACGTTGCTAACCCTTGGGTGTCGTTGACTTTATCAGAACAGATTAACACAAAAGTTTTTATCATGTTAAGGTTAGTATTTTTGTTGAATTGGAGAGGAGCAAAATTATTGTTAATTTCACATTCAGAATGCAGTATTGAAAGTCTATAAGCAATGTATTTCAAATGGGAGTTTGAATGCTACTATACTGAGTACAAATATCAACTGCACTGTCAAGATGGTTTGCGTCCATAATCCTTCTGGCTATGGGTTATGTTCGATTTCAAAATCTCCCATCGATCATAAAAAAAACCAGATTTTTATGTTTGTAAATGTAAATTATTTTTGTATTTTTAAGAATCACTATTAAAAAATATCACACACTCAAAACATGAAATATATCAAAATAGGAACCTTTCATAGATATAATTTTCTTCTTATATACAAATAACAAAACGGAAGCATTTGTATATCTAAGACATTTTAAATACAGCTGGAGAATAACATATAAACATCCATATAAAATAAAACAACTTTAAAGCTTTCTTATAGGTTGCAAGAAACGCCTTTTCGCTTAGCTTTTCCACACCACTCATCTCCCTCAGAACCACTATCACTTTCACTTGACTCATCTGGTGATATCCCAGTCAGTTTTATTATAAAGGGTTCTATACTCATTCACTTTGACCATAACCTTACTTAAAAAATAGTACCAATTATTTTCCATTCCCATTATGAATATAAACACTTATTATTAAATAAGCCTAACGCACAGGGTAAATTCCTTACTTACTAGTAACATTTAACCTTACCCAATAAAACCACAGCTTCCTTAATTGTTCGATGGTATAAATAAAAAAGAAATTTTAAAAATCGAGTATGTCATATATAATATTATGATTTAGAAACAAAACTGATCGCCTATGAAGTGCATGCCACACATAGTCGTGTCTGCAGTGCCTGATGTTTTTGGTCTGACTGATACAGTAGTACAACTCTCTCTATAAGAGTCGTACTGCATTCTGAAAGTGAAATCGACAATAATAAGAAGCGAGACTTGAAGATCTGTTTTATCAATAAGGTTTTGACCTCTAACACACTGCTTTTAACCACGTCCGAGTAAAAACTTGATCCCAACTCTCAGTATGGCCTCTGAAAAAAAAAAAAAAAAAAAAAAATCCAGCTAGCCTGATAATCGAACAAAACATAACCGAGATACATTGAAACCATTTATTGAGTGACAACACATAATAGGATTAAAAAATGATTTTTGCTGCCTCTTAACACACATTTCAATGTATCTCGGTTTATGTTTTGTTCGATTCTCATGTTTTTGGTGTTGACAGATTGGAAATAAAATTTTATAAAAGAAATTGTTCTTAGTAAATTTTTGTATTTTTTACAGTTTTCCCACCATTTTAGATTAAAAGTTTAAAATGACCGCCATTTTGAAATTTTAAATTGGACCATGTTGAATTTTTTTCTACAGTAAGTCTCTTTTATTTAAACATACTTACCGAGTTTTATAAAGATCGGTTGAAAAAATTTGAAAAGAACAATTATTTTGTAAAAAATACAAAATGGCGGATATCTGGTAAACGAAGCGTTTTTGGAAAAAAAAATTATTCGTGATTTTCTCTTTATTTTGACCCATATAACCTTTTCCCAGAGTTTGGCACTTTACTTATGGGACACCCTGTTTAGTAAATAACATCATACAAGTATATTTACAACTTTCATAAAATTAGACGAGCTTGAATATTTACCTTTCAAATTCTAAAATAGAAACCAAAAAATTAAAATTAAATTGTCTTTTACGTAACTTAAATATAAAAAGAAAAAATATTTATTTTTTACTGCAGAAAAGAATTCACAACTGAATCATTACCTGAGGCTAGTATGTGACCAGTACAAACCAACGAATAAAAAAAACGTCTTGAGAGTATAAAGCTTGACGCTGAACAACAAAAATTAACTACTTTTTCAAACCTGTATTGAGATGCCATAGAATGGGTTGATTCTCACAGTCTATGATTAGAAAACATTTAATTATAAATTATTTTAACCTCAACTAGGCCTAAAACCTAATTGAATTATTTTTTTATCTTGCACAAAAATTATTTATTTTCAAAATGTTCTAACTTCAATAAAGTTTACATCTACTTAAATTTATTTGTAATTTACATTTAATTATAACATGAATTTCAAACAAAAAATATCCATCAACTATTAAAAATATAATATACCATTATTGTTTTCATTTTGTTTCTTCAATTTTCCCATCGTTTCAATTTTGTATAGATTTAATCAAGAAATTGTTACTTTAATTGCATTCTGAGAGATAGCAGCACATTACAGCTCTCCTTAAAATCAACTAGATAAATTTAAAGTAAGAGGATTCAGAATTTTGTTTTATGTTTTATTTTCAATGTACACTTAACCTCATATATTTTATACCAGGTGGTAGCACCTTACATACCATGTAAGAACAATTTAAGTCGATTTTTGTTTTGTTTTTTTTAGATAAGGTGAAAAATCAGTAAAAGACAAAGTGAGACAACTGATCTTCCTAATAGTGTGGATTCTTACTCACTAAAAACCACCTTTCTTCCTGTTAGTACCCCTAGAGTCCAGACAGGGATAATAATACGACAGATTATGGGAGCAGCCATGGTTGGGGTGTTGTGTAGGTGAAGGATGGGATTACTCTAAGGATGAGATATGTTAGGTTAATATGGATTGCCGTTCATGCATTTATCTTTTTCTGCTGCCTACTCATAACAAGTATGCAAAAGAGGGGTGCTCCATGCAACCTCGTGCTATTGCTGCACCTGCAACATATTAGGAAGGTTAATCGACATTTTCTTCTGGGCTGCAAAAGGTCTTGTCTCGTGCATCTGTGTTGCACCTTCCCCTTCTGAAACAGATATAATAGGCATAATTATTAGGGAAAAAGTTACAATAATAAGGATGTGGTTGGAATTACAGGACCAACAGGGGTTAAACTCTGTGATGGGTTAGGGACAGCAATCGTCTGTGTTTATGATATGTTGTGTTGTATCTCCCAAGAGAGGAAATTAGTATAATTATGGAGTGTGAGTGAGACTCTTTGTAAAGGTTTACTGCTAGAAGTTTGATGTGTCGTTTTAGAAAAGACACATTCAAGTCTTTGTGTATTGTCCTAAGTTTGGTGCACATTAGAGTTTTAGTCACTATTCACAAAACCTTTTATTGGAACAGCTGTAGTCTGCTGATGTGGAAGTTCCCAGCTGGTACCCAGCTGCATATGTACTCATGAGTATATGCCTATACAATATCGTGGCAGTTCTCAATGATAGAGAATTTGTTTGGTTTTTTTTTTTTTTTTTTTTAGCATGGACATATCTAGAAGATTTTTATGTTTGCTCTTATTGTAGATTTATTTTAATGTATAATTTACTTTACTAAACTTGCACCAGATAGTAGCACCACATGAATTATTATAGGCAAAGAATAAGGCTGCTATTTTCAATTTGTCCTTCTTACTGAAAATAAAAGTTATCTGAATTATTTATGTTATAGTAGCTGCAATCTAGCATCATTTATTTGAATAGTGAGAACTGTAAACTGAGCAAAATTATAAATAAATCTACTATTTAGTTAACAAGTGTAGGTTATTAATGAAGTTGTCTAATAACTATCAGTGCAGATTTATTTCATCCGACCCCTTATTCGGTATCGTGCTGCTACCTAGATTGTATTTTACAAATTCTCAATTTACCAAATATTCAAATTATAAATCTTGTTGTCCAGGAGAAGTTTCTAGCAACAAAATTAGGAATTATTCTTTTAAAATAAGTATGTTAAAAATAATTGTTAGGCCAGGTTTTAAAATTTCTATCCCTGTTTCAGTTAGAGCTGTCAAATAGTTTCCATTAATTATTATAGATTTAGTGGGGTTTCCAATTGTTTTTAAATCTTCCAGCCGGCTAAGAAAATACTTCATTATTACAGTTCAAAAAATACTTAAATCAGATTCCTCTTTTTTAATTGGTCAAAATAAAAAAGTGACCCTAACAATATTAGTTGTTTATAAATATTAGGTTGCACTTTTTGACCCAAAACCACAAGCAAATGAAAGTTAGGTTATTTTGTATTAATATAATGCAATAATATGTACTTACTCCAATTCAACTTTTCATTGATAAAATTTTAATATCTGTACCCCATTCCTTACAATATTATATTGATAATACCACTAAATAATTAAAAAAATAAACTATCATGGAGTTATTCACTTTCCATTAATATTTTAAATTGAGGTAATAGAATATATTCATTACCATCAATCTTATATTTATTTCGATAAGGAATTTGTGCACAATCATATATTTCATATTACAAGGGCCGATTTTAATTATTTTGTTGTCAAATTTAACAGTGTTACCTGCAGATTTGCCAACAATTATTCATTTTCCTTGGAAACACTGTTTTGTAATAAATTTATCTTAAATAGTTGCCAGTTATGGGTAAATCACATGTTTCACAACAAAAATAATTGTATAAATTATTATAATAAACATATAAGTTTTATTTTATTGCTTTGTTTGAAAATTTATAACAGCTTTTTAAAATTATTTTTAGGTTAACTCATATTTGTGCTGATACACGTTATGTTGTTTGTGATTCGCTTACATCTCAGAAAATTAAACGCTTTAAATACATTTTATTTTGTTGTTTCGTTTGAAAATCTATAACAGCTGTTTAAAATGATTTTTAGTTTAGGTATACAGTGCTTACTTTATGTTGTGTTATGATTGATTGCTTACATTTCGAAACACTAAGCGGTTTATATGGCTTATTGCTAATGTGTGGCAATTGCATGAAAGTTTAGATATCCTAAAAGCCGGCCGCAAGAAGAACGTGTGGAAACTGTCAAAAACTTACTGGTCGACGAGAAATGTCATTGACAGAAATCGAAGGACACTGAATCGTGACTTGAACCAACAGGTTCAACTTTTTGATACCAACATGAACCTCAGACTTTGACGTTATTTTTAAATTGCACCTTAAAACTGTTAAATTTTTATCTATTCTGTTATTCCGTTATTTTTAGTTATTCTGTTAACCGACCAAAAAAAATACAGAAATATAACTAGATTAGAAAACCCTTGTATTTTTATAAAACTTATTTGACAATAAAATATAATGTAGCCTATAGCCTACCTTAGATGTTGAAAAATATGTTGAATATAATTATTATTTGATGCATCAAAGTAAAACAAAAATGTTCATTACCATAATAGGAATTTACCACATTTTACAACTAGAATTAGGTCAGTTTCCAACATAAATTCAATATATTATCCATTCACTTAAAAATAGACACAGGCTATATTAGTTTCTCGTGTGGGTAACCTGACGGTTAATTGTGTAGTAGCCTCTAGCACAATTAGTCTCATTGTTTGTAATTGACTAATGCAATATCGTTTTATTTACCTAGGTGTAAAGTAAATCAGTTTTATATCATTTGACATTATCTGTATTGTCATAAATGTCCAACATATTTAAATTTACAGCAGCAGTAATCATTTAATTCAGTGGCTATTTGAATTCTTCATCAGTTAAATTATTTATTCTCCTAATAGGGCTAAACATAAATTGTAAAACAAACATTTCTTATTAATCTATATATCACTAAATGGAGATTGTAAAACCTCAGTCAAAATTTATTAATGAATGAGGATCATTGCTAAAAAGCAAAAACTGAAAGAATTTTGAAACAAATTAACAAGTTTGAAAAGACATGGAAGAAAAATTGTATTTATTATGTTTGTTTTGAACTTTAAAGGAACTTCATTTATCTTTTCGTTATATAATTTGTAAAAATAATATATGAGTGCTTAAGTGTTCAGGGATTTCAAATTTAGATCATGCGTTAAGGTCTAAATGGAAAAGTTTTTTTATATGATAATACCAACAGTAGTTATGACTTACTTGACCATATCCTTTTATTCCTCCGATGAAAATAAAGCAGAAACAAAAGACCTCCACTTCCCCCATGTCCCCCGCCATTACTTTCTTCACCTCCCACATCTTCCTTACTCATCACAACAACTTCTCTACCGTTCGCATCCATGCCATCCTTGACCTCCTTTTTTCTGTATCCTGGGGGATTCCATTCCAAAACCACCTCATCCTCCCTTTTCCTCAAAACATGACTAATCCATCTCCACTTCCTTTCCTTGAGTTTTTTCTTAGTGGCCTTTCATTGGCTCATTCGAACAGATACTGGTTTTTCGCTATTCTGGGCCATCGCTAAAGATATCTATTAGCGAAAGTTTGTAATCCTTGTTTATTATATTTGACTCTTTCCTAGTCTTGCATCTGTAAAATAAAACGAACATGACATTTGTTCCAAATATCCTTAATTAAATTCTTTCACTCAGCTGAGGTCATTTCCATGTAGCCCTCAGCTGAGCAATGGCACGCTTTGCTTTGTTCAGTTGAATGTCCACATCCATTCCTCCACTGTATGATGCATAAGTTTCAAACTATACCATTTCAATCTAGTCTTACAGATGTCAAGAATATGGGGTTTGGGCTGCACTGCTCCAAACTTAGCAGGAAACTCGCTGAAGTATCTGATAGGAAACAAAGAAACTATTTCCTAATATATTTATATAATAACTTCTGTATATATAATTTATATTACTTTTTCTTGCAATTTATATGATTTTATTATTGTTCTAGAAAGTGATTCAGGAAAACCTTTAACGTTTATTAAACACACAAATAATATAAAACAGCTTCGAATCTATATAAAACTCTGGGAGATTCAAAACAGCTGACAATATATATATATCATTGTTGCGGTTGCTATGGTGATGTGTTATTTGTTTACTTACCATTGTACTGTTTGTAAATAATTAAATAATACGTATCACCATAGCAACCACAACATTGATATGTATTGCCAGCTGTTTTAAATTGCCCAGAGTTTGTCTAAACATTTAATGCAGTTTTATGTAATTAAGTCCCCCTCATGTCTCTTTTGACCAACTCTTGTTCAATCCCGACCCTGACAGTATTAGAATTTTCAAGGGTTAAGAGAATTTATTTTACTGTCTCTTTCTTCTTCTTTTCTATAATGTAATGATGATAACCCAGAGTTCCACCTTTAAATAAGAAACAAAAATTGTAATGATGGTTAGTTGGCAAGCATCTTGAACAGGATGTTTGTATTGTGAAAAGGTAATGGATTTTGAACTTGGTTGCTATCTAAAGAGCCTTTTGAATAAAAGTTTGTGTTCGAAATATTCCAAGCCAGTCAAAAGTTCTATCAAAACTGGAAACAACTTGATCTAAGTGAAAATGGAAAAAAGAAAAATGGCATATAACAAAAACTTTTTGATGATGTTAGAAATCATCTATTATGTTTGGCACAAAAATTACTGACTATTTAATCTTTTAGTATATAACAAAGAGATGCAAAAAACCAAAATTAAGGCAGAACAATGTTCATTAAATGCAACAACTGAAGAAACTAGATAAACAGAAAAGAGTTTTGTACTATCAATTGTTCCAGGGTTATGAAAGGTTGAGGCTGGACTTCTTTGAATCAAATGATTTACAAATTAACAATGGTTTCACTTATTGGACATGTGAAATCATTAAACTCTAGATACACCAAATAGCAGAAAACCTACATGAATATCAACTGTATTCCAATAATATTGGTGTTTGATGCTACCAAGATTGTCAGACCTATTTTCTTTTCTTTTTTAATATTAACAGTGGAGTGCTCCAATATGTGTTTGATGCCACTTTTAATATTAACAGTGGAGTGCTCCAATAGCTATCATAACCAATTGGAGTCTACATTAATTCAAATAATCTGTGATCACCGAGATAACCTGACCTCATTTCTCTTACTTTTTATCTTTGGGTTTTTTTTTTTAAGGACAAAGTGTCATCCAAACACATTTGAACATCTCTAATACAAGATCACATGAGACATCATGAGTTATGTTTGAATGCAGGATTACAACATTTCCAATATTTACTTTAAATGAGTTATTTTGATTTTTTTGACGATTCTCTATAGAATAATGTAAGTTTATGTAATTTTGTAGTCAAATAAATTTGTACTATTCAACAAAAATTAAAACGATTTTTTACCAATACCATCAGTACAATGTTTACAAAAGTAAACAAATAAATAATACAAATCTCCATAGCAACAGCAACAATGACATCTAGTGCCAGCTTTTTGAATATCTCAGAATTTTTCTATAAATTGATGTAATTTGTGTGTTATAAAATGTTTAATATTAAATTAAATTGGCGATACCTTTCAACTCAAATCTGCATTACACGAAATTATTTTTTATATTTTTATTAAATATTTGAATTCTTAAAATAATTTCAATAAATCTGAACATAAAATATTATGTTTATTTTATTTAATTCCAACAATATTTTCTTCCCTTTACTGTTCGTCTACAGTTTTCTGTTCTTCCGGAACTGTAGCTTCCCTTGCTTCCTCCGAAACAATTATTGTTGGGACATCCATTTCTTTTTCTTTGTTCATACCATTTTCTATTTCTTTCTCTATAGCATTTTCCGTTTCTTTGTTTATATCTTTTTCAATTTCTTCTTCTTTTCCACCGCCTATAAGATACTTCACAAGTTGACAATTTCCACTCTTAGCTCCATAGCAGATTTCATTTTGGAAACAAGTCGACGTAATGATAGGTTTCTTTTCAGGAATCACACCAACTACCTTTTGAATAGATTAAAAAAAGAATAAAAAAGAATGAAAAACAATCCTCCATACATAGCCTGAAATTATTAAAATGTATTAAGGATTTAATCAAGGTTGTAAATATACACAACACAAACGAGGACCAATTTTGATCAAAATTTGTAGAGCAGATACTTTGAACTAACACAATATTTTTTTTTTAATTCAAAATTTAATAGTACCGTAGATGCTGTACAAAGTCAAAATTACTTTTTTTCTAAATCGGCTATAACAAATTAATCCACTTGTAATAAGTGGTGTAAATCGTCAATAAGCATTTTACACTATTGAATGAAACATAAACATGTATTTATATTAAAACCCTTCAGTTATAATAATATAACAAATAGTATTCGCAATCATCAATTAAGGATACCCACATATTGAGTATTTTTTGAGGATTCTGGATCAAAAATTGAAATGCTGGTGCGGGAATACATTGTGAACAGAGCACTATATCGCAGAACAAGAGATAACATTTATAACAAACATTTTTTTAAAGTTCGACTATCACTAAATGAGTTAAAGCAATTTCAATCAAATTTTGATGAAATGTGACCATTCATAATCTAAAGTAATGTATCAAATTGTAAATTAAAATTATAGTTAGTGTATAATTTAAAAATACTGCAATTGAACTCTCATTGTCAACAGAATGGTTTTAGTTTGTTGAATTATTCATTTTAATTTTTTTTTTTTTTTTTTTGTAAACTTATTATTCATGAACCTTCATTTTTGTTTACTTACCATTTTTCACATTCATTTGGATTATAAATCTTCATATTTTATCAAAATAGTTTTTATTGATTTTGAGATACAGCGTAAATCGGTTATAGTAACCTTCCTTATTATGACGTGTTTAAGGTCATAAATATGGACGTCATAACCTTCCATAATGACGTCCTTATTATGAAATGTTTCAGTGACTAAATCCGAAGATCCCGGACATATTTCATGTCAGAACTTTAGTGTTTTATAATGTTTTTCTATTTGTGTACTACTTGATAATAAAATACCAATGACCACTTTCATAGTAAACCCGTGTCTCATATCCATACAAAATCTAAACATATGTATTTAAAAAGCTGCTTACAAAAACATATTAGTTTTAGTGATATATTTTTAGTTTGTTACAAAATTGGTCCAGATATAACAACAACATTTAAAGTGGCGCTTTATTTATTAATGTATTTCTTTCTAGCGTTCCATTTCTACCTTTCTTTTAATCCTTCACGACTCTTTTTACAAGTAATCCGTAACTTTACGGGCACATCTTAACAATATCACAAAGAACTCTTCGTGAACTCTTTATGGTTTCCTCTGGAAGTCTTTAGTATTGAAGAAAGGGGTCACATAGTACAGAGATTGAAAAATAGAAATAACCAACGGATACATTGCAAAGAAAAGTGACTTGTCTCATTTAACTATTTCAACAATTTGGAAGGAAAAAAGACAAAATAAAATCTCTTTTTGAAAATCAACCGATCTAGATCTTCCCAAATAAAGTTATTGAGGAGGCTTCATTAAAGTGATGTTTTAAAAAATATAAGTTATACTGTATATAAATAGTAGAGGACTTTCTAAATCAGTAAAACAAAGTACTTGTAGTGTTTGTACATTTATAAGTGTTTAGAAACAGCCATAGAGCAGTGCAGTTTAGACAAGACCCCCCCCCCCACAATGTTGTCAGTTCGGTTCAAGTCTCTTTGTGTTTAATTGTTTGTTTACATTAAATTGTAAAACACTATATCAATCAAGAGTCCTAAACTTTGATTATTTTTAGTTATTGCAAGGTCGAGATAATTAAGTGCACCATTATTTTTTTTTTATATATTCTCACATATACTTAGTGTAGAGAAAGTTATGTGATGGTCAAAAAATTTATTTAGAGTAGAAGAGGTAGTCAGAGTCGGGAATCACTTAAGTCACCAAGAGGGGGTTCCGAGGCGGGGATGTGTGTGGTCTAGTGCTCTAGAGTAGATTCTGCTACACGACCCTTCAAAGAAGGCCAACATAAAACTCAAGATTCTAACGTAACAGCCCACTGTCATTTTGGAGTCATCTTGTAAGGACGTTCCCACTTACAAGGACATCATCGCCAGCTGAATGGCTGTTGTTCTCGATGCCTATCCTGAATGTAAACTTACCAATGAGCAAGGATAAGTTTGAACTCATGGAGTTTCATTCTCAGAGAGCTACATGGAAAAAGTAGCTCTCGTTCTTTCCTACCTCAGAAATGCAACAAAATGTTGGCTGGAGACAACGATTGCTACCTTTAAACCATTAGGTGAAGAAAACAAGTTGATCTCCAGATTGAGTGGGGACATTCCGAAGACTACAAGGGTGCTTCTTAGGGCGCACTCCAAGCTTCTAAAGCCGTCCACCGATCAAGTATGGGAGATGTTTGTCCAGCATAATTTTGTGTAAAGTTAATAGTTTTTGATTTTTTCGACATCAAAAATTTTAAAACAGCTGCCATTTTGAAGCATACAAAACAAAGTCCTGCAACATTTATAAAAGGTCACATAAAAACAGTTTACCAAATTTGAATTAAATATCTAATTTCTTTACTAAAATATAATATTTGTTGTAAAATAATCATAATGGTGGACGATAGAAAACTAAACAGGACATATGTCGTAGGGACGTTTTTAAATTATTTAGACCCTTTGTTCCAAGAAACCATAATATAGTTTGGAAACACCATCTATATAATATTGTAAATAATAATATATCACACTATAAAAATCCTGATAAAAAAGTAATACAAATATATACAGACCAGATTTTCTTTAAGACTTATAATTCTCAAGCCCCCATAACCAGCACCACCACACATGATTAAATCTCCAGATGATTCTCCACTGAAAAACTTTGCAGTATACAAACAATCTCCTTCCAAAGACACAAGTCTGTTAGAAGGAATTATGTTTTTGATTAACAGTCCCGATCCAAAGTCCCAAAGTTGGAGGTTATTTTTACATCTGCTAGATCCAGTTAATATTTTGTTACTCTGAAAAATATAACATATGAGTTTACTTCTGTTACAGGGAAAACATTTAATTTAACATTAAACATTTAAAAGCACACAAACGACATAAAACTGCATCAAATGTATAGACTAACTATGGGCAATTCAAAACAGCTGACAATAGATGTCATTGTTGCGGTTACTATGGTGATGTGTTTTTTATTTGCTTACTTACCTTTGTACTGATTGTAAATAAATAATACATATCACCATAGCAACCACAACATCTATTCCCAGCTGTTTAAATTGCCCAGAGTTAGTCTATACATTTGATGCAGTTTTATATAGTTAACACATCTTTCCTATCATGTCTCTTTTGACCAACTCTTGTTCTCTTCTGACCCTGATGCTGTTAGAATATTTTCAAGGGCTAAGAGTCTTTATTTTAAACTGTCTTCAATTTCTTTTTTATAATGTAATGATGATAACGCAGAGGTTTCCACCTTTAAATAAGAAACAAATTGTAATGATGGTTAGTTGGCAAGCACCTTGAACAAGATGTTTTTACTGAATTTTGAAATTGGTTGCTATCTAAAGAGTCTTTTGAATGGAATTTGGTGTTAAAATCACTACAAAAGTTACAAAAAGTAAACCTTAAAAAAAAAAATTACAAATGTTTTTAACTAGCTGTTGTTTAACAACTATGTTGTCATTTAATTGATTGATAAATTTATTAAGTTAATAATAAATAACCAACTACAGTACAAGCAAATGACAGATATACAATAGACAACACACAGTAATAAACCAATAACAGACCAAAAAACAACAGACAATCCTTGAAATAAAAAAATATTACATTACATATCAAATTAATAACCTTATATACTCTTTTTACACTTCTTCCTATTATTCATAAACTCTTCTAGATTATAAATACATTCATTTATAACCCGTTTTTCAACCATTATTTTATACTGTGAAAAATTTAATGCTTTGCAATCACTAGGTAACTATTAAACATTTTTATGCCCATTATGTTTAAATCAATTTGATGTCTTTATAAGTCTTCTATATCCATTACAACTTCTGTTAATTTTAAAAATTGACCTAATTTAAACAAATACAAATTGTATTTATAATTCAGTGCCTAGTTCTTGAAAAAACCGTTAATAGGTTACTTAGTTTGTTTTTAACTAATACAGCATACAAGAAAGAACTTAATACTATATATCAAATAGCAGAAAACAATAGTTATGGAAAAGAAATCATAAGAAAGTCAACCCGATAATTGACAGTAAATTAGACCAAGAAAGATCACAAAGAAACAGAGAAGTGGATGAGCTAAATTTACATGAGACATGTCAAATAAAAGTTTTCTAAGAAAATATAATATTAATGAACACAAATAACAGACCAAAGAAATAGAGTTTATGAAATCAAATATTGACGTAACACAACATACACAGGCTAAATGGAGAATAAACTTAAGTCACGATTTTAAGAATATGTTAGATCTTATAAATATGAAATGGATGATTCAAATCTCATAGAAGAATAAATGAAATCCCAAAACAAGAGAAAGATTGGTTGACATTTGCTAGAAGGAAACTCCATAGTTGTCTACACACTTTTTCTTTTTTTTAAACAACTCTTCATTTCAAATTAGAGAGAATTATAAATTGTTGGTGATAGGTAAGAATATGATTTTAGTAATGATGCTAAATTTTGTGTTGTAAGTATTACATTCATTATACGTTTATTATCATTTCCTGGAAGCATTGTAAACATTCACACAAATCATACGAATTAACAACAAAAGAAAATATAACAATTCGATATACCTTACAGTCTATTGCATCTCCGCTTATAAAAGGTCCTTCAATAGTTCTTACAAGGCCATCTTCTGTACGAATATCCCAAATCTGTAAAAATTATTAATTTTTAGCTTAAACAGTTTATGTGCACGTTTAAATAAAATCATCTGTTTTACATTATTGATTGCTAAAGTAAGTTATAAATAAATATAATTAACACTTAACTTATGCGTGGATTGTAATTTTATGTATCTAAGAATTCTGTTTTATAGTTACTCATTTATAGCTATTAAACATAAGATGAGCCTAAAAATATATTCTGCATTGGGATTCCGTTCACATTCAATTACAGTATTTGAATAAATATTTACAGTTGGTGTTTAAATGAAGAAACGTGGTAAGATGTTTCTTTCCCTTTTACAGTACAAGATTTTATTTTTAGTGTTGATACAAAAACTTCGAATTAAAGGAGTTCACTTCCAATTATTCATTTTTTTACACTGATACCATAGAAAGTTCAAAGGACCAACCCAAAACTTCAATTAACAGCAATTTAAAATTAAAGACTTTCGAATTATCTAAGGGTGTACTAGATGGTAACATTTCTATCCTGGCCGACTCCAAATCATCTCTGCATGTTATTTCGTTTTATAAACCATCACCATTTTTCTGTTATATTCAAGAAATTCAATGCCTACTACAAATTATACACAGAAAAAGTATGCTTCCAGTGGATTCTAGTCTAAGTATCAGGGAATGATGTAGCAGATGAACTGGTAACGACTGCATCATACATCTCCATGATGTATATGTGCATCATACATCTCCATGCCATCTCCCCAAACCTCTATCGATGGCAACTTTAGAAGCTTGTTTAAACAAAAACAAAAATATTTACAATGAGATTTGAATGGAAGCCTGAAAGTGTTCCTTAAATGGTAGACCCCTTTATGAAATTCTAAAGGAATCAAATGATCTTATAATATATAGAAATATATACAAACATTCATTGTCAAAATCTAAACAGGCCAAATAATTACTGAGCAGTATTTGAACTGTATTCGCTTAACAGAGTCCTCATTGTAGAAATGCAGCAGTGAAACAGAAGCAACAGAACAAATTATCATCAAATCTATTTTCAAGAAAGAAAAAAAAACTGACAGAATACCTCAAATCATCAAATCAAGAGAGAATTGACATCATTTAAAAAAAAATTCTATTAATGGCTAAAAAAATCTAAGAAATTGGTCATGCAATAACGTTGGATGCATGTTACAAGATGCAAGCAACTTACATTTATTGAACGGAGTAAAAGAAATAAGACGTTATAAGCTGTCACAAGCTTGTTTTATTTATGATAAGAATATATTTAAACTATATTGATTTTTTAAGCTTAGAATTAATTAACGTAAACTAGTTTTGTTTTTAATAAATCAATAATCTTGTTTACCTTGACCGTATTGTCCCAACCACCCGATACGAACACAGACTCTTCAGTAGGATGAAATTGTACACTGTAAATCCTCATCTTGTGGTAATCTATTGTAGTAGACATCATAGGATCTGTATCTCCAAATTCTTGTATTACCTAAAACATGCGTTGTAAAACAAGATTCCATAATAAATATTTATTTGGAATATGACTGTACACTTCCTATTAGTGAATTGCTTTGTGATTCATGGTGAACAATAAAAACAAATTAATTACAGAATTGATAATTTTAAGAAGAGCTTATAATTTTTATAGGCTTACAACAAAAATAAATGGTGCTAAAACATTCTTACCCATTCCCAAAATGAAATAAAAATCAGCCAAAAATATACGTTACTAAAAATGTCAATTTTTGTTGTCACTCAAAAGCTGAAAATGAACCATTGACATTCTTTGAATAAATATTAATATATTTACAGAGGAACTAAACTTGGTTCTATTGTATTATAAACATGTCCTCAGTGGAAATTATATTTGATTTAAATTGAAATATGTACTGATGGTAGTAAAGGATACATTTTGCTTTTTTAACCATAATGCATTTTTACTAACACTTTTACACAACTGGTTTGAGTAAACCTAGCGTTTTTGGATATATGCAGAAGAGTATGTTTTGTCTGGGTCCTTAAAGGTAACAATTGACAAAAATTTTATAAAAATCGGATTAGCTGATTCTGAAAAAAATGTAATTATGTGTTACAGATAGATATCATTCAAAACCCATTTTATTTTTATTCAGGGGACCTCATAACAAATATATCCACACAAAATTTGACACCGATTTTCCTTTTATCACTGAACTTTCTCTAAACTGTAAAAAGCAATAAGAGTTTATATGAATGCTGGGAAAAGTGTAGATAAAATTTGAGATTAAAGTATTCAAGTAGTTTGGATACCTAACACAAATGCCAGATAGGGAACGAAGAAGTGTTGGAGATCTCTGGAAATGACAAAGAAAGGAATTTCAGGAATAAGGGTATCGGGATTCAATGGAAAACAGCAAACCTAGATGAGAAACAGGATCAGAACATGGAGCTTTGTAAATGAGGAGATGGAACTTATCTATAAGCTGGTAACCAGAACGGAGTTTTGTAAATAAAGGGATAGAGAGTGGAGATCTAGCTATAACCTGTAAATCAGAGCATGGAGCTTTGTAAATGAGAGGATGAAAATTTACCTATAAGCTGTAAACCAGAATGGAGCTTTGTAAATGAGGGGGTGGAAACTTACCTATAAGCTGTAAACCAGAACGGAGTTTTGTAAATAAGGGGATAGGGATTGGAGATCTAGCTATAACCTGTAAATCAGAATATGAAGATTTGTAAATGAGGGGATGGAAATTTACCTAAAAGCTGTAAACCAGAATGGAACTTTGTAAATAAGAAGATGAAAATGTAGCTATAAGCTGTCAACAGTTGTACCCATACAAGTTCTGTAAGGTTATAAACTTGAACCTGTCAAATAAAAACAAAAATATTTCTTATAATTTCTTGTGTGATCACAAAAAAATACACCACATACCATGGACACTAAACAGTTCGTAAATTAACTAAAACTACACAGAACGAAAGAATAATAAATTACTAAAACTGACTTGTTTTGACACAGTGTCGTACATACGAATACATGCATCTTTCCCAGCTGTAATAAGCTTGACTCCGTTAGCATCTGTGTCCAGCGTATTCACTTCGTTGCCCTGTTCTGTAAAACATACGATTCTTTATCCATTTATATGTCTCAAATAGTAGTTAAAATAGTGATGAAGTTACAATAAATGGTGCAAAAATATTACATAAACGTTTTCACTCACCTGTCAACAAAACCAAATAAAAAGAAACCAAAAGAATTCATTATCAAAAATGTCAGTACAGACATTTTCTCAGTTAAAAAGTGAAAATGTACTATGAGGCCAACTTTGAAAAATATTTATATATTTAAATAAAAGCCTAGACGTGTTCCATTTAAATGCGACCTCAAAGTAAATTGTTTTTTCATTAAAATCAAACTTTCCATGACAGCAGTCGAGATAATTTTTATTTTTTGCCAATAAATTATTCCTGAAATGTAACATTTTGTTTACTTGCAATTTTACACACAGATTTGGCTCATTAATCTTCTCATTTCAATTAAATTTAAACAAAATCGGTAAAGCATATTTTGAAAAATTATATATTTCTACAACAGCCAATTTTTAACCAATGAACCGGTATTTTTTGGAAAGATTGCAAACCAATAAATTTTGTTTGGGTCTTTAGAGGCTGCACTTTGATTTAAAAATCATAATTATCTGTTTTATTCATATGGCAGCCATCCCAAAATTTTGAGTTATACAAAAATGAAAACAACTTCTCGACTATTAATGATCAAAATATGCCCACATATCAAATTTGGTTCGAATTTGATCTGTAAAAAACAATACACGCATTTAGGATGTACAAAGATTACAGACTCCAAACAGACAGACAGATATCATTCCAAAAATCACTTTTATGGAACCAGGAGATCTCAAACTGATATATCAGTAAATAACCCAACATCGATTTTATGACCTAACAGAGGTTTCTTCAACGTACTTAGGCTATTTATCATAATATTCAACGTTTACTTTGCTCACTATAGCAAATCTACAAAACACATTTTTAAAATAGTATCTGTTTTGAAATTACCACCAACTGTGGCATTGTAGTAGCTTCACATAATAACCACATATTGGCCATTTTGTCAGTACTTGATACGCAATTAATTGTTGTGGTATGTCAGCGATTTAAAATCATTGCCATGATAATACCGTCAATTGTGAGATTTATGTTGTTATACTTTTTTACAGTGCTGCTGAATTTCACAGGCAACTTGTTGAGGTTTATGAGCTGATGTAATGAGTGGCAATAAAGTTAGACAATTATGTCATTTGGAACGAATGAATGTTCATGATGAAAATTTAGTGGTCACTCAACAATAATGAAGCACAGTATAACAAACACACAGAACACAATTCTCATAAAAAATACGCCTAAGTAGCAGACGCGTCTCAACGACAAGGTCGTCCTCTTCAGTGATACACCAGCTACACCAACCAAACCACAACAGTTGAGTTGTGGTTTGCTTAGTGTAGCTGGTGTATCACTGAAGAGGACGACCTTGTCGTTGAGATGTGTCTGATATTAGGCGTATTTTTTATGAGAATTGTGTTCTGTGTGTTTGTTATACTGTATATTTTTCTCATAAGTCAAGCTCAACATTTAATATTAATAATGAAACACTCAGTGGATCAAGTTATTACAAAAATCGGTGATTTACTGTTTCACAATTATTGTGTTTTCCTGATGTTTCACGATCATTCATTACAAAAAAGTGTGACAGATGGTTTCTGAAAATTTTAACCGACACAGACAAACAGAACACGTGGCTTCAACTCGAATATTTCCTAAAAGGAAGGACATGGACTGTTCAACACACATTACAACTGGACATGAAGCCTGGGATTCAAATAAATGCCAAGTTCACCATAGTAACCGCAACAATGACATATGTTGTCAGCTGTTTTGAATCTCCATGAACTTTATGTATTATCTGTGCTTAATAAATTACCTTTGATGTAAAATTAAAATGGTAGAGATTACCACCTGTACAAAGATAAGTAAACAAATAAACAACACATATCACCATAGCAACCGCGACAATGACATCTATTGCCAACTGTTTTGAATCTCCCTGAACTGTATGTAATTTGTGTGTTTTAATAAATTTAATATTTATTGTTAAATTAAAACGGTAGAGGTTTCCACCAGTACAATGGTAAGAAATAAATACCACACATCACCATAGCAACTGGAACAATATGTTCGACCGGAACAATCTATTGCCAGCTGTTTTGAATTTCCAAGAGTTTTTCTACAGATTTGATACATCGTTATATAATTTGTGTGCAAATAAATGTTTAATTATAAACATTTTTCTGGATCACCCTATATTACAATTTGTATTTTATATTATAATTATAATTATGTAATCCAAGGGTGGAACAATAAAATTGAATTCTATTTTAAGCTAAAAACGCAACTTAATAAAAGTTTAGGATATAGATTTATTAAAAGTCAAATAAGATGGCTACTCTTTCTACTATCAACAAATGCATTAAGGAAGTTTATTAAAGAAGTAGCACTATGATTAATTTTATAATTCTGATGATGTTAGAAAAGTGCAGTTAAACAGGAAGCTGAAGTCAGCAAAAGTAAAGAGAATGTTTTCCAAACTACAAGTATAACCTGTACAGGTTTCCTCTATTTGTGTAATTAAATTAAAATACTACAATTACAATATTTTTATTTTTAAAATGAACTGATTAAAATAATTAAAATCCTTTTTGAAATTTTTTTATTAAAATCTATTCAAGAAACATCTTACAGAGAGTATTACCTAAAATACTTATTTGATTTTCTCCTTCGATGTTGTTTAAAGTGACATAACCTGAAGTACTTCCAGCAAAAAATAATTCAGGAAACAATGGATGAAACTTAACACATGTTGTTGGGTGATTTGCTAGTGAGCTGCTTAAAACTTTTGTCAAGTTATTACTTGTCCTATCATAGAGCTGTAAACAGTTTGTTCAAATTAAAAATATGGAAACATAGAGTGTACAAAAAATACAGGAATGGTAAAATATCTCAAAAGCACGAGATTTTAGGGAAATATGTTTGGGACAAAATTTATAGGGTACAAAAAGGAACACTTAAAGGTGACCTTGATCTTGACTTTGGAACCAAATATAGGGTTTATTTAAAGGTTAACTTAAATTTGTTTAATGAAACTCCTATTTCTGACACCAGAAATAAAAAGAATGGACAATTTTATGTTCTCTCATATTAAAGGACGAAGTAACTTCTAAAAGTAATTTCAAGGTCATATCAACTCCAACTCTGTAGTTATGAATGTTCAAACAAATTGTTTCATACAAAAGTTGAAGTGCACAAAAATGTCCCTTATCTTGAGACCAAAATTTGATTTTTTTTAACGTAAACCCTTATTTTTTACTTCAATAGATTAACTATTAACTAATTAGACACTCATATAATGGGGCAAAATAATCCCTGGGCTACATGTTAAGAACCCATACTAAATTGTACTCAAAACATTATGATAACAGCATCTTGGCAAAAATCGCACTGTTATAAATTGTACGGATTTAATTTTGATATCTAGGTGTGACTTGAACCTTGATTCTAAACATCGGTTGTATGGTATCATACATGCAGAGCATTTCAAGGTTAAACTAAATTTCAAAATGGAATTTCTAAGTTTAACTAGACAATTCTTAATCTTCTCTTTATTTCCAAAATGATAATGGCATAGCTTTTGTGAAACAAAAATGAATTGACTTTTAAATAACATCCAAACGTCATTTAACATAGATACACAGATGAACCCAATGTTGGTCATTCTCTTCATTTCTGGTGTCAGAAATTAAGTTAATCTTAAAACGACCCCTATAGATCTAAGATCAAAATGCCCATTTCTGTGGGGGTGATGAATATTCCCTCATGGATATGAATAGTAGAGAATATGTGAAATTTTGTATTTAAAGCTTTTTTTATATACAGATCATCTAATCCTCAACATAAAAATAAAAATCAATTGGAAAATGAAAAACAATAACATTTGTAATACTATCATTTGTGTATATGAAAACTAATACATAACATTTCGAGAGTATAAATCAACTGTCGTTATCAAGTGTAAAACTAGAACATAAAAGCGAAAAAGAGCCATGTTGGAAACTAAAACTAAATCTATAATCTAAGAACTCAAGTCTAAAGCTAGGTCTGAACTGTCAAAGCTAAGACTAAATCGTCTGACATGTAATCAGATAAAGCCATAATACGTCGGTTTTTTTTATAATATGAACAATTTATCATTTTTAATAACTTTAAAATGAGAATAACATATTGTTGTGTTGTCTACACCACCGTTTGCCCCTTCAATCCCGGGTGCAGTAGATCTTGGGGCTCTTTGGTATTGCGGGTTGCCGCATACCAGATTACAGATTTCTGTACTACCTATAATTCTAGTCTGTTTAACCTTGCTAGTTCTCCCCCGCCCCGCTAGTTACATAGCCTACCCCAAAGTGGATCAACAAAGAACACAGTTATAGGGCAGAAAGATTGGACCAGTACACAACACCATCCATAAGTATTAAGATTAAGTTTTTTGTAAGTTATTTACCCAGATGTAATCTAGGCACGCTAAGGCAGATTGGGGTGGGTCTTTGACTATGGGGTCTAACTGTGATAACCCGGAAACGATGTATTACATGGCTAGTCAGCCATTTTGGCCCAGTTAGTTACGTAAATGTTTTTGTGATATCTTGTGTTCGAGTTTTTGTTCTATCTAATATTATCTCACAAGTCAAGCTCAATATTTATTTGTTAATAAAATTTGATGAAGAAGCTGGGCGTCACTAATTTCTTATGAAAAATTGAAAATAAGTGACAATTAAAGGGTATTAATGTCAAATACAAACAAATATCTACGATTATTTGTGTTAAATACTCGTATTGTCTAAATAAAAATAAGATATTCATTGCTACTTATTTCTTTAGTTACAATATCTGAATTTCACCATTTCCTAACCCTAAAAGCATAGCGAGTAAATAAAAATAAGAAATTCATTGCTATTTATTTCTTTAGTTACAATACCCGAATTTCACCATTTCCTAACCCTAAAAGCATAGCGACTATATAAAAATAAGATATTCATTGCTACTTTTTTCTGTAGTAACAATATCTGAATTTCACCATTTCCTAACCCTAAAAGCATAGCGACTAAATAAAAATAAGAAATTCATTGCTACTTATTTCTTTAGTTACAATACCTGAATTTCACCATTTCCTAACCCTAAAAGCATAGCGACTATATAAAAATAAGATATTCATTGCTACTTATTTCTGTAGTAACAATATCTGAATTTCACCATTTCCTAACCCTAAAAGCATAGCGACTAAATAAAAATAAGAAATTCATTGCTACTTATTTCTTTAGTTACAATACCCGAATTTCACCATTTCCTAACCCCAAAAAGCATAGCGACTAAATAGAAATAAGAAATTCATTGCTACTTATTTCTCTAGTTACAATACCTGAACTTCACCATTGCCTAACCCTAAAAGCAATTGAGAACCATCAGTAGAATAGCCTAAACTGTAAACACCGCAGAATTCTTCCCGGAAGGTTAGGAAACGAACAAGTTCACATATAGAACCCGAATATTCACCAAGATTTAAGTTTTGCAACTCTTCTAATGTTTTTTCTTGTCTAAGGTCTACCGGTATTCTGTCAGAAAAGTAAGAACTCTTCAACTCTTTGGAATTGACAACATCGGGCGATAAAGGTCGCCTATTTTTCATCCAAACAACCTCAACTGGATTTTCGTTGACGCCGTTGACATTATTTTGTGATGTAGTGTCTTCAGTCGCCATTAGGTAGCAGTAGATGTAAATATACCAGTTCTCTAATTAAAATAAAATATCATACTGCAAGCATCTATTATTCTAACAATTTACGAACGTGTATAAATTACAGTTCACAATTAATTGAAATGTTCTCACTTAAACAGCGTAATATAAACAGCTGATTGTTTTACAGCTAGGATGAGCCTCGCTGGTCAGCTGGTTGGTAGCCTATGCATGACTACATTCTAATTGGCTTGTTTTATTGTTTTTCCTTACCCAGTAAACGAAGAATAGGGTTAATTTAGTAATCATCGAAACTCACGACATGTTTTTAACTGGTCTTTACGTTTCATCACCTCGAGAAGCCGAAAAAGTTATTTTCTAAATGCCGTCCGTCCGTCGACTTTGTCGTCTGTTTGTAAGAACGATAGCCTGCTGTTACAAATATTAGGATAGTAGCCTACCAAGAAATTTGGTGGAGAACTAGTGTACTCGTGTTAACCTATTAAAATTCAAAAAAATCGTATTGTAAAAAATGTAATTTCGAACCCTGATTTCCCTATAAAATGTGATTTTCTTATAACTACGGACGCTTCACACAAAGATTCAAAGAACATCTCCAACTACAGAAAAAACAATAAGAGAATAACTGACTTGCAATTGCAAATCACACGTAATAATCATTGAAAAATGAGAATCACGTACACTTACACCGACATCGACACAAATTTACATTTGACACAACATTAAAAAGAAGATTTCAATGAATTTATTATTCTATGTGACACCAATCAATTCTGAGGCTAACCTCTGAGGATGCCTTACAATGTAAGGCGTCGCCCACAAATTCTGTAGAGGGTATGGCTGTGAGATATTTTCATGATGGCTAGTAGTTCTGAAACTCCCGTTTGATTTACATGTTTTGCACATAGACTACCCGTAAAAGGTAAGCGTTGACCGACAATAATAGTCCTCTGTCATCTTTCCTATAAGGTCTTGTTCTCTTCCAACAAGAGAATAAAATAAGCTTAAAAGCAACTTCATTTGTGTCAAACTTTTACTAAATGAGCTCGGTGACCCATTTTCTGGGTTTTTACCGATTACATACAAAACAACATTTCCAGAATGAAGGCGACCAATATGTTAGGTATTTAGAGGTTAGGGCCTACGCTTGATCAAAATTTGGTAAATATTCAATAAAACCGATTTTGAAAACATAGAAGTTTTAAGTTTAAACCTTATAGCAGCTACATCCAAATTCTGAGTTAGTGAAAATATTAAAGAAAGAATAGCCCTAGATATGGCCAAACTTTTAGGCCTACGAAATTTGAAGAAAAAAATCGATAAACTCATTTGGGCTGTACAAAACTGCACAGAAAAACATTAATCTTAAAACTAATTTTTGGAGTTTAGGAGACGATACAATCTGATGTATCCGCAAAAACTCAACATTGATCAGACCAATCATATAACTTTCCCTGTACAATGTAATTTACACGAATGGTTAACGTCCTCCCTTAACTATTTATATATAAAACGGGAAAATGATAGCCTAATTTGACTAATTTAAACCTTAGTCGCCAATCCAAACATAAATCTTTGTTACCATTACCATACAAAAAGTCTTCAAATTAAATGATAGTCCTTGGAATATAATTGGAGAAGAATAAGAACTACATTGTTGTAATGATGTTGTTTTGATTTATAGTCACTAGTCAGTAATTTAAAGTGCGTGTAATTTAATGATTTAACCAATATTTATAAATTTAAATAAAGTTCACGCCAGTGAAACTTTATCTACACTTGGGGTAGAGATAAATAATCAAAGCTAAATTATTCCGTAATGCGAAGAGTTTTTTTTGGAAACAGACAGGTAAGTGAATAGGTTATAGGCCTTGTAGTTGTAATGTAGGCGTAGTGCCGTAGTAGACAACAAGACTTTATACACAACTGTGTTAAATTCTTGTTTATAGCATTTCAAAAACAAGGCGTGTAAGACTTTTAGCAATTACATGTTGACTGGGATTGGTTTTAATCCATTATAATTTACCAGCTGATCTGTTGTAATATACTTGGTAAGGTAATTGTATACTGTAGCGCCCCAATTTTGATATTTTCGCCCCGTTATTTTTGTACTACATACTTGTCTCCATAAGAATAGTAGCATTTTTTTTTGTGAGAAAAGTGTTTTTCATGTATAAAAACATGATTTCAAGTTTTCTAGGTTAAAGTTCATTAAGTATTTTACACGTTAAAATTGGTTTTTACGCGAATTTTTTTTTAACCTTACAAGGTAAAATCATATACATATATACTGTATATATATATATATATATATATATATATATATATATATATATATAGCCACCTTAATTGACCTAAACGTAAATAAACCTAAGTCCGATATGACAACACTAATCCCAATTCTAATTTTTCACGTGGTATTGCCAAGCGGTCTCTCATCCAAGTAGGCCCTACTCACTAACCCAACCCACGCTCAATGTTGCTTGCTTTCGGGTAATTTTTTTTACCTTACAAAATTATATATATATATATATATATAATTTTTTTTACCTTACAAAATTATATATATATATATATATAAATATATATATATATATATAAATATATATATATATATATATATATATATATAATAGCCACCTTACTTGAAATACGTGTAAATAAACCCTAACATTACACCTGTAGCACTTATTTTCTTTTTACAATATTGTGACGAACATAAAAGTCTTGAATTTCTAAATCATTGAAATTAGCGACATCGAACAAACGCAATTCACATATCTCACACTCTATGTCGACTGTTCAATGGTTTGAACAACATTAATCTCAACTGTAATTATTATGCACGTGGTGTTCACAAGCGGTCACCCATCCAAGTAATAACCACGCTCAATGTTGCTTGACTTCGGTGATCAGTCAAACATTGTGTTTGTCATTTATACGTCTTAACCTACAAATACGTCATTGAAATATGTCAATTTCGAAGTAAAAAACATTTTTGCTCACAAAACTTTGTTATTATTCTTATGAAGACAGCTGGTATGTACAAAAATAACAAAGAAAAAAATCAAAATTGAGACAAAGTAAATAATTACCCTTGGTAATACCTAATAATTTGTACAGGTAAATAACTTAATTAGCCTAGTTGGTTCTAAAGGCTTACTGATATTTAATCAAGTTCAATTAGACGATGATTACCGAGATTTTTTTACCTTCAAACAATAAAAGACAAAAAATTAAGTTCAAACATATGATTAAAATTATAAAAATAATACCTAGTGTATTCAGTATCAATTTTTGGCAGAAACAAAAAATACCACCTAGTGAAAAGATTTAGAACTGCAATTGTAATGTCTACAAGGTTTTCTTGTTTTGATAAAGGGTGTTTTTATTCTTTATGAGGTAAGTTTATTTCTTTTATGTATTACTATAGTCAATAAATGGATATATTGCAAAATGGTACAGTACTTCAAACTATAATCCAAAGATATAATATATAGGCCTATATTATCACAATTATAGTGTTACATAACCTAAACGCGTCAAATTCGGAAAAAAACATGAACAAAATTTTTAAGTAATTTTCATTTAAGGTAATGAACTTTTTTGAATATGCACATTGATAAGAAATAACCATATATGCCAGTAAAGAGATTAGTTAGCTTACTTTTTGATATATTAATATTTAAGTTTTAAATTGTGTTTTCATAAAAATCCTGCTATACCGTAGCCAAATATATTCGCATAAAAATAACACGGGACGATTTTTGATATAGTGAAACCCAGTTAAGACTTTTTTTAAATCAAATTTATCAATGTACAAGTATTTTACATGTGGAATATAGCCTACGTCAAAAGCCTCATATTGTATGTAGCCCACATGCCGCAAATTTTCAACATGAATTTTTTTTTTTTTTTAATGATCCATTTTCTTATATTGTAAGACTATTTTGGAAATTTAACAACAGATCTGTGTGATTTATATTTTGTATTATTTTTAGATACAAAAATGACCAACAAAATACAAAAATAACATATCTTATGTTTCTCTACAGCTAAGTATTGATGATACGAAGATAAAGATTGCCAAACCTTTCACTATGACAATATATTACGTAATTATGAATAATTACCTTTTTTAGTCCTTCTAACAATCCTCAAGAAATAAGTTTAGATTACCGGTTTCGGGAGTCAATGCCACCATCTTCAGATCTACTCAAAGAGTCTTACACAATCAATGTTATACATTTTTAATGTTACCCATTTTGGGATTGTTAATGCATATCCTTGTTACTTATTTCTTATTGTTGGATGGACTAAAAAAGGTAATGTTCATAATAATTTCATAATATACTTTTAATACACAATCCTGGTTGGCTGTACTATATAAAAATGTATAAACTTTCACTATAGCCAATTTGAATCAACAAATGGATAGCTTTGATTCGAGGATCTGCAAATTTCAACTAATCTACTCTATTTCAAATTATTATAGTGTTCTCGTTATGCCTCACCTACTCACATAATCAAGGTTGTTACAGTTACAAATAGCCTAACCCAGGCACATGTACTTTGGTTCCATATCTTATGATAATAGAAAAATTTTGGGGCAAAGATATTTAAGAAGCATTACGGTTTAGATGATAAAATTGTTGGGCTGGAAAAAAACCATAGACCCACTGTGAAGAGTAAATATTTTGTGACCAGTGTTCAACTACTCGAGAAGTTTCTTGAATTGTATTGCCACTTTCAGATCTTGAAAGCAATACAAACAAGTTTTTATTCCAGACGTTCAATGAAAAATGGATAATTCATGTGGAGTTTTTCAGTCTGTAAGTGGACTATGGAAAAAAAATTGTTATGGTTGTTAGTAACTAGCACAATTTTCTCATGATGTCAAGGTCTTACGTGGAGATGTAACTGAAGTGATCAAGTTGGCTGTAAAAACTTTACACCATATCATGTGCATGCTTGTTTTGACTCTGGACTGAAGTAGTGTACCTTTGTTTCATGACAGGTTATTATAGAGTCTAAAAACTTATCTCCATCATTTGCATGCTGCTGCAGAATATCTGGGATTACAACCAATCTTTTTTCTTTGTGTTTAGGTTTCAAAAGACAGGGAACTGACTTGACACTCACCTTGCTAAATTTAAGACAATGTTTTTACACTTAGTTCAATTTTCTTGACGATTTCTCTGACTCAATTCTTCGATTGCTTCAAATTAATGTCATTCATCGATCAGTGTCAATCAGCTTGTCTTTACTGGTTGAAGTTCTTGGCCAACGAGTATAAGTTTGTTTTCAACTCTTAAATATCCTTCTTTAGATGACTTGCACCAATCATACAATTTGGACTGAGAGAGACACTGATTTTTAAGTCTTGAAAACCCTGAGACTGAACAACACCATCATTTGTCAAAAATCTAAAGACAATTCCTTGCTTAACTACTGTGTAGGTACTACTGCTTCAACATTTATTGATTACAACTGACAGGAATAATGGAAAGAGGAACTAGCAAAACTAATGACAAGTTCAAAGATTCGTAAGTTCAAATATGTCATGATTAGGTGAAATCTTTACAAGAACAGAGCATGAAAATGATTCCTATTTATAGTTCAACGCACTTAGTACATCAACACCAGCTTATCTTTGGAAAAGATGATTTACCTCTTTCCACACTATTTGAATAAAAGTATATTTTTGAACTTGTGTTTACTTGTGTTAGACGTTCCTATATTTTGATTTTTATTATAATAGTTGTGCTGCTTTAAAAATAATTAGATTGACTGAATAAATATTATAAACTATAAATAATTTTAATTAAAAAAACTCTTGTTGTTTTCGTTGTAATATCTGTATGTTATGACTACAAGCCAAATAAGTGTCTTGTTTTTCACATGTTTACTCCTGTAAAATAAATTGATATATTTTTAGAAAACTATAATTGTATTCTATTACAACAAAATTTAAAAGGTGGTATGTAATTCATAACTGCCTTATCCTTTTTCCAGTGCAAGAGCTAGAGATCCTACCAGCTCAATTTCTTGCCGATAGATATCACCATTTGACAGGAATTAATATTTCATTACCAATAAGATTCAAATCCCAAATCTCACTAAATAGTCTAGTTTCCTTACAAAACTTCTTAGAGGATTTTGACATCAGATCACATGATAGACAATTTCCATTTATCTTGAAAGTTAGTTACCCTGTAAAATTCAAAACTTGGAAAAATTACCAAATTGAAAATCATTCAACAAAATGGTCTTATCAACTACAAACTACAACTACAATAACAAAATGAATAACCATCAACTAAAACTAAGTATCATTATAATGTTTATTAATGATGTCATCAAATAATATAAAAAGTTATGCATAAATGTGACATACTAGTTCTACACCCTATACCCACTTTTGCTGGATGCAAGTCTTACATTAGTGAGATTTATGCTGGACCTATATTAGACGTATGCTGAATCTTTATTATAACATCCAACGTTCAGACAACTAAATATAGAATACTAGCCTACTAAAATCTCGACAACTAATCAAATCACCATCTTTAACTCCATACACTAATTCTGGAAACCTTTCTTTTTTATATTTTAACAACCAAGATTCTTTTTGAAATTGATATAAAGTATTGAACTTATAAAATATGTTTCTATTACAATAATGTACTTTATAACAGTGTAGTAAACTTGTAAATAAAGATAATGTTTTACATTATTAATTTCCAAAGTCTGCAGACATAACATAAATCAACTCCAATTTCACATTTACTTCAATCATTTCTGAGCTCCGAACTAAATTCTCTTTCAAGAAACAATGCAAATTCATTTTTAGTAACTTCTCTTAAAATTATAATAATAATAGGATCCTAATTCTAAAATAAATGTGTACTAATTTAATTGATTTTCTCTAAAAATAATTGTAAAAGGAGCATTTGACCTTTTAAAATAGACTGTTGTTCTCTTGTTATTTTTTAATACTGGTTATGTTGAGAACCTTTTTTGCTCACCTAATAAATGCTCACATAAATAAACATGTTAACAAAATATTAAACTTATTACATTTTCAGGAAATTCCTTTAACAAAACATTGTGATTCCGAGTATGATTCTGATTGTGGAGGTGTAGATCATTGTTATCCTGGGTGAGTACCTATTAGTTATTCATTATCCTTTTCCTTATAAAATAATCTATTAACAAATAATGCAGAACCAAGGTCTAAGCAAGGAATGTGCACAACACAATGAAAGGTTGAATATCTAAAAATCAGTGTTAAATAGTCTCATCAAATTTTAGTAGGTACAAAGTGAAAATTAATGACCGTAATTAATTCATGTGAATAGTTGCAAGTTGAAAATATTACAGTTTAAAAATAATTGGCAAAAAAAATAAAAATTAACCATGAATGCTGTTATTAAAAGCTTTATCTAATAAAATATAATTTATGCTGAAGATTCGGTTATGGTTGAAGTTTAGGCCCTTCTTTAAATTTATAAGTACCAAACTGAAATTTTAGTAACAAATAATTTTGGTTTTTATAATTTAGTTATCGTATTGGGTAAATGAGAAAGTTTGAGCAATGATTTTGCACCATTTATATACATAAATGGGAATTTCAAGGCTTATTAGAGATTTTTCAGCACTGTCCTCCATTTGCACAGCTAAGGACTCGTAATACATAAACTACTTCCACTATAATATTTTAGTACTTTAGAGTTGTAGACAGAATATTTTAACACTTTAATATTTAACAAGCGTAACAATTTCATAAAACAGCACCAAACTTGTAGAAAAACTCTGGGCGATTCAAAACAGCTGTGAATGGATGTCATTGTTGCGGTTGCAATGGTGATATCTGTTATTTATTTCTTGACTTACCTTTGTAGTAGTGGAAAACTTTTACCATTTTGGTTGAATAGTTAACATTTATTTGGCTTAGAAATTTCATAAATCTATAAAGAAACATTATTAAAATTAAAAAAACTCATTTAAAGTAAATGTTGAAAGTGTCCTTACTGCTTTAAAAGATAATTCCACCCTTCACTTCATGTTTTCAGATGTTCAGAAGTGTGTTGACATATCATTTCATTGTCGTTTCATAGATGAACGATCCGCCTACACTTGTCCTTTAAAAAACCTTAAACATAAAAATCAGGAGAACTGAGATTGGGCAATCTGTGGGTGGACAAAGATCCTTTTAAATAATGAACCTTCAGAGAAACTGGTTGAGAGAACCATTGAAGCACCTGATGTGTGGCAAGTTGCACCATCACGCTGGAAATAACCTGTATGATTAAGTTGTAATTTCATAATTATCGGTCCATACAACATTACTGTTATTATTTTTATAAAAGAAACTAGTCCAACAATTCTTTGTTGAACACCAAACGTTAATCTTGTCGGAATGCAGTGGACGACCATTGATGACATGTGCGTTTTTCAACTGCCCAATACCTAGAATTATGAGTTCTCATATCGAGACTAGTGAAATCATGTTTCATCTAGAAATCATGTGATGAAGAATGTTTGTCCTCAACCTTTGATAGGCCTGGAACTATTGGCAGTACATACTCTTTTCTGATTATGACAACTAATCCTTCAGTTATTCCATAGTATGAACTTTGTATAACTGTAATTTTACTTTCTTGAAGCTATTTGATATTATTTGTCAGTCTCTTGATTTAAAAAGTACGGTAATTTCTGTGGTGAACATAATAGACAATTTCGAATATCATAAGAAGCTCTTAGTGTACACACTTTAACTGATGAGTGATCCAGATGTTTCCATTTTCCATGTAATGATAAAATTGAGAGCTTGCTTGGTATATTTTGGGTAACAACCACAATCCAGTAGGTTTTCATAATAACATACTGTTAAGAAGTAAACTGCCATCTAACCACTAGCACATAGGTAAGGTTAGGTTAAGTAACACATATTATAATAGCAACCACAACATTCATCACCAGTTGTTTTGAATCTCACAAAGTTTTTTATGAAGTCTTATAATTTGTGTGCAATAAATGTTTAATGTTAAATGAAAATGGTAAAAGTTTTCCTAGAAAATCAAGTATTTTTAACAAATGAAGATGTCATTCCGTCTCAGATTTATTCAAGACTTAAAACTCAATTTAGAGATTAGTGTCTATTTTAATCCAGAGTGTATGATTAGTGCAAGTCAAGTAAGAGTTGAAAACGAGCTATATGCCTAACGACTGGAACTTCAGCCAGTGAGAACAGGCTGACTGATGTTAATCCACTAAGTTGAGACAATCAGATAATCACTGTCATGGAAATGTCTGAGAAACTTGAAGCCACATTGTCTTAACATTAACTTCAACAAGTTGAGTACCAGATAGGTTCTCTGTTTTTTGAAGCATGAAGACAAATAAAAAATATTGGTTGCAGTCACCTACTTCTGCAGCTACATGGAAAAGATGGTGGCACAATTTTGTACTCTAGTAACCAGTGATGAAGATGGAAAGACAAAACCACATTTTTACCTGGTTAACTATTTTCTTCTCATTGAACAGCAAACTGTCACTTCTGACTACTATTTTATGATTTTTAATAGGGAAAATGAACCCAGCAATTTACTCTAAAAGGAAAATTGCCCAGCATACAGTTTGTTTCCTTCTGGACAATGCTTGTTCTCACACTGCTGTTTGACATTGGAAACGTTGCTGAAACTCAAGTGGGATTACCTAACTCATACTCCGTATAGTTGTGATTTAGCACCATGAGACTTTCACCTCTTTGACCAACTTAAAGAATTTTTATGAGGGTTATTGGTGCTGTTGAAGAATATGTCAACATGCAGCCACAAGATATCTACTATTTTGGAATTAAGAAACTTTTAGAGAACTGCAACAAGTGTATTGCAAATTACACAACTGGCACAACAGGAATCACAGAACTGGAACAGGTGTATGGAAGGGGGTTGCATAGAAAAATAGAATGTAAGTCAATAAGTATTTTTATAATAATTAAAGTTTAATTGTGTATAATAAACAAAATTTAGCTTATAAATTTCTGTTATTTGAAGTCTGCTAGTGCAATACATGGGCGTACCCAGCGAGGGGCAGGGGGCAGCTGCCCCCCCCCCCTGGAAGCAAAAAAATAAATCTTTATTATACATTTTGTTGCTGGAATTTAATACAATTCTTGAAATAACTATTTTAATAATCAATTGTATATTGAATGACCATGGCTTGCCCCCCCCCCCCAGTTTTGATCCTGGGTATGCCCTTGGTGCAATATTAAATATTACAAGTACTATATATTGTAGACAATGCTGTATTACCTAAATTTGATTCCAAACTCTCTGTCTAGGTTGAAGAAACATAAGTATCGGCAGAGGAACAAACATACCAACTCGCGGTATTTATTTGAAAACTTGATTGCTGAACAAACAAATTACGAGAAAAATATTTCCTATCCAAAATCTGAAGAAATTAAAAAATACAGAAAATCTAGACAAAAAGAAAAAGGTAAGCCTGTTATATTTGTGTTTAGACATTCTTTATTGACAGAATTTGTTAGTGGCTGCCAAACAGAGTTTATCAAGATATGAAACCTTGTTTCGAAATCTAGCTGAGCCCTAAATTTATATCTGTTTTTACTTTCTGTATATACATTGTATTAAGAAAGTTATGTGATGGGTCAAACCATCTACGTCAAGTTTTTCGGAGATATAATATCCCTTTTGATATACCCTGAGTACAAAAACGTGGTTTTTGGAATGATGCCTGTCTGTTATCTTTCTGTCCCATGTGCACAATCCAAATTTGTGGACCGATTTTAATCAAAATTAGTATTAATATTTTGACCATATATCAGGGGGTTCTTTTTTTTCTTTTTATAATTTTAAATTAAGGTCAGCATTCCATAAAAAAATAAAAAAGAAAAGATTTTCTCTAAAAAAAATCGGCAATAACAATTTAAATAAAATTTTGCCTCTAAAACTCCCAAACAAAATTGTTTTGCCATCTTTCATAAATGTTGGTTATCGGTAAAAGAATATAAAATCATGGGTATGTTATAAAATACATAATTAATCAAAATCGTCTCTACTAATTTTGTTGAAATGTGAAAATTACTGATCCCGAAGCAAAGTCGTAAATAATAAAATGTTACAGTTAAGGAATAATTGGCAAGAAAACAAAAATGAACCTTGACCATCATTATTAAAAGTTTGATTGTAATCAACTACTAGCGAAGGGTGAGTTTATGGTACAAACAAAGCAAGTTTAGATCCTTATTTAAATATATCGATATTTTTTCAAAGATTTATAGTGTCTATGGTTTTTTTTTCACTTTTTAATTGACATCTACTGAAAAGAGAGGCCTTGTAGGAAAAATTAAAGAGAGGGATCTTACCAAAGACTAGATTAGACGAAGAAAGGTGGAAATCCAGCTAGGTACCATGGGATTGCCACACCCATACTTACTATAATTGAGCTTCTAAAGAGACTTCACAATATATATGTTCAAATTTTTAATTTGATGTAAAATAAATTATTACATTTCAGAATTAAAAACCTGTAGATGTCCTTCGTGCATACGACACAAGACTTCGTACGAAAAGAAATCGAAAGGAGTGTTTTCAACTGTTATAGATTCAAACAAGGTAAATATGATTAATTAGTGAGTAATTTATATAGTTTAAGCATTTATGTTGTTGCGATATGGAGGTGAATTACACTGAAACTTAGAAGATATAGTGTGTCCTCCTTAATACAACTCATCTGGAGAATTCCCATCTGTAGCTCCTTCAGACACAGATCCTTTAGGAAGTACAACACATGAAGGTAATTAAGTGTGGGTACGCCACTTACATTACTCTAGTATCATCCCAGACTTCTTTTGTGCATCACTGTAGCACACTTGACTACTAGATGGGTGGGGTCTTCTACCACTCTTGGCAATATCTCGACAAAATGGTTCTAGTCCTATGAAGAGGTGTCCTCCCATCATTTTCACAAGTTTGTCTGTGCATTAATTTCCCTCTTCTCCTACCCTCAAGGGCTTACTTATAGTGAGTACTGGAATGGCAATCCTGAGGGACTTAGCTGGATTTGCACCTTTTTTCTTGTAGGAATTTTTGCAAGTAGCCTTGGTTTAGATCCCATTCTTATATCTTTCCTATCGGGTTTCTTTTGACCAATCTTGTACACTTTCGATTCTGATACAATTAGAGTATTCTAGGGTTAGGATTGTTATTTTATGTTCTTCTCTTCTTTATTTTATAAGGCAATGATGACCGTAAGGTTTTTGCCTTTAAAGAAAAAAAAAGAATATTCTTCATACTCCTATATGGCCTATCACCTAAAGGAGGGTTACTTTGTTCATTACATTTTCCTACTCAATCCTATACCATCTTAGAGCTGACTATTAGAGAGTTCAGTACTTTGTTGGCTACTTGGTTATATGAAAAGATAGCTATGGCCTGATTGCTATATCTTCTATCAAGGTAAAACTGTACAAATCTCTCTATTTTGTGAATTTCCCCATGGCTTCAGAATACATAGTTCTTGGCATAAAGACTCCAGCCCCAGTTCCCTCTCTGGTTTTAAACCTATTTGTATAATATTTAATCATGCGCCTTTTTAGGGACAGCTTGGATTACCGCTCCATTCTCCTTTTGAACTTATATTTATGTATATGAAAACTAATACACACCATTTTGAGAATATAAATCAACTCCCATTGTCAAGTTATAAACTTATAACTTTTTCGTTTATGTCTAGAACTACATATTGATGAAAAACCGTCATTTGACAAGCCACCACTGTAAAAATTGACTGAATAATGGCAGTGGTTTCTAAACTTTTTCAGTTCACAGCACCCTTAATGTATCAGGATTTTCCACATCGTCTAAAATAAGAATATATTCCTAGTTAACAGTTACAATACACGTTTAGTGCAGTTATTTAGGATAAATTAAACAAAAAAGAAAAGAATCGTGTTTATCAAAATCACTAACAATTTATAAGCAATTAAAAAGATCATTTTTTGAACAAATATCATAAATAAATTGTTATTCAAAAGTTCCAAAAAATCTTGGAATCGAACTGGTCATATCCATTCTAAATTCTTGTTCTACATTGATTTTCAAGTACAGTCACCAACGAAACGCATATTTTCACCAATATAACATCACAACTGGAATTAAGATTGGCTGAATTTTACCTTTTATCAATAAATACTCATCTGTTACTGATATTCAAAAGTCAGTTAGTTTCTTGCAATATTCTTACTAAATTTCACCTCCAGTGAGTCCAGAAGACTCATTAACATTTTCTTCTTCTACAGAAGTATATTCACATTTAACTTTGCCCTTGAATCCTTGTGAAGTTGTCGATATTATGTTATATTTCAAACAGTTATTAAGCTAGGATAAATGATCTTAAGAAACAGATTTATATTAACAACTTCATTAGAGATCACAAGCTGATGTAACAATTCTGGGGAATCTGTGCCATCCATTTTTCTTTTCCTTAGCTACAATTTTGTTTTCAAAAATCTGAAATTACGACCAATTTTAAAATGTGCCTCTAAAGAAAAGTCTATATTTTGTTCTGTAATTGAAATATATGGAACACATGCTAAGAAAAAGTAACATTTTTTGTTTTAATTCTTTAAACTTTTTGTTGCTAGCTAAGATAGTAGCTAAAATTTTTCCAACCATGATTTGTTTGTAAATGCACTCTGGTGTCAAAACTTTTATATACAATACACATTGTGTTGACATCTGTTGATATAATGTCAAAATCTAATCTTGAATCAAAGTATTATTTCAGTTAAAATATTGAAATATTTTGCAGCTACCTAGGGTGCAACTTCTTATTACTAGAGTTACCCAGTATACAAAAAATAGGGTAAATTTGCTAATTACGAACAAATTTGTTAACTGATCTTCACATTTAATCACCTTAGGAAACCGAAGAAGTGATTTTGAACATGTCATTTTTCCATCATTGTTGTCGTCATCATCGCCGATGTGCAAAGAAGCACAATAGGGGCCACAAAATTATGATATGAAAATTGGTAGAGGATATTATAGTTTGATTGTGTATAACTTTATTAAAATTAAGAAAATCTAATAGAAAATGTCAAAATGGCACCCATTTAAATTATTGTTTTTGTTCATAACTCGTACGCCGTATGTTATTCAACTTATAACACACTACCTACATTAAATCAAATTTTCAGATTTCGATTCTGCATGTAATAGTACCAACTCGCTCTCTCTATGTTGATAAATAGTGAAGTTATTTCAAAAATATAATTTCAAACCCTAACCTGCCATGAAAATCTGATATTTGTATAGTTACGAGATCCAGCAGGGCCGATTCACCTGGCATGAGCATAGCGAGTGGAGGCTCCTTCACATACTGTATGTACAGCTTTGAAACCCGTAAGGGCCGAGACACTGACAAGAGCAAAGTGAGTGAAGACTTTGCATATCGCTGAGTCCTGATAAGATATAATCAAGAAAATAGCGATGTACACAATTATAAAGTTTAGAAAACCAGTGTAACAACTGTTTTAAATAAACTTACCCTACTGGATAGGATGTCTTGATCTACCAATACAATTTAACAGTTCCTACAAGGCCCAACAAACCAACTTTTAGGCATTACATTTAGAGAATCTGCTTGTATTACATTGTATAATATGGCTGGGAAGAATTATGATGGGTTCCAACAATTTGTATTTTTTCCCTTCTTTTAGGCAACAAACTATAAAGAAGATTATGAATCTAGCTCAAACAAGGATGATCAAAATGAATCACATTTGATGGTTAATGAAGACAACAAAGAAGTAGAGTAAGTATATATATCTTATTTTATAATCAAACTAACCTCGTCTCTTTCAATCAATCAATAAATCAAATCAATAAGTTTCTGTATTGGTCAAAAGTAAAAACTTTTCTTTATCACCGCCTTAAAATCGTGAGTTCCAATTGCAGTTCGGTAGTTGTCAACCTAATAGTTTTCTTTGAGAAAAATATATATTTAAATATAAGGCTAAACTTATTTTGCTTGTACTGTGCTATAAACATATTGCCTTTTTTGTTCACTGATTTCCTGAAGCTACCGCTCAACTGATTTTGATTATTTTTTTTCTTATTTTGAAGATGTTGTACAAAACTGTGGAGCTAGAATTTTAATTTAAGGTTTCAGTTTTTTATAAATACATTTTGAAATTCTTAATTTTTGGTAAAAATACAAAGAACTGTTTGAAAACAACAGCTGATTAAATACTCGGAAAACAGCTGATTCAAATATTATTATTTTTAATAGTTATACTATTTCATTATATTAATGTATTCAAATTCAATAAACAAAATTTATAAAATTTTATGACCTATAATTTCTGCATTATTTCTCCAGGGACCAGGTAGTATTTTTTTAATTGTGATTTTCATACAGGTTTGGGTCATTAATTTCAGATTATTTATTAAAATTTGAACCAAACTGGTCGAGCTGATTTTATGAAATTACATCTTTTATAACACCCCCCCCCCCCAGTAATTTTTTTAGTTTTTACCGAAAACTATGAAACAGAATTTTTGTAGAGTTTGCTTAACAATGTGTTTTCTTTGAGTCCTTTTTTGGCTATACTTGAACAAAATTTGATCAAAATTGTTATTAAAAAGGTGATACATTTAGTCTTTTATAATGTTTTTTGTATATCCAAAGTCTCCAGAATACTCAACTACAAATTTTGAAAGGTCACCATTTTATAAATGTGCATAGTGATGGTTTTGGTATACTAGTAAAAAGTTTTATACAAAATGTGTATACTGTAACTGACTTGAATATATAAACCATTTCAAAAATTTTAATTTTTTTAATAAAAAACAGATACTAACTGAAGAGTTTTAGTAACTGTAAATATTTTCTTTATTTTACTGCCCTGAAATATTGAATATGTATATGACTCACCCTGTATCCTGCCATTATAAACTAATCGGTCTCATTATTATATTTTTACAGATATCAGAAACCAGAAACTTTGACCCAACAAGCACATAATTCTCAGAACAAACGTATGTTCATTGTTATAAGTTTTGTTAGGCTGCTATATTTAATTGAGTATGTCTTTTAAGTTTACAATTACAGTAATAGTATTTCTGTTTTAATGTAACTAATTGACAATCAATGCAATAAAATAATGTATATTTTATATAGTTATTTATACTTATGGACAAGCCAGTAACTACAAGCAATAATTAAAGCAAAATAGAAAAAAATATTGTATAAAAATATACATTTAGACCAATCAAATAACAAATTGAATAAGATAACAGTTCATTAATTAGTTATAAATAAAAATGTGAAAATGAAGCAGAAACACTGTCTTTAAAAAAATATTTATAAATGAGGGCCTAAACTTTCTTTGTTTATGTCATAAACACTTCTTCAGCATGAATTGTATTTGAATAAAATCAAGATTTTAATGATGGTGGTCAAGATTCATTTTTATATTTTTTGTCAATTATTTCTGAACTGTAATATTTTTTTATTTGCACATGGATTTGCGTCATTAATTTTCCCATTTCACTAAAATTTGAATGAAATTGGTGGAACCCATTTAGAGAAATTATGTATTTTATAACAACTCCATAACCGATTTATCTGGTTTTTAAAATAACTCATGAACCGGCATTTTTGGAGAGATTGTGACCAGTATGTTTTGTTAGATCCAATTTTGATAAAATCCTAATTTAGTGGTTTTTTTTCTTATGGTAGCTAACCTCCATATTTTTTAATTATAAAAATGAAAAATGACCCAAAATATGTTCATATAACAAATTTGATTAAAATTGCTTCACATGTTTGGGTTTTAGAGAATTGTGCAGACGACAGGCAAATATCATTCTAAAAACCACAATTTTAGATTATATTTTATATATATGAGGAGGTATATATCAGGCCTAGATATTTGGTTGTTGAAAAGAAAATTTGTTTGATCATTAAAATTAATTTTTTTTTTTTTTTAAGTTAGTTTTATTTAAATAAGTTTTGTAGTAGCTACATGAGGTCATTCTATATATTGTATAAAGTTTATAGGTTCATTTAACTTACCAAATAGTCTTTTACATAGAAAAATCTATACTTTTTAATTAACCAAAATGAAGTATAGTTTTTGTTTTACAGCAGGTAGACCTAGTGGTGATGACATAGTAACTGTTACTGAGGAACTGGGTAAACTTAATGAGTGTCCAGCCAATAAGCAGCAGCAAGAATGTGGTGATATGGCCCAGATAAGGTAACTCTTCCTTTGAAAGCTATTTCTCCAATAGAAACAAATTGTCTCATTATGTGAAATAAATAATGAACCAATCCCATCCAAGGAACAACATTGGGACCCCATTTAGTTTTATATATTATATATTAATAAATTTGACTAGAATTAATATAGAGAGCAGTTTTTACTTCTTTGGGGGGTTATAATGTTATTCTTTTGCAGGCAATAGATGGGAATATATATAAAACAAAAAGTGCTAAAGATTTACCTGCTATTAGAAAAAGGTTCTTTGAAATTTATTACCTATGAACGTTTTAAAGTCAAAATTTCTTATTGTGTGTACAAGGGGCGTTGAAATACAAACAAAAATTTTCAAACTCTGTTCAGACTCATAAGGTTATTGATTTTGTGTAAGAAGGTATCAACATTCAGTCACAAGACTTCCTACTATTCTGAAATTAAGAAACTATCGGAGAATTGCAACAAGTATATTGCAGATGCAAGGGAATAGATAGTAAAATAGTGTGCTGGTAATAAATAATTGTAATAATACAAATTTCCTTAAATAAATTACAAAGGTTTTCCGGAAAGTAAGTTCTGTTTTGTCATAAAAAAGATGTTAATAAAATAAAAGGTTTATTATTTTACACAAATTAATATTAAAACTCTTTCGCATATAATTTTCTGGTACATTAAAGCATTTTTCATATCAGTGAACAAGTTTTTTAATACTCTTGTTGTAGAACTCCGCCACCTGCGAGTTATCAATGCATTGAAACTGTCCTCAACGCCTCGTCATTTTCTTACCACTGTGGTCATAGTCATTTTTTCATGTTATGAAAAAATGATATCACTAAAAACGAAATCTGGGTTATATGGAGGATGATCAAACAACTCCCATTTGTAAATATCCAACATTCTGTTCGAAATTTGTGTGGATGTGACCGTAAACTTCAGAGTTTATTATAGTGCCTTGTTCTATAAAATCGACCATCAGTACACCTTTTCTGTCCCAAAAGACAGTTACCACGAATTTTCTTGCAGAAAATATTTGCCGGCACTTTAGAGGTTTTCAGCAAGCTAGTGTGGCCCCATTTCATCGACTGATTTTTTATCTCCACATTGACATACCATAACCTGTCTCCATGTATCATCACCTGTCACAATATGACTGAAGAAATCATCATCTTCCGTATCATAAGACAATAGAAAAAGTAACGCCTCACTTATCCTCTTGGTTTTGTGATCATCAATCAAAAATTTAGACACCCATCATACAGAAAACATGTTATCTAACTTGTCAGTTTGTGATACCTGAAGAAAAAGATTCAATAATTTCATAATTTTGAAACGCTGGTTTTCTCATTCACCTTTTCTAGAAATTCATCTGTCACAACAGATGGTCGTCCACCTTTTACTTCATCATGGATATTGGTCTGTCCATCCCGGAACAAATAGCACTATTTTCTAACATCGCCACAGCTCATAATGTTCTTTCCATACACCGGACAAAGTTGACTTGAATGTGTTTTGCCGTACAGTTGTTTGCTTACAGAAATCGAATAGCAACATGTACTTCACGATTGGTGGGATTTACAATGGTAGCAGATATTATAACTCGAACAACAGTATTGAAAACAGGATGAATAACCTTCTCACTAGCACTGCCTGACTCATGCCGAGTCAAGCTGTATAGCTGTACAAAGATCATGTCAATGCCATTACCCCCACTTCTCCGTACGCCAGACTGAAATGGAACTTATTTTCCGAACAGCCCTCGTATATTCAATAAATAAAATTTACCTGATAAATTTCTATTTATATTTAAATGACCCCTTGTAATAATATTATGTAATATCATATTCACTTGCATCTGCTATAAAGTATTTGTAAATAAGTATCTAAAATAGTTTTTAGAATAACTATATCCTTTTAAGATTTACAATCGGATTGCAACAAGAAACGCATAAGAATAGTCTTTAACAAAGACATTTTCTTGATAAAACAACCCTACCATGTTTATTTACATGTGATAAAGGAACCCTGCCTTTTTATTTACATGTTACAATATAATTAATTTCTCTTTTTAATATTATTCTCAAATTGTATTGCAGACAATCTTCAGCACATCCTCAACTACTTACAGAAGTAGGCGCATATGTACAGGGTGTTAAAGAAGCACAAGATAAGCAAGTAAAAATTAGTAGTGTCAACAAGGAAAGTGTATTCCCATTCAAGAACACTCCCAGTGGTAATTTGAAAGTTGTACCACAACAGGTTAGTCATTGATAAAAAAAATAAATAAAATGGTGTCAAAACCTTACACAAACTTTCTCACTCGCCCATCTTCACATAACTCAATACCACTGTTTTAATAATTCAGTTATGTTTATTCCATTACACTAATGTACATTTCAAAGAAAATCATCCTCAGTGTCTTCTTAATCTTCATCCTACTCTACAACTCAACAATCTATTTCTCCAGGTAATAATGACATTTCCCTCAGGTCACCTTCTGTCCTTCGATTTATTGCATGGCATTTCCAGTCTTCTCTTTCCTTTAAATTGGGCCTTATACATCATCTTTGACATGTAACTATTTAGCATTATTTTCACATGTCCAACCATCGGAGTCACTGAGATTTCACAAACCACACGATATCTTCTTGTGCTCTCTCTGTTAAATCTTATTCTCCAGTTTCTATTTTCAATTACTGCTCCATAAATTCTTCTGATTTTATTGTTTAAAAGGTTCTTAATTTATTGGCATCAATAGCAGAATTATTCTATGTTTCACAATGATACACTAACATGGGTCTTATGATATTTTATAAGGCTTGATAGTTTTTTTCAACTTGGTAGATCTTGAAAGCAGTTTTGATTTTATAAGTTTTATGTTGGCTTTATTTCCAATCATTAATCTCCTTTGAATTTCTTTATTGATCTTGTTACATTGATTTACTATAGTGCTCAGGTATTTAAAATTTTGCATATTTGAAAATGTTGTTGAAAGTCACCTTAGTTCTATAGCTTCTTAGATGTTACTTACTGATATCTTAATATATTTTGTTCTATCTTTATTCACTTCCAGGCCAATAGTTTTTCTTCCTCAGACAACGTATCATTTCCTTGACTTATACACTATACTCTCCTCCTCAATGACATTATCCAGAACCTGTCAGAGTCCCTCTGAGGATGATATTTAAAGAGGATTAAAATTGTCGTAGTTTTGTGGTTTGGAGATTCTTTGTTTTTTATTGTGAATTTCGCTACATTGCTCCTTGGGCCTTCGATCTTTAATAAGTTTATTGTTTCACCATTCTATTAATATATTTTCCCGTAGATTCTATTTATAATATAAAAATAATCCAAATTGTTTATTTCAATAAATTATTCACCGGTAGCCAGATCAAACATCTTTTCCAAACTTACCTGAGAAATATTTTAAGTTTAATTCATTTTCAGTATTATATAATAATAGTAGACATTAGAATCTTAGATAATTATGAAGTATACACTAATTGTTTTATAAATTATTATCAGGTTGTGTTTGAGTCAAAACAATTGAGCATAGTAGCAGCTAACCCCAATCATACCAAAGTGAACGTAAAAACTGATCACCCTACAGAAATGAGTGGGTCGAGTGGTTTTGATATAAAAAAATCTGGTTTTCCAGTAAGTATATAATGAGTTGAACTGAGTTTTACTAAACTGATATTATCACAATTTATTTCAATGATTCATAATAAAAAAATTTATGTAGATGTTAAAAAATACTATTTTTACATGTTTGTAAAATTTATTTTAGAGATGAGCTATAGGATTTTGATGAAATAAAATGGGATGAAACTACCATTTTCGGGTACGAGAAAATGATTAAGGTACTTCTCGATTTGGGGAAAATTTGTTTAGGTGGTTAAATAATTACATTGATGATCTTTAAAAATTTGGTCTTTTAAGGGCCAATAAAATCTTTCACTTTAATTATTTTAATGTTATGATCTCGTTCTTTCCTTGGCCGTATGTAGCTCCTATTTAGAATTAAAAGTTTATGCTTACACATAAATTATACAAGTATTTTTCAACATGCAATAATATTTACTCAGAAGTTTCAATAAAACAAAATACAGCAGAACCTCAATAACTCAAATCTTAAGGGAATTACTAACACTTCGAGTTATCAAATTATTTGAGATAGTGAGGTGCAAGTTACTAAGACCAATAATCACCGACTTTGAGCTACAGAGGACCCAAATTGACTAAACTTTATTCAATTTGGAGGTGTGTTTTGATTAAATTTTAATTATTGTAATCAGGTAATAAAGACTAAGTAGGGAAAAAACCACCAGAGTACAAGTATTCTGTTTTAATAAACAGTTCTTAATTTTATTTTAATCAGAAATCAGCACTTTTACTTCAATGCATCAAAGAAACGAACAATATTCATCTTATGGAAGTTTTTTTAAAGAAAATATTCAACTTATAGAGGGCATATTAGTGTTATGGGAAGTCGAAGGGGAATGGGCCAAAATGTGAGATATTAAGGAATATGAGCTATCGAGGTTCGTTATTTCTCTAAAAGTACCAGCTTGTTTCAATCAACTTTAGAAATATATTTTAGTTCAGTTATAATGTTATTCAACCTGAACAATAACTGTTGTATCAGATGGTTATATTTACACAAAATCCTAAATTTATAAAATGATTAAAACATGTCTTACTGTACCATTTATAGTTCTATTAATTTAAAAATAAAGTATTTATTTTATTAATATTATTGTTTTTTTAGTTTATGACATTGGATCCGAATTCTGAAAATTACAAGAATTGGAAAACCAACGGGCCATTAATCCAAACTAGAAATGAAGGAGATACACATACTATATTCAGAGTAAGTACAATAAGTAGAAATACTTCTACAGCCAATGCAGACATTATTTATCAAAGCTATGTTTTTAGACACTGTAGTAAGTAGAAAGTTCTTTCCTCTATTGCCAAAATTGTTAACACAACAAAGAACACTTTTAAACAAATAGTTTCGGAAAATATTCTTTGTTTGTACAGCACTTTGTTTTTATCCGAAGATGGACTAAGATCCATTGAAAAACTATCTGTTAATCTTGTTTCTTCAAAAAAGAACTCATCTATTCTGTATGAGTAATCATTGACTGATACTATAATTATATTGGTAAGGCTATTTGGAGTCTGTAAGTATATAAATGTCTAGTTTTCCATTCTAAGACAGCAACTCTGCATCCACTTGGTCGAGGAGGAAAGTATTAATATTCCTCCTTTTGATGTAGTATCCTTATCAAAGGATTGATTAACTTATCACTTAGGTCACCTGAACTGTCTGTTTAAATTTTCATGTAATCATGATATCTTGTGTTCATAATTTCTATAGATTCATCTCTTAACACCTTTCGGTTCCTTCTTTGTCATTTTGTTTGGTGATTCCGTAAATATACTAGTATTAATGCTTCCCATGGTTGCTCCTAGAAACAGATAGGGTTTGAGGGTTTCTTTTGGCAAGTGACCACTCATTTCATTAACCTTATGTGCAAAGGATGATTTAGTCATATTTCTAAATAGGGTATGTTGTTGAGTGAGAGTTTCATGCTTCAAATATCTGAACTATTTGATTTCTTATAAACATTCGATTTTGTGTGGTTCAAGCCATTGCTCTACTTCCATCGTTTTCTTTTGGGGTAACCTTGGTATGCCCTCATTCATGCCGATTGTATCAGCAGTAGTTTACTTATATGCATGTCTTAAATACACTAAATTATCAAAGCACTACTTCCTATATTAATTTTAATTTGTGGTGTCGATATTCATGAATTAATTATAAGTATCAATAAATTATAAGTTTTATTTATCAATTTTTTTATATATATATTGTGAAGGCAGAGCTACCTGGAAGCAGCAAGATGCGAGCACCTCCACCTCGTGCTGATGGAGACTTTCCCAGTTATGAGACAGAACACTCTACAGATTCAGAAGCAGACCAAATCTTTAACAAACATGGTATTGATGGAATCAGAAATAATGTAGTATCTTTACAGCCAGAAATCAATCTTACAAAGTATGTCTGTATGTTTAATCATGTAGTATAATGACAGTTAACAATAAATTATTTTACCTTACATAAAATGTATAGCAGAAATTAGTAGTTTCCATTTTTTTTAAACAGTGCATAAACTTTCTCACTCACCCATCCCCGAAACCAACAAGAACTATTTTGTTTTGTAGTTTTGTCTAGCTCGAGTGAATTTAAAGGCCTTAGAATGCTTGACAACAATCAAAGAGGTGAAAGAATCCATCACTCAAAACATAGCGACAATTTTATTCAAAACTTTTAAGGCCACTTTGTCCATTGACTGTTGAAACTGGCCTAATTTTATGTTAACAAACCATTTGTTTATATTTAACAGTTTCTTAATATTTGATTGTTTGTATAAAAAAAAATTATAATTAATTTAACTGTTCTTTTACTAACAATTCGTTAAATACAGTCTCCTCATTTTCTCCCTCTGTCATTGGTTGAAGTGTATATTCAACAGATTGTCATAATGTATAAATTTAACATATTATAGTGTAATACAGTTATTTAAACAACAACAAAAAAACAAATCTATATGTAAATGGATTAACCTATGTAAAATAGGAACAATTTGTAGTTTTATTTACAATTTACCTAGCCTGTACTCATAATGAAATGAAATAAGACTTCTTATTTTCTTTTGTTGTTTAAAGGTGAAAAACTTTTCGGTCATTATCATATTATAAAAAAAAAAACACCTAGCTCTTGAATGCTCTAATAGTATCAGGATCAGAAAAGATTAGAGATCAAAGATTTGATAGGAAAGATGAAGAGATGGATCTAACATAATACTATAAAAACAAGTTGTGGATCCATCTAGATCCCTCTGAGTTGCCATCCCCCATACTCACTATAGTGAATTCCTGAAGGAAATATCTGAGTAAACAGTTATAAAAAACTAAATTATTTTCAACATATGTTTCTATCACATTAGTTAAATTATTAGTATGTGAGAGAATAAATAATGTTCGTTGATTTTATGACACAAAAACTTCCTTGCAACAGCCTAACATAGCCTATTAGTTAATACACATTAAACGAAGAACGTGTTTATGTTTAATTTATACAAAAATTAAGTTCTGCTTGTAAAAATAATTTATTATGTTATAAAACAATTATTTAATTATAAACAAAACTAACATTAACTCGGTTATTTGTACAAGTAGATAGTCTATGTACACAGTAGAGCCTGGTATATTTTTAATATTGGTAGCAATGTTTTAAAAAATTAGTATTATAATCATTTCTTCTTCCTTATTCATATATGTATAAATACAACAGTATTTCTTTCAAACATTTATTAACTAGATATTTAACCTATAGTGGTATCATAATATTTCAAGTGAAAAATATATAACCTGGACCTGGAATTGAACCCAGAACCTTTGACTTTACGCACCTGCTTTACCAACTGAGCTATCCTTAGTTGCTTCCCAACATAGGGTGTATACTTCCTACTTGACTTTGCTTTTGGCTGGTATTTTCAAGTTACCAAATTAATTAACTCATTAGAAACGACATTGAACATTGAATTATTATTTTATTAAACAATACTAGCTGGTAAAAACATAAAAGCGTTAAAATTAATAAATTATATATAAATAATAGTTCATTCTCTGACCCTTAGGGGCTCACTTTATTGAGTACCAGGCTTGGAAATTCTGAAGAGACATAGCTGAATTTACGCCTTTTTCACGTAGTTTTGGGTTAGATTCCTTTCTTTCATCTTTCCTATCCAGTCTCTTGACTAACTCTTGTTACTTTTTCGATCCTGACACTATTAGAGTATTCGAGGGCTAGCTAGGGGTCTTTATTTTATCTTCTATTCTTTCTTTTTTATAAGGTCATTATGATTGAGAGTGTTTTCATCTTTAAAGGGAAAAAAGAAGAAAGTTAATTTTTGTAAGATCTGGGCCTAAAATAATTGTTAAATTTTTAATGATAGAAATTTTTTAATGTTAACAAATGTTAGACAAATCAGGCTTTAGATAAACAGCCTATGTCTGGAAAGTAGGTTGTTTTTTGTCCAAGAGAAGAATTGAACACTTGGGCTAAAACACTTGCTCTGTAATTATCTGTTAAATATTAAATCAGATTCATTGTTGGGGAAAAAATATATTTCAGCTTATTTTTTAAATTAGTTAATAATAAACTACCTAATGATTTTTAAATTGTAATTTTCTATTGAAAGACCCTTTGTCACAGATAAAATATCTGATTAGTAAAGCTCCAAGGCATTGTACAAACAATCAATTAGTTTTCTAACCATTATTCTGCCTGTTAATATTTTTCAGAATGGGGTTTTCTGAGAACAGCCCAGTGGATTGGACAAAGATCGAGCTGCCGATTAAAACAGATCTTCATAAGCTGCTTCACTACAGAATATCCAATTACTTGTAAGTTTGTTTGTAATAATGAAATATATTTTATTTCAAGTATTACAATTGGTCAAAACTTTAACCCTTGTCATTATAATATTTATAATAACCATGCTCCCACCTAACCTGCTCCAATTATGTTCGTGTTTGTGTTTGTGTTTGTGTTTGTGTTTTATGTAACATTAGTTTCATAAGATCCCGTATACATAATTTACTTATGGTATTATTCTATATCCCATATATGGAAGTAATTTTAAAGAGGGAAAAAATACAATTTTGTTATTGGGGAAAGATTTTTACAATATAAAAATATATATATTTATGAAATCATTGAACATGCTCATTTATAGATTTTTTGGAAGGTCGAGACACAAGTAGTAGCCTCAGTCTCTCTGTGAACACAAATATTATATTGTTTAAAACCCCTATTAAATTCCTTAGCCTCTATGGAAAATAAACCCAGCTTCTCTTGCTTGACTTATTTCCTTTAATCCCTTGAGAGAAGTAGAGCCAAAGGCCTTTCACCGAACTCGATTTTTTTCCAAGTACTTTACCCTACTCCAGGTCTTCCCTTCTTCTTTAATCCCCTTTTCTATTGTCCTTCTTCATGTCACTCTAGCCTAGATCTGCCAGATCTTATCCTTCCTTTTGGGTACCACTCCAGAGCCTGACCACCAATTAACAGTATTGTGCCCAATCCAGTAAGCTGTGCCCAATCCAGCCATACTTCCCCTTTTGTATAGTCTTTGCTATTTGAATTTGCCCATCTGTTTTTGTAACCAAACTGCCAAGATACTGTAACTGGTCCATCTGTTTTATAATTGTCCTATTGATATTGATATTCAAATTTTCTTCATTGTTTAAATTTACGACTCCATGTAAAATTTGTTTTCAGAAATCCTGATGTACTTATCAAGATTGGTAACCATGAATACCGGTGTCACTTATTGGTGTTGCAATGTTACTCTGATTACTTCAAAGATAAACCAGCTTCCCGAATTGAAATACCAGAGGTAACTTATAGTTCTTGCTTTTTTTTAATTATCATATTAAATGTTGTTTTTTTTTGTTTTTACTTTCTCACATATACATATTATAAAGAAAATTATGTGATGGATTAAAAAACAATGTCGAATTTTATGCAGATATATCCATTTTGAGGTCTCTTAAATCCAAACATTAGTTTTTTTTAATAATGTCTGTCAGTCTAGCTTCTGTTGTATGTGCAGTCCTCTACAGCCCAAACACATGAACAAATTTTAATAAAATTTGAATGAGGGCATATTTTTTAGTATATTTGTTTTGTTTTTTTTTAACTCAAAATTTAGGATATCAACCATAAGAAAAAATGCAAAATTATGATTTTATTTCAAAATCAACTCTAATGATTTTGATTAAATTTTACTCAAGTGTAGACTCTAAGAACCCAAACAGAAAGTATTATTCACCATCTCTCTAAAAATTCTGCTTTGTTCATTATCAGTAAAAAACAAAAATCTGCTATGGAGCTTTTATAAATACATAATTTCTCAAAATCGACTCTACCAATATCGTCAAAAATTTTAGTGAAATGTGAAGATTATTGACCCAAACATGTATACAAAATTGCAAGTAAAAAAAAAAAAATCAGTTTAGGAATAATTGGCATAAACTAAAAATGGACCTTGAGTGCTTGTTTTTAAAAGCTCGATTTTAATCAAATACGATTTACACTGAGGACATGGTTTGTGGCACTAGCAAAACTAGTTTAGGTCCTTATTTATTTATTTTTTTTCAAGGAGAGTCTCCAAGGTTCATTTTCATTTTATGATTTACAACTACCAAATGAAATTTTTGGTGATGATTAGTTTTGTTTTGTTTTGGAGATGGGTGAGTGGGAAAGTTTTGCACCTTTATTGTCCTGTACGTCCAAAAAGTGAGTTTTATAATAATGTCTGTGCTTTATAGCCAATATGAGTGGACTGATTTGAATTTTTGGTATTTTACTTTTAAAGTTATTAGATAATGATAGATTGTTCATATTATCAATAAAGTTTAATCAGATATTTGTGTTTATAAAAACTCTGTTTAGAGCGTATGAATCAACTTCCATTATCAAGTATTTTTCTCTTGTTGTAGGTTTATCATTTGATGACACGTATGATTCACTCTAAAATCATAGTGTATTAGTTTTTACATACATCAGTTTGGTGGAGGCCCTTAATCTCCACAAGAGATTAAAGAAAAGAAAGAAAGTGATTTTTCGGACACCACTTTATATATTATTAACAAAATTAAAATCAATATTTATTTATCATAACCTAACTGAACTCTTAGTATAATATATTACCTTGAATTTCCATAAAATTAATATTGGTTCTTTGTCATTTATTGTATGATGGCCATTTCAACTTTTTTGTTCAGTCACTGTCAAATAGTGTCATGCAATCAATTACACACAAAAAAAAAACCAGAGATTGTTTCACAGAAATTCAAGGTAATATATAAAATCCTAACATCCTTACAACAAACAATATAACATAATACAGTATACCATCATTCCAAACTTCTCCTTAACCAGGAATGGAACATCATCCACTATTTTGATCTATAATTAGGTATAATAGTGATCAAAAACAAATGTTGTTACACTTTCATGCCTGTTTAAACATAATAATTGTTAAACTGTTTCTTTCTTTTTTGTAGAATTGTGTGACAAAAAATGCATTTATGTACCTCTATGACTGGATGATATATTTAGGCCAAGACAGTTATCAACTGTTAAGGAGAGACAACATACTTGAAGTTTTTATGGCAGCTCAATATTTAGGAGTAAAAGGTAGTTTACAATATGTTTAGTAGAGTGTTTGTAATGAATTTATTTAACCAAAGTAAACGAAATTATATAGCTGTTGTGCGATCTTATATTACATGTAATAAATTTGTATGGGTGTGCCCTTACAGAGTATCTATCCTTGATATATTTCCTTGAACAATGGTGTAATCCTAATGTTAAAATTAATAAGAAAACAGCTGTTCGGTAAAATCATATAGTAATTTGTTATAAAAAAAAAAGTTATGAGAGTAAATATCATTCTGGTAAGAAAAACTTTAGATTTTAAAAGTTTATAGGCCTAACTTTGTTTTGAATAATTAAAGCTGATGGACCTATCAGGTTTTTTAATGTAGTAACTAAATTTAAACAAGAACTCGCATAAGAGATTTTTTAATATTTTTATAGGTATTGCAATTCATTTTGATAAATCATTGAGAGAAAAAGTTTTTGTTTGAAATATAAAGACTATTTTATAAAGTGGCATTTAGCATTTTATTTTATTTTCATGATTTAGTTTGTCTTCCTATATAAGAGGGGAAAAAATTCAGCCAAAATTGTTTAAATCTTAATTTTGTAAATTTATTTTAATTGTAGTACAGATGTTTTATGATATTGTGAGTTATTTCAGTTACTTTTAGACTGCTCACGACTTGTAAATACATGATGCTAAAATATATACAGATGTAGAAGCTTGTTCTCGTTTGACACAGATAAGATTATATCATTCTCTTATATCTTCAGCCATACACTATTTTTATATTCTTCCATTTGGTCTCCAACTCAAAACCTTTTATAGTCCCTCTTTCCTCATCACCAATCAATAGCAAAATTAATAGTCTTACAAAGTCATTGTCTTTCAATTTTACATTGAATAGTTGTCTTATTGATAATATTCCTTCAGTTTATATGTTTTGTGATTACACCATTTTAACAATTTCCCACTCGAGTTAAAATTACCATTTAAGATCTGTAAGATTAAACTGTATACAGGATAATAAACAAACGTGAACACAATTCTCACAAAAAATACGCCTAAGTATCAGAAGCGTTTCAATGACAATGTCGTCCTCTTCAGTGATACATGAACTACACTAATCAAACTATAACTCATGTATCACTGAAGAAGACGACCTTGTCGTTGAAACGTGTCTGATACTTAGGCGTATTTTTTGTGAGAATTGTGTTCACGTTTGTTTATTATCCTGTATAATTTTACTCATAAGTCAAGCTCAACACTTAATTTAAACTGTATAGTTTATTAAAAATCCAATGTATAACATAACTAAATTCAATGGGAGCAATCTTAGAATCGTCCCATAATAAACAGCTTGATTTTTGATGGTTTTATTGGTAGCTGAATGTTTGTTGGTTTTATTGTTAAATGTATTATAAACAAGTTCTCCTATTTTATTAATATTATATGTGCATTGTTGTTTATTATTGCTACACTTGTTATGTGGCCCTGAATTGAAATGCATATGTATATTATTTTTATCTCATCAAAAATACAGTGATATGTACTTTTGTATTGTCCTAAACTTTTAAATAGGCTAACAATTATATTTATTGACAAAGCCTATTGTGTGTGGTAACATCTTTAATGGCTGTATAAATAAATAAACATTTACACTTTCTCAACTAACCCCACTTATTGTGCCAGAAGTATCGACCGTTTTGATATAAAAACACATTAAAAGATCAAAATAGTTAATTATAACCAAAAAAATCTACATGTGTTTTCTATTTTTTATCATAATCACCATTGACTTGCACACAATTTTGATATTGTTTCAACAGCTGCTTCCTCATTCCATCTTCATAAAAGTCTGCTACTAGTTTGTTGAAATAATTAGTAATTCAGTTCCTCATCATTTTCAAAGTGGTGTAATATAAGCCATTACTTTAAACGTAGGAATAAGTGGTAAACACGTGGTGTGAGATCAGTGGTTGAGGAGGGTGATCAAAACCTTCCCAACAATTTTTTTTTAAATTAACTGCTGTGTTAGGTCAAGCATTATTGTGTAAAAGACAATCCCGCTGGATAACAAGCCATGTCTTTTGTTTTGTAAGGTTCGTCTAAATTTCTAGAGGGTTCACAATATGCATCAGCATTTACAGTCATTCCATGTTCCATAAAACCAATAAAATGCAATTCTTATCTCAAAAAACAGCTGCCATGATTTTGGTGGCAAAACATGATTCCTTAAACATCTTTGCATTCGGAGATGGTGTGTGTCACTATTTCATTAACTACAATTTTGACTATACAATTGTGTACAAAATCCAGGTTTGTTTTCCAATCACGGTATGTTTGACCAATCCTTTACCTTCCTTTGCAAAATACTAAAAAAATGTTCGATCTGAAGCGTTTCAGTTTCACCAACTTATCAACCATTCTTGTAAGCATGTGTCAGACCTTGTTATCCCTGTAAAATTTCTTAAAGGAGGTGATGAAGTTACTTTAATTATTTATAATTATCTTATTAAATTGCTCGACTAGGGCGCCAGGTATCCTTAACATACCAATTTTGAAAAAAGAATGAATTTAAATATTTAAAAGAAAGAAAAAATATCTGGGGGTCGTAAGTTCTTTTCACAGTGTACTTACAGTGATATTTGGTATTTAATGAAAACACTTGTCTCTGAAATGTTAACATAAAGATTTATTAAACTATTAAAGAAACATCCTACAAATTATTATTAACAACAAAAAAATTCATATTACAAATACTAGTTATCCTTTTTAATTTCAATAACAAATTATGAATTTATATTTCCTTTATTTCTTTCTTTCAAATTAATTAATTTTATCTTTAAAAATGCTTTTACCAATAAAATTGTTGCAACAGGAATTTACTTTTTATTTAAATTTAAATCATTATAAAGATCTCAGATGGAGATTTACTTCAATTATTAAAATTTTTATTATTTTATCTATCAATTTATTTCCTTTTAAAATATTTATGAAACAGATTAAAAAATTTAAACATGTATAGCAAAATATATCAAAACATAATATAAATACTTAGTCCTAATTTAACATATGGTGTTTATACCAGAACACCCATTTGCACTCAAATTGTCCAAAGATATTAATTCCAGATGTCCTGAGACTTGTAGATTACAGCAAGCGTTGTTTCCTGAAAAGTTCATGTTTCGAATATTCACCCAGCACTCTAGGAATGTTATTTTTTGTACGACAATCATAACATTCATCATTAATAAAAGAATGTTCACTTCGATACAAAGTTTTTTGCCACGTGCTAAACGATCCGTTTAAGACACTCATTTACAGTACATAGTCTCTTATTCTTTGAAATCTTATAAATTCGAGTGTTCATTAAGTTTCTTTTTTTTTATATTCACCGTCTAATTAAATACTTTATACTAATTTTCTCATAAATATTGTTTGTCACTTAGAATACAGTAAGTCTATTACTTTCAAACACGTTTACATTGTCATTAGAAGCGTCCATTATCACTTCCTATCCATTTTCTACTAAATTAGTCTCTACTTGAGACAAAAATTAAATCTATTACTTTTTAGATAAAACAAACTTGTAATTAAGAACTCTACATTTCACACAACCTTACTCCTCAAAGCCTTACTAGACTCTCAAAAACACAACCATTCTCCACCAAGCTCTGATCTAGACTTTTTTAGAAACAGCCTGTCACTCCTAACGCTGGACTCAGACTGCTGTAACCATGAGGCAAATTCTTACTTCCGAAAAGCGTTCCTTCCGGTCACTGTTCAACATTTTACCGCACTGCCGTAAAATACACATATTTTACATAATAAAACAAACAAACTAAATTACATTAAAATTAAACATAATAATTCATATTGTTGTCTTGAAAATCCATTTTTCTTTTATTAATGAAGTTACTACATTTAATTTATTATTTGAATCTCTTATCTGTTTGGCTTAACCGCGTCTTTTAAATGAGTCTATATTAAAATCTGACTTTTCACATTGTCACAAAAACCCCACAAGGTTTGTATTTCAATACAGGTATTGGAATACAAAGCTTTTATATATATATATTTCAAATCGAGAAAGAAAAAAAATTTTTTAATGGATGTTCAAGACATTTCATTTCAGAAGCTAAGGACCTCATGAAAGAAAATAAGTATCCCTAGTATACTTAATTTAAGAAAGATTCTCTTTTTACATAAAAAATTAAAATCTATTTGCTAAAATCCTATTTCACTATCTCAATTTGTTTGAGTCATCATAACTCATGTAAAAAAAAATAATGCGAATCAATTAGTGCTAAGTCTTATCTCTATTTATACAATAAAACCCATCATCAGTTTCCTTTCCAACCTCGTTGGCTGAAACTTTCCATCAACATTTTTTGTTGACAGGATCCCGTCACTCAAAGCTTATCTCCCAGACAGCCGTCTATATACTTTTTCTCGTCTCATCCTCTTTGCCAAGACGACATTTCTACATCCTTTGAAAATCTACCTTTGACTCTAGACATTCATCTGAATAATTCCTTCAACTTAATACAATTAAAATTTAAAACTTCTCATTATCATTAACACCATTACAAAATTATTTACTTATTACTCAACATTACTTCAATTTACTTTAAAACTTTTCAATTCAGATTTTACATTATTATTTATTTTAGTTTAAATCCAATAACTATTTATTCTTACTTAAAATCTCAATTCTCCTTTGTCTTGCTGGGATAACATGTTAGCTACTGATTTTACAATTACAAAAAACTCTTTTCTTCAACTAAAATTCAAAACATAACATCATTATTATCAAAAAAAAATAAAATTACTTACAAAACTCATCTATTTATTTCAAAATTACCTCTTTACAATTGTTTCATCTTTCAGTATCCTATCTTAAAATTATTTCCATCTTATCTTTCATTTTTTTAATAATCAAAGTTGCATTAATCCCCAAAAAACCTCTTTATCATTCATTTATCCCTTTATCTCAACGTAGCTTCCTTTAAAAAATCATAATAATCGTCGTTTATTCGCAGAATTCCTCAAATCTCCCTTTATCTCATTAAAAATCGTCGCATATTTCCTTTATTTCATTAAAATCGTCGTATATTTCCTTTATTTCATCGCAGTACTCAAAAAACCTCTTAAAAACTAAAAAATTAACCATCAATGCAACTTAACTACCTTCTTTATAAAAGTTTATTAACAGAACAACTTCATTTTAAATACCACTTTACTCAACAATTCTGTAAAGTCATCATCTTCATATAAAAACTCAAAAATTCTTTCATTTAAATTACTTCATTAAAATCTCCCTTGTCATCAATCACTTAAATACAAAAAACTTATAAAAAATAAAAAATTATCATTGCTTTCCCAGCTAACACCGTATTTCATCAAAATCTTTAGATACCTTTATCAAAGAACTGCTTAACATCATTTATTATTTCAAATTCCATTATTATTTATTTAAAAAACACTACTTATTTATCCTTTCTATCAAATTCATTAAAATCTCTCTACTTATTATTAATTTATTACTCCTTCCTTTAAAAAACAAAAACTTAACCTCCCTCATTCATTATTTAACATCAAAAAACTTAAAAACTTTATTATTATCTGTCTTGGCAAAACTCACATAAATTCTCAAACTTTAAACAACTATTCTTCATATTCACAAACCACAAATCATTTAAAGCTAACTATTTTTCATCTTATCATCTAATCAATAATCCTTTATATTTAAAACATCAAAACATACAACTTATCGTTTTACAATCTAACATCTAATTACCTATTCTAATCAGTTAATTAACATTTTTACAATTTTACAAAACTTTTCGTTTTATTTCATAAAAAACTTCTCCCTTCTGTCACGTCCGATTTATTCCTAGGCTTTGTTTTTAACAAACCCCCTCCTTTCACCATGAAAGCATTGTCTTACTGTCCCTTGACGACTTCCTTCAAACATCTGTTTCTACTTGTTAGAATAGACCCAAAAAAAAAAACTTTTTCTATACCTATGAAAGTTTATGACACTTACAAACATAAGTCATTGTTTATGTTTTTTGCCCAAAATTACATGTGACAGAACTCTAAACAACTACGTTGGATTTTTTTGATAAGTTTTCCAATTAACTCGAAATCACTACCTTCCAGAAATGATATCTTAGGCCTTGATCATATCACTTCTCGAACATAACTACATCCTGCCTCTAAAGACAGTTCGCCTACCAAACTTTATATTTTTATAATATAATCAAGAACTCTATGTTCTCTCTTAAACTTCTTCTACTAAATTTCTGTATTTCTGAATACAAAATAAGAACTCTTTGTTCTTTAAACTTCTCAAAATTGTCAAAGTTTTTAACTATATTTCATTTACATAAGTCGTATGACAAATTTTTTGTTTTTTGTTTTTTGTTTATTTTTTATTTTATTTTTCAAAACTCGACCGGGGTTTATTATAGTCACAGTAATTGAATTATACTCCTCTATGCTTATAACAAAGCCCTGTCGAACGTCGATTAATAAAACCCTCCAACGTTCCATTTTTATTTTGTTTTTTATTTATACCTTTTTTATTTGATTTTTTATGAATTTTTTGTTTATTTTATGCATTTGACCTCCTACTTACCCCACTACAGTCCTTCTGACCATCTACTTTATACCGTGCATACTTCAAATTGCTCTTTGGACTCTTACACAAAGCAACATGTTGTGACGTTGAAATGTGCAGTGGTTGAATGCAATATCCCTACTAAATTCAAGATAAAGCCCAAAACACATCCCTATTCCACAACACGCTCTCCATGTAGTCCCAGAATGCCTTATTCTTGCGAATAAAACATTCTATTATTACTACATAAACGCTCAGCCATCCACCCAAATGTTCATGTACTCCTTAAATGCATCTACTCGAAGAAAATTTTAAAATTCATAAAAAATTTCATTAAAATTGTTTCATCCGAAGTTGAAACAATGTTTATTTTACCAATCTTATTATTAGCATCGTCGATTTTCTGTTTATGTGATCCTTTCTAGATGTTATTATTCAAATTCAAAAAGAAAATTTTATTTTTAAAACTTATTCTAAGTTTTTTACTTAGAAATTTACTTTTAATTCTATTAAAGTTATTTAAGTAATCTACTTTTATTCTTATTTACTTTATTTAAAGCCAATTATCCTTTATTTAAGTAATTTTTATTTGAAAACGCAAGTTAATTTCCGATTATACGTCAAAAGTTTTTTATTTTCAGAACAATAATTCTGTCACACGCTGTATCTCGTCTTAATGTCATGCAAAGGAATTCTAGGCCTGGTTTAAGCATAAACAAGTCCCCTCGATATGAGACAATCCTTATCTGTCTACTGATAAGAAGTGAACCTTTTCGTTCCAATACGATCTATAGATGAATCTCAACTCTCTCTTCACATTTTATTGAATATTTATTATTGAATATTATTTCTTCAACACTACACTGGATCTTTGCCTCGAACCAACTTCCTTATCTCGTCACGTTTAATCAATATTTATTCCTTTCATAAACATACAGAGTTATTTACTAACAATCTTGCAGCTCCAATGATCCTCTCCTAACATTTTCAAATATTCTAGTTTGCCTTAAAAGTTTTCTTACATTACACAATTTATTTTTTAAAATGTTCTGTTTTCAAATCAACTTATTCATTTAACGTTAAAATTTATTATTATCAATTCTTTAATTATTTATGAAATATATTTCCTTAATTGAGTGACATTGTATGTCCCTTTAATTATTTCAGAGTCTATTGTACAAATTACATATGCATTTTCTAATTTAATTTTTAAAACTTTAAATGGACCTTGATACAATAAGAAAAATTTCTTTATTTCTCTCCTCAAATTCGATGACAGATAGTGATTTTTAACCAAAACTAAATCTCCTACCTCAAATTTTGTTGGTTTTAGTTTTTTATCATGATATTTTTTTCGCTGATTTGCTTTTAACTTCAAACGTCTTCTCGCTAAAACTATTTTTTCTTCAAAATCTATTATTTTTCCCGGAGGAAATTTGCATAGTTGATTATAAATGCGCGGACATTCCTTTTTAAACATAATTTCATACGGACTATCATTGATGGATTCGTGTATGGATTGATTCATACAATTTTCTATAAATTTTACATAAAGCGGCCATTTTGTGTGTTTATTGTGTACATAAGTCCTAAACATTCGACCTAGTTCTCTCATGCAACGCTCACTGGGATTCGACTGAGGATGATATACTGATGTGTGCCTAACTTGAATATTATTATTTATTAATTTTTCTTTCCAAATTCGTGATTGAAACTGACTACCGTGGTCACTTAAAATTATTTTTGGTTTCCCTATTTCCTTTACATATTCATTGATTATTTTATTTGCTAAAACTGTCCCAATTGCCCTCTTTATAGTGTATAATTTTACAAATTTCGAAAAAACATCCAGTACTACAAATATATATTTAACCCCACCACTTCCAGTCGGTAATTCTCCAAATAAATCCACTGCTACCAAATCTAACACATTTTCGGGTAAGATGTTCACCATTAATCCTTCATTTTTTATATTTGATACTTTAGTTTTTTGACATAAATCGCATGGCCTAATTTGTAATTTTATTTGTTTTTCTAAATTTGGGAATTCGTATAGTCCTTTTAATATTTTATAACACTTTCCCGCACCAATATGTCCGTATCTTTCATGACAATCATTAATTACAATTTCTATTAAAGATTTTGTTAAACAAATTTTGTGAATTCCATTTTTCTTTGACTTTTTAAATAAAACATCATTATAAATAACATAACATTCTCTTAACTTATTAAATTTAACAGATTGGTCTTCTAATAATTTCATAATTCTTATACAATATTCATCTTGACTTTGTTCCAAATTTAAACGTTTAAAGGCATTTCTTAAAATTCTATCTTGTTTTGCTAAATTTTTATCAATTTGTGTTTGAAAAATTTTAATCAAATGTTCATCTCCTGTCTTGATGACTTCATTGTGATCCGTTCGCGAAATAACATCTGCTACAATATTTTCCTTCCCTGGACAATACTCAATATCTAAGTTATACTCCTGTAAAAACAATATCCATCTCAGAAGTCTACCATGTGTTAATTTACAGTTCTTTAAAAAGGTCAAAGCTTTGTGGTCAGAACGTATAGTCGTTTTATTTCCTAATACATAATTTCTAAACTTTTTACATGCGAAGACTATACTCAACAATTCTTTCTCTGTAACCGTGTAATTAACCTCACTATTTTGTAAAGTTCTGCTTGCGAACGCAATGACCAGATGTTCGTTATTTACGTCCACTTGATACAATACGGCTGCTAAAGCTTTATCTGAAGCATCTGTGTTTAAATAGAAAGGCTCTTGGAAATTAGGGTGTTGTAAAATTATCGTTTCTAAGAAAACCTGTTTTATTCTTTCAAATGTATTTCTGTCTTCCTCTGTCCAATTCCAAATTTTGTTATTATTCCCTAAAAGATGTGTGAATTTACTAGTTAACTCTGCATAATTTTGTTGAAACTTCCTGTAATAATTACATAAGCCTAAAAAACTTTGTAATTGTTTGATATTTTTTGGTGTGGGAAAATCTTGTATTATTTTAATTTTTTCTTGATCTGGCTCTATTCCTATATCTGATATATTGTATCCTAAAAACTTTATACCTTTTTTGCAAAAAACAGACTTTTTTATTTTAATAGTTACATTATATGTTCTAAGTCTTTCAAATAACTTTCGCACATGTCTCATATGCTCTTCAAACGATTTTGACGCTATACATACATCATCTACATAAACTGTTGTGAATTCCAAAACTTCAGGCCCTAATACCATACTTAATCCTTTTTTAAATAATGAAGTACTAACATTTAAACCAAAAGGGAGTCTTTTGAACTGTAAATTTCTACCATTGAATACAAAAGCAACATTTTGTCTAGATTGTTCATCTAATTCTATCTGCCAAAATCCACTAACCAAATCTATACTAGAAATATATTTAACTCCTTCAAACCTTTGCAATATATCATCTATCTGTTCAGGTGCTTCTCTATCTGGTATTATTATTTGATTTGCTTGCCTAGCATCTAAACATAGTCTTATGGACGAATCTTTCTTAATTACACATACTAATGGGTTCGAAAATGGGCTATTTGAATCTTCTATTATATCATTGTCAATCATTTTTTGAATTTCCTTAGCTACAGCTTCCTTCTTCGAATGTGGTATTGCATAAGATTTATTTATAAATTTACTATCTTCTTTTACATTTAGTTTAGCTTTATAATTTAACATTTTTCCTGGCTGATCCGAAAATACTTCTTTAAAATCATTTAATACAGTTTTTAATTCTTGTTTTTCACTATCTAAATTTAAGTTACTTTCTTCTAAAATTTTCTCTACAATTTGTGTCCATTCTACATCTTCATAGTTATTTTCATAATATTTTGAATCAAAATCTTGAAAAAAGTTGGTAGCTACATCATTAATTTGCAATTCTTCATAGTCAAAATCTGTCTCATCATAACAATTTATTTCTGCTTTAGTCCTGCACAATTTTAATTTATAACATTCTACTTGCGAAATTTGTTTTCTAAACTTTGTTTGAATTATTTTATCCTCTACATTAAATTTAATTTTTTCTTCATCAAAATCAATTTGAGCTTTCTTTTGTTTTAAAAAATCACATCCTATAATCATTTCAATATTTAGACCTCTAACAATTAAAAAATTTACTGCAACTACATCTTTTCCAATTTCTACATCTATAAAAGCTTGTTTTGTAATCCTCTTGCTACGCACACCTGTTACTCCTACTATTGTTAAGTTACATACTGGTAATTCCAAAATTTTATCATTATTTATAATTAGTTTCTTATAAATTTCTTCATTCATTACAGTAATTTCTGAACCTGTATCTATTAAACATTTAAATTCTTCTTTATTAATTTTCACATCAATCTCAATTAATTCTCCTTTTATAGGCTGTATGCTTACATTATTATAATTTTCTTCATTTAACAATTCTTCTCTAATGTCTACATCAATGTTATTATTTTCTTTTGTTATTATAGATGAAATTGTATTTTTAGAATTTATTATTTTAGGCCTAATTTGATTTTTAGACAACAAAGCTTGGGCCCTATTTATTGTTGTCCATTTTGGTTTCCCTGTGGTCTATTACCATTTCCCTTATTTCCCTGATCATATCTTTTTTGTTGAAAATTTGGCCTAAACCCTTGATTCATGCCATTACCATTTGCCCTATTAAAATTTTGTTGATTTGTCAACATAGGTCTATTACTGTTATTTTGCATATTAGGTGGTGGAAATCTAGTAAAATTATTAGGTCCCCTAAACCTATTCTCTCCCCTTGTCTCTTGAAAATGAGGTGGTGCCCTAAATCGAAATCCTTCCTGTCCTAATTGCTGTGGTTGAAAATTTTTATACATAGGTCTGTCCATATTCATCCTATTGTCCCCCTGTCTTGTCCTATCTGGACCTAACAACTTCTGACTTTCTTGCCAACTTAAAATTAACTTTTCTAGTTCATTAACATTTTTAGGTCTAGCTGCTAACATCATTAACTCTAGTTTTTCAGGCATTTTCCTACTTATATGTCTTACAAATGTATCCATAGACATGGGCGGATCTAAAAATTGTGTCTTATTATATAAGCTCATCACATATCTAAATACTTCTTCTATCGGTCCCCTAAAATAGCTTCCTACCAATAACTTAGTTTTCAGTTGTTCCTGTTTCTCTTCCGACCAGAACCTATCTAGAAATGCTACCCTAAACTCTTCAAAACTACCCCACTCATTTTTGTGTGCTTCAAACCATAACTCTGCTTCACCTTTAAAATATTTTCTTAAACAACCTAATTTTATCTTCCATTGTCCCCCATTTATTTTGTTAAATGTTTCTATAGCTTCTATAAACACCTTCGGGTGTGGTTCTAACCTTTCATTTTGAAACTCTGGGATTATAGTCTCATTAATTATATTCGCACTCGTATAAGTACCCTGACTTATGCTACCCTGTTCGACAAAATTCTCTCTTATTTTCTGCATAAATTCTCCTTCGAATTTTAAGGTTAGGCTACTAATCTGATCATCTACACTATTTTTTAGTTCCAAAATTTCCTGTTTTTCTAAATTCTTCTGTTTTCCTACTTCTAAGTCTAACAAAGTTATTTTTTCGTCTGTCTTCCCTAACTGCATCTCAAACTTATCTACTCTATTGTTTACATCACTCTTAACCTCTAAAATTTCTTTACAAATTTTGTTTTCAACAACCTTTAGATTATTTTTAGCTTCTATTTGATTACTTAACAACTTTACTTCCGTCTCAGATTTAACATTATCAATTTCCTTAACTATGCTACATATTTTATCAGACATATCTATTTCAACTTTAACAATTTTTTCATCAAAATTATTTTCTATATCTAACCTAGTTTGCTTAATTTCTTGTCTTAGGCCCTGTTCTACATTTACATAACCTTCTTTAAATTCAGCCCTAGTTTCATCAAATTTTTTGTACATTTCTTCTTTTAAATCTAAATTATCTTGTCTTAGCTCTAATTTACTCAGTTTCAAGTCATTATCTATTTTATCCAGTTTAACATTATTCTGTTCGAGTTTAACATTGAAATTTTCCAGCTTAGTGTTAATTTCTAGCTTATTTTGATCAAATTTATTATTGAAGTCATCAAATTTATTATTTAAATCTTGCTTCAAATCTACATTATTTTGTTCAATTTTATTATTTGTTTGTTTAATATCATTACTTATACATTCAAATTTCTTATCATTATCTCGTTTGAATTCTAAGCTATTTTTATCAAATTTTTTATCCATATCTAAACTAGTTTGTCGAAATCCTTTTACTAACATCTCATATATTTTTTCCATGCTCATACCTTGATCATTATTTTCTACACTCTCATCAATCCTAACTTCTTTGGTTACACTAACCTGCTCAATTACCCTAACCTCTTCAGCTCTTAATTCCTTATCTGAATTTTCTTCTACAATTTCTACCCCTGGTGTTTCTACTAATTTTTTATTCATATCTTCACACTTTTCTTTACTATTTAGCATCCTATCACTATCAAACCCATTAAAATCCGAACCTGAACTACTATTCGCGTTCACACTTGAACGTCTACTATTACTATTACTACTTATTTCTTGATCTAAAAAATTTTGTGCAAATTGTTCATTTGTTTGCTCATTACTTTGCGATTCCTTCTCTAAATTATCAAAAATATCCCCTGTAAATTCCAATGGCTCTATATTATTTAAAGAATTTTGATTTCCTAACCCTACCTGTTCATCACTATTATTTACATTTACAATTTCTGACTCCATTTTTATCTTACTATATTTAACACAAAAAATTTTTAAAAAAGAATCTTTCTTATTATTATAAAGAGAGTCCTTACCTTGATTTCAAGAATTCTCATTACCAAAATCACTGTTTATTTCGACTAAAAAGGCCCACAGTTGCGGCGACATTTGTAAAATTTCTTAAAGGAGGTGATGAAGTTACTTTAATTATTTATAATTATCTTATTAAATTGCTCGACTAGGGCGCCAGGTATCCTTAACATACCAATTTTGAAAAAAGAATGAATTTAAATATTTAAAAGAAAGAAAAAATATCTGGGGGTCGTAAGTTCTTTTCACAGTGTACTTACAGTGATATTTGGTATTTAATGAAAACACTTGTCTCTGAAATGTTAACATAAAGATTTATTAAACTATTAAAGAAACATCCTACAAATTATTATTAACAACAAAAAAATTCATATTACAAATACTAGTTATCCTTTTTAATTTCAATAACAAATTATGAATTTATATTTCCTTTATTTCTTTCTTTCAAATTAATTAATTTTATCTTTAAAAATGCTTTTACCAATAAAATTGTTGCAACAGGAATTTACTTTTTATTTAAATTTAAATCATTATAAAGATCTCAGATGGAGATTTACTTCAATTATTAAAATTTTTATTATTTTATCTATCAATTTATTTCCTTTTAAAATATTTATGAAACAGATTAAAAAATTTAAACATGTATAGCAAAATATATCAAAACATAATATAAATACTTAGTCCTAATTTAACATATGGTGTTTATACCAGAACACCCATTTGCACTCAAATTGTCCAAAGATATTAATTCCAGATGTCCTGAGACTTGTAGATTACAGCAAGCGTTGTTTCCTGAAAAGTTCATGTTTCGAATATTCACCCAGCACTCTAGGAATGTTATTTTTTGTACGACAATCATAACATTCATCATTAATAAAAGAATGTTCACTTCGATACAAAGTTTTTTGCCACGTGCTAAACGATCCGTTTAAGACACTCATTTACAGTACATAGTCTCTTATTCTTTGAAATCTTATAAATTCGAGTGTTCATTAAGTTTCTTTTTTTTTATATTCACCGTCTAATTAAATACTTTATACTAATTTTCTCATAAATATTGTTTGTCACTTAGAATACAGTAAGTCTATTACTTTCAAACACGTTTACATTGTCATTAGAAGCGTCCATTATCACTTCCTATCCATTTTCTACTAAATTAGTCTCTACTTGAGACAAAAATTAAATCTATTACTTTTTAGATAAAACAAACTTGTAATTAAGAACTCTACATTTCACACAACCTTACTCCTCAAAGCCTTACTAGACTCTCAAAAACACAACCATTCTCCACCAAGCTCTGATCTAGACTTTTTTAGAAACAGCCTGTCACTCCTAACGCTGGACTCAGACTGCTGTAACCATGAGGCAAATTCTTACTTCCGAAAAGCGTTCCTTCCGGTCACTGTTCAACATTTTACCGCACTGCCGTAAAATACACATATTTTACATAATAAAACAAACAAACTAAATTACATTAAAATTAAACATAATAATTCATATTGTTGTCTTGAAAATCCATTTTTCTTTTATTAATGAAGTTACTACATTTAATTTATTATTTGAATCTCTTATCTGTTTGGCTTAACCGCGTCTTTTAAATGAGTCTATATTAAAATCTGACTTTTCACATTGTCACATCCCCAGTCAATCATTCCCCAATTTCTAGGGTTTCTTTACATTATTCTTAGAAGTTATATTTATTTCGTTCTTTTTTCATGTCATTAAAAGTTCATAGGTCGAATGTTTATATATTAAAGACTTACTCTACTTCTAAACATTAAATTATCTTTTATACAGTTAACTTCTTCTCTTTGCTTTTACTTTCCCAACCGAGCTTTATGTGTAACACGTTAAAATTAAACCCAACTAATATCAATATTAAATTGTTTATAAAAAACCTTCAACTTCATCTCTTAAATTTTACTGCATAACTACAAGATAATGAAGGAAGTTTTTCAGGAACTTTGAAAATTTGTAAATAATAGTACACTTTCTTATTTAGAGTTGGAAGAACAATGCTGGGCCTTTATTGACAATGAAGACTTGTTTTCTGAAGATAAAGCATTTATGTTGTATTTAGATGCAAGAAAACATAAAAATACTTCAGTAATGGAATTGATGGTGCCTCGAATACAAAGCTTTTTTCTGACCTTAGTCAGTTCTAAGGATTTTTTGGATTTAGTTATAGAAGAAGTGTGTGTGCTTTTACGGTCAAATTATATTTGTATTCATGGGTAAGTTTTTACTAATTATGATCAGATATAAGTTGTGTTTGTTATTTATGTTTTACAATTTACAGAAAAAAATGAGTTATAATATATTTTCAAAATCTTAGTTAAGAAATACATCTTCCAAATAACATTTGTATTAGCTTTGGTCTGTACAGTATTCACTTATGCATTCATTAAGTGCCAATGGTTTACTTTACAGTATCATATAAATATATAACAGTGACTGACCATGGCTCAATAGTTAGTTGAAGGACAGGTGCAGATCTACCCCCCCCCCTCTCTCTTTAGGAGTAAATTATTACTACAAAAAAGGGATATTCAATCATTTTATTTTCATATATACAGGCAGTATAGAGAAAAGTTATGTAATGAGTCAAAATTCGATGTCAAGTTTTTTTGCTGATATATCCATTTTTACATCCCCTGAGTCCAAAAAGTGGTTTTTGATATAGTGTCTACAGCCCAATGCTTGGACTAAATTTAATCAAATTTAATAATATATTATATGAACTTATTTTGACCATGTTTTAGTTGTTTATTTTATTTTATTTTTTTATTGTATAACTTAAATATTTTGGAGTAACAAAAAATACATAATATTATAATTTTCTCATAATCAGCTCTAACAATTTTGATCAAATTTTTCTCAATTGTAGCATCTAAGGACCCAAAAGAGACGTATTGGTCTCCATCCCTACAAAAAATTTAGTTTATGAGTTATCAATAAAAAACAAAAAATTGGACATGGAACTGTTATAAAATAGATAATTTCTCAAAATCTACTAAACCAATTTCATTAAATTGTAGTGAAATGTTAAAATTAATGACCCGGAGCTGTGTGCAATGGTGCAAGTAAAAAATATTACAGTTCAATAGTAAATGGCAACAATGAACCTTAACCACCTTGAAGCTCAATTTGTTTGGTTTTGAGGATGAATGAATGATAAAGTTTGTGCAATGTTTAAAACCATAATAAATTAAGAAATTAAATAATCTGGTATAACACCATTAAACAATAGTTATATTTTATAAAATCTATTGTCATTCTTTAAATATTTCTAAGTAATAAATCTCACATAACCAACAGTACTGACTATAACAAATAAATGTTAACCAACATTCTTGATAAGTAATTAAGTGGCATTTCTATTTCTAATAAATTTATAGTTAGATAACTCTTATACATTATATTATAATTTAGTTCACTAAGGAATTTCTACGCCAATCACAAATTTTGTTACTATAAAGCCGAATTTAATGATTGACGAGTCAAATTAAACCATGTTACCTGCAGATTTTTCGAAAATTATTAATTTTTCTAGGAAACCCTTATTTTGTAATAAACTTATCATTTAATTAACATGCCTGATCAGTAAAAAAAATGTGTTCTACAACAAAAATAATTAAAAACACCTGTTATAACAGCTCAAATATATTATTGTTTTGTTTAAGAATTTATAACGTCTGTTTTAAATTATTTTTAGATTAACTTATATAGTTCTTACTTTATTTATGTGAATTCATATTGTGTTGTGATTTATTGCTTACATCTCGCAAAATTTAATCGTTTATATGGTTTATTGTTAATATGTGATCATTGGGAAATAAAGTCAGTTTTAAGCCGAACAAAGCCTACTTATTATTTGATTTCTTGTAGTTAATATAACATTAATAAAATATGAATACATATTTGATGAAATAACCAGACAAATCTAGTTTATTCAAAACTGTTAAAATTCTTAACTGGAAAAGACTAGTTATATTTGAAACGTACAAAAAATTAATTATTAAGAATCGTTAAACAACAAACAACCATAATTGCTGGCCAGTATTTTAGCACTAAGTAAAGTTGTCAAGTAAAATATATTGTTTTTTGCCACAGCCAACCATACTCACCAATATGATGGCAACCATTTTTCATTGCAGGTCATGTTTTATGACATCAGAGGAAGAAACATTATTATTATTATCATTATCATCTTTTGATGTTTTCCCCTCGACTCATCTGAAACAACCTCTTTAATTCTCGAGGCATTTTGATTTCCTCTGTCCTCATTATATGCCCAAACCATTCCAAACATTTCCTTTTGATTATCTCAGTGATTCAACTTTGAGCCTGTCCTGAAGGTCTTCTTTTCCTTCTTATAACATTTTCTATTCCTTTTAAAATCTCATCTCTGTCACCTGGAGTCTGCTCAGATTTTTCTTTGTATTTGGCCTGCAAATTACTTCAAAAATTTTGTTGATGTGTGGAATTTAGAAGACATTATTCTTAGACTAAAATGGATATCCAGAAAATAGGTTCTGATGGTCTATTAAGAAAAAAGAATAAACTTGGGTTATTACTTAAGTTTAATTTTATATTTCAACATGGCCTTAGGCTAGGTTAGTGTTTTTCCCTTTTTTTCATGTTCTTGATAACGGAAGTTGATTAATACTCTCAAAATACTGTGTTTTAGTTGGTATATGGTCCAATTAAACCATTTAATAATGAACAATCTGTCATTATCAAATAATTATAAAAAGAGACCCATCATTGTTATAAAATCATAACATTTTATCAGGGTTTGCTTTTCGAATGACCCTTTTTTATTTTACCAGAACACCAGGGGTTTCATTTCAACCACACCCAAAAAGGTTTAATAAAGTCTTGTAACGCTTCAGATGCTATCCTTCTCATCTCAACTTTTCACTTATAAACCATTGCTTTATTTTCACTTTTTACTTATAACTCCTAACTCCCAAATTTTTTATTTTTTCTTTAAGTTTTTATTTTAACCATGAATGTCTAAAAAGTTTGTGGAACATTTAGTTAATTGCCTCATCTGTAATAATTTTACTTGATTATTCTTTTCATTTTCAGTGAGATGGAAGTATTCATGTCAGGTGTGCGTTGGCTTATGTATGATTGGGGAAAACGCAGCAAACATTTACTCGAAGTCATGCGTTGTGTAAGGTTTGGTCTCATTGCACCTTGGCAACTGGTTGATATTCGTCGTAATCCTGAATCTGAAGAATTCCTTCGAGTTACTAAATCACCTGAAGTTTCTCAAATGATAGAAGATGGATTAGCGTAAGTCTTCATTCAGTGTAAAAATAATGTTAAATTAATTGTGACTGAATTACACTAAATAAAAATGTAGTAGCTTGTTCTATTTTATTTATCAATGTTTTTAGATGAACGTAATACAGTAGACTCTCATAAGTCCGGACTATTGTGGCGGACGGCCGGTCCAGATTCCGAAAAATCCAGATTTCCCGGAGTCGGAGATAAGTTGGCCGCGGGGCCGATACGATAAGTCGCACATGCAATCGCTATCGGCCCATGCCAATACCCAACAACACTTGTTACACTCTGACACATTAACTAATGGTACTGTTACTTTAATGTACATAATACAGTACCGGACTGCAATTAAGTAAAACACAGGGTAGGGTGTGTCAATTACTTCAGCTGCGTGGTAACTTCCACTGCTCGTGAATCATTACAAAATACGTCATTCATGCAATGCGGAAGATCACGTGAAATTTGAAGGCGCTAAAGCGGCAAATTGTTATTAAAAACATTTTACCGACCGGTCCGGATTTTCGTGATCCGATTTTATGAGATTCTACTGTATACAGAAAGTTATGTGATGGGAAAAAACATTTGAGATCCACCTGAGTTTTTTTACTTTATAACTAAAACTGCTTTTACTTTCTCACAGGACAGCTCAATATATTGGCCTAACCACAGACAACCTAAGCACGAGGATGAATAGCCGCACACATGATATAAAAATCATGTATATAGAGAAACCAACTGCAATGATGTAACAATCCACAGCATTGCCACTTTTGGTGACTGCTTTACGACAAAAATTATAAAATTACTATCTCCAAAATATAACCTCTCACAACTAAGAAGATGGGAACTGTCTCATCAATGGGTCACAAAATCTAGAGAACCACCTAACCCTAATCTCAGATAAATCATCCTTTATCCTTTTTCCTCTCCCAACAGACTTACTTCAAATTAATTAATAAAAATAAAAAATTCGTCTGTGGTTCAACACTCAACACAGATCCATCCTCTGTAACCATATTATAACAATTTAGTTTTCTTTTTATCCTCTCTACTGATTGAAAAAGTGAACAGTGTTTACGAAATATTTCAGAACTTTAGTGTTTTATTGTGTATTTCCTATTTACTGTATGTACTACTAAATAATACCAAGGTAAGTCTTTGTCTCTTATCCATACAAAATCTAAACTAATAGGCAATGCGCCCTATTAAACTCTACACTAATGAATTTGTAAGATGAAATGTGCTCAAATATCTCTCGGTGACTAAATGTCCAATTCTTAGTCTTACCCCAAATGTCAGACTTGATTATCTGTCTTTGTATATCTTGAAGTCATTCAGTACTTAGGCTCTTGTTTTCGTTGTTTATCCAATGATTATTGTTTCAATTTTTGACAAACAACTTTGAAATGATTGTGTTACTCGAGGTTTGGGTTCAAATTTGGATGCCACCTATATCATCAGTTGTTTCATTTCTAAAAATTCCACAATTACCAGAGATCTACTGGAAGTTTATTGTTCTTGTTATTTAGCTGTTGGGGCAGATAGAAAATTTTCTCAACTCTAAAGTAATAGTCAGTAGGGTTATACTGCATCATTGTCTGTAGTACTCATTTTGAATCGGTAAAAATTTAAATCTTCTTATCTTCCAGACAGGAATTGTTGAAGAGCAGCACATATTGCCAATAGGTCGGTATCCATTGAGGACATGAATAATGGGGGTGATGAAATATTTTTCTCCCGTCTAGGGAATATAGTAACCAGCATGTGATGAGTTTTCTTTATTATTACATGATTATTATTATTTAAAATTTGGTTTTACTGATTTGTATAATGTTGTTAAACATTGCTATTATTTCTCTTTTACAAACTTTATGAAATTTAATATCCAAATAAATAAAATCAATATATTTTTTTTATTTTCAAATATTTAAAACAATATTCTTTAATTAACATACCTTATTTCAAGTCAATAGTAGTTCTTTACTTGAAATGCTTTTCTTGATTACAGTTTTGCAATTATTAAATATTGGTATGGACATGAATCTTCAGACTACTGTCATTGGATTGAATTACTTGGTTTAACTGAACCCGTGGGTAGGAACTGGGCAGGTACTGATAAGGTAAGTGTTTAGAAAAGTATTATTGTAAACAGGGGCGAAGCGTGACCGAATTCTCTAGTCATCTATGATTGGCGATCTGGCTCCAGGGGATCTAAAATTTTCAATAAGTAACCCCTGTAAAACTGCATTTTTAAGCCTTTGAAGGTATTGAAATATGAGCTTAAAGTTGACCCAATATTGAAATGTTTCTATACATTAGGGACTACCCCTTAAAAACCTGGTGGTTAAAGAAAGAGCTAATATTAAGTAGGCCTAGGTTTCATTTAATAGAGTAAAAGCAACAAACATAGTTTTCTGAAGACCGGAAAATTAAAACATCAAATATCTTACCTTATTTATACAAAAACTCGACCCTACCTGGTTTTAGTGGAGAACTTCTTTATTACTGTGTCATAGAATTCTTCCTCCTTTTCTCTTAATTTATCGATTGTAACTTTTTCTCCATACACATTTAGAAAACTGATATGGTCAAAAGAAAAATATTGATAAACACCAAACCAAATATTTGAGTAACAATCTAATTTTCATAGAAAATGTGCCGTAGCATATCCGTGGTAACTTTTTACTTTATTTATTTTTCTATGAAAAAATTGTCAAATTACGATGAAAATTTACACACACACTCAGAAAAGTATGTAGATAAAAAAATAACATATTTAGAAAATGTTAAAAAATTGCCCTTAAAGGTAGCGGATGATCCCCTAATAACTAACAGTTCTGTGTTGATGCTTGATGTTGCATTTACAAGATCTTTTTTTTTCCTTGGTTGATGTATGCTCCCTTTACTTTAGTATACATGGGATCCAATGAGTCAACCTTGGAATCTATATATATATATATAAGCCAAATACCACTGACTGACTGACTGACTAACTCATCACAATTTCTCAAAAACTACTTAACGGATTGCAATGAAACTTGAAATATAGCTTCCTCATATGTAATAGGTGCTCACTAAGAAATCTTTTGAAAAAATTTTGCATTTAAGCATATTAAAAAAAAACCCCCGAAATTAATTTTTTCTCTAAACTACAAAGGTGAAACGAGCTTGCCTGTGGAGAGGCAGAAGAGACATTAGAATACAACTTACTCCAGTAAACAAACCCCAACAAGGCAAGAGAGGCATTGAAAATACTGGTCAACAGGAGTGGTGTCTCCTCAATTCCAACAAATAGAAATCTCTGGTCGCCTGCGATGATAGTTTTTAATGAACATCAGGTCATCTGACACTTAGCTTTGAATGCAGTCAGGAAGACATAATTAAAACACAAATGATATTAAATAACTACAGAAAATATCAATATAATGGTTTATGTTGCCGTTGTATGTTGAGCAAAAATTGGAGTCTTACAGTTAGAAAAGCATTTAGTATTTTAACAGATTTGGAAGAAACAGGTCTTAGGAGTCTAAAGAGCAAAACATGTATTAAAAAGTGACTTTTTTTACTCGTAAAGAATTACTATTAGATAGCAATAAAATATAGAATGGAAAAATATATAACAATAGTAAAATGACTGCTAGAGGAATGGATCGGCCAGCCACTTTACTTTACAGAAATATTTTTAATTTAAAAAATGTTTGTATACAGATTGAATTACAATTTCATAAACTAACTTTGAATTTTTTTTTTTTTTTTAGAACTACTTATTCTATCGTGATTTTCTGGCAGACTTAGATATCTACAAAAGAATGCAGTTGTTAGAGAAAAAGCGATCAAAGTGTGCAAACAAAATAGGTGATACTTCTGCTATAGACTGTAATGAGTTCAACGAATCTACACAAGTACTCCCTCCACCACCACCAGTCCCTTGCGGCAGTAGGAATAATCTGCCCATTCCAACAATGGCTGAATTTATGGCACGACCCCAACATAACAACGTAAGTGGTCATCGTCTCCGTTATTCTACACAGTGAGTTTATCTCTCTACCCCAAGACTAAATTACATTATGTCATCACTTATTTTCACTTGAAATTTGTGTTATCTTAATTATATATTTACTGTGAAGTCCAGATAAAAATTTAAGATACACTTATTAAACTGAGTTAATTTTTATTTTTAACATAGCAAAACAATTTATTATTGTTGACTAGTATAAACAGTGCTGGTGTAACAATACAATTAAAATAGGTATTCACCTGTGAACTGTATCTATTAAATAAAAAGACTGATACAATAACTCAACTTTATTTATAAGTATCACGATTCTAATGATTATCCCCATTCACATCTACAGATCTACACAATGTCTTGTTTTCCACTAACCGAGTTTATCAGCTGTTTTAACACATCAAAAATGTTTAACGTTTTAGTTAAAATGAATCAAATCAAAAAAAAACTATTTGGAATCCTACACTTGAATCAAAGGTTGGGCATTATAAATCATTATTTTATTATGATTAAATATATTTACTACCTTTTTAATATAACCATATAAATATATAAGTCTGGTTACCTCTAACAATTTTTGATGAAAGGGAAAAAAAAAACCGTTGATTTTAGTTATTTTAGCATTTAATTGTAGTTAATTGTACTTTAACTATGCTTAGTGAAACTGGCCACAATGTTTTTAAACAATTACTGAGATAGTGTTGTGTTAAATCCATGACACCAAATTATAATTAAGTTTTTTGCATCCTAAACATCAATGTTGTTGTTAGAGCACTTCCTCATAAAATGACACCATATATTAGCAGAGGGTGAACACAAGCAAAATAAAACTGCTTCATTTTGTAAGTATTTCTATATCTTCATTTATTTTGAAATAAACACAAAGTTTAACCATTGAACAATTTTTTTTTTTTAATTTGATTATGTATTGATTAGATCTTGCAGAGAAGATAAAGAGAGTGGAGAGTAATCTGTCAAAATCAAGGATAAAGGTAAGCCTTATGCATTGTAAGTGTCCATAGCTAGAAGCAATGTTTTAGAGTTTGCCCCAGCAGAGTGCAAATTTATTATTGTTGGTTTTTTGCTATACATAATAAAAAATCAAATAAATATTGAAAAGTTGTTAATCAAAAATCACCCACGGATTGAATTTATTATTTTTTTAATTGTATTTTTTTTCTGTGGATTAATTAAAGAAAAATGTTCAATGATTTTGGATAATTTATTACCATTTATTTAATCAAAAGTGCACTTACCATGCATAGGGTTAGCTTTATTTTAGATTAACATTACCTGCTGTGGCAAAGTCATTGATATGTGCTTCTTATTACAATTAAATTTATTTAATTTTTTTGCTAATTATTTGGAATTAATTTAATCCTGTTTTTTTTATGTTTTGTTTTAGTTTTAAAAACTTAAATAAATTAGAAATTTTAAAATTTAATTTGTTAAGTGTATTGAACACCATTTTCATGTAAAATTATAAATCTATCTTTTTTTAAAAATAAATTTAAATATTGTACATAGAGGTAAATGTTATTCCTTGAATGTTTTAATACATGCAATAAATTGTTCTCGTAACCTAAATATGGCTACATCATGATACACAACAGTATTTAAAGACCAAAAAATAATAGTAAATCATACCACAGCTACACTTTAACAAAACACAGTTACAGACAGAGAACTAATAAAAGGGGAATGTTTTATAGGTGGCTTGCTCTTTACATTGTGATTGTAATTTACAATTCATTGAGATCACAGTGGCAGTACCTATTAGTGTATCTAAATGTTAAAAGTTCTGTAAGGTTAAAAATATTAAATAAATACTAAATTACTCTGATAATCTGTTGTGCGACTTTGTTTAAAAAAAGTTTTGAGACCAGAATCCCATCATCAGTTATACATTATATAATCACATGCTTAAAGTCATTGACTAAACAAACATATTAACGAAAAGACACAAATACTCCATACACACATATAAACATATGTTAAAAAGGGTCGATATGCACCATCGCATGTCACGATGGTGTGCCTTACGACCGAATTATTTATTTTTTTTAACCAATAACTTATGAACTAGCAATTTTAGAAAGATTATGACCAATCCTTTTTGTTTAAGTTCTTAGAGGCTACAGTTGAGAAAAAGTTGATCAAAATCGATGGAACCAATTTTAAGAAAATCAGAAATATGGCAACTGCCATAAGAAAACATTGGTTTTTTTTAAAGTGAGATGTAGCCAAAATATACCACATACCAAATCTAATTAAAACCCGTACCAAGTGTTTGAGCTCTAGAGCACTAAACATCATACAGACATCATTCCAAAAACAACTTTTTTGGACTCCGAGATATATCCACAAAAAACTTGATGTTGATTTTTTAACCCATCACATTTTATACTATGGTCATGCAGATCATGTAAGAAAGTACAATGAGCTTTTACTTATTTCTATTTTTCATCATTTATAGATAGTTATGAGTTTCTTAATACATTTTGTTTTTCAATTGGGTTAAACACTTTAATTTTTTATATCTATTTTTCTGTTACAGAAAGCCGAACGAACAGGAAATTATAAGACAAAATTTCTTCCTCAGCTGGGATATAATGAGTCAAAGCTATTGAAAAGAATGATACGAGAGCAAGAACGCCTCGATATGGAACTGAAAAATGATAAAGATAAACAAAAATATAAAGAAAACAAACGGAGAAAAGAAGATCTAAAAAACAAAATGGAAAGCATGTTCGGAATAAATGCTGATGAAATATTAAATAATGTAAATGCAGAAGTTAAAAATGATGAGTTGAAAACAAGACCATTTTCAAAAATACATAACTGTAAAACTGTGTTTAATTTAAAAGAGAAATCAGCAGTTACAATCCAGTCAGCGTTCAGAGGATATTTAGCGAGAAAATTGTTTAAGAAATTAATAAGAAACAGACAAAAATCTAACCAACTTTCCAAATCTAAATCTGTTCCTACTTTATATACATCTGTGAAATCATACACTGCTTCTAGGTAAGGTTAGGTTAGATTAGTTAGGTTACCTTTCAACAGAAATATTGCTTCCAGGTAAGATTACAATAATTTTATTTCTATTACATTGTGGTAGCCCATGGATTAGTGAAAATTTAACCTCAGTACATTCAACTAATACTTTTCTTTTTCCATATATCTATTCCGTATCCCATATTTATATAGACAATACCATATTTTTATTCAATAGAAGTAATAAAATAATGTGACTGTCTCCACTTCTTTTGACCAGCTGGATGCTCCGGCTGGCTGGAGACCGCGTACACTTTAGCCGAGTCTTGTCAGGATGGGCCAAGGAGTCGGGTTAGGATTCAATTAGTTAATCTAATGAACGCACGCAACGCAAGTGAAATTTAATTTTGTTATTTGAGCGCCGAATTAGATTACAGAAATATTTATAATTTATAAAAAATACATAACGACAAGATAAAGCCTTAATAGTGGCCGAAAAACATACCGTTTAATTTAGCTAGCACGTGGCAGAAAATGGACTGACCTCGTCCCGTAGCGGTCTTCCTTCTCGCGGCTCTCGGAACAGACTCCCACTCAGCTTGCTGGTTCAAGCCATCCACTCCTCGTCTCCCCCCCCCCTTGTACGTGATATTGCACTGCTCAACAAAATCGCAAGTGCCAATTCATATTTTATTATTTAGAATTCCTTTACATCCTAATTTATACTTATTATAGTTTCATGCACTCACTTTTAAGCATCCCCATGGCATTTGAAGACTACAAACAATTAACAGATAATAAAAATAGCAATAATTGTCAAAATAGTTTGGAAATATAAAAACAAACTTTATAACAATCTTATCAAACTTTCCTAAACCTTAATATGTATTATGCAAATTAGGGAATAAGCCATCTATACTATGAGAAATGTATTGACAAAATATCAAGTGATTGTTACATACAAGACAATGAATAACTTTAAGTTATAAACTCACATTTGGTGATTTTTCTAGTTTTTACAAAGGTCAAAGAGATCATCCATTCCACATAAGATTTAAGAAGCACCTTCCAAAACTGAATGCCACAAGTTCTAGTTTTGCAGAACACCTTATAATTGTTGCACATATTCGAATTTAATGTCAATTTGGATGAAATGCCTGTGTACAAAAAATAACACTACATAAACACTATTATGAAATTTATGGAGTAGCACAGTTCAATTCCACATATTTATTGAGTGACCAACTTTCCTTCCAATAAAATATGATGTTTGACACTGTCATTGGAACACAAAGTCTGCTTGTATTTCCTGGAGATAAGAAACAGGGCGACAGAACTTATCCCAGAGTTAAATCGCCGGTCAGGCATGCACAAAGTTGAAAACATGTCTTATGCATAAATCCATTTTATATGTGAACTATTTATAACCTCAACACGAAGTAAAAGTTGTTTTTTTAATATCTTTATTACCATGAGGATGGGCAATCGCCTAAAACTAAAGTAGGTATAAGGTAAGAGATAACTGAATAAAAAGGATTAGTTGACTTATTAGTAACTGAAATTAAATTTTATTTCTATTGACTTTGGAATCTAAATAAAAACTACAATAAAATGTCTTTAATTTGACAGATTTGAGTTCAAAATTGTCCCAATTATACTAAATAACTAATATACTAATGTGGTAAATCGTGTTATAAAAACAAATAATGGTGAAGATGTTTTCCGCCTTTAGACAACAAGGGAAATTAAAAAATGTATACTGATCACTATACATTAATTAATTTTGGTTGCATTTTCTCTCCATATATTTCTTTCCAAGTATAGGGAAGGTTATATGGTGGGTGAAACATTATTATTGATTTTTTGCAGATATATCCAATTTAAGGTCTCCTGAATCTCAAAAAGTGGATTTTGGAATTATATTTATCGAATGTACAGGCCATGAAGCGAGTGATGAAACTGTTTTGGGGATGCGCAGTGGCATAGAGAAAGTTTGGGCATGTGCAGGAACAACCCCCTCAGTTTGTTGGTTTATGTCTCCATGCATGGTGTTTGTGTTACGGTCTTTCTGAAAACATTTCAGTGTTGTGTAGCTGTTGCCTCTAGGAATATCTGGGCCGTCATCGTCACATCACTCAATGTCACCAGGTAAGTCTGTTGAGAGAAATGTGATCCACAGCCAGAGCAAGAAGATTATTCATAGAAGAGGACTATCTGAACCGTGAACATGTTAATGACCAAGAGACTGAATCTTACGTGAATATTACCCAAATAAATTAAGTTTCACTTGAACAAGTTTTACAAAAATGTCGAAATTATATTCATATTAATCAATACTAAGAAATATTAATAGCAAACTCTGTAAGAAACATAATTTATTCCCAGTTTATTACTGTAAATGTATATCTAGAAAAATATAGTCCAGAAAATTAAAAGAGTTTAGACAAAAGTTATCTGCGAAGAAAACGTGAGTGTTTATTCAGCAATTGTATTATAAAAAAAAATAACCGTCATATTGTGCTTTTACATGAAAATTAATCTTTAGAATGTCCTCTTTCTTATAAACATAAAGCAGCATATATAATAATAAATATTAACTATTTGATATTATTAAATAGTTTTAAGCAACTGGCAGACCCGTTGCAATTCTGTTCACTTCTACTACTGAAAGGTAATATAACCATCGAACTAAACACTTGAGGTTTCCAGAAAAGTCCCCAGGATTACATTAACTCTACAAATAAATGTTTTTTTAATGATAGAATGTCAATGGAATATTGTACATTTAACTGTATAGACTCTATAGCAAAGGACTGATGTTTGGTGAGTGGCTAGTACATCAGTAGTCACCGACTCCGGGTGAGGGGAAGCTTTCTCCCCAACCTGCCACTTCCCCTCCTACAGGCATCAAGAGTTTCATCACTCGCCTCACAGCCTGTACAGTGCTCTACAGCTCAAACTCGTGAACCGATTTTAATCATATTTGGTATGTGGGGTATATTTTGACATATATTGCAACTTTTTTTAATTGTTTTGATAACTCAAAATTTGGTGGTAGATGCCTTAAACAAAATAACACAGAAAATTACTATTTTCTCAAAATCGGCTCAATGGTGTCACTTAGCTCGGGACTGAAAGTTGAAGTTGGACTTAAGCAAGGTTTATTTTGCCATATAGCAGTGAACAGACCATGCTATGGAAAACAGGGAACCAGTCATGGTGTGTAATGCCTGTCTGGGGTGTATAACAGAATAAAAAAACAAGTTAATTTTACATTTAAAATAATAAAATTCTAAATCAATCCATAGTAATGAAATCAAATGATGCAGAAACATTGCAAAAACTTTCTCACTCACTCACTCCAAAACCAAACAAAAAACTAATTGTCACCGAAAATGTCAGTTTGTTAATTCTTAATCAGAAAGTGAAAGTGATCCATAAATAATTAATTGAATAATATTATCAATATTTACAGACGACAAAGTCATTTATAGTTAATATGAAATTTATTAAAAAATGTTTGTCTGCAAACTGAGTAAGTCTGCAAACTTCTTTAAATTTCCCAACTCTATTTTGTTTATAGTATCTAAATATTTTTGTTTTAATAGTATTTACCATAAACACTATTTCAATTAAAATTTATACAAAGTATATATTTTTTACAGTTCTGGGGAGAAAAATTATATGAATCCAGATTCTTTATTCTTTCCTGAAGAAGAGGCTGTCCTTGTGTTTGGTGGCATGGATCCACATACAGATTATGATAAGAAATTTAATTCAGCGAAGAATATATACCGTTACGTACCTAAATCCAATAACTGGGATTTGGTAGGAGAAATGCCTGAGCCTTTACACCATCACGGGGCAGCATTTTATAAAGGCAAAGTTATTATTGCTGGTATGTATTAAACAATCTGAGCAAACCTAAGCAAACCTAAGCAAACCTAAGCAAACTAGGCTACATTTAAGTTAATATCTGAAAAATATTTGTTTTAAATTGACAAAATATTGATATGTAGGGGACCCTACTATAGCAACTTATTTCCCATACGAAATAGAACATTAAGATAAAGAACATGGCTGTGTTATTGTGGTTTCACTGCAAATTACAGGCCCACTTGAGTTTCGCAGCTAGTCCCGGACTAGTGACACTGTCTAATGAAGAGACATTACATGTCTTTATGTGGCCACAATGCTCCTCTCACTATTTATCCATTCACTTTCCCTCTTGAGCCATAAGAAATATGAACCATTCACTGCCTCTCTTGACACTATTTATCAGCTCCTTCTTCTTGCTTCTACCTAGACCCTAACTCTCTGACCATTGTCATTGAAAATGTTACGAAAATTTATAAAATATGTCACAAATCTAGAAATCCTATTTTCCGGCAGGATAAAATTGTTACAATTTGGGAACTACAGCACAGATTACAAATAAAATTTCAGTTCCAATCATATTTCAACATTTTCACTTACAAAATAAATGAAGTTGACAATTTTGAGAAAATGCATAAAATATGTTAAAAACCCTGGTTTTTGTTTTACACTTCCAGACAAATATTGTTATACTGAATCAAACAAAGACTATAAAATGTGACTAGATATCATACATACATAGGAAATAAAATCACATGAAAAACGGATCACATTTTTGAGGTTATAACGACAAATATTATTTTTAGTTTTGTGAATTTGTGAGTGAGGTTAATATATTTTTACTCATTTTGTTTTCACCACAAAGCACTTGTTTTGACTTTTATTTAATCACGGTCACATTTTTTCTTCAATTCTTTGTGAGTACACACAGTTGTTTAAAGTATACATGCATCAATTTTTATTTCGTGTACAATACTTTATTGTCGAGCTCCTGAAGATTAAATTTATCTTGAAACAACTGCTTTCTGATAAGACGAGAAAAAAAATTGTAAAACAAACATTATCTCAATTTGATAATATTGATATAAGCTCGGTACAAATGTTCAATTTTTTAGGTCTTCATGTCGACAGCCACTTGAACTGAAAAACATATTTACTTAATTTATCTAGAATGCTTAATGTTGCCTCAATTTAAATGTCTATCTTAAAGGATGTTTTTATTCAGTTATGCAATACAGTATTTTATTATGGGGAATGTACTGGGAATAAATTTAAATTGTAAGATACAGAAGAGGTATATCCCCTGCATGAGATTCAAGTAAAAGAACTTCTTGTAAACTATTATTTTTAAAAAACGGAACTATTAACTCTTCCGTCATTGCATATTTTGCAATGTCTTGTTTTTGTAAAAGCAAATTATAAGAAATTATATAATTATCAACATATTCACCCATATTTTACAAGAAACAAAAATAAATTTCAGTTGCCTAAGCATCACCCAAGTTTTGTTGCAAAAACTCCAGAATAAGGAAGAAAACTGTTTAGTAGGTTTCTTGAAAATGTAATAAATAATGAAAACTTCAGATGTTTTAAGGAGTTCTGTTAAACAGTATTTGATTTCCAAAACATTATAGTGTGGAAGAATATCTCAAAAGATATTAATTGAAGTTACTTGTTACAAGCTTCTAATATTATGTATACTATTATAAAGTGTCGTATATTTTGATATTGTTGTGTATGCTGTGTGAAAATGTTTTGTTTTGACAATGTCACCTGTTTTCTAGTTTGGCCAGGTTGTAAAATGATATGTGACAGTAAGTTAAATAAATAATTTTGTTTAATAGGTGGAAAAACTCCAGAGCAAGTGTACAAAAATAGTGATGCTGTTACACGTACCGTTTGGTGTTTTGATCCAGCAACTCGTGGCTGGTCTCATATGCCTAGTCTACTTCACCCTCGTACAAACTTTGGTCTTGTAACATGTAGGGGAAAACTGTATGCCATTGGTGGACAAGATCATAAAGAGAGGTATATTACTCACTGCCAGTATACATTTTTAATATCTAGATAATATGTTATTTTAAGTTAAATTAAAAAACAATTTTATAGTTTCAAAAGCTAAAAGATTACAAGATGGTAACCCAGTGATAAAGATAAAAATGTATTAATTTTATTAAAGTAAAGCTAGCGATTTTAACTTTATCCCATATACTTAGTAGGAGGAAAGTGATGTGATTGTTTAAAAAAATTAAGTTAAGTTTTTCAAGTAAGTATCCAATTTAAAGTCTCATAACCCCAAAAAAGTGTCTGTCTTGAGTAGTGTTTTACATCACCAAAGTGTAGACTGATTTTAATAAAATTTGATATGTGAGCATATTTTCTCTTAGCTCGCATCTTTTTTTTCCCTTTTATAATTTCAATAACTATAAATTTATTTTACCTTAAGAACAAAACACAAAATTGTGATTTATTCAAAATTTAAATTCTGTTGTGGTAGCCCACGGATTAGTAAAAATTTAATTTTTGTATATTAAAATACATCTATTAATCCTTTAATTTAGGTATTTCTTACCTTAATTCTACTGGAGTTTCGGGTGAATCACCCATAATCAGGAAAATGAAAACAAAATTACTAATATACAACACTAAACAAACACATTTCAATTTGTTTGGAGGTCAATTATTGTTTAAAACACATGTGAAATTGTAGATGAGTCATTTTATCATGGTCGTGCATGTCTTACTTGTAAGTTGACACTCAGGTCAGACTTACCAAACTGAATGTCGACTTACCGGTTGTATGTGCACATCCATGATAAAATGGATCTAATGTACAATTTCACTTGTGTTTTAAACGATAAACAACTTTTGAATGGAGTGAAATTGGTTTTGGGTAGTATTTGTATATTTGTAATTGTGTTTTATTTTCCTGATGAAGGGTGATTTACCCGAAACTGCAATAAAGTTAAGGTAACACATACCTAATTAGTAGACATATTTTAATATACTGGTATTCAAAATTGGTTCTTATTGATTTTGATCAAATTTTTCTCAAATGCAGCCACTAAGGACCTAAACATGTGTACTAATGACTAGAAATTAACTTCATCTGAGAAATAACCATTGTCGATGACAATGAAAATTTTTGCAAAATAATTCAGTTATGTTTTATAACAGAATCTTGGATATTGTAAACCAATTAAATTTTAAAACCTACAAAAAAATAATGAAGGGGCACTTATGGGTAGGGCTATGTATGAAATTAATTAATTTTTTGAATTGGTACAATCAATTCAAAGTGGAAAGGCTGACAAAATCAGCCTTATTTTTATATAAAATAATATTAATAATGAAATATGTTACGGTATATAACATTTTTTTGTTCTATATAGTTTTATTTATTTGTTGTATTATCATTTATATAGTTTTATTTGTAGTATTGCAGATTTGAAATTGTATTAAGAAAAGTTATTTAAGAAAATTTAATAACTGAACTTGACATTGCTGTGCAGTTTATATTGATTGAATGATACTGTCACAACCTCTCACAAAAGGTTTGTGCAGGGAGCTGTTAGAATTGACAACCGCGCTACTCTTGCTCTCCTATTGGTTATTACTCAACAGACTTGATTTGTAACGTATAGTATAGTTGAAAGTTGAAACATGTGATTTCAATCAAATTGATTATGTTTATGTGCCATCACTTTAAGTAGAAAATAACAAAATAATACTATTTTATATTTAAATATAAATTTATCTGGATGTAAACCATTTTTTTGAAATATTTGTATGAATATAAGTTTTTTTACAGATTTTTGAAATCCGTTGAAATGTATGATGCTCAAACAGGTCATTGGACGTTTGTTGATAATTTACATATTGGTAGATCAGGATTGGCTGCAGCAAAGTTTAAAGACCAGATTTGGGTTGCTGGCGGCATAATTGAAATACAACCCAAGGGCCCCATTTGTACTTCATCTGTAGAAACTTATGATTGCTGTCGAAATGTGTAAGTCTTAATTTATAGATAAAAGTAGTTTTGTATTATGAATAATAATGCACAGTGTGTCCATGAAGTTAGGGTGGAGTTTTCAATAAATATATTTACAAAAGTATACATTAAAAAACATGAAAAACATATGAAACAACTTTTTCTTCACCAAACGAAGTTGAGTTGAGTTTATGGGTCCTATGGGTAACTTTGCAATATTCCCACACTCACACTAGAACATCTAGAGTTATTTATGTCAATACTTCTTGAATTTGTTGTACCAAATATTTGATGTTCGAATCCTTTCACTCCCTTGGTTTATATCTCTCTCTTTCATCTGTCTTATCAGATACCTCTTATATCCAACTTTCTTTCTTTTTTGACCCTGACGCTATTACAGTATTTAGAGGCTCTCTATTTTATGCTCTTTTGTTCTTTGTTTCATTAAACAATGATAACAAACTGAGAGGTTTTTTTTTCTCTTTAATCAACAAGAAAAATCAAACCCTTTCACTGCCAAGCCTTCCATCCACCTTTTCCAATCTAATATTAAGTAAATTTCTCATCAAGGAAATCATGAATATTACCATAGTGAGGTGATGTCCTCAAATTTCATTCCTCAATTAATTTGGTGAAGAGCATATAGCTCAAACATGCAAAGGCGAAAAATTCAATACAGTGTTTTCAGCAAATAAAAAGAGCCCAGTAATTTTATCCCAAGCAAGAACGCACCAGACATTGACTTTTGGGCTCTCATGTTCAACAAGAATCTTATAACTGGCGATATTCTCAATTTTTACACACATTTTTAACAGGACTTGTTTACCAAATAACAACAAAAACAAAAAATTTCTCTATCACTGCTGTATACTGAATCTAATAACAATCTTATTTAACAATAGAGTCATCCCTCATTCCATGTCATTTGTCTTACAAGAGCAGAAGTTACTTTCCAGATGCCTACGAAATGATTAAATTCTAATTTCAATACTAGAACATTTTACTTTCAGATGGTACACAATGGAAAGTTTGAGATACTCCTGCTGTCACAGTGTATTGTTTCCAACCAATGACAGGTTATATTTGATTGGCGGTTGTGTTGGCGATCGTAAAAACCATGTAATTGGAAGTGTGAATACGATTGATATGTGGGATCCACACAATCGCAGATGGTGCTTCAGAACTCAAATGAAAATACCTCGCCATGCACATTCTGTATGTTACAGAGGTAGGCAGATTGCTTATTGTATTTTTAATGTATAGAAATGTTTATGAATATATATAGAAAATTAAATAGGTAGGCTGTTTATTTTAAAAAGCAAGCCGAATTTTAAGTAATGTAACTGAAATTTTACAATGGTTTTCAGACTCAAAAGTTGGTAGGCCAGCTTTATATAACTGAATATTATCTATTAGATGATTGCTTTATTTAGTGAATAGATTTTGTGTCAATGGTTTTGAAGAAAGGAGAAAGAGTGTTTAGTTGAGCATTATTTTTTGAAATTTTTTATTATTTAGTGCTAGGAAAATTACCATAAGCAGTTCCATATGAGAATAGTCCTAACAAGACATCCATTCCCTGTTTGATAGTCAAAGTCGAAGAAACTGTCACATTATCATAAACATGGTCGAATATGCATAATTTTAAATGATGAAGCAATAGAAACGTTAGAGTAAGTTTGGTACGTTCTCCAAAAGAGTCTTTAAGGAAAGTGTTACAAGAAAAGAGAATGTCCATTGGTAGTACTTTTAGTCCACTCAGCTAGTAAACCTAAAACTATACAAAATCCACGTGTCATACAAGTTAATTCAAACTGATTATGTTGCCAGACTGTATTATTGTTGGTGGTTTAACAATTTTGTTTGAGAAATAACGGTCTTGCACAAAACACAGGAGAGACGTGGTTTTATTTAATTGGCTATGTCAACAATAAAAATGATCACTACTGGAGTTCTGAAAACCCTCATGTTATTCATCAACAGCTTCTGCATTTTCAAAAAACTGGCGTGTGGTGCACTAATTTCACTTATTTATTTAAAAACACATTTAATTTAGAGCTCTATCTAGATATTCTTATGCAGTTCATTACAATGTTAGAAGAAGACTTGCCATACAACTAACTCAACAATGGACCTACTGAAAAAAACTTTTTCGATGAAAGACTATTGAAAAGTAATGTGGTCTCTGATAAATGAATATCTTTTGCTCTTTAACTCGTTTTGGTTGCATTTTAAAATGAACACCCTGTATTATAGGTCAGTTTTTAAAATATAAGGTGCTATCAAACCCAATCTATATGGTTGAGGTTGGCCACAGTGCTTCATTTCAGTTTTCTAGAATGAAATAAATGTTATAAAGTTATTACATAAACATAAGAAATAAAACCACAGATACTAAAATAGATCACAAAATACAATATTTGCCTGAAATTTAACAATTTTTACAAAAACAATATACTTTAATGTTTCAATTGACTACTGTAGGAAATAAGTCTAAAATGCTCGGTTTATTAAATGACATACACAATGGTGTATTGCAATCAGACTGCTAAACTTTGGGAGGTGATTTTGAACATTAAAATAGAGAACTACGTTTCAATAAATGTATGTCCAACAATGTATCATTTTCCGTGAATCTGGTTTGTTTTTTCTTTCAAAAACAAAATATAAATCCAGATTGAATTGTGATTTACCAAATTTCACTGAATGTTTTACACAAATAAGTTTCCAGTGTATCACAAAATCTGATAATTTTTCACTTAACTTATCTTAAATTTTGGATATGAAATATTATTAAAACCATGGATTTTACAAAATATTTACAATATAGAATATATTTAGTCTTTTTAATACTGAACAAGATGATATCTTTATTTTTATTTTATGTTGGAAAACAGTTAAAATATCGATAAAAGGAAAAAAATATTATTCTTGTAAAATACTAGAGCTTTTTTGGTCATTCAGCAATCAAGTAAATAAATTTTTAAATGTTGACTTCAAAATGCTGGAAAATAAAAAAATCTCTTGTTTTCTTACTTGGACTCGTGTACTCTCATGTATTTCCATTGCAATCAACAACACTAGTATATAACTTCAATACTGTAATATTTTGTAGTATTTTTACTTTTCACATTGTATAAATAAATTATACGGTTTGGTCAAAAAGTCGATGTTAAGTTTTTGCGAATATATCCCCTAGGTCTAAAAAACTGGTTTTTGGAATTATGTAAATCGTGTATCATACGATATAATATGATGTGCTTTACATCCAAATGTGTGGACTGATTTTAATCAAACTTGATATGTGAACATATTTTGTCCATATCTCTGAACTTTTTCTCTCTTTTTTTGTAACTTTAAATTTGGGAATATCTCCCGTAAGGAAAAAACACATTTGTCTACAGTTGTTGACAAAGTGGCATTTTGTTCATTTAAATTAGTTTGCAAAACAGCTGATTTCTAAACAGTTTCACTTTGCCCACTACTTTGCACACTACTTTGCTCACTCCGAATGGCAACCGAACAAAACGAAATTTAGGTTAAGTTTATTTGAATTGATTTATAATACACAGGAAATGTCCCGTATGTAGGTTAGATTAATTCTTACATGTAAAATAACATAAATAAACAACAAAACAACGTTTTTAAAGTTGAAAAAGGAAGTAATTATTCATGAAGATGATTGACAGTGTATGTACACGGAGAGTATTTTTCGTTTGCCGAGTTTTGAAGTTGGCAATCCCGTTTCCTCAACAATACACCTAAGTTATTTGTAATATTCATAAATAACCTCAGTTTTGATGTGAGAACTTCTACTCAGTGTTGATGTGTTGTTTAGCACTACTGCTATATATTGTGTAGTTAGTTTTAAAATATGGACAGTTCAGAGGATGAAAACCTGTCAAATACCCCGCCTAAATTAGCGGGAAAAGCTAACAACGTTGTACTAAATCTCCTTCCTGTCAAATCAAGGAAAAAGTACGCCCGCCAGTATGAACTGTTTTTATTGCCAAAATAACAACTGTAGACAAAGTATAATGTGCAATTCGTGAGCAAAGTGTCTTTTTTAAACTCGATAAAAAATTGACGCACTCAGCAAGCCTCGTGCGTCAACATTTTTCTCTCGTTAAAAAAAGTGCCACTTTGCTCACTAGTTGGACAAATAACTATTTTACTATTTTGGTCAATTCTTTTTGTTTATAGCCATATACTCTCAAACGTATTGATCACCATCTTTCAAAAAATGGTTCGTGACTTATCAGTAAAAAACAAAATACCACCCATGGAGTGCTATAAAAAGATGTACCTAATATCTCAAAATAGGCTATTTCAATTTTGTTTAAATTTTAGTTAAATTTATGTGAAGATTAATAACCCAATCCTGTGTGCAAAATTGCAAGTTAAAAAATATTATTTTTCAGGAATAATTGACAAAATAAACCTTGACCATCATTAAAAGCTATATTTTACAGAGGAGACATTTATGGTACAAGCAAAGATGTTTGGGCCCTATTTATTTTAATTTTTTTCAATTATGATGTCCATGATTCATTTTAATTTATTGAAAACAATTAGGCCTACTGAACTGACATTTTTGGTGATATATAAGTTTTGATTAGATTTTATTTGGTTTTAGGAATGGGTAACTGAGAAAGTTTGTGCTATGTTTTTGAATATTTATGAACTTTACGTTTAATTTTTACCAGTTTTAATATAAATAGACGTTATTGCCATTTTTCTCTGAATCTCGCTGTACCCATCAACATTACACACAAACATAACTTCTTATTATAGCTTTAGAAAATAAATTCCTTCTATCAAAGTAAATTTCTCGTTTAAAATTTATATACATAACTAAATAGATATTTAATTTTCAGATACTCAAATGATAGTCGTAGGAGGAGTTTCATCAGTTTTAATGCGAGCTTTAAAATCCACCGAATGTTGGGACATACAAGAAGGAATATGGCTACAGAATTCAGCCAAATTACCCAAAGTCCTCTCAGGACAAAGTTCAATTTCCTTGCCTCCTGCTTCATTGCTGTGATACTGAGCTATATCCCATGAAGGGTCTTTTTAGTGTTCAACAAGTTTTATAAAAAATATTGTAAACCTAAAGCAATGGTTGACCATATCAGTCTAAGGTATGTTGGAATTAGCTGATATATAACCTGAAGATGATAACTAGATAGATCTGGTTAAAGTTTATCATCCAGATTTATAAATAAAAACTTCTGTAAATTTTAAATGTTTTCACTAACTTTAAAGTTAGTATAAGTAATTTAGATAATTTTAATTGTTCTAACGGAACGTAGGTGGTGTTTGTAAAATATTACTAATTTGGAAACAAAAAACAAATTTAACTGCAATTGCTGGACAATTTTCTAATCCCCAATTGAGACATATAAAGATAGTAATTTTAATTACTGAAATTACAAATAAAACTAATATTTGCTATTAACAGACAACAATTTTTAAATATTAATATTGTCATAACAATTCAATGTTTTTGTATACTTCTTTCGTAATTATTAAATTATTTGTGAAGTTTTATTTTTGTCTGCACTTTTTATTTTTATTTAAAAATACATGGGCTAAAACTACGGGATTGATGCGGTCATGCTATGCTATATACCATTGTAATTATTTAATTATATACCACTTACTGAACTCAATTGTTTTACTTTAATTTTGTTTACAAGGTTATGATTCTAATTCTTGAGTATTTTATTACGAGTCATATTTGGATTCTCATTTTTTACTTATTGTATACTCAAATTACACTGATAATGAAAGTTGCTTTAAATAAAACTTCTTTCTTAAAATTTTTTTTTCTTCTCTTGAGCGCCATAAGGTTAGTTTTTTGAGAACTTATACGCTGTGATTTCTATAATGTCATGAATTCATCGAAAAGTTTTCTAGGCTAAATTAAGTACAGATGTCTACGTTTCTGAAATAACCTTTGCATTTACTGAGTATACGAAGTTTGGTAAAGGGTAAGTTTGATAATTGCAATACTTTTCAACTTCTGTTTATCGACAATCTTCACATTTAATGGGCTCAGGATGATACTGTTAGTGATTTTCGACAAGTCTTGTTACCGTCTTTATCATTATTTGTACTAAAACGTGATAGCAGCCATAAAAATAGGAATATGAAATTTAGTATAAGAGACTATTCATACAGAATCCTATTGAAATTCAGAAAAATAAAATTGAAAATATCAAAATGGTAACCATTTTAAATAGTTTTTTGTTCATATTTCATAAGTTATTAAACTTATAACACATTAAATAAGATACAAATTTTCACATTTTATTCTGCCTGTAATGGTACCAACAACATTTCTCTATGATGACAAATAGCAAAGTTATTCTCTAAAATGTAATTTATAATCTAGACCTCTCAAGAAAATATGATATTTGTATAGTTACAAGATCTGGCAGGTGCACCAACACAAGCGTAGCGAGTGGAGGGTCTTTTACATTATACAGCTTTAAGGCCCATAACGGCTGAGACAATGAAGTGTGTAGAGACTATAATATATGCACATCTACAAGAAAACCTGTGTAACAACTGTTTCAAACAAACTAACCCTACTGGATAAGACCTCTTGATCTATCAATACAATTTAACATTTCCTACTACGCCAAGGAAACCAACCCTTGGCCAACTCTTGACTCATGTCTGCTTGTATTTCATTGTATGTGGGTTATGATGTCACCAATTTATTTTTTTTTTTTTTCTACATATGTGAATTGCAATAATGAAACACAAGGTAAGTGGAATATAACATTATTTGGTTTAAGTTTAACTACAGCTTTGAACGTGGTGTGTACAAAGAGATAGATTTGTAACAATAATATTTTCATCACACTGCTTCAAAAACAGCTGTTTTTAATACATACATTGAGATGCTAAAGATGTTCTTTTTAGGACCTAAAAACATCAGCTGAGGTCGAGGTCATCAGCTGTTATTTTGTTTATACGAATTAATGATTGTAAAGCATCTATAAAAACAACTGATACTCTCGATTGTAAATAACAGTTAAAACTGCTGTTACCATCGATTTGAAGGTAAATAGGTATAACATTTTGGTTTTTTTTAAATTGTTGTTTTTTATATTGTTTGCAATGAAAAATATAGTTCATCACTTGGACCAAAAGAAGCTTTTCGATCCTCGCTTATTTTCCTTGAGCTTGTGTCGAAAAGCTTCACTTTTGGTCCTAGTGATGAAATATACTATTTTGTGTTCTGTTGTACAAGTTTCACTTTTAGACAATTAATATGCTCCTATTGGTCTACACTGAATAAATCACAAAACAAGTGGATACATAAAGCACACTAGCTTCATTCCTTACTATTAAGTTTGGATTAAGTTCAAAATTTTAATTTATCAAATCTATGTGAAGAATGAATTTAATGCAAGCAAAAGGAATATTTGATCTACTGCTGGAAGCTTAATCCTGCCCTACCCCCACCCACCCTCAGTCCGATAATTCAAATACATTGACTTATGTAGTGTCCAACACACACTTTGAGTCAATGGAAGGGAAAATGCTGGCAGAGTGAATAGTTTTATCATTAAAAATGGAGGTGTGGTATCACTATAGGTGGGCTTCCTTGCACGCTACCTCATCTCTTGTGGCATTTAAAACAGTTCGCCACAACAAAATAGTTAGTTTTGTTTATTTATTTGTTTACTGATTCTCTCATTTAAAAAAAAAACAAGGAAAGGGAAGAAAAATTTCAGAAAAATCCAGAAACACCAGGCTAAAGGTGAAGAGAACTTATCTCACTACTGCCGAACAAAGGGAGACCGTCTAAGCCAAATTCAGCAAAATGGTGAGCAATGGGACCCTAACAAGTGATAGAGGAGGGGAAAAGAAAAGGAAGTAAGAGTCGGCAATCATCTTAGACACCAATGGAAGTTCTCTAAGAAGGCGGGATGGGTGTTAGGCATTCTAGAGGCGATTCGGACACTCCATCCTCTGCTGAGGGCCCTTCAAAGAAACCCAGAGGTAAAATTCGAAATTCTGATGTAACAAAACTCACTGTTGTTTTGAGCCATCTGGTAAGGAAGTTCCCACTTACAGGGACATCCTTGCCACCAAAATACCTATTATTTCCTATTTGTTCGATTTCTCGCAGCCTAACTGTTATATGACTAAAATATAAAATTCTGATTTCCTCATAATTTGCTCCAACAATTTTGATAACATGTAAAATGTAATCTCTAATGGACTAAAAGGAACAATTTGTCTGGCATCTCCCAAATAATAGTGAGTCAGGATGAAAAAGTAGAAATGAACCATGGACACATTTGAATACCAAAACCAGGAATTTTGGAAATATGGTGACCAATACATTTTATTATTTGGGTGAAGGCAACTATTTAGCTAAAAAAATCCGAGTTTTGAGTGTATGGTCACCTACTCTCAAATTTTGAGTGCTTAATTAATTTGATCAAAATTGGAAGACGGATTTAAGTTGTAGTTTATAACACAGATGACAAAAAGATATCCTCCCAAAAAGCACTTTTTTGTCCACTGACCTCAAAACAAATATTTCCATGAAACCTCAACAATGTTCCTTTTTCTTGAAAAACAAAAACTCATCATCATTAAACTTTCCTATAGTACGTATCATATACAAGTAAAAACATTATTTCCCCAAAATAAGTCATGCTTTGAACTATATCAATTTGTTAGTATTTTGAGAAGTTTTTTATTGGATAAATAAAAATTTTAAGGTATCTGCTATAATTTGATTTAGAACCAATTTTGCTCAAACAAAGGACTATATTGTTTGAGTAAAAATGGTTGAATATTTCAAAATTTGCCAGAACAATTTCAATAAAATATTAGTGAGTTCATAAGGTTTATAACCCAAACTTAGAAGAGGAAAATATTTTCAGACTGCCAGTAAATTGGGGGGGGGGACGTGATGAACCCTAAGGCAATAAAGGTGTTTCAAATTTACATACAAAACATTAAATATTTGCTATTTTGAAGAAATGAACGGATTTAATTGATTGGCATATCTGTCACATTGATGTGACAAATGCATGTGTTAAATTTGATTGAAATGTGTTTAGTAGTTTCCAGAATAACCACAGATACAGGTATCATGTTCAATGAACAATCATTTAAAAGACAAACATCTTTAAGCAAGCAATATTTTTATTTTTAACAGCACTAACAATATTTAGTTATACATTCTTCTAACCTTTAACTAGGCTATAATGAATTAACCTAGTTAATTCACTTTTTTCTTGTTGGTAGCATTTTGATTTTATAAAATATTTTAACATCAATTAGGCTATAATTACCTTACTTCAATTTCCTTTTTTTTATCGCTTACTAAGATTTAGTTTCTAAAATTATTCATTTTATAAAATGTTTCAATTAGGCCTATTAGTCAAATTTATTTTTGTGGTTATAATGGTATGGAATTTTCCATTTAATTGAGATAAGTTGTAATCATAACAACTAACATTTCAAATGTTAATTCAAACAAAATTTAACATTTTAAATGCAATCACTGTGTCAAAATTATTGTTTTGTTTGTTTTATATATATATATATATATATATATATATATATATATATATATATATTTCGTAGGAGAGGTGTAAAATCTTCAAAAGATAAAGGGAGACATCCAATCTTCCCAAATAGTGGGAAGTTGATAAAAGCCAATCAAACTCTCTTCCCATACAGGTTTAGGAACTTTGGAAGACCCTCAAGTACTTAATGAGCATAATAACCTTGACAATTTTGCATTTTAATAAAATATGTGTAAAATATAATGTAATTATGTCAATAAATGTATTTAAAAAATAGTGTAAATCATTATTATACCAATAATTTCATTTAACTTACTTTTTTTCTTAGGCCAGGCTAGCACTGTCAGGTGATAGATTGTCAATTATACTATTGATTGTCGAGTGTTAACTATGATTCATACCAATGGTCACATATCATTGGCCTGATGTCCATTATAGGCTGCTGCTGTGGGTGCTCTCAGGTTTCTTGTGCCATGTTTTTTTACTTTGTTTGCAATTTGGGCACACTGCTGAAACAAATAAATGTAACAATAATATATTAATTTGTAATAACCTTGCTTAACTCTGTACAGTATATATAAAATAAGCTATATGTGTGTGTATTAGTATATGACCTAAGATCTACAAATCACTATTTTGGTCCTATTTTGCTCAGTTCGAAATCTACAAACCATTAAACAAACGTGTTAACCACAAATATTGCTATGTAAATTTCAATATTTTGTTGTTGTTTAAAAGAGAAAATTTTGAGCAGTTGTCTTGTAAAAACAAAGAAGAAAATAGCATAAAATACGGACCCCTAGCTCTTGAAAACTCCAATAACATCAGGGTTGGAAGGGAACAAATGGAGACCAATTTTCAATTTTTAAGCAATATTTTATAGGATACCTAATTATTTAATTTTAATAAAAGAAACAAAAGGTATTGGTCTGATTGTATCGGCAAGGCTGTCACTCAGTTCCCACTCCCAGGCGCTATCCCACTACTGCTCACCACGGGGACTTTTATAGTTAGCTATGCAGCAAATAGATCATTTGTACAAATATTAAAGAAAATATCAATTAATTGTAACAACTTAAAACAATATAAGTTGAAAAATAAAATTAAGAAATATAATTTTTAAAAAGTTATAATGATTTTAATAAAAGAAACAAAAGGTATTGGTCTGATTGTATCGGCAAGGCTGTCACTCAGTTCCCACTCCCAGGCGCTATCCCACTACTGCTCACCACGGGGACTTTTGGCTGCTGAGTTTCCCCCCTGGCCCGGTTCGCCCCTCCTTAGCCAACCTGGACACTCCAGACTCCTCCAGAGAATCCATGTTGATGGCGAGCTTAGTGCGGACACCCAGTCAACGTGAGTCACTGAATGACAGAAACTCCTCACCTCAAACCATCCACAACACCCGACCTCCAAGTAGCTGGATTACAAGAGTACGCCACGACTCCCAGTCGTGATTCATAAGTAACTATAGACTATATAAGGACATGGTTTCTCAATACCGATTATCTTTTTTATTGTATTTTATAATACGTATCAGTACCTAAATAGTAACTGTTTCTTATAAATAGTCATACAATGTGTTTATAAATATAAAACATGTAAAAACACATTTTTATTTGTAGTAAAATTATAACTTCAAAACACGCAAGCAAGTAGTTACATATATTGCTACTAGACAGCGCTAAGCAAGATTTCTCATATTTACTTCTAGGTTGCGCTGTAGTATAATAAAGAACACAATCGCATTACAGTCTCGTATATTATATAACACCACTTCGTGTAAAATATAGATTCCAAAATCTTATTACAACTGGTTGCAAAAACATTGCACAAACTTTCTCACTCACCTATATATTCACTTCAGTAGTTGTCAAACAAAAAGTGAATATGAACTATGGAATTCATCTTTGAAAAAAATATTTAAATAGAGCCTAAACTGTCAATCGCGTCCTCAGCGTAAATCTTATTGATTAAAATTGAGCTTTTAATAACAACGGCCAAGGTTCATTTTTTCTTTTTTCTAATTTTGTCTGAATCGTAATATTTTATTACAATCTTTACAGAACACTAAATTTTGAAAACTGATTTTGAGACATTGCGTCTTTTATAGCGGCTGATTTTTGTTACCTTTTTTTACTGATCAAAATCTTTAAAGCCGATTTTGGGGGAATTCGTAATTTTGTGTTTTATCTTATGCCCAGTAAATTTTGAGTGAAAAAAAAAATTATGTCCCCAAGATAAGGCAAAAATATGCTCACATTAAAAATTTTATTAAATTCATCTATGGTTGGGTTGTAGATTAGCCTACTATACAAACGACAACGACAGATAGCCAACCTTCCAAAAAACACTTTTTTGAACACAGAGAACCTTAAAACGAATACTCGAAACCAATTTTTTGACCCAACACATATCCTTCTATTCTTGGCATACTATAAGTGAAAAGAAATTTAAAAAACATAAATTTAGGAATATAAATTACAACTGAATGATGATTTTTGTTTGTTATAAGAAATTTCGTCTATGAATAGAATATTGCACAAACTCTCTCACACACACAAACACACCAGTATATTATATAAGAAATAATCATAATTAAATTGGTAATTGTCCACATTACTCAGGGACCTGGTATTTTTTTAATGTTCTGAAAAATACATTTAAAAAAAATAGGAGGGGGAAACTTAATTAGTATTTAAAGAATTTTCAGAACCATCAGCTGAAAAATTGTAGGTCATTGTTAATTATTTCAACAGCTGATTTTTATTAACTTAAATTTAAGGTTATGTTTACATTGTTGCTAAAACGAATAAGCTAGAATTTGTTCTCGCGAGTTGGTAAAGTTATGTAGTCTAATCGTGACCAAATATTGATATGAAGATTTTTGCGAGTAAATTCGTTTTGAGGTTGAATGAGTTAAAAAACAACATCTTGCTAGGGCGCTGCCAGTCCTAACCAGCGAAAGAAAGAAAATGATTGCGTTAATTTGGTAGCATAAAAGTTGATACAACTTTGGGAATCATAAATTAATAATACCTTCTTAAAGACCGAAAATACAAAATTCGAATTTTTCTCAAAATAGGCTATAACGGTTTTATTAAAATTTTGTTTTTTTCACTTTGTGCCTAAACAAAACGTACAATTTGAGTTTTGAAAGTAGGCCTACTGGTCTGGAGTTTGGCATCGTTACAAATATATATATATATATATATATATTTCGTAGGAGAGGTGTAAAATCTTCAAAAGATAAAGGGAGACATCCAATCTTCCCAAATAGTGGGAAGTTGATAAAAGCCAATCAAACTCTCTTCCCATACAGGTTTAGGAACTTTGGAAGACCCTCAAGTACTTAATGAGCATAATAACCTTGACAATTTTGCATTTTAATAAAATATGTGTAAAATATAATGTAATTATGTCAATAAATGTATTTAAAAAATAGTGTAAATCATTATTATACCAATAATTTCATTTAACTTACTTTTTTTCTTAGGCCAGGCTAGCACTGTCAGGTGATAGATTGTCAATTATACTATTGATTGTCGAGTGTTAACTATGATTCATACCAATGGTCACATATCATTGGCCTGATGTCCATTATAGGCTGCTGCTGTGGGTGCTCTCAGGTTTCTTGTGCCATGTTTTTTTACTTTGTTTGCAATTTGGGCACACTGCTGAAACAAATAAATGTAACAATAATATATTAATTTGTAATAACCTTGCTTAACTCTGTACAGTATATATAAAATAAGCTATATGTGTGTGTATTAGTATATGACCTAAGATCTACAAATCACTATTTTGGTCCTATTTTGCTCAGTTCGAAATCTACAAACCATTAAACAAACGTGTTAACCACAAATATTGCTATGTAAATTTCAATATTTTGTTGTTGTTTAAAAGAGAAAATTTTGAGCAGTTGTCTTGTAAAAACAAAGAAGAAAATAGCATAAAATACGGACCCCTAGCTCTTGAAAACTCCAATAACATCAGGGTTGGAAGGGAACAAATGGAGACCAATTTTCAATTTTTAAGCAATATTTTATAGGATACCTAATTATTTAATTTTAATAAAAGAAACAAAAGGTATTGGTCTGATTGTATCGGCAAGGCTGTCACTCAGTTCCCACTCCCAGGCGCTATCCCACTACTGCTCACCACGGGGACTTTTATAGTTAGCTATGCAGCAAATAGATCATTTGTACAAATATTAAAGAAAATATCAATTAATTGTAACAACTTAAAACAATATAAGTTGAAAAATAAAATTAAGAAATATAATTTTTAAAAAGTTATAATGATTTTAATAAAAGAAACAAAAGGTATTGGTCTGATTGTATCGGCAAGGCTGTCACTCAGTTCCCACTCCCAGGCGCTATCCCACTACTGCTCACCACGGGGACTTTTGGCTGCTGAGTTTCCCCCCTGGCCCGGTTCGCCCCTCCTTAGCCAACCTGGACACTCCAGACTCCTCCAGAGAATCCATGTTGATGGCGAGCTTAGTGCGGACACCCAGTCAACGTGAGTCACTGAATGACAGAAACTCCTCACCTCAAACCATCCACAACACCCGACCTCCAAGTAGCTGGATTACAAGAGTACGCCACGACTCCCAGTCGTGATTCATAAGTAACTATAGACTATATAAGGACATGGTTTCTCAATACCGATTATCTTTTTTATTGTATTTTATAATACGTATCAGTACCTAAATAGTAACTGTTTCTTATAAATAGTCATACAATGTGTTTATAAATATAAAACATGTAAAAACACATTTTTATTTGTAGTAAAATTATAACTTCAAAACACGCAAGCAAGTAGTTACATATATTGCTACTAGACAGCGCTAAGCAAGATTTCTCATATTTACTTCTAGGTTGCGCTGTAGTATAATAAAGAACACAATCGCATTACAGTCTCGTATATTATATAACACCACTTCGTGTAAAATATAGATTCCAAAATCTTATTACAACTGGTTGCAAAAACATTGCACAAACTTTCTCACTCACCTATATATTCACTTCAGTAGTTGTCAAACAAAAAGTGAATATGAACTATGGAATTCATCTTTGAAAAAAATATTTAAATAGAGCCTAAACTGTCAATCGCGTCCTCAGCGTAAATCTTATTGATTAAAATTGAGCTTTTAATAACAACGGCCAAGGTTCATTTTTTCTTTTTTCTAATTTTGTCTGAATCGTAATATTTTATTACAATCTTTACAGAACACTAAATTTTGAAAACTGATTTTGAGACATTGCGTCTTTTATAGCGGCTGATTTTTGTTACCTTTTTTTACTGATCAAAATCTTTAAAGCCGATTTTGGGGGAATTCGTAATTTTGTGTTTTATCTTATGCCCAGTAAATTTTGAGTGAAAAAAAAAATTATGTCCCCAAGATAAGGCAAAAATATGCTCACATTAAAAATTTTATTAAATTCATCTATGGTTGGGTTGTAGATTAGCCTACTATACAAACGACAACGACAGATAGCCAACCTTCCAAAAAACACTTTTTTGAACACAGAGAACCTTAAAACGAATACTCGAAACCAATTTTTTGACCCAACACATATCCTTCTATTCTTGGCATACTATAAGTGAAAAGAAATTTAAAAAACATAAATTTAGGAATATAAATTACAACTGAATGATGATTTTTGTTTGTTATAAGAAATTTCGTCTATGAATAGAATATTGCACAAACTCTCTCACACACACAAACACACCAGTATATTATATAAGAAATAATCATAATTAAATTGGTAATTGTCCACATTACTCAGGGACCTGGTATTTTTTTAATGTTCTGAAAAATACATTTAAAAAAAATAGGAGGGGGAAACTTAATTAGTATTTAAAGAATTTTCAGAACCATCAGCTGAAAAATTGTAGGTCATTGTTAATTATTTCAACAGCTGATTTTTATTAACTTAAATTTAAGGTTATGTTTACATTGTTGCTAAAACGAATAAGCTAGAATTTGTTCTCGCGAGTTGGTAAAGTTATGTAGTCTAATCGTGACCAAATATTGATATGAAGATTTTTGCGAGTAAATTCGTTTTGAGGTTGAATGAGTTAAAAAACAACATCTTGCTAGGGCGCTGCCAGTCCTAACCAGCGAAAGAAAGAAAATGATTGCGTTAATTTGGTAGCATAAAAGTTGATACAACTTTGGGAATCATAAATTAATAATACCTTCTTAAAGACCGAAAATACAAAATTCGAATTTTTCTCAAAATAGGCTATAACGGTTTTATTAAAATTTTGTTTTTTTCACTTTGTGCCTAAACAAAACGTACAATTTGAGTTTTGAAAGTAGGCCTACTGGTCTGGAGTTTGGCATCGTTACAAACAAACAAAAAAAACAGTTTTTTGTTCATATCTCGTGTGTTGTTCAAATTATAACACGCTAAATTAAATAAAAATTTGCAGATTTCAATTGTGCATGTAGTGGTACCAACCCCACTCCTCTACGATGAAAAATAGGGTAGTTATTGTCAAAAATGTAATTTCGAACGTTGATCTTCCAAGAAAATACGATATTCCTGTAGTTGCTGTTCCTAAGAAACTGATACGAGCGTAGCAAGTGAAGACTATTTAATAAATACACATCTACGAGGCTCGCTAACGCCTAACCGACATCAAGAACTTAGTGATGAATAATTACGAGGTTCAGAAAACCTGTTTAACAACTGTTACACCTACTGGATAACACCCCTTGATCTACCAAACAACTTAACATTTCCTTCAAGACACAAGAAACCATCTTTTGGGCGTTACATTTAGAGGATCTGCTTGTAGGCTAGGTAAGTACCATGATGCATGATAGTGTATGGTAGGTAAAAGTACACATATACTTGTTTTCATATAAACTAGGCCTAGCAAATAATATTTATTTTTGTCGAGAATCCGTATTTACAAATTTGTTTCGACATAACTTGGTTATTTTGTGACATATGGGAATAGGAAAACATCAAATTTTAGAAAATTATAGAATTTTACGTCACCAGTTACCTATATTTAGTATGGAGAAAGACATGTGATGAGTAAAAATCGATTTTAGGGGAAATAACCTTTTAGAGTTCACTTGAATCCCAAAAATCCCCAAAAAATCCTAAAGCAAAACATACTGAAATTAAAAAAGTTATTAGTCAATTTTTATCGTTCAGCAATAACAAATCAAGTTGATTAGGGTCATCATGGTACTGTATTTACCCAGCCCCACCATACAATCCTCTACGTGTAATGCCAAAAAATTGGTTTCTTGAACCTTGTGGAAATGTTAAATTGACCAAGGGATTTTAACCAGTACGGTAAGTTGGTTTAAAACAGTTTTTCAAACTTTGTAATTGTGTACATCGCTACTTTTTTTACGTCATAACAAGCCTCATCATGCAGGCCTATTTATTAATAAGTTTCCACTCACTTCGCTCTTGTCAGTGATTCGGCCTTGCCGGATCTCGTAAGTCCAAGGTTTGAAATTACATTTTTGATAATAAATTTCATATTTTTCATGGTAAGGTTGGTACCATTACATGTAGAATTGAAATCTATAAATTTTTCTTTAATTTTAAGTTTTATAAGTTGACAAACACATGAAATAGGACAAAAAACTGTTTAAATGGACGCCATTTTGATATTTTCAAATAGGGTTCACACATGGGTTCAAATATGTGCACACTAAATACGAAATTTCATGTTTATTTGTGTAGCCACAATAGTGGTTATGTACAAACGACGACGGACGGACGGACGTTAATTTAGGCCTAAACTTTTTACTTGCAACTACAGAACTTTCAGTGGCACCTTTTATAGTGGCTTGGCAATCCGAAGAGAATCTACAACTTTTTTCATTGGGTTAGATCCCTCTCTTTCATCTTGACCAACTCTTGTTCTTTTCCGACTCTGACGCTAGTAGAGTAGCCTACTCGAGGGGTAGGGGGTCTTTATTATTATTTTTTTATAAGGCGATGATAACCGAACGAGTTTTTTTTTTTTTCATTAAAGAACCAAAATACAACTATGAGAGAATTTTTCAGTTAATACTAATTTATTTCAGGACTTTCAAGCAAATTAAACGACCCTATTTCATTTCTACTAGAAAAATAACCTCAAAAGTAAATATTAAATTAATTCCTTCTGTTTCATTAAGATTTTCTCAAGTTAACCTACAAAAATGATTCCTTAAACAATTAACCTTTATTTTGATATCACCCTAAACAGATATACAACATAATCTCCACTTGTGTGCGCACGCGACACGCATTCATCATGCTCCATTAATTTTTTCTAAGTAGCATTTACCCCCAACAAACATATTAGCGCCTTTAAATGCCAGTATAACACGTGACGTCACAACGTAGAAGGGCTGGGGATCGATGGCCGACTTTGACATGCGCAATCAAGTGGGGAAAAGTAACGTGTTTCCAGTAATACTACTGTCTTGTGTGGTTGTGTGTTTGTGTGCGCTATATTTCCCGGTATTTTGCTAGAATTAGTAAGTAGCCTAGATAACTGTTTGTGTTTTCTTTACAGCTCAATATTTAGCAACAATACACTGTATATTAATAACAGTTTACAATTATTTAATATTATATATTTTAAAGGCATATTTAGTTCTACATTGAAATTAGGCCTAATTGAATCAATCGTTTTGTTTTAGTGATATATTCCAACCAATATATCAGTATCATTTTAGATGGGGCTGATGTATTTCTAGGCTTATTAAAATAAAACTAGCAACTTTTTTTTGTATTAAATTACCAACGTCTTTCGGCCTATTTATTTTTAGTATTTTAAATAATATCACTCCAATAATTTTGTGTAAAATGTTATTAGCAAAACATGTGGAAAAGTCTGTTTCTAAATATGTTCTATTTATTCAACATAGCGGTTTTATTTGTAAAGGAAATCAAGCTCTGGGGAGCTTTTGTTTACTCTTTACTTTCCCGTTTTGAGGTTATATCCACTGTGTTGAAAAATTGGATTTTGAAATGATAATTTGTAGTATGTGCAGTAGGCTACTCTCAACACACAGGCATGGACCGATTTTAATCAAATTTAGTATGTGAGCGTATATGTATATAGCCTATGGCAACTTCCCAGACCTTTTCCCTTTATTAGGTTTTCCTTTATTATGCTGAGTAAGTAGCCTACTATGATGACGCCAATAAACTTATTTTAAAGGCAATTTTTGATCAAAAGGTTTCTCGCCTTTAAAAACAATAGGGGGAGGGGGAGATTTATCTGTAGGCCTCGTGTTATTGGATGAAAATAAATATGTATAACAAGTTGTATAAACACAGTTAAAGTGAACGATTTTAATGAAACTGTGCCATGATTTATCTGCGTTGGGTTTGTTGACACTTGCTCCAACGTGAAGGTATGTAGGGCAAGTAAACAAGTGCTCACGTTTAATTTGTAGGTTAGGTTGTACAACCAGTTCACTATAATTTACAGCTGATTGATTTTATTCCTTACACAAGGTTGTGGTGAATGAACTTGATAAATAACTTATGAAAGTAATGATTTTCTGCAGAGAAAATGCAATACTATGCGTTACTATAGTAACGTTCGACTACTTTGTTAGTAGCTCAAAATGTATCGTTGCTGCCATAGAAAATAATCGTTAAAAAAAAACAATTACAGTAGCTACAGGAGAGTTCTCAAAAAGACGCACGTTCTCAAAATTATTAGTCCGGGATTAAAAAAAGAACCTTGACCGCCGTCATTAAAACCATGATTTTATTCAAATACGATTTAAGCTTAGGACGCGTTTATTTAACTGCCTAAATATTATCATCAATGACAGCGTCCATGGTTCATGTTCACTTTTTAACAACTACCTATTTGACATTTTTTTCGATGAAAAGTTTGGGAATGAGTGTGTGTGTGTGAGTTTTATGCTCAGTTTTTTCATTATGACTAGTAGTGCTGAGACTCGGGTTTGATTTATATAGTCAATACATTTTGTATATTGTCTACTAAAAGTGAAATTGAATACTGTACAGACAACTAACTACCATAACCTATAAAAGTGGACCTTGAAACTAGTTCGTTGTATTAAAGAGAGAATCATTGTCAATTTATAGTCAGTATTTATGTAAATATTGTCCTAGTTTAAGTCTGGCCAGGTAACCTCGACTTTCGCTGACTTGACATTCCCTTCTATCCTTAAGATAAGAGATTAATGGGTCCTAGTACTGTATGAATTGTTGTCTCATTTTCCCCCTTCTTGGACGTTAAATAAAGCTCTCGAATACTCTAATAAGCGTCAGGGTCGGAAAAGAACAAGTGTTGGTAAAGAGATACCTAACCTAACATAAGCTAACCAAAGATTACATGAAGGGAGGGGTAGATTCAACTAGGATCCAAGGGTCAGTCACATGAGCTATCACTATGAGTGACCCCCTGACGTTTATTGTCCTTTGTCCCCCCCCCTCCCAACAGGCATGTACTAATCAACCCTCTACACTGCCAAATTATCCTATATGTTGTAAGTATGCATTTTTTAAAATTACCGAAATTATGTAGGGATCCAAAATCATACTATTTATAACCTCAAAAAACTATTTATAACTGTACTTTAATTTGAGGAATATGTGGGGAATTTAACTATGAAATAAAAAAAATTGAAGTGAAATATTTTTGAGTTAGTACCCTATACCAGGAATTTAAAAAAATCTTTATAAGTTAACTAAAAGTCACAAAACATCTTAATATACCATTTATATATACAGAGTGCCTGAAAAGACATTAAATTTTATACCTCCTCCCTTCTTTAACTGTGTTTTTAATTAAGATTAATTCATTCAGAAGGTGAAAAACCTTCTACTCTTCATTGCCATAAAGAAAAAGAAGGGCATACAATTAGAGAAGCCCTACCCTTAATACTCTATAATGAGTTTTTTAATTTGTCAAAATATTCTATTCATTCTAATATTTTTGAAACTTAATGAAAATTGATACAAAACACAACCTAAATATCGATGAAAAACGGGTGTGTGGGTTTAAATGACAAATTATCAATAATTTTTTGAATAGTTTTTATTTTAAAATAAATTATGTTTAAGAATAAATATATCTATATCTGCAATTACAATTTAATCATTAGGCTAATACATTCCAAAGTTTTACATAAGAAAATAGTCAGGATCATACACAATGTACCAAAAAAGGTGAACTGGCTATTGATTTTCGGATTATATACATCAAAAGGAACAAAAAATGTCAAATAACATATATAGTAGAATTCTGGTTCATTATTATACGGTTATCTACCATTTTGTTCTTTTACAAATATATCTAAAAATAGATAAATTGAGTTCAGATTTCGTATAAGCATTTTGTATGTTACGTGTTTACAAGAGTACCAAACTCAAAGACTTTATTTTTATAATTTTTAAAACGGCGGCCGTTTAAAAATTTCAATATCTTATCTATTTTTTTAGAGTTCCTTATAATGTATTTTTATAAAAGAAAAAAATGGCGGATAGACGGATAATGAAGAGGAATTCGACTGTATACTGTCTGACATTTTTTGTTCGTTTTGATGTAAATAATCCGAAAATGAATAGCCAGTTCACCTTTTTTGAGACACTCTGTATATATATCCGCTAAAATGTCGACGTATGTCCCCCTTTTTCAAGTGTGGGCCTGGAGGAGTTCTTTAGCGCACAAAGATAGGTTAGACCAGGCATAGACCAATTTGGAAAGTATTTTAAATTAATTTTCGTGGTGTAACATACAAATTAAGTTACCATGGTAACCAATATAACAATGCATACTTAAAACAGCTGATTAGATTCAATACATTAAATATATTAATAGTGACTGTGGTGTGATTTGTAACTAATGCCAGAATAGGGCTGTTAACGTGTGTTTATTCTATTTTTTTAAATATAAAAATGAAATAAAATTGACATTTCATAATTTTTTTAAATAATGGCAAAATGTTTTCATTTAAAACAAACTGCATGAAAATCGGCCCGGTAGAAATAGGCATTAATAGAGTTGTGGCCAAAAACCATTTCAAAAACCCCCGCAACACACGCATTTGTGACTGTGAGGTAGGTCACACGGTCACATTCTATACACACTATTGATCCTCAGACCCTAAGCTTTCCAATGAGACCATCCCCATCTCTGTAGGTTGAGTGGGCCGAGGAGTTCTTTAGGGAATATATTTAGGTTTTGATAAATTACATATAAGGACATCTAAGATAATAGGTTGTGTTTGGTATCAATTTTCATTATTTTTTAAGTAGATTTCAAATATATTAGAATTATTGAGATATTTTAGCAAATTATAGAGTAGGTAGCCACTAGATGACTAATGAACCGAACTGGCGCCTAAAGTCCGGTTGACGGGGATTATTACGGTCAGTCGACTCAAGTAGCCAGAAGTCTAGGGCTCTTCCGAACGGAGTATAATAGTGTCAAGGTCGGATGAGAACACACATTGTTCTAGTTTAAGTTTCATTTGATTAAAATCGATAAACCAAATACACGGCTGTCAATGTTCATTTTTGTTTTCAACCAATTATTTATTTTTTACTTCCAATTTTTCAGACGTGTAAAAACTATAAATTGTTTTCATTATAAGGTTGAAAAAGTGAAAAACCGTATAGGCTAACTACATCGTTCAGCTAAGGTTGAACGAACCTAATAGAGTTTAGGTTTGGATATAAGAAAATTTCATAATAATCGGTCGACACGTTCATCTGTAAATGTGTAACAAACGGGCTAAATTTCAAATAGTCGAGTTAAAACACAACTTGACTTCGCTTGAACATATTTCACCGTAATAATATTAAAACTTACATGGACTTTAAGAAAGGAGGAAGCGACTGTCCTGACCGGAAGTACGTTGTCTTCTGTAAATCTTAATATCTTTTTAATTTGTTTGATGAAAGTTGAAGAAATCCGTTTCCTTTTTATAATTCGTTGTAAAAGTGAAAATAATTGTGTGGACAAGACGATTGTGTTTTTAAAATTTCATCAGTAAAAATTTACCAATTTTTGTAAACTTTACAATTTTAAAAATATTATTAAAAGTGATATAGGCTAAAACAATCCATTTATTTAAAACAAACTATAAGTAGAGTTTGATATTATTTAATAATTGAAGTAAAAATATAATCTACCAATTGATCGTCCGTGAAAGATTACCGCATTCGACTCCATGTAAGCTTAAAAGTAGGACTCCTTGATGTACCAAGACAATTTACAATTACCACAAGGCCTAAGAAAACATTTTTTAATCAATACATTTAGTCATTTTACAGCAATTTTATATGAAAAACTGGATATAAAGTTCTGGGAGGCACTTTATTCAATTTTCCAGATAAAAAAAGAACAACCAAATTTGTTCCTTAATTTTTGTTACATTATTAAAGTGTGGCTTCATTTAATTCTTGGCGTAAAAATCTGGGTTAAATATTTCGCTAGCAGTATCAGTACCAACTCGTAATGATGCATTTTTGTACATTTTATATGGAAAAAAAAACATTTTACTACACCTCCTTCCTTCCCCCCCACACCGAAATATTGATGTGCAATCACTCTGTACTTGTACACCCCGAATCTGTACCTTGTCGTAAGGGCTGTTGAAATAATCACTTATGCTACGAAAATTCGTTATTGGGAAGCCTAAGCAGGCATTCAACGAAATCAATAGACAGGGGAAACAAAAGGACTCCTTGATAATTGATTGTTTACAAGCCCCCTTAATACACAGTGTTTCCAGAATACATGGTGTGATTTTGAATAAATATATTTTCATTGTACTACACAGAAAACAGCTGTTTTCTTAGTCTGTTCATAGATAAAAAAGTTCTTCTTTACAGAATTATTGTGGAGTGCAAGGAAAATTTACCGTGTAACAGCTGATTTCAACAATAGCAGACTTATTTAAATTGCCGCTACTAAAGATTTGATTATTAACTTCAAATAAGTGTAAATTTGTAAAATTGTAGTTTTAACCCCTACGATTTATAAGTCTACATGGCCCTAAGACCCCAAAATATAACTACACTGTTCTACAGTATAACAAACACACAGAACACAATTCTCATAAAAAAAATACGCCTAAGTATCAGACGCGTTTCAACGACAAGGTCGTCCTCTTCAGTGATACACGAGCTACACCAATCAAACTACAGTATAACTAAACTACACTGTTCTATCAATTACAGAGATATGATGTTTTATAGATATTTAATCACTACACTGTTCTAGTTAATTACTAGTCTGTTCTACTCAATTACAGAGATAATTTATGATTTTTGGTAGATATTTAATCACTACACTGTTCTAGTTAATTACTAGTCTGTTCTACTCAATTACAGAGATAATTTATGATTTTTGGTAGATATTTAATCACTACACTGTTCTAGTTAATTACTAGTCTGTTCTACTCAATTACAGAGATAATTTATGATTTTTGGTAGATATTTAATCACTACACTGTTCTAGTTAATTACTAGTCTGTTCTACTCAATTACAGAGATAATTTATGATTTTTGGTAGATATTTAATCACTACACTGTTCTAGTTAATTACTAGTCTGTTCTACTCAATTACAGAGATAATTTATGATGTTTGGTAGATATTTAATCACTACACTGTTCTAGTCAATTACAGAGATACGATTTTTGATCGATATTTAATCACTACACTGTTCTAGTTAGTTACTAGTCTGTTCTACTCAATTACAGAGATAATTTATGATGTTTGGTAGATATTTAATCACTACACTGTTCTAGTCAATTACAGAGATACGATTTTTGATCGATATTTAATCACTACACTGTTCTAGTTAGTTACTAGTCTGTTCTACTCAATTACAGAGATAATTTATGATTTTTGGTAGATATTTAATCACTACACTGTTCTAGTTAATTACAGAGATACAATTATTGATCGATATTTAATCACTACACTGTTCTAGTTAATTACTAGTCTGTTCTACTCAATTAGAGAGATAATTTATGATGTTTGGTAGATATTTAATCACTATACTGTTCTAGTTAATTACAGAGATACAATTTTTGATCGATATTTAATCACTACACTGTTCTAGTTAATTACTAGTCTGTTCTACTCAATTACAGAGATAATTTATGATGTTTGGTAGATATTTAATCACTACACTGTTCTAGTCAATTACAGAGATACAATTTTTGATCGATATTTAATCATTACACTGTTCTAGTTAGTTACTAGTCTGTTCTACTCAATTAGAGAGATAATTTATGATGTTTGGTAGATATTTAATCACTATACTGTTCTAGTTAATTACAGAGATACAATTTTTGATCGATATTTAATCACTACACTGTTCTAGTTAGTTACTAGTCTGTTCTACTCAATTACAGAGATAATTTATGATGTTTGGTAGATATTTAATCACTACACTGTTCTAGTCAATTACAGAGATACGATTTTTGATCGATATTTAATCACTACACTGTTCTAGTTAGTTACTAGTCTGTTCTACTCAATTACAGAGATAATTTATGATGTTTGGTAGATATTTAATCACTACACTGTTCTAGTTAATTACAGAGATACGATTTTTGATAGATATTTAATCACTACACTGTTCTAGTTAATTACTAGTCTGTTCTACTCAATTACAAAGATAATTTATGATGTTTGATCGATATTTAATCACTACACTGTTCTAGTTAATTACAGAGATACGATTTTTGGTAGATATTTAATCACTACACTGTTCTAGTTAATTACTAGTCTGTTCTACTCAATTACAGAGATAATTTATGATGTTTGGTAGATATTTAATCACTACACTGTTCTAGTTAATTACAGAGATTTGATTTTTGATCGATATTTAACCACTACACTGTTCTAGTTAGTTACTAGTCTGTTCTACTCAATTACAGAGATAATTTATGATGTTTGGTAGATATTTAATCACTACACTGTTCTAGTCAATTACAGAGATACGATTTTTGATCGATATTTAATCACTACACTGTTCTAGTTAGTTACTAGTCTGTTCTACTCAATTACAGAGATAATTTATGATGTTTGGTAGATATTTAATCACTACACTGTTCTAGTTAATTACAGAGATACGATTTTTGATAGATATTTAATCACTACACTGTTCTAGTTAATTACTAGTCTGTTCTACTCAATTACAAAGATAATTTATGATGTTTGATCGATATTTAATCACTACACTGTTCTAGTTAATTACAGAGATACGATTTTTGGTAGATATTTAATCACTACACTGTTCTAGTTAATTACTAGTCTGTTCTACTCAATTACAGAGATAATTTATGATGTTTGGTAGATATTTAATCACTACACTGTTCTAGTTAATTACAGAGATTTGATTTTTGATCGATATTTAACCACTACACTGTTCTAGTTAATTACTAGTCTGTTCTACTCAATTACAGACATAATTTATGATGTTTGGTAGATATTTAATCACTACACTGTTCTAGTTAATTACAGAGATATGATTTTTGATCGATATTTAATCACTCTCTTCTAGTCGATTGATTACAGAGATATGATGTTTGATCGATATTTAATCACTACACTGTTCTAGTTAGTTACTAGTCTGTTCTACTCAATTACAGAGATAATTTATGATGTTTGGTAGATATTTAATCACTACACTGTTCTAGTCAATTACAGAGATATTGTTTTTGATAGATATTTATTCACGTGTTTGACCTGCATTACAAAACATGTTATACCACGTCTTGTGCTCTAGTAAAACAATAAAATAAAATGGCGTAATTATGGTTTAAATGTTGCAAACAATTCCACTAATATTGGTAAGTCATTAAACCACCGTTTGTCCAAAGAGTAAATCACTTCCTTGTATTCTTTGAGCAAAGCTGTCTGTCTATGTATTGTAAACACTTCTCGTGTTTGTTTCTTTATGCGCGTGTTGTGAACAACAACAACGTGTCGACACTTTTACTTAAGCTTTTAAACGGAAGAGATTTGTTTGAACCTTGTCTATACTACTGTGGAATTGGCTTCAAGAAATCCAAACACACAACTTGGCAAGTTCACAGCTCGGTCAGACGAAAGATTTTTTATAGGTGAAAAACGTCTCAGTCATCATAGCCTTGTAGAAAGGAGCGTAAAATAAGGACAGCCAGCACTCGAATCCTCTAAAAGCGTCAGATTGGAAGATAACAAGAGTTGGTCAAGAGAGATCCGATAGGAAAGATGAAAGAGAGGGATCTAAACAAAGACTACATGAAAAAATGTAGATCCAGCTTGGATACTTAGGGATTGCCAAGGCCGTACTCGTCACGTGAAGGAGTTTATACTATTAAATTTATACTGTTATAAAAGGATGGAGTTCCGAATGTTAGATGTTAACAAAATGATTAAATTTGAAAGTTTCAGTAATTAATCTAAAATACTGTTTTGGCAGCGTTTTAATTACCCAATGACCTCGGGTAACCAAAAAGTGATTTTTTGTCGACGAAGTTGTCTGCAACATAGCGGCCACAAGAGCGAAGATAAGAATATTTTCGTACATAAGCCAACCTTATAATTTGAGTGTCCTCATATAGCCTACAACCTTAAAGAAATTCAATAAATGGAATTAAAAATTTCAAAATGGTGGCCATTTAAAAAATGTTTATTTTCATACCGCGTGTGTTATTCAACTGATAACACACTAAATTAGTTGCAAATTTGCAGATTACAATTCTACACCTAATGGTACCAATCCCACCTCTTTACGTCGACAAATAGCGAGGTTATTTTCAAAAATGTAATTTCTAACCCTGACCTCCCAAGAAAATTTCCTATGCAAAGTTACGGGCAGAGGCGCGTCACTGATACGAACGTAGCGAGTGGATGCGCCTTCGCATATGTCCATCGAGGCCCGTTATAGCCGAGACAGAGACAAGCGAAGCGAGGTACGGGCCTTGCCGACGTCATGAAAGTAGTGATATACACAATTACGAAATTCACAAAACTTGTGTAACAACTATTTTAATTAAACTAAGTTAACCTATCTAAGTGAGTAGACACTTTGATCTACCAATACAATTTAACTTTTCCTACAAGGCCTATGAAACCACATTTCGGGGATTAAATTTAGAAGATATCTTTGTATGATCTAGTTGAGTACATGGGCGTCATGACCAGTTCATTATTGGGGGGGGGGACATATGCCGGGGGTCTGGGGGCATGGAAATTTTTTAAAATTAAACTTCTCAAATCATCGTTTTTATGCATTTATTTTAATATCATGTCAGCAAATGAAGTACACTAAAACAATAAATCTAATTATTATAACTTTGAAGTCACCTAAATAGTACTAAATGTTAATTTTCTTGAGTCATTTTTGTGTATAAATATTTTAGCAATTTTTTTATCGTCTAAATTGTCTAGAATGGACTTGTGGATATAAGACACAGCTACATGGTTCAGTCTCTGCTGAGTCATAGTAGAACGGAGATAGTTTTTGAGCTTCCGAAGAGCACTGAAACTTCGTTCTGCCTCACAACTTGAAGCTGGTGACACAAGCAAAAGTCTTACTAGGTGCTCAACGTAAAGACAAAGCCCGATGTTTACCTTTTATGGTTTAAAGTAAATCATTTTTTTATAGGAAAAAGTATTTTTACATCTCAAATATTGGGGGGGGGCACGTCCCCCTCCCCCCGGCGATGACGCCCATGGTTGAGTAAGCAACACGATGGCGCCTATCAATTTGTTTTTTTAAGGAAATAGTCTCCTAAAGATGTCTGAATTTTGACCCAAAGAATTGATAATTTTATTGGACTATAAAGCACCATATGATTTTACCGAACAGCTGTTTTCATTTTTGAGGTTATGTCTTATAACATTGTTGGAAACAATGCACGCGTCCAATCCGTTTTCCGAGGTAGTAGTGCCGCTATTATTAATGGACTTGGATGTTGTAATACGGATTAAGTATACTTATCTTTATCAGACATTTCTTATCAGTTATCTTTTGAGTAATGTCAGTTCTCCCACGGATATAGACTTGTAAGGATGACCCAAGGTGCGCCTAGTGGTAGGAGTGGGAACTAACATGACGTAATCAGTATTTCTGTTTACAATCAAATCCCTTTGTAACTGGTGACGGTTCCGTTGTGTTGAAGTAATGTTATCGGACTATTTAGATCGGAATGTATTTTTTGGAAATAATAAACGTGTGTCCGAAATGTCTCTTCTAACTTTTATTGATTGAATTATTTTTATTGATTGTTTATTTTAGAAACTCGAGATTTATAGAATGTTTATTGATCATCCGGAAGTATTTTTTGGTATATAGGCCAATATCATAGAAGAAGGAATTAGAATAAGAAAGTCGCAGGTATAGGCTCTAGCGTGATGGCCTCGTTCACCAAAATATCCTTAGTTTGGTTAACTGGACAACAGAAAGCGCTAATAGCATCGCTGCCATGCTGACGGGGGTGGGGTGGGCTTGACAAGGGCTGGCTGTGGAGATACAGCGCCGGGGTGTCACGGTGGCAGTAACCGAAACTACTTGAAAACAAGAACTGCTACAAAACAACTAGTGGCGCTCCTAGGGGCCGATCGCCCTCGTATCACGCTGTTTAACATGGCCTGTGACTTTCTTATTCGAATTCCTTCTTCTATGCCAATATCCAGCCCTCCAAATGGGGATTCTGGGCGTAACTTAAAAGCAAGTACCAAGAATGGAAAGGCACTAAATGGGTTTTGTTCGTCCCATTCTTTTACAGATGTAATAAGGATACAAGTTTGGTATCAACGTACTTTTTGTATTTTGATACGAAACAATTTACTAGTAGCATTGATTTACATATACAATAGATTGGTATAGTTTAAAGTTAAGAGGATTTAACACTGCCACTTCTGGTATACTTCAAGGACAGCATGGTAAAACAGTAGCGCATTCTGAACTGAACCCACAAACTACAAGTGTTCTACTCACATATTGAAGCTTCACAATAGAGCAAGCTATGAGAATTTTCTTCGGTGTTCTTAATACTAACTGTACCTCTACATTAAAAAAAAAATTCTAATAAAATTTAGAATAAAAATTCAAAATTCGATTTTGTTAAACTTTCCAAAAAAATATAGCCGATAACGACTTAAACACGTGTTGGTAACACCATGTGACTACAGGAATAGCAATCCCAAGGTTCCTAACTGGATCTACACCTTTTGTTTTCTAGTCTTTGTTTAGATCCCACACTTTCAGATTTTCCATCAAGTCTCTTTTGAACATTTCTTGTTCTCTTCCGACCTTGATCCTAGTAAATGATTCGAGGGCTAAAAGTCTCTATTTTGTTATCTTTTTCCTTCTCTTTTTTAAGGCGTGTCCATAATTTCATTTATATATCTCACGAGCGTCAGGAGAGGAAAAGAACAAGAGTCGGTCAAGAAACCTAATAAGAAAGATGAATGAAAAGGATCTAACCCTAGAATACATGGAAAAAGGTGTAGATCCATTAGGTCCTTAATGATTGCCACGCCCGTACTCATTAAAAGTGAGCCCATGAGGAAGGTGTGTGAGAAAGTTTGTGCAAAGTTTCACCCATCTTACTTCATATAGGCAACTATTTTACTTTTACCTCGTATAAATTAACACCAGTAATAAGAAAACTAGGAAATGCAAGACAGTGAAACTAGAACAGCAAAGTTGTTTTTTTTTTTTTAACTTTAGTTATTTTCATTTACACAACTAATTACATGCAATAAAGTTATCACATATAGTAAGGATTAGAAAGTAGCCTATTCGTAAATTGAAACCGGTTATTTGTAATCACTGATATGCCCGTAGTTTGTCTTAATTATCAATTAAATATTTCTTCTTTAACTATTCCGGAAGTGAAGATATTTTTGTCGGCATTATAACATTTCCGGTCGTGCAATAATACCAGCTTGTCACGTGTTACGTTATAGTCAAGGTCTTACACGGCGCAGAAGATTCGTTTTAAACAAAATGTAAACATAACCTCACTTAAGTTAAAATCAGCCGTTCAGCAGCTACACTTTGGAAAACAAAAACGAATCGATTCGAGATATTGCCAAAATATTCCCAAATACCAAATTAATATAGGGACATGTGTTTAGGCAGTAAAGCAATGCACATTGGACAGGAAGTCAAACGAATTGGCTTACTCCTAGAGTTCATGGACATTTACCCGGTAATGACTCCACTATAAGCCGGTAAACGAACGTAACGGAAAACTTCAAGATTTGTTCTATTTATGTTTACGAGATTTAGATGACACTTGAGGGAGTAAATAACTAGTGTAGTGTTGTCCTACTAAAGCAGCTAGTGACGTAACAATGAGGACTTGACGGCGTCTGTTGTCCCTCCTGTGTTTTAGTCAATAACCTCACTTTTTTAGCTTCTCATACTAGTAGCAGCAGGCTTTTAGTAAAAGTTTTAAAACGGGCCGAAATTCGATGTAGAATTGTTTTAATAATATTATGTCTGTCGTCCGTTTTTTTATCGTTTATCGAATGTCGTCTGTGAAGCTTATCGTTTAAGAAAGCTTAAACCGATTTTGATAAAATTTTGCCGAGAGATCTGCCGGCTTGATTTAAAAAACGTGGTGTGTATGATAGGGTTACCCACAGTCCACCATTCCTCCCATCGCATTTACCAACCTTTGCAAAATAAATAAACGTACATAATATGGTCAACATGTATGCAAACAAAATTTGATTAAAATTGGTCCACGGGTTTGTGCTGTAGTGCACTTCACATACTACATACGACTAAACACTTTTTTTTAGACTCGGGGACCTTCGTAGTGTCTCAAAATAGGCTAAATCAAATTTTGGGGAAATGTGAAAATTTATATCCAAAATAAATTAACTAAACCCTAATTAATAGAAATTATGATTCTTTGATAAGTTGGTAAAGCCAGAACGAATTAGTTATAGTTTGATTGGTGTAGCTCGTGTATCACTGAAGAGGACGACCTTGTCGTTGAAACGCGTCTGATACTTAGGCGTATTTTTTTTTATGAGAATTGTGTTCTGTGTGTTGTTATACTGTATAATTTTTCTCATAAGTCAAGCTCAACATTTAATACAGAACGAATTAAAAACTCATTTCGATATTAGAGATATTCAGCCTTAAGTGGACAAACATTTCATGTCGATCGCTATCTTCCAAAACTAGTTTTGAATTGTACGTTGAAAAGAATGTTTTAAACTATCGAAAATATATAAAAAATCGTTTGAATCAATTTCGATTCAATTTTGGTTTAAAGTGCTAAACGGTTTATTGAAAATTACGGTTCGTGACTAGGTCGAAAAATTGTATGTTCCTTTTTAATCGAGAACTTCCGAACCGATTTGTTTTAAGAGATATCGACCAATACGTTTTGTTTGGGTCATTAGAGGTTACATAGCAAATTTTTATCGAATCGTTCGAAACGTTTTTGAAAAAAATCCGTATTGTGTTTTTTTTTTTTTTACCGCAGCTACTCTCGGATTTAAATATACATTTTTTAAAGGCTCAGAGATATGGTCAAAGTATAAGCACAAACTAAATTTGTTCAAACCAGTTTTGGGTATGCGAGAGAGAAAAAAAATAACAATATTTTTAAACACCAAATAGTCCCTGAGATAAATCCAAACACGTTTTAATTGTCTCTGTATTATTTGTTTCAGAGTTGGTACTTCTGCTTCTAAGCTTTTAATTAAATCCATCAATAAAATGAGTTATTAATAGACAGTGCCTCAGTGCCCAGTAGGACAACAGAGTGAACAGATGAATGGAAGGTAGAAGTATAGAATGGAGGTGACATCAGATCTTTATAGGTTAGGTTAGTTTCTGTAGAAGTGGGAGTGTTGTATCTGCGCGTGTCAGTGTGCCTTGTGCCTTAGAAGTGTTACTATGGAAATCTCGCTCAGCTGACGTCATGTCTATGAAGGTAAATTTAGTTGTATTGCTTTTTAGGTTATGTTTTAATTAGGTCTACGTTTTGAATACAAAACTAATAATTGACATTGTTTTTTTTAAAAAGAATTTACAATGTTTTGAGGTTAAAGCCTACGTTATGTATACAATAACAATGTTTGCTAATAGTAAGTGATAGGAAACACAAATAATTATTATTCCAGCAAGATAAATTTAATTAAAAAGATTACATGTCATCGACTAAAGGCTGTTTGCACAAATAATTGTATTAACGATACCTATGACAGTTTAAATTAATTAACTGTGGGGGGGGGGTTGCATTAACTTCCTAACACACACGTCAACAAAAAAATTAATATTCCTCCCCGAAATGGTCTTATGCTACTTAAATTTTGAATGAAATAAAATTTAACTAGTAGTGTAATTGCTTCATAATAACGTTTAAACAGAAAAAAAAACATGAAAAAAATGTTTGACGACCCGAACGTTTATTATCGTTATAGTCTAATTTTGTTCCATTTTGTTTAAACATTGTAATGAAGAAATATATAATGACCTTGAAATTTTTTTTTTTAAGATAATTTTTCTAACAGTATTTTAAGAGTTATAGCCGAATGAAAAGGTTCAAATAGGTGGCAGGAGAAATAAAAAAAAAAACATTTTAATCAGAAATGTGTAAAATAGTTACTGACTTTTCGAGAAATAAATACTTTCCGAATTTTTTTTGTAAAAACCGGCCAAATTTTAATTAAATTTTTTTAAATACAAAATTGTGTTTGGTTAGGTTAGGTTAAACGCGGAAAAATCTTTATTTATTTTTTCTTGTTGTTTAAAGGCGAAAAACCTCTCACCACCTTATAAAAAAACACACAAACATAAAGTCCCTCCCTCCTTCAGCCTTCGCGAATACTCTAATAGCGCCAGGGTTACCCTAACCTAACCTAACCCAAGACTACGTGAAAAAGGTAGTCTTAAAACATGCAATTCCATCATAAATAATACGATGCATAAACTTTCTCTCATTCACACAATCGCTTGTAAAAATAATCAAATAGAAATTCAGTGATTGTCTACTTTACAGAGAGCTTAGGGTATTGTTTAAATATTCTTAAAACATCTATTTAAAACTTGAGAGAAAATGGTGCAGTTAATTAATATTTAAAGGATTATTAGGAGCCGTCAATATAACAAACTTTAGTTTAATGTTAGTTATATCAACAGCTGATTTCAACTTAATTTAAATATGAGGTTATGTTAGCCTATATTGTTGTTCAAAATGAATGCACAAATTTTGTGCGCGGTGCTTGCTAGTTATTTACCCCCTCCACAACCACACGCACACTAAATAATATTGGCAATAATTTATTCCTCTAATAACGAATGTCAACCTTGAATCCCATGTTTAACAACTTGTTTACAAAAGAACTAAAAACAGACACACACACACACACACGTCATAGTTTCTTTGTAGTAACACGTCAACTCTGCCATTCTTTCCACAAAATACAGCAAGTATGACAAGACTAATGTATACTGAATAATTATACAAACAAATTGCACGATCTCTCGCACATAAATGCAGTAGAGCTCAAAATTGGAGTGAAATTTGGACGATCAAAGTCGAATATAAAAGTAGGAAAATTGTTTAGTTTGTAATGAAAACGAAGTATAGAGAAAGTTATGTCATGAGCAAATAATTGATGCCACGTTTTTTGCGATTAGGGCTATATCGTTTTGAGATCTGTAAGTTTAAAAACGTGGTTTTTAGAATGTCCATCTTGTGCTTGACAGTCTAGATGCGTCAAGCGTTTGTAATATAATCTGTGTATACAGGCTGTTAAAAAATAAAAAATTATTTGTCTCTTGTACATTTTTTGTAAAGTTAACGGTTTTCAAGATATTCCACGTTAAAAATTTGTAACGGCCGCCATTTTGAAAATTATAAAAATAATTTTTTTGTATTTGGTACACTTGTACATCGTAACATACAAAATGCTTATTCCAAATTTGAACGCGATATCTTATCTATTTCCAGAGTTACAGTGAGTTATTGGAAAAAAAAAGAAAAAAAAAAAAAGAAAAAAAAGCGCCTAGGCTAAACAAAGTGGAAACTGAAAAAATGTTATTCTTCATTTTCAGCTTAGAATCACACATAGAATATGAAAATGCATAGCCAGCCCAACCTTTTTGAAACACCCTGTATATGTAAAGTCAAAAACCACTAACTGATAACGAAATTTTTGGATCCAAGAAGTCTAGAGCTATGAATTTTTTAACATGGTTTGGGGTAGGTCTATAGACGCGTATTAAGAAAAGGTTTTGAAAATGTTTCACTCCAAGGGTGTTTTTTACCCCTACAACAAGTATCATATCTTTGTTACTTATAGGTTGATTTTAATCAAATATATAAACGTCAAAAACCACTAATTGATAACGAAATCTCTGGATCCAAGAAGCCTAGAGCTATGAATTTTTTTAACATGGCTTGGGGTGGGTACTAAGAGAAGGGTGGGTACTAAGAGAAGGGTGGGTACTAACATGGGTAGACGCGTACTAAGAAAAGGTTTTGAAAATGTTTCACTCCAAGGGTGTTTTTTATCCCTAAAACAAGTATCATATCTTTGTTACATATAGGTTGATTTTAATCAAATATATAAAAGTCAAAAACCACTAATTGATAACGAAATTTCTGGATCCAAGAAGCCTAGAGCTATGAATTTTTTAACATGGTTTGGGGTAGGTCTATAGACGCGTACTAAGAAAGGGTTTTGAAAAATTTCCACTCCAAGGGTGTTTTTTATCCCTAAAACAAGTATCATATCTTTGTTACATATAGGTTGATTTTAATCAAATATATAAAAGTCAAAAACCACTAATTGATAACGAAATCTCTGGATCCAAGAAGCCTAGAGCTATGAATTTTTTAACATGGTTTGGGGTAGGTCTATAGACGCATATTAAGAAAGGGTTTTGAAAAAGTTCCACTCCAAGGGTGTTTTTTATCCCTAAACCACGTTATTTATGGGTCGATTTTGATCAAAAATGGCGTTTTGTTGTATTTGGGCATAATTTATTTCCATAGCACCACCATTAGGGTTGTGCTAAAAAAAATTATTTCTTTATAAAACTATCTCAACTATCCCTAGGTGAATGGGGCCATCAGTTAGTTTTGGTATATGGGCGTATTGACCATCACTCAAAGTTTGGTGGTAATTAACCAAACTTTAAAGGCGTATCTGTCACCATCTCTTTTATTTAAATATACAGGGTGTTGCAAAATTGTGTTTCTACACATCAGGAGGTGGTTTCTCACATCAAATATGTATGGAATTTCCTAGTTTCCGAGATATCCGCCATTTTGTTTTTTCACAAAAAAAATTTTTTATCTCCAGAACGATTGAATTGAAACTTGGCATGATACCTAATAAGGTAAAAGCACTATTAAGAAAATAAAATCACCAAACTAATCCCATAACCCGTGGTGAGTGCTTTAACTCAAAAACGGTAAATGTTTTGAAAAATGTTGAGACGCCATTTTGAAACGCGTTATTGATTATATTGGTTATTTTTTTTAAAAATAGTTCTTTACCTTATTAGGTTCCAAGTTTTAATTCCGTCAAACCGATCTGGAGAAAAAAATGGCGGATATCTGGAAAACTAGGCAATTCCAAACTGGAATTTTTCCTTAGTTTTGATGTGGAAAACCACCTTTAAAGACAGTTTTGCAACACCCTGTATGTTTAAAAAGGGTCTAAACTTTCTTCGATGTGCTACAAAAGCGTCCTCAGCACAAATCGAACTTTTTATGAACGATCAAAGGTTCATTTTTGTTTTTAACAATAATTTCTGAACTGTTATTTTATTTTTACTTGCGAGTTTGGGCCATTAATCTTTAAATTACAATAAAATTTGGACGAAATGTAAGAGCCGATTTTGAGCAATTAACTATTTTGTAACAGCCCATCGTCAATTTTTTTAATTTTCAACGGTAACTCACTACCTAACAATGAATAGTCTAAATAGTTTCGTTTATGTCCTTAGAGGGTACACTTAGACAAAATGTGATCAACATCATCAGAATGGTTATTGAAAAATCGGGTATTTTTTCTTCGGTAGCTACAACCAAAATTTTCCCACACGTTTGGGCTGTAGAATACTCCACGACAGGCGGACATTGTTCTGAAAAATACACTTTTTTTAAATTCAGTTTCTAAAAACGAATATATCCGTAAACACTCGATATCGAATTTTTGGCTCTTTTACTATAACTAAAGAGTAAACATTGATGGACGGTTAGTTTCCAAGAATAATTTCTCACACTTCAATTTCAACTCGCTCCCAAGGGAGTTCCACTCCAATTATTATCATTAAGATGGATATTGTATTCTGTAAACGTTATTCTGCTTCTGTGATGTTACACACAACTATTTTGTGTGTGTGAGTTCGAATTAAAATACTCGGTGAGTACGGGTATCAAAATCCTCGGAGCATTCCGAGTATTAAAATCCTCGGAGCATTCCGAGTATTAAAATCCTCGGAGCATTCCGAGTATTAAAATCCTCGGTTTCGTATTAAAATATTCGGACGAAATCCTCGTAACTAGGAACAAGGAGGAGGTAATGTGCGAGTATGAATTCGAAAAAAAATCCTCGGACAACGATATTCGCTAGTGTTGTGTCAATTCCAAACAAAATGCTCTGTGTTTCTTCTTTGGTTATATTAGTTTCTAAGCTGATTTTTCACTACACATTAATTAAACATTACGATTTTGAGTTAAAATGATTTAGATTGGGTAACAAGTTCAATTTAAAATAATAATGTTCATTTTTTTCCACATTGACAAAAAGTAAATTAAATTATTATTATTTATATTTAAATAAATATTAATAGGTTACCATCTTGATAAAAAATATAGTAAATTAACTTATTTTAAATAACAACTAAATTATTAATGTTGGTAATAGTTGTACTAACGTTAAATTACTGAATTTGTGTCGAGGCAGGATAACATTTAATTACGTATTTCAAATGTCAATCACATATGAAGGGTCCAGGGAAAGAACATGTTCAGTCACATTTTCAATATTTTACAGGACAGCCATTTAAAAGTTTAACGAGTTTTTAAGCATCTTTCTATAGTAATGAAATGTAAAAAAAAATACTATTTAAATATGTTACTTATATTAAAACACATATATCATTGTAACAAATGTTATTTTTAATAACTAAAAGTGTAACGTAAAAAATAATAAAAAGTCACAGGACTGAACATGTTTTTTCCCTGTAAGGCAAGAAATTATGCTTTAAAATAGTCAAAACTAAAACTTTACTTTACAAACATCTTAACATTTTAATAATTTATTCATCATATTAACTTAAATTTTAAGTTCTTCAAAATATTTGATGGCTTGCGGGTTTGTGCAGAAGTTTTTCAGTGATTGAAGATCTTGATATTTTGCTTGAGATATAGCCAATGGTCCTGTAAGTAAACAAACCCATTAATCTCGCCAATCTGAATGCTGTTTAAGGAGTTTAAAAAATAGTTGCATCTAATTTTTTATGTTGAATTGTTTATACTTTTTAACACCATTATTAATCAAAGTTTACTATTACATGGACTGGAGTAGTTCCACATTGTTTCTAAACGAAATTAGAACTATTAGAACATTATGCTTTCAATAACTTACCCTCATATGCCAGATTTGGAAGGATGAATTCACCATCTTCAACTCTCTGCAATGGCTCAAGACCTCTTCGTTTAAGCCTTTTTTCATTTGGTGGTCGCATAGGATTTTTTTTCCATGGTCCACCGTACAGTGTTTTGTAGCTCATGAAAACAGGCTCGGCTTGTTGAACTTTAAAAACTTTAATCGGACGAGTTTTGCAGCCCAGTTTTTGATTGTACACTTTTTCTAGGTGGACTCCCCACTCCTTCACCATGTCTTGCTTTACTTCAATTACATCAAATGGCGTTGGTTTCTGTCTGCAATTGAGCAGAGCTTCAGCCCAATCCTGTGGCAGCTGAGCCTCGTGATTTTGCGGAATTAGAGCAGAGTTCTTATCGCATTCATTATAGGAGTGGCCTCTAACAGGAAAGGTGCATGTTACACTTTTCAACTTTTTTTCTTTTACAACAACATGATGAAAGAATTTGAAAACAATGTTGTTTTTATTTTGACCAGAGCAAGAATCGCAAAAAGCCTGTACATCAGTCACTTGAGGGTCAAGAATGTTGTAAATAAAGTGATGGAGAAAGGAGCATACCTCATCACTTCCTTTGTTAGCTGTATTTTCTGGATATATATAAAAAACACTATGTCCAGTCGACAATATGTGGATGTTAAAAATGAAAATAGACAACTGACGTTTATAATAGACGTCGTTCGTTGTAATGTTTGGTACATGATAGTTTTTGGTATAGTCAAAAACTATTGCTTCTTTACTTTTGTCTATTCTTGAGTGTTTCTTTGCATTTCTTTTCAACTTGTACCATTCATTGGCTTTCAACAAATGTATATCTTTGTCAGAAGATATACTGTTAATTTTAGTTTGTAGGTTTCCTTTGATTTCATTGTCATTGGTTGATAGTAGTTCAGATTTCAAACAGCTGATTTTTGAAGAATATAAGTCACACTGAGAACAAGTATCCTTGCGGGGATAACCAAAAGCAAGATTAAACTCGGTACAAAATATAGTTCTATAGGTTTCATAGGATACATTACATTCAGGGTGTAGGTCTTTAAACATTTTGAATAATTTATTAACGTTAAGATCGCCTGGTAGATATTTCTTCTTTGTGTCCGCAAGACAGTAACGAACATCACTGGTTTTAAGACTTTTAATGTGTTCACGCATTTTGTTTTTAGTTTCTTCAGATAAAGCATGTCTGTGTTTATTGTGTTTTCCCCTCTGGTCCTTAGGAGCATCACCCATATTTTTCAATGACTCCAAAATGTAGGCAACTTTGGCCCTGCCAATTCCATGAAAAGCCATAAATGCTTTTTTACACACTGTAATTTCAACAGGCCCACTTTCATTGACATACCTCACATTATAGGAAAAGTTTGCGTCTCTAAATTTAGCTTCAATGTCATCAACTCGTGGTCGACGTCTTTCAACTGGTACCACGGTTATTAGGCCAGAAAGATAAGCATTTACGGCGTCATTCGATCCAAGTGAATTCATTCTTTTTATTAAAGCTGTCTTATTATTACCAACCCTGTCAAAACACTTTAACCTACAATTGCATTTTTTTCCAGTTTCAAATGATTGAAGTTTAAGTTTCATATTAACCTGTGAAAGCCTGCCTGTTTTCTTTCTCTTTTTTGTTATTTGTTGACTCGAACATGGCACATTTTCTTCACTGTCCGTCAAATCCATGGTCAAAACTAAACACACTACTTGCACAATTCTCACACTATATACAAACACAAAATATTTTCAAAATACTGAATAAAAACAGCCTGCACTAACAAAACCAAAAAATTGATATTTCAGTCACGGTATGACAGAAGTAAACAAAGATGCAAGTCATGCATCCAACTACAAGAAAATTAAATGTCAGAACTACCAACTGTTAATACAAAATAAGCATGTTCTTTCCCTGTTTCACATGGACTGAACACGTTCTTTCCCAGTGTATGGTTTCTTTACACATACATATCTCTGGACTGGTCAGGTTGTTTTCCTGTATGAATAAACTATTAAAAACATTCTTAATTGTTCTACCAGATGGCATTAAAAACAGAAAAACACAGATTTTGGACTGAACATGTTCTTTCCCTGGACCCTTCATATTGTTTAAAAAAATTAATACTTGGTGGATCAGTCTAACGGATAGAACGCAAAAGTGTAGGTTTATCTAAAACGATCCGATTGGTAAAGCTGAGTTCGAATCCGATGCGCAAAATCATTCTGCGCAGATACTCGATTTCGAAATAATAATACGAGTATTGAAATCATTTGAAAACCGAGTAATGCGAGTATCCATTTCACCCGAGTATTAACATCGCTATTTTGGGCTGCGTAGTGCGTAGATCCGCGAGATTGCGTAACAAAATAAGCACGTGCTTGTTTGGGGAAAAAAACAGGTTTCCTTGTCACGCACAGAGAGAGAGAGAGAGAGAGAGAGAGAGAGAGAGAGAGAGAGAGAGAGAGAGAGAGAGAGAGAGAGAGAGAGAGAGAGAGAGAGAGAGAGAGAGAGAGAGAGAGAGAGAGAGAGAGAGAGAGAGAGAGAGAGAGAGAGAGAGAGAGAGAGAGAGAGAGAGAGAGAGAGAGAGAGAGAGAGAGAGAGAGAGAGAGAGAGAGAGAGAGAGAGAGAGAGAGAGAGAGAGACATTTCCGCTTTAGAAATGTCAAGATCCCAACAGAAGGAATACAGCTGAGGACTAGAGTCTTAATTAAGTGTAGGCCTAATTAGATCATCATTGCTCCAGATTCCAGTCAACAAAGTGAGCAAGTAGACTTGAGATTTGAACTTTACTGATCGCGTCTTGTGAAAGTTTAGACAAACTTCGGTATTATCCATGAGATTCTAAATCAATGACAGTCTCTGCAAATTCCATTCAGTTTTTCCCCTTAGGTTGAAAAACCAGTCGGTCATCATCACCTTTAAAGCAAGTTGATGGACTCCAATATGGTACTTATCCAACTCCAACAAACAATATAATGAAAGCAGTTCCTTCGAGATCTAATGCTCAAAAGTTGTTTTTGTAGGCCTTGCAAGAAATATTAAAATGTAGGCCTATTGGTAGGTAGATGCCGAGGTACTGTATCCAGTAGGCTAAAACAGTTGTTGTTACACTGGTTTTCTGAAACTAATAATTTTGTATAACATAACTTTTTAACGACGGCTGCAGTACATAATGTGATGGAGATACTCGCTACGCTCGTGTCGGCGACTAGGTCCTGCAGGATCGCATAACTATATATGAATATCTTATTTTCTTTGATGGTTAGACAGTATAACAAACACACAAAACACAATTCTCATAAAAAATACGCCAAGTATCAGACGCGTTTCAACGACAAGGTCGTCCTCTTCAGTGATACACGATCTACTTAGGCGTATTTTTTATGAGAATTGTGTTCTGTGTGTTTGTTATACTGTATAATTTTTCTCGTAAGTCAAGCTCAACATTTAATATTTGATGGTTAGGCTTCGAAGTTATATATTTTTACATTAACTTCGCTATTTTTCATCGTAGAGATGTGGGGTTGGTACCATTACATGCAGAATAGAAATCTGCATATTTGTATCTAATTGAGTGGGTTATAACTTGAATAACACACGAGATATGAATAAAAAACTGTTTAAATTGCCGCCATTTTGACATTTTCAATTTGATTTTTCTGAATTTCAATATGGTTATATATGAGCACATTATAAGCTCCTGTACCAAATTTCATGTATCTCTCTTTATTTTTGTGGCCGCTATTGTAGTTACGTACAGACGACAACGGCGACGGACGGACGGCATGTTGAAAATCACATTTCGATTTCCTGAGAAAACGTGAAGATCAGTCGAAAAACAAATATCGATTTTTTTTCGTTTATCTAACTTACCATGTACTGCGTTAGTAAAAAGGAAAAAACAGTACATAAAATAAAGGCCCCTAGTCCTCAAGTACTTTAATAGTGTCAGGGTCAGAAGAGAACAAGAGCTGGTCAAGAGAGAGGTACTTTTTAGGAAAGATGAAAGCGAGGAATCTAACGCACTATAGGTTTCTGATTTATTTTAACAGAAAAATGTTATGATTTCAAGTAAATATAATGTGATATCGTATTTTTCATTTTCATAAAGTTACTAAAACTCTAACCTATCCTAACCTAGCCTAATCTAACCTAACCAAACCTAGCCTAACCTAACCTAACCTAACCTAACCTAACCTAGCCTAACCTAACCTAATCTAACCTAACCTAAACTAACCTATACTAACCTAACCTAACCTAGCCTAACCTAACCTAATCTAACCTAACCTATACTAACCTAACCTAACCTATTATACACTTCTTAAAACTAATATAGATCAAGTTTGCATAAAATCAAGGTAGTCCCTCTCCACCAACCCTTTTCCTCTCCCTAAGTCATATAATACTTGAACCACCCTCCCCCAGTTGTCCTGCAGCCTTTACATCCACTACTGCAGGATCAACCTTCAACGTTTCCATATTTTAAAATCCCGAGGTTTTGAAATAACTTCTTTGTCGCCCGTGGACATCCAACATAGCTCTACCTCCTATGAAAACATCAGTATTTTCTTACTACCCCGACTGAAATCCTGGAAAAAAAAATTAAAAAAGTAATAATCTGAAATTCGAGTTGACCTCCTTTCATATTATGAGTTATGTTTTGTTAAGTAAAAAGGCTTTGTTCAAAACAATGATAATGTTTAGAAATAAACATTGACTGATGTTTTCAGGTTGGTGTTTAGAATCGCCCGCTAAATTAAGAACGTTTTTAATTGTGGTAAGAATCGTGTTTAGTGGCACATCTGTATTGCGTGGACTATAATCCGACTGAAATCCTGGAAATAAAATAATAAAAGTAATAATCTGAAATTTTAGTTGACCTCCTTTCATATTATGAGTTATGTTTTGTTAAGAAAAAAGGCTTTGTTCAAAACAATGATAATGTTTAGAAATAAACATTGACTGATGTTTTCAGGTTGGTGTGTAGAGTCGCCCGCTAAATTAAGAACGTTTTTAATTGTGGTAAGAATCGTGTTTAGTGGCACATCTGTATTGCGTGGACTATAATGTAGGTCTATATTTGTGTCCTTTTTGTTTTAAATGGGGGAAAACTTCTCTGTTATCATCGCCTGTATATAAAGGAATAAAAGGACACAAAATAAAGACCCCCCCCCCCTAGTTCTCGAATAGCGTCGGAAGCGAACAAGAGTTGATCAAAAGAGACCAAGACTATATTGAAACACGGCTTCGCCTGGTTGCAAGTCGGGCTATTTATGTCAGAATTAATATGTTATAATAATACACTAGTCATCATTCCAAAAACTAGAGGATTTTCCACTCAGAGGATTTCAAAACGGACAAAAGTTCCACAAAAAATCAACAACCAATTTTTTGATTTATCACATAACGACATATGCAAGTTTATGAAACAGGTGTAGGCCTACTTATAATGTTTTATTTGATAAGTACAAAAGTTACAAAAAACTTTAAAGGTAACCCCAGAATTTTTCAAGGTAAAACTAAATATATTAACAAATTTATCATATAATCCACCATTTCTTTCAATATAGCGGTCAGCTCAAAATTTCTTATAGGAAACTAAATTTTTATGAACATTTTGGATAAAACTCATTATTTTAAGTATTTTTTATTCTTGAGTATTTTTCAATATCGTTATCCGTATAGGAGCTACAGGTGCTTAAATGTTTCAAAAATTCAAGCAAGTTCAAGCTAATTCAGACGAAATTTAAACTAAAGCTAGGGTAAAAGATGTAATACTACTGTTATTTTTTCTAAAGGCTAATAACAGACTTATCGACAGAAAAGAAAAATCATAATTTTCTGGTAATTGCCTAGAACACCAATTTGTAATTGCCTGGTTTTACACCAATCTGTAATTATTAGGCCTACTGGATGTATTAGACTTTCTGAATAAGATAGCCTATTATAGCTGAAACAAATGTATTAATAATACAATTTGTCCTTAATCCACAAGGTGTAATACATTTATAACATTGGTTATAATAAAGAAATGATGTAAGCCAGTGGATGTTCTAGCTAAGACAATTACCAGAAAAAACATTTTCTATCGATAATTCTGTTATTACTCAGCCTACAGAACAAATAAAAATAACAGTAGTGTTATTACAAGTTATACCCTAACTCTAGTTTCAATTTCTCCTTAATTTTGAAATATACTAAAAATCGTCTCTGGAAATATTTTGAATGTGCGATTTTAAAAAAATATTTAAGTGCCTGTATAGCTTCTAAAGATATCGAAAAATATCAAATAATAAAAAATTATAAAATAATGTTTTTGATCCAAAATTGCCATAAAATAGGGGTTCCTATTAGAAAAGATATAGCTGACCACAGTATTGAAAAATGGCGTGATATGGAAAATTTGGTAATATCTTTAGTTTTAATTTTTTAAATCTTGTGAGGTTACCTTTTAAAGTTTTTTTAAAATTATTTAATAAAACAGCTGTTTTAATCTTACTGTATATTTTCGAAGAAATAAAAACATCGAAAAGTAATGAACAGCTAATCTTAGCTGCACACGAGCACAGTTCGAATGATAATGGATGTAAGTTCCCAGAAGTAAGAAGTAATAATAAAGGAAGTGATAAACAAAACAATAGCATGCAAGTTTAGACCACAAGACATAACTCAACAAGTTTATTCAAGACGACCGTGGAACGAAAGTTGTTTACCTCTATTCTTAACTGAAGAAGACAAATAAATAGAAAGTTCCACCTTTAGAGATTCCAAACTGTAGTCCCGTTTCTTTCCAAGGTTAACACGTTCGGATTAGACTATATACTGTATAGACAAAATTATTTAATTGGTCAGGTTTTTGTTCCTGTTGTTTAAATGAAAAAAAAAACCTCTTAGTCATCATTGCCTTTTTTTTTTTTTTAAGGAAGAGAATAACATAAAATAAAGACGCCTGGTTTTCGACAGCGTCAAGGTCAGAAAAGAAAAAGAGTTTGCCGAGAGAGACATAATAAGAAAGATGAAAGATCGGGATCTAACCCAAGACTACATGGAAAAAGATGTAGATCCAGTTAGGGGACTTCGGAATTGCCAACCCCGTACTCACTAAATTGAGCCTCTGAGGAAGTGAATGGCCAAAATATATATGACGACATTTATTTTTTGGGAATATCAATTTTCAAGTGCTCAAAAAGTGTTTTTTTTTAATTACTGTATCTACTTTAGAATCTTCTAAATTTGAGTGGACTGATTTTGTTCAACTTTTAGATGAAGGCATTTTTTAGCAATAATTCGCTATTTTTTTTTTTTTTTTTTTACAAAATTTAGGCGTAGTTGTCACAAGACTAAAACTGAAATTTCGAATTTTTAAAAATCGTGTGAGACGATTGTGATCAAATTGTGTTAAAATTGTAGTCTTTAAGAACCGAGAGACCACGTATTTCATATTTCTAAAACAATCAAGATGGGGGTTAAATTGGTTAAACAGACAAAAAAATTAACAATTGGCGCTGTACTAAAAGTTCATTGTTGTTGTTGTTAATAGGAGAAATGTTGTTGTTTCATGTACTGTTGATCTCTTTTGTCTATCTTTCCTGTCCAGACTTTTTTGACCAACTCTTGTTCTTTTCCGAGCCTGACGCCGTTAGATTAATCAAGGGCGTTGTTTTATCTTCTTTTCTCCTTTTTTTATATAAGGCGATGATAACTGAGAGGTTTTTTTTTCCTTTAAACAGCAAGGAAAAAAATTATGGCGTCCAAGTTTTATAGATTTTTAACAGTAATTTTCCTGTGTATGGTAGGCTAACCAATACGTTTTATTTGAACCCTTAAATCCTACGTTTTAGCAAATTTTATTCAAAATCGTTGGAGCCGATTTTAAGTAAACCTGAATATTGTTTGGTATTCATTTTGGTAATACCTGTTGCTTGACTGGTATTTGGTTTTACGTCTGAAAAATTCTCGAATAGTTTATCTCTGAGATGACGTGTCAGAACTGCCTCTAGAAACTGTGTTACATTGTAGTGCTGCTGTTAACCTGTTCTGAATTCTCAGGTTTGAAGAAAGTTTTGAAATGTACAGAGGTCAGGGCTCGTGTTCTCGATATAAAATGAATGCAATTTGAAAGTTTAAAACAAGTACCAAGCAGTTTAACTTAACGAGACTGGTCTATATTTGTTTTTGAACAAACATATATTTACTTTCCCACATGTACTGTGTGTAGAGACAATTATGTGATATGTTAGGAAGTCTATAATATGTACTTATATAATGTACTCACCTTTTAGTAAGTTAAAAACTCCAAACATTCTTTTGTGAATATTTTTATGATTGTCATCTGTCTACTGCCTTAACAAACAAAAGTAACATAACTGCGACTTCCCCCCCCCCCCGCCCCCCTGCAATCCTTTCAAGTTCGACCAATCATCCGGTCTAGACTGCGCCACTACGAGGTCAGTGTTCCTGCAACACTCTTACGAGAATCATTGTTTGTATTTAATAGCGGTTTGTGGTGTTATTTTGCTGATTTATTAACTTATGTTGGTTTTAAACTGACCGATGTCAGGTCAGGTTCTATTTATGTCAATAGAAAATTGTTTACGAGTGGTGGTCCTCTTCTTGAATAGACTCGAGTAGTACCTAGTTTTTGCATTTCGTATTTTTTTATAGTAGGGTTGTTTTAAAAACTATTCCAAAAACCCTGCAAAACTGCCTTTGTACACACGTCACGGTAAGGTGGGTCAGGTCACACGGTCAATATTATACTATTGATCCTCAGATACTAAAGTCCCCATTAAGACCATCCCCATCTCTGTAGGTTGAGTAGTTCTTTAGCGTACAAGATAGGTTAGGCCTAATGTGTAACCTATTTGGAAAGTGTTTTAATCTTGATATTGTGATTTTACATACAAGTTAAGTTACCATAGCAACCAATATAACAATGCATACTTAAAACAGCTGATTAGGTCCAATACATCAAAATGAATATTTTAAAAGGGGGGCAGACCACTTTAAAATGGATTTTTTTCGATTTTTAGGTTTTTATATCATTGGAAAGCCTGAAATCTTCCCTTTAAATTGATATATAATACATTGTGCTTGGCAGTTTTATTGATGGTTAAAAAAAATAATGAGTGTAGGTCTGCACACATGTTTTCCACCCATTACCTGAATACTATTTCTGCGTTTTCCGAAAGTCGTGTTTTTCGACACTTAGGTACATGTTTATAGAAAACTACTGGTGCTAGAGCCTTCAAATTTTTTTTACATATTTAGGGTAACATTGTGCACAATCACTCGATTGGATTTTTTCTATCTTCCTCACTTTTTCTAAAAAAAAATTTTTTGGTAAAAATTAAAAAAATTTTTAAGTTTTAGAGAAAAAATCTGTAAAAAAAAATAATAAAGCAAGATTAAGAAAATCCCAATCGAGTGATTATGTCTTAAGGTCTAAACTAAATGTATGCCAAGTTTCAACTTTTTATCTTAATTGGTTCAGTAGAAAAGTGTACCAAAGCTAACATAGCGTTCTTATGGAGTTTTCGAAGTGGACTGCCCCCCCCCCCCCTAGTGATTGTGGTGCGATTTGTTACTGATGCCAGAATAGGGTTAGGTTAGGTTAGGTTAACGTGATTAGGTTAGGGTTTTTAAATATTAAAATAAAATAAAATTGATATTTCATAATTTTTGGCAATATGTTCTTTCATATAAAATCTGCTCAGTAGAATTCCAGATATACATTATTAGGGTTGTCGCTAAAACCATTTTAATATTTCGTAAAAGTGCCCTAACCCAAGGTCACGTTTATATATATACAGTAGCCTCAGACTAGGAGTGTGTCTGGTGTAATGGGCGTGTCCTCCCTTCTACTAACTTCCCTAGCCTGACTTGACGGTACAACCCAATCCAAGAAAACTAGGTACACAAATTACTGCTTAGCTATATTTAATTCTTAAAGTTTTTTTTTTGTACTGGGCTGTGTTAGCCTCCGTCAGAGGCCTCACCGGCGTCGACCTAGAGGTCTTTTGCCGCCCCAAGTTCCTTCCTACACCCACTCAGTAATACCTGTCATCCTTATAAAGGAACAGATACTACCTATAGGGTTGTCTAGGATGGTTTCCATCTCCTTCCCCGGAGGACCTAGAGAGTATAGCCTAGCTCGTCCTAACGCTTCACACTCTAAGAGAATGTGTTCTGTGGACTCTTCAGCCAAACCACATTTCCTGCAGGTATTTTCTGCAGCAATCCCTATCCTGTGTAGGTGTTTTCTGAGGTGACAGTGGCTCGTTAAAACACCTATCTTCTTAAAGTTTAAGTAAAAGTTAATTCTTAAAAGTTTAATTTTGTAAACGTTTTAAACTTATTTACACCGATAAAAGAAAGTGAAAATAGGGTAGGCGTTTACACAGAAGCATTTGAGGTCTATATATTTTTTATTGGGGTTGTACCGCTGAAAGTAAAAGCAACAAACGAAGTGTTGGCGCCCCTCTTTTCCTCTCCACCTCAGACACATTCCTACCTTGAGGATAGTGTACTATTGATCCTCAGACACTAAGCTTTCCAATGAGACCATCCCCATCTCTGTAGGTTGAGTGGGTGCGGAGGAGTTCTCAGCTAACATAGTTGGGCTCTGCTGAATTATATATAAGATATTAATGAGTCAAAAGAAATTGCTATATTTAATAGCTTCTGGATTAAAGCTTGACCTCTTTTTCTGCTTAGCAGGTGGAATTTAATATATTTCATGTTTGTTTAGCAACAATCCAGGCATACTCGTAATTAAAAACTGCTAGAACTGCAAATATCTGTTGGTAAATAAAGTGTACAAGGCGAGCTTGATTTAACATTCCAATAGATTTTTTGCGGATATATCTGTTTCAAGGTCACCTGAGTCGAAAAACGTGGTTTTGGGGCAATGACGTCTTTCTGTCGTATGTGCAGTGCTCTACAGTCCAAACGCATGGACCGATTTCAATCAATTTTGGTATGTGCGCATATTTTGTCTATATCTCGAGACCTACTATGCCTTTTTTTTTATAACTATAAATTTGGGGGTATCTGCCATAAAACACAAAATATAATTTTGATCATGTGTAGCTCAAATGTATGGACCCAAATAAAACTTATTTGTCACCATCAATCCTAAACTACCTGTTTGTGAATTATCGGTTAAAATTTTTAAAAAATCGGTCATGTGATAGTTATAAAATACACAATTTCTTAAAATCGTCACGACTTGTTCAAATTTTAATTAAATGTGAAGATGCTAAACCTGTGTGTAAAACCTAACAACTTTTTTCTTGTGATATCATTACGTTAAACGATTTATGCCTTAACCTAATGTAAAAACTTTGTCTTGTACTATCATGCCGTTAAATGATTTACCCCCTAACAACTTTGTCTTATGCTATCGTGAAGTTAAACGATTTACCCAACCTAACCTAACAACTTTGTCTTGTGCTATCGTGACGTTAAACGATTTACCCAACCTAACCTAAACTTTGTCTTGTGCTATCATGAAGTTAAATGATTTACGCCCTAACCTAACCTAACAACTTTGTCTTGTGCTATCATGAAGTTAAACGATTTACCCCCTAACCTAACATAACAACTTTTGTCTTATTATGCTATCATGAAGTTAAACGATTTACCCAACCTAACCTAAACTTTGTCTTGTGCTACCATGACGTTAAACGATTTACCCCCTAACCTAACCTAACAACTTTGTCTTGTGATATCATGACGTTAAACGATTTACGCCTTAACCTAACCTAACAACTTTGTCTTGTGATATCATGAAGTTAAATGTTTTGCCCCTAACCTAACCTAACAACTTTGACCTTGTGATATCATGCCGTTACGAATTACCCACCAACCTAACCTAACAACCGTGTCTGTGCTATCATGCCGTTAAATGATTTACCCCCTAACCTAACCTAACAACTTTTGTCTTATGCTATCATGAAGTTAAACGATTTACCCAACCTAACCTAAACTTTGTCTTGTGCTATCATGACGTTAAACGATTTACCCCCTAACCTAACCTAACAACTTTTGTCTTGTGCTATCATGAAGTTAAACGATTTACCCAACCTAACCTAACAACTTTGTCTTGTGCTATCATGCCGTTAAATGATTTACGCCTTAACCTAACCTAACAACTTTTTCTTGTGATATCATGACGTTAAACGATTTATGCCTTAACCTAATGTAAAAACTTTGTCTTGTACTATCATGCCGTTAAATGATTAAACCCCTAACCTAACCTAACAACTTTTGTCTTATGCTATCATGAAGTTAAACGATTTACCCAACCTAACCTAACAACTTTGTCTTGTGCTATCATGCCGTTAAACGATTTACCCCCTAACCTAACCTAACAACTTTGTCTTGTGCTATCATGCCGTTAAATGATTTACCCCCTAACCTAACCTAACAACTTTGTCTTGTGATATCATGACGTTAAATGATTTACGCCTTAACCTAACCTAACAACTTTGTCTTGTGATATCATGAAGTTAAATGATTTGCCCCTAACCTAACCTAACAACTTTTGTCTTGTGCTATCATGACACGATTTACCCCCTAACCTAACCTAACCTAACAACTTTGTCTTGTGCTATCATAACACGATTTACCCACTAACCTAACCTAAGAACTTTGTCTTGTGCTATCATGACACGAATTACCCCCTAACCTAACCTAAGAACTTTGTCTTGTGCTATCATGACACGAATTACCCCCTAACCTAACCTAAGAACTTTGTCTTGTGCTATCATGACGTTAAATGATTTACCCCTTAACCTAACCTAACCTAACAACTTTACCTTGTGCTATCATGACGTTAAATGATTTAGCCCCTAACCTAACCTAACAACTTTGTCTTATGCTATCATGAAGTTAAACTATTTACGCCTTAACCTAACCTAACCTAACAACTGCGTCTTGTGTTATCATGACGTTAACGATTTCCCTAACCTAATCTAACCTCTTCTAGCTGATTTTAAACACACATAAATGGAAATATTTTTCTAAACCAGTTTTTTTTAGAAAAAATAAATGTAAGTCAAAATATTAGACTGGTTAAATCTATTTAACTATAGACCGGTTAACTTTATAAAACTCGTTACTATATAAAAACTGTACAACCGAACTCTCTTTTCAATGTTTCAGCCCCCCCCCCCATCCATTTCATTCTCTTGAGTGAAGAGAAATATTCGCTCTTGTTTGACCTTATGTGACCTCTTGTCCCTTTTTTCGCTACATCTCACCGGCTAGGTTCCAACCCCATGCGCGTAAAACTAACCTTTATTCCATATACATTTATAAATTGAGAATATAAGGTATAAAGGTGACTACTGACTAGCTCTCGAAGTCTAACAATCAGAATATCATTTCTAGACTGTAATACTTTTCTTGTTTTTTAAACGCAAAAAACCTCTCTGTCACCGTTGTCTTAAAAGAAAAAAAAGGAAGAAAAGAACGTAAAATAAAAATCTCTAGCTTTCGATGATCTAATAGCGTCAGGTTTGAAAGAGAACAAGAGTTGGTCAAGAGAGAGACCTGACGATAGAAACGCTTATTTTTCTAAAACTTCTGCATTGAGTTTTTCATTTCACTCATCACATACATTTTATGTGTATCTGATATGTGAAATTCAATATTTCTCAACTATAAAATATTAATTAAATAAAGTACTGTACATGTATTTATCAAAAGGGAAAACAAATTTTTGTTCATGTTATCAATTAGAAGTCGTGAACCGATCACGGGAATTGTTGATAACAGTAATAATAGGTTTATATAATATTATCTTTTACATTACAAAATATGTTCGGGTCGTGACACCCAGCAACTTAATATTGTTTACCCTAGCAATTAGCGACATATGATTTAGCTAATCAGCTGTTTTTTGTGTGACTAACCTAACTTTTAAGTTATGTTTACTCTTCTGATTTTAAAGTTATTTGATAATGATGGATTGTTCAAATTATTAATATGGTTTAATCGGACATTTGCCATCATTGTGTTTATAAAAACTAATACGACGTTTCGAGAGTTTAAATCAACTCTCGTTATCAAGTCTTTAAACGTCAATTCTTTGTCGTCCTTTGTACGGTGTAAATACAAATTGGGATAATACACGGGAAAAAATTAGACCCTCATATATAAAGACAACTGACAATCCTATTAGCCAAACAACTGTCTTACATTAATACAAACTTAATTAAATATTGGAAATAACTATTATTATTCTACTTTAAATAAGGCTGAAATTTTGCCACATTCCACAAATGATAATCATGACGTGATCAAGGACTAAACTCTTAAAAGAGGGGGGGAGGTTGTTTACCCCGATAAACAGTTAGGACAATTTTCTTTTGGCTCCACCCCTTTAATAATCAGTTGCTTACAGTCCTTTATGTAGTGTAGGTCTGTGTATTTTGGTTTATATTTAGTTTTAGCTTTAACTACTTAGACCTAGTTTTAGGCTTGTGTTCTTTTCTCTGATTATAGATTTAGTTTTAGTTTCCAACATAGCTCTAGACTATGTTGGTGTTTTTCTTTTTTATATTTTAGTTTCATACTTGATAACGAGAGTTGATTTATACACTCGAAACGTCGTGTATTGGTTTTCATTACACAAATGATGACAAATGTCTGATTAAACCATATTAATAATATTTTTACTCTAGTATATCATTTTGTTGTTTTAAGGCTTTAAACCATCGCCCTATAACAATGTAAGAAGAAAAAATATAAAAATAAAGACTTAACGTAAGGGAAAAAAGATAAAACAAAGACTTAATGTAAGAAAAAATATAATAGAGCCTTAATGTAAGAAGAAAATAAAATAAAATGTATAAGTGTAAGAAGAAAAAAGATCAAATAAAAACTAAATGTAAAAATAAAAAGTAAAATAAAAATTTAATGTAACAATGTAAGAAGAAAAAAGATCAAATAAAATCTGAATGTAAAAATAAACATAAACAAAAACTTAATGTAAATATGTAAGAAGATAAAGATAAAATAAAGACTTAATGTATGAAGAAAAAATATAATAGAGACTTAATGTAAGAATGTAAGAAGAAAATAAAATAAAATGTATAAGTGTAAAAAGAAAAAAGATCAAATAAAAACTTAATGTAAAAATAAAAAATAAAATAAAAACTTAATGTAACAATGTAAGGGAAAAAAAAGATAAAATAAAGACTTAATGTATGAAGAAAAAAAAGAGAGAAAATAAAGACTTAATTAAAGAATAAAATAAAATTAAGACTTAATGGAAGAAAAAAAAATAATAAAAGACTCCTAGCCTTTGAATATTTTAATAGCGTCAAGGTCGGAAAATAACAAGAGTTGGTCAAGAGAGACCAGGTAGGAGAGATAAAAGAAAGAGATCCAACCCAAGAAAAAAGGTGTAGATCCAACTACGCCCTGAGGGTAAATGAATTCTTATAAAGACTACCTCTACAGTTCTGCACTTTACTGACTAGTAAATGGTGCAAAAATATTGCACAACGTGTTCTCACTTGCCTTTACTCAAAATCACATAAAACGAATCAAAAAAAAGGAAAAAAAGTCAGCTCAAAAACTCAATCAAAAAGCGAATATTCATTCGTCTGTAATGCTAAGTTGCAATTCATCGTCATCCTTAAAGTGCTTCTTTGTATCTTCATGTGGATGAACTGATTGAGGGTGCATCAAGAAATGATAAAACATTTCGTAATGTAATTTTTACTGCAGTGTCAGATTACGCATGGGGGTGGTAGACAATGCGGGTGGGCGTGATTTGCAAGGAAACTATCTCTCAGATATTTGCCGCAACGTTTCTTGTTAATCTCCTCAACTTCTTAATCTTTACAATATTTTAATTAAAGTGGTTTGTTTCATAAAGCCAAGAACATTTGGTTTGCAGACTTTTCCCACACTTCAAAAGTTTTGTTGGCGAGTTACTAAGATCTTTTTACTTTTCAAAGTAGTATAAATGGTATTTATGTGATGAGTAAAAAACCCCGATATCGACTTTATATATAAATACAGGGTATATATAACCATACTCTTAGCTTTACCTTTTATTTGGGATCTTACGGGATAGATCTGACTAAATAATTATTACGATATCGCAATATAAACACTGAATCACCGAAATCACTGTTAGAGAAAGTGTTATTTATCGTATCGGAAAGAACTGACACGTGTCAATAACGAAATCAACTCAATCAAAGGTTAGGTATTTATAGCAAGAGGAAATGTTTTTAGTTTGACTAGTATAGCTGTATTTACTTTAAATATCAGTGAGGAAGGCTTCCGGCAGAAACACGTCGTGTGAATTGTACGTGTTGTGTTTGTTATTTACCCCCACTATACGAAGTATAGGTTTGGTAATCGTCGAAAATGTCGACTTTATTACTGATATTAATTTTTCAAGACTACAGGAAACAATAAAAGTGATTTTCGACATTTCGTCTGTCCGCTGTCCTTGTATTCTGTACTAAAGAACGATAGGAGTCACAAAAATTACGATAAGAACATGAAATTTGGTATTGAAATTCAAAAAATCGAATTAAAAATCTGAAAGTGGCGATTACATTAAATAAATTTTGGTTTATATCTCCTGTGAGTCCTGTGTTATTTAATTTATAACACACTAAATTAGACACGCTTTTGCAGATTTCAATTCTGAATGTAATGGTTACCAACATATTCAAGGGCTAGGAGTTTTTATTTTATAGCCTATATTTTCTTCTTTTTATATATAAAGCGATGATAACAGAGAAGTTCCCCCCCCTTAAGCAACAAGGACATAATTATAGACCTACATATAGTCCATACAATACAGCTCTCACTGAGCTCCTTTCTTACAAAAATTTAAAACATTCATAATTTAGCGCGGGCGATTCTAAACACCAACCTGAAAACATCATGTCAATGTTTATTTCTAAACATTATCTTGTTTTGAACAAAGTCTTTTTACTTAACAAAACATAACTCACAATATGAAAGGAGGTCGACTGGAATTTCAGATTATTACATTTTCTTATTTCCAAGAATTCAGTCGTGAAGTAAGAAAATACTGATGTTTTCAGTTTCGACATACGATGTTATTTCAATACCTCGTACTTTTAGTCGAAGATTTTACCTTGTAACAAAAGTCTACTGCATGATGTATTACTGCTTCTTTGTGGGATTATAAAATATGGAAACGTCGAGGGCTGCTCCTGCAGTAGTGGGTGTAAAGGCTGCAGGACAACTGGGGGAGGGTGGAGGGTGGAGTATTGTATGACTTAAGGAGGGTTGATGGACTGAAATCACGTTGGTGTTTGATTTTATGTTAATTTAGTCTATTTTAATTTTATGAAGCGTAGGTTAGGTTAGGTTATAGTTTTAGTAACTGTATGAAAATATTAAATACGGTGTCACATTTTTCTGTTGGAATAAATAACTTTTTGACTTCAACCAACGTACTGCTCACCTATAGAGCGTCAGACTTCTCACTTTCGTCTTTCCTAAAAAGTACCTCTCTCTTGACCAACTTTTGATCTCTTCTGACCCTGACACTATTAAAGTACTTGAACAGCTAACCTAACCTATATGTTAGTTCTTCTTTTTTACTAACGCAGTACGTGGTAAGTTTGATAAACGCAAAAAAATCTATCTCTGTTTTTTGACTAATTTTCACGTTTTCTTAGGAATTCGAAAATTGATTTTCAACATGCTGTTCGTCGTCGTTGTCGTCTGTACGTAAGTACAATAGCAGCCACAAATATAAAGAGAGATACATAAAATTTGGTACAGGAGCTTATAATGTGCTCATATAGAACCCTATTGAAATTCAGAAAAATCAAATTGAAAATGTCAAAATGGCGGCAATTTTAACAGTTTTTTTATTCATATCTCGTGTGTTGTTCAAGTTATAACCCACTCAATTAGATACAAATATGCAGATTTCTACTGTGTATGTAATGGTACCAACCCCACATCTCTACGACGAAAAATAGCGAAGTTAATGTAAAAATATATAACTTCGAAGCCTAACCATCAAAGAAAATAAGATCCTGCAGGACTTAGTCACCGACACGAGCGTAGCGAGTATCTCCATCACATTATGTACTGCAGCCGTCGTTAAAAAGTTATGATATACAAAATTATTAATTTCAGAAAACCTGTGTAACAACTGTTTTACCCTACTGGATACAGTACCTCGGCATCTACCTACCAATAGGCCTACATTTTAACATTTCTTGCAAGGCCTACAAAAACAACTTTTGAGCATTAGATCTCTAAGGAACTGCTTGCATTATATTGTTTGTTGGGGTTGGATAAATACCATAATGGATTCGATCAACTTAAACAGTTTTTTGTTCATATCTCGTGTGTTATTCAACTTATAACCCACTTAATTAGGTACGAATATGCAGATTTCTATTCTGCATGTAATGGTACTCAGTGGAGTAAATAAGGGGGGGGGGTGATCAGGGTGATCAATCACCTCACAAAAACTAATAATAATATATATTTTTTTAAATTCAAAAATAAAATCTAAAAGTATTAAAATACAGTAGGTCTACTGCTTTTTTAACATATACCGTTTATTCATATCAGTTATATTGTTCTTAAAATGCTACAACGTAAAACAAAAAAGACTATAAAGTCGCTAAAATCGCGCTTTAAAGAGTATAAATTTTCAAAATTCTCCGGGGTAAGACCCCCGGACCCCCTAGTTTGAATTAAGGATCCCTCGGTAGTGTATCCTTCCAGGTTAATCACCCCCCCCCCCAAATTAAAATCCTATTTACGCCACTGATGGTACCAACCCCACCTCTCTACGATGAAAAATAGCGAAGTTATTGTACAAAATATAATTTCGAAGTCAAACCACCAAAGAAAATGAGATATTGGAATAGTTATGAAGCCCGCTAGAGCCGAGACACTGACACGAGCGTAGCGAGTGGAGTCTTCTTAATATATAGACATCTACTCGACATCAAGAAAGTAGTGATCAGTTCAGAAAACCTGTATAACAACTGTTACACCTACTGGATATGACCCCTTAATCTACATTTCCTACAAGGCCCAAAAAACCATATATTGAGCGTTACATTTGGAGGATCTACTTGTATAATGGGGCTGGGTAAGTACCACGATTGCGTGCATCGACGTGTAATAGCGTAGTCTCGCTGCATTCAATACAGGCTGCCAACTAACCACTAAACGGAGTAAATATGACAAAACGTATATAAACAGGATAATACAGTAGAGAGCTTCATTAGCAATTTCCGGGTAAATCCTTATCTACAGTCATTCAATTAACAAAACCTGTTTACATTCATTTTGCAAACACTTTCCTAACTACATTTAGTTTTATTTCAGAGTAAAATTAAGTTTCTTGATTTGTACAAGTACAGTCTGGCCAGTCTCGGATGGCGTGTATCGGATTAGTAGACTCATCGCTCTCGCACGTGTAGTGTTTCATCAATAAATCATTACTCTGACCATAACTTCTTGAATGTATATACTTTTCTTGTTGCATAACAGCGAAAAACATTTCGGTCATCACGGCTTTATAAAAAAAAGAAGAAAGGACACAAAATAAATAGACTCCTAGCCGTCAAATACTCTAATACCGTCAGGGTCTAAAAGAGTTGGACAACTGTAAATCCAGCTAGGTAACTCGGAATTGCTACTCCCGTACTTTATAAGTATGTTCTTGTCATGCAACATGATATATATTATTCACAATTTCTGTATTTATACACGGAAACATTTTGAAAATAAAGAAATTTATAAATTTACTCCATTTTACTTGTGACGCGTTCCGAGAAAATTGATTCATCGATGTTGGCATTCCTGTTGCACACAGATAAATCTTCGGTTGTATCTTGAGCTGCCGTGTAATTTTGGTTGCAAATCACCAACCGGATTGCCAACACTACGGCAATTGAGATGACAGTGAACAGCTGACTGGAGTCTTTTTTGGTGTGTAGTCAGCTCGAAAAACTCATATCGAGTCACCTCAATCTATTTTGTAGTATATTTTTGTTTATAATTATTATGTCGAGTTGTTTCGGGAAATGGCGTTCCCGAAGTTGTCGGGAAGGCACAAATAATGCGTCGCGCTTCAAATATATATTTAAATGAGTTTAAATAGGCCAATAGCCTTGACCACCCATATTTAAATTGGAGTTGTCTCCAAATCAACTCTACCGATTTTATTCAAATTTTAATCAAGTGTGAAGATTAATGACAAACTCGTGTACAGAATCGCAAGTAAAACAACTTTACGGTTCAGGACTAATGGGCAAAAAACCAAAATGAACCTTGGCGATTTTAATCAAATACGATTTACGCCAAGAACAAAACAAATGTTAGGCCCTATTTGCATATTTTTCTGACGGCGCCCATGGTTTATTTTTCACTTTTTTACTAACAACTACCGATTTGTCATTTTTTCTGGTGAATAGTTTTGATTGTTTTTGAGGATGGGTGAGTGAGAAAGTTTGTGCAATGTTTTTGCACCAATTTAAAGTTATGTTGCCCCAAAAACTGGGAAGCAATAAAAACAAAACTGGGGTTAAACACGTTTCTTAAAAATCTCAGTATTTTGTTTAATTCAACTTTAGTGATAAACCTAAAAAATTGTAATTCTATCATTAAAACTATTGAAAACCTGCTAATTTTTATTAATCCTTTCGAAATACGATCTTTCAAAGAGAGGGTAAATAATGAAATTTGTCTTCACCCTATACATTATTATTTTTGAATAATAATATTCTCCTCCTTTCAGTTCATAGAATTTTCCTTTCTGTGGTAGAATCGTGTACAGATATTTTTGTTTGACACAACAGTTTCACTTGAACCGTTACTCAGTACTTTTGAGGTTATGATTATGAAAGTTATCACACCTACGTAGGTCCCAACATCAGTTCAACATTTCCTGTCCGAGACATCCACTTGAATGTATAATTGTATAAAATGAATTTAGAATGAAGTTAAGGACTTTGTACAAGCTTGTACTCAGATATCCGTTTTGAGAAACAGTGTAAACATAACCTCACATTTAATTTATCAGCTGTTCACATAATTAATATGAGCTAAACTGTATTACATTGGTGGCTGTGTTAATTCTTTAGATATTAATTGCATCGTTTTCTCTCCATATTAGTCTAGTAATTTAGTTTTTCGAGAACATGTACAACATAAATTGTGCAATCATTGCACAAACATTCATCCCCATAACCAAATAAAATCCGAACAAAATTTTTGGGAGTGAAACAAAACCTTCTGATTTTTTAAATCGTTTTGATCAAGTCACTTGTGCAAAATTTAATCAAAATCGTTCGAGCCGATTTTAAGAAATCGTAATTTTGTTTCTGATTCTTATGGAATCAACCTCCCAATATTAAGTCATGAAAAATTAAATAAGTCAGTAGTACAGGTAAAATTTGATTAGAATTGATTTTTAAGTTTTGGTTGTAGAACACTGCACATTTAAAAAAAACAACTTTTTTTTTTGATTCAGGGGACCTTGAAACGGATATATCCCCAAAAAACTCCGAAGTCGATTTATGACCCACCCTATAAATTTCCCATTTACGTATATGCAGGAAAGTTAAAGTAGGCCTAAATATATTTTTTTTGTAATTTACTATTTGCTTTTCAAGGTTATCCAACACTCAGCAGTGAACTTACTTATTAAAAATGTTGATTTCTTAGGCTGTTCGTGTGTTCTAGTAAATTACCAAGATTTATTATTTTTTTTACAGATTTTTCAGTTATTCTTTGCCTTCCAATAAAAAAACACAGCATCTTCCCAATTTAAAAAGCAACAACAATTAATTGTCTCTGTTGCATTATTTGTAAAATCAAAACCAAGCGGCATTAAAATGTTTAATGAACGCCATTTTGAAACGGTAAAGTGAATATTTATAACATTGTCTAGCAAACTAATAGTATAAAATATTCTACATAATTTGGTATTGCTATGTCAATCTGTTCCGAAGTTACATCTTATTTTTGAAAAAAAGACAGAAAAGGAACCATTTCTGGTCAGCTGTTTGTAGAAACTTCTTTATTTTGACGTCCAGTATCACATCAAAGTTTGGAACCTTTCTTACTGAACACCCAATAGATAACAACACCGTTTGAGCAACAAATACTAAAAGAAAGTAGGCCTACTTGTATTATACTTTTACCTTTGTTACAAGTCACAAGATAAAATATTAAGTAGCTTTTCAAGTATTTGTAATTATTGTTATCAATACAACGTTGTAAGAAAGAACAATTATGCGATGTATTGTTTGTTCATGTGATGCAAATACTGTGTGTCTATGCTTTGAGGCCTAGACGTCTTACATAACCTCATCACTGCTGTAAAGGTTAATTTATTCCAAGTGAAAGAGAATTAGTAGCAAACAGGTTATATCGAAAGTCAGAATGATTGGTAATAGTCTAAAACAAGTCATTTATAGACTGAGTTTGTTACATTTACACTTTATTGGAAAAAATAATCAGAATCTTTTTTCCGTGGAAGATGAAAAACTTGTAGAGAATTTAATTCTTGAATTGAAGTAGAAGGTCAAATTTTTGAAAATTTATTAAAACATTTGGTGAGTTAATTTACGAAACACTTAAATATTAGCTAATAGATTTTTAGTTTCATTACAATTTTTTTTCATTTTTCAGTCCGTTTGTTTTGTTTAAAATAAAAATAGTTATTTGTGCAACTAGTGAGCAAAGTGGCACTTTTTAAAACGAGAGAAAAATGTTGACGCACGAGGCTTGCCGAATGCGTCAATTTTATCGAGTTTAAAAAAGGCACTTTGCTCACGAATTGCACATTATACTTTGTCTACAGTTGTTATTTTGAGACAAATAAAAAACATACTTCAGCAGTAACACAATTTAATAAAACATTAATTTAATACAATAGTGTTCAACCTCACGTCAAAACTGAGGTTATTTATGAATATTACAAATAACTTAGGTGTATTGTTGAGGAAACGGGATTGCCAACTTCAAAACTCGGCAAACGAAAAATACTCTCCGTGTACATACACTGTCAATCATCTTTACGAATAATTACTTCCTTTTTCAACTTTAAAACGTTGTTTTGTTGTTTATTTATGTTATTTTACATGTAAGAATTAATCTAACCTACATACGGGACATTTCCTGTATATTATAAATCAATTCAAATAAACTTAACCTAAATTTTGTTTTGTTCTGTTGCCATTCGGAGTGAGCAAAGTAGTGGGCAAAGTGAAGCTGTTGAGAAATCAGCTGTTTTGCAAACTAATTTAAATGAACAAAATGCCACTTTGTCAACAACTGTAGACAAAGAATATTTTCAGTTTGTGTTTGATTATTTTTTATTTTATCATATACCAATGTGTTCAGAATTAAATTCCCTACAAGTTTTATTGAAATATTCTACGCGTTTATGAGCCAAACAAAGTTATTTCATAGAGGACTTTAAAAAAGTATGTTTTCGACTCCAATTGTATACGTTTTACTCCAGTTTTTTCATAAACCACTGGAGAAACAGTTCTAAAACCTACTTTTTCAGGTCAAATTACATATACAACCTCCCAAATTTCCCCCATAATTTGGGTCCCAGGGATTTCAGCAAAACTGAATTTTACTGGAAGATTAGTAATCAGGGCGAAATCTTTGATTTGCTCTAAACATAGGCTACAGATAAAATATATGTCTCGACGAAAAAAAATTAGCCCAAGATGAGCCTTCTACAATAATGGCAACTGGGTCAAATTGAATTAAACATTAAAACTTTTTTGAATAAATAAATAAAATTCATCGTAAACTAATAAATATTTTTAATGGTAACTTAAAGATCGTAAAAGGTTATTTTCTGAAAGTTTCAAGTGCCTGAGTGCTTTTCTCAAGGAATAAAAAATATTTGAAAATTTGATTGGTTTTTGTAATTATTTAAAATAGATTATCAACAGATTTTACCTTACCAGGTCTCAAATTAACAGTTTTTGAGTATTTTGTGAACAAAATTTGAAATACACATTGTAAATACTCTTTTAAACTATCAAAAAAAAAAAAAACCGTTGTTTAAAACAATGTTTCAGGTTTTCAAAGTTGGATCCCCTGAAATGCCATATATTTTATCATTAAATATATAGATCCATAATATGACATCTTGAAACTAATTACATTCAATAAATTTTCGAAGATTTTTGGTTAATTTTACTGGCCGACGTAATACAAGTTCAACGTACCCCCCCCCCTCCCCGAAGGCATAGTATTAGACGAATTTCAAAACGCTTTAATTTGCTGCACAGTACTGTATGGCGAATACTTAACAAAGAAGATGTTTACAGAAACTTTTTCTTAGTTTTGATGTGGCAAACCAACTCCTGAAGCTTAGAAACACAATTTTGCAACACGCTGTATATATACATATATTTCTACTTTCTTTTCCAAAAACAAAATGTAAATTAATTTTATTTTTTCGCTAATTATCCTCAGCTACTGCTTGTTTTGATTTATGGTTACAATTATTAATATTCTTGTATGTGCTTTGTCATCACATTAGGCTGAGTCATGTCTGCCATAATGTACATAGCAATGTATTATAATGATCTTGTTTATTATTTGAGTGAGGCATCAGTTGGAAAATATAATGAGGCAATTATCCGCATAACAGCTGTAGACTCATAAGTAATCTTTAGTTAAAGCTCAGAACCAATAGAGATTTCGTCATGTATGACTTGAGTAATCATCCTACAACATAAAAAAATCAAAGGAAGTATACTAGGGGCCTAGATATTAGACTAGAAATTTCTGTACACATTAAATTGAGAAACAAATCAATGCTTGTTTGGAAAAATCGTCGGAAAGACGTATTTGCCGAATCGCTAGACGCGCTTGCAACAATTGATTATAGAATGACAAATGCACAACTATTGAAAGATGTGGTTTCCCGCAGTGGCAAGCGCGTTAGTGTCAATATTAATATACAATGTATACAATGTTACGTTAGTATATAGTGTATGCCATTAATACGTCACCAATAGATTCTTTTGACAGCAAAGCCACATCCTTTTTTATTTTTTTCACGTATACGTAGTGATGGTTTTTGGTTTAGTTTTGTGATGTGTCAAAAAATCAGTGTCAAGATTATTTCGGATATAATACATGCTCTTGGAAACACCACTATCGAGTAAATAATAGACCGGAACTCTTCGTCTAGGAAATCGACGACGGTATTCTTCTAATGCAGCTCTAACTAAATCCGTAAATAAACATGTGCCAGCATGACATGTGTGAAAATATCCAGCATTCTATTAATCGCTCTTAACAGCTGATCACAATGAATCGTTTGAACTACAATCCAACAATGGAGTTCAATTACGAAAGTTCTGCCAACTATTGAACCTAAAATTATCATACTTTAAACAAAAATAAAACATCGGTTAATTTTTTAGATCAAACATATAAAAGTGTGGTTATCAAAGATGAAAATGACCAATTCAATTTTGGTTTTAGGCTAACTTTTGGTGTTGTAGATAATTGCTAAGAAATTATGATTTTAGTTTTTTGTCAAAAATTCGATTATACTTTGATCTACAGAAAAATGTAAAAAAAAAAATATTTGTCGTTAAAGAGGAATATTTTTTACATTTTTCATAAAACTATTTTTGTGAAATTTAACATTAAACGTTTAAAACAGCGCCCATTTTGAAAATTTACATAATAAAGTTTTGGTATAGTCTACTGGTGAAAATTAGTTTAAATAAAGTGTACACCAAATTTAAGCTTGAAATCTTTGTAATTTTTAAAGTTAAAATTATTTTTCTCAAAATACAAAATGACAGATAGACGGAAAACGAAGCGTTTCCGAATCTAAGTTTGTATGAAGTTATTTAGCTCTAGATTCATGGATCACTATTTGATTGTATAACATTTTTGGTGACTTTTTGCTTCGTTTTTATTTGATTTTGAAGATGGGTGAGTGAGAAAGTTTGTGCAATGTTTTTGCACCTTTTATTTAAATTTCACAAAAAGTTTATACTGGGTTAGGGTTCCGTTAAATTACGATGCATATTGTTTTCGATGAGTATTTGGTGTTGCAGATCAGTACAAAAATTTAATGTACACAGCTCGTTTTAAATGTAATAGAACCATATTTATTCTAATCTATTCCCACCCTAGACAATTTTCTCTGCAACCTGTTATTAAGCACCCAGTTATAGTCATAATATTAATTGTAATTCTGTCAACGGAACAACTTTCTCTTGGGCAAGTTGGCCAACCTGTTTTTCTTGCCCTTTGATGTTTCGTTTATTCTTATTACAAATCTATATCTAAACGAGCAATTCTTGTATTTTTATCTTGAAGTTTTATCGAGTGGTTAGGTTAGGTGTCATTTAGATTTATTGTATTACATAGCCTATTTTATTAGCTGTGGATTTGTGGAAAGCAATCTGATTATTTAAGCCCTTAAACGAGTTTTAAAGTCAAGACCAAATCAGTTGTTCCTGGCGCCTGAAAATGGTAGATTCATCCATTTCAACAAAATGCTTGTCTTCAAAATCCTTAAGCCATCAAAACAAAACCCTTACATTAAACACACTGCAGTTAACACCTTTGTATGTAGTCAGTCTCTCTCTCTCTCTCTCTCTCTCTCTCTCTCTCTCTCTCTCTCTCTCTCTCTCTCTCTCTCTCTCTCTCTCTCTCTCTCTCTCTCTCTCTCTCTCTCTCTCTCTCTCTCTCTCTCTCTCTCTCTCTCTCTCTCTCTCTCTCTCTCTCTCTCTCTCTCTCTCTCTCTCTCTCTCTCTCTCTCTCTCTCTCTCAATTTTGGATATAGTGTATAACATATATATCCACTCACAAACAATTTTCCATTGACATAAATCGAACAGAACCTGACCTGACAGAACAGCTGAAACACTGTTGGCATATATTAAAGGACAGTATTTTACCAGAAAGAATGTGGAACCAGTAGAGATTTGTTAGATTTCTACTCATGTAAATTCATGTGGCGCCGTAGGAACAAGGATGAAGATCTGTTTGACACTATCTGGAACGACATCGATTAGACTTGGGGTTAGGTTTCTCTTTTACATATTTCAAATTAGGTCTCTCTTGTTCTTTACCGACCCTGACGTTATTAGAATATTCGAGGACTAGTAGTCTTTAATTAATGCTCTTACTTTTTAAAGGCATAAGTACAAATGACACTACACGTTTATTATTTTAAAAAACAATAAATGAATATTTTTGTTACAGAAGGAGACCCCGTCCGATGTGAAACTTCACCTCGCCGCAGTAAATGGCAATTTGCAAAATATCAAGAAACTTCTTGACAGTGGAAAAGTGCACGTAGATTGCAGGGATAAGGTAGGCCTATTTGGTATTAGGCTTTCTTGAGAAGTAAAAGATAATTGTGGTTAGAAATCTGATATTTGGGTCTGATGATTTGATGAGAAGTCAGAATATAATTCTGTTATCTGGGGGAAAAAAAAAATGAAAGTTTATCTATGGTAAAAAAAGACAACTGAAATAAGTTTTTAATCTTAGACTAAGACTAAATCCGTAATAAAAATTAGAAATTTTTGATTGTTGGGAGATATACCACATAATATCCGGGGGGGGGGTGTTATGCCCTTAACCTAAGATAGGCTTAACCAAGGAAAACTGAGTTATAGTTTAGTTATTATAGCTCATTTATCACTGAGGATGACGACTTTATCGTTGAAACGCGTTTGATTAATTAAACGTAATTTGTGTGATAACTTGTGTTCGAGTTTTATTCTATCTCATCTGAAAGTAGGTTAGAATTATAGATGAGTGAGGTTGCACAAGGGGTTGTATACAAAGTGACTAGCCGGGAACAATGTGCGACTCTGAAGTCTGTCGCCCCCCAACCCCTCTCTTGTAACAAAGAATTTGGAGTGCACTCTTTGAAGAACATGAGAAATTGTTTACCATTTCACATTTACAGCTTTTTTGTGTGTCAAATACCTCACTTTACATACTGTGACATTGTAATCAATCCTGGTTTTAAAGTTATTTGATAATGATGATTATTAATATGGTTTAATCGGAAATTTCTAATAATTTGTGTATATAACAACACACGACGTTTCGAGAGTATAGATCAACTTTCGTTTTCAAGGGATAAACCTAGAGTATAAAAACACCAACATAGTCTATAGGGCCATGTTGGAAACTAAAACTAAATCTATAACCTGAGAAAGGAACCCCAGGTTACAACTAACTAGGCATAAGCAGTCAAAATTAAGAATAAACACAAATTGGAATAATATACCAGAAAAAACTTATATAAACAAAAAGTAATTGAAACCTCATATATATCTTATCAACCAAACCAGTATAGAAATATACAATTAGGGCTTTCGTTAATAAAAACTGAATGAAATATCGGAAATTATTCAACTATAAATAACTTCGAAATTTTGCCTCTTATTCCATAAATGGGAATCATGACGCGATCGAGGAATAAACTCTTAAAAGAGGGGGAAATGTTGTTTACCCCGATAAACAGTTAGGACAACTTTCTCTTGGCTCCACCCCTATAACAATCAGTTGATTGCCTTCCTTTGTGTAGTGAAGGTCTGTGTGTGTGAGGGGGGGGGTTATTTGATGACGTTTGTATTTAGTTTTAGCTTTAACTGTTCAAGCCTAGTTTTAGGTCTAAGTTCTTTTTTTAAATTATAGATTTAATTTTAGTTTCCAACATGTGCCCCAGGGTGTTTTTCTCTTTAATGATCTAGTTTGACACTTGATAAAGACAGTTGATTTATACTCTCGAAACGTCGTGTATTAGTTTTCATATACACAAATGATGGCAAATGTAGGCTACGATTGAACCACATTAATATCTGCAGTCAATGATTGGTTTGTTGTAATGGCTAACAAATTGCAATTTCCTCAAAATTATTCTATAGCCTAATACGTTTTTTATTTATGGTATGAGGATAATTCAATCTATATTATAAACAAATATTTCTGTATAGTCTTATCAATTTAGGGAATTACTTTAGAAAATTCCAGGTATGATGAAATACAAATCTAACCAGGGGAACAGCTTTGTGTTTTTTTTTCTGTTGTTTAAAAGATAAAAATGCTTTTCGGTCATCAACGCCTTCTCGAATACCTCCTCTAAAATAGCGTCAGGGTCGGATGAGAACAAGAGTTGGTTAAGAGAGAACAGATAGAAAAGATGAAAGAGAGGGATCTAAGTGTATTCCAACTAGACTCCCTGGGGATTACCAAGCCCGTACTCACTATGGTGAGCCCCTGAGGGGTTAATAAGTTATATGACAGTAAAATAAAATAAAAATTCCAAAAAGAAGAAGTGGAGATGAGGATAAAAAAATGAATGAAATCGTTTTTGATATATTCAATTATTACAATGGAGCCTAACTTTTGTTTCCCCCCTTTTTAATTAATGCCTCCAGAAGGTGCATTTTATAAAAATTTTTAAAAAAATGTTAGAAAGTGGTGTTGAACAAAAATCATAATTTCAGCGGCTAACCGAAACTTTGAACTAGATTTCAGTATGTTTGTTAGAAAGTTAGTGCATTATTGTTAACATTACATTATACTGTGTACTGTTAAGTGTCCATTGATTGTTTAGGATGGAACAACCCCCTTGATATTATCAGCTGCCAATGGACATGTTGAATGTGTGGAAGAATTATTGGACCAAGGAGCAGATCCTTTGGCTCGCAGAGTGGTGAGTCACTAAGGACAATCATGATACTTGTGAAATCCTACCTTGATAATAGTGTTATGTTACAGTGGTCAAGCATGGTGTAACTCCCCCCCCTCCATCCTTGTGGTAAACCTACTACTGTCATCTGTTGTTCCATGACTATTACAACCATCTATTGTGAGACTTAAGCCACAGATAATAATCCCTATAATTATCCCCCCCCCCATATTCTTAATTTCTATATATTTATGTAGCTTCATAGAGTGTGTTAGAAAAATATGGAAATGGCTTGATATTTCTAAAATTGCTTTAGATAGTAAGAGGTTTGACCTCTCATTTAAAGCTTTTACCTAACAAATCTACAGGATGCTAAAGTTTATTAGAATATACAGAGAGTTCCAAAAATTAACAAAACATAATTTTTCTCAATTTAAAAAAATTTTATTCTATTATTATTTTTAAATATTCTAATAGATCAATTTAAGATACCTAAAAGGAATTTTTAATTTATCTTAATAACAACCGATAACACTATATACAGGGTGTTTTAGAACACTTGTCGGATAATTTAGGTGATTCTTCCTGATGTTGAAGTATTCACAGAATAAGGATTAATTTGTTTGAAACGCGTTTAGTTGTCTGTCTGTCTGCTATTTTGTGTTTTGTAAAAAAAAAAATTTAGAAACAAATTAGATAAAGTAAAAATTTGGTATTCATTTTGTATATGTGACCTTTATCAATATACCAAAAACCATGACCTTGTTTTGTATTTTTTTCTAAATGGCGCATTAAATTATTAACGTCGAATAACTCTAAAAGTAACTTAATATAAAATTATGAATTACAAAAAAGTTTTCCATTTAAATGACAAACAAAATGGTTTTTGTATTTCTACTGTAGCTCAAAGAATAACAGAGTTACTGTAAAAAAAACTGAAAACAAAGTTTCTTGGCTACAATACCCAAAACAAAGTTGGGGTCAACAATAGATTTTATTATTACATGTAAAACATTATTATTATTATTAAAAAACATCATAATTCAAAAATAATTTGGTTTGAAGGTAATTTTGATTATTGTAAACAATTGCCAAGTTTATGTTTATAGTTTTTTGACAATAAATCGGTTATCCATTAAGCTACAGTAAAAATGCAAAAACCCCATTTTGTTTGTCATTTAAAAGGAAAACTTTTTGTCTCTTATAATATTTTATAAAGTTAACAGTTTTGGAGATATTCAATATTAAAAATTTGAAATGGACACCATTTAAAAAACGCAAAACAACGTCATGATTTTCGGTATATTGATAAGAGGTCACATAAAAAATATGTGGATCTGAATCTAATTAGTATTTCAAAAAAAATAATTTTTTTGGTCTAAACATAAAATGGTGGACAGACATTACTAAGTTTGTTTCAAACAAATAAATGCTTGTTCTGTGTTTACTTTATCTCCAGGAACAATCTCTTAAAATATCCCACAGAGTTCTTTAACAACCTGTATATTCGTATTTTATATTATTTAATACAGATTGTTATCATAAAGTCAACACTCTATATTGTTAATATTTGGAATACATAAATCAAATTTTGGAAATCTGTTTAAGTATAGATCTACTTTTTATTATCTCATATATACACAGTATGGAGAAAGTTATGTGCTAGATAAAACCATTGTCGAGTTTTTCGCAGAAATAAACTTTTTGAGGTTCTCAGAGTAAAAAGTTGTTTGGGAAATGATGTCCATCGTCTGTTCACTGTTCTAGAGCACAAAAGAGTGGAGTGATTTTAATAAAATCTGGTATGTAGGCGTATTTTGGCCATATCTCGATTTAAAAAAATATTTTTGATAACTCCAAATTGGATGGTAATATTTTCTCTAAATTTATAACAGAAATATTCACCAAATTTTGATAAAGTGGAGCCTCTAAAGCTTCAAATAAAATGTGTTGGTTGGATTCTCTCCAAAGCTGGTTCTCGAGTTGTCGATAAAAAACTAAATTATTTGTTGAGCTTTTATAAAAGACATATCTCAAAATTTATTCTTTTTATTTCATTCAAATTGGAGAGAAATGTGAAGATAAAGACTCTTAACTCGTGTGCAAAATATCATATGAAAATATTTCTGCTAGCTACTGGTAACTGTGATTGATGGTTTGATGATTAATGCCGCAATAAGAAAATTAAACAAGTAGATGGGTACATCATCGTACTTAACCAGCCCCATCGTTCAATGTAATACAAGTAGATCCTCTAAATGTAAAGTCCAAAAATTAGTTTCTTGGGCCTTATAGGAAATTTTGAACTGTGTTGGTAGATCAAGGGGTGGTAGATTGTGAAAGTAGATTGAAGATGACTACTTCAGTAATGAGGAATAACAACAACAACAACAACAAGAAAATATATAATTAAGTCGTCTTATGTATTTAAAAATTGGAACCAATTACAAAAAAATCAATGTTATTTTAATAACCTAAAAAAAAATAAAAAAAAAAAAAAGTTTTCCCAATTAGTGTTTTCCTATGTTAATATTGGCTAAGTTAAATTGAACACTGTATTTTGTGTATAAGCATAATATATTTAATTAATAGTTGAAGTAATAAAATGATTTAATTATTTGCAGACTGGCACAACAGCATTATTTTTCGCAGCACAAGCAGGCTACTTGGACATTGCAGAAATTCTCATTTCTCACCAAGCTTCAGTGGATACGCCTAGTGTGGTATGACACAGTTAGAAACAATACTTATGCCTAGTGATTAAATGAAGACCATTAAAACATTAATAGCATTGAAAGCTTAATGGCACTATTGTTTCTGTATTACAGTACTTTGCTTTGTATTATTCTTGCTCAACAACGTGTTCAGAAACGTACAATTAAACAGTACCACCTAGGCTTACTTAATTGTTTCTAAATAACCTAATTGGTGGTTTGAATTGTACACAGTGTGTCCATAAAATCATGGTACAGTTTCAAACTGTTATGGCTCCCAAATGAAAAATTTTAGGTGTATGAATCAGCTGTTATTCTCATAATTGGGTAATTATTGTTGCGTCATTTAATCTAAAAAATAAACACGACAAGCCAACGGACGACCCAACCGTGCAAAGGAAAGTTTAGTGTATTTTGTACTTTGTAAAATTAAATTCTGTAACTCTATTTCAGCATGACTATTGGTGTGTATTTCACGAAGAACCTTTACACAAAACTAATATTCATAGATGGGACAATAAGTTGAAATAAACTGCTTGCTTATTACACAAAAAGTGTTATAGGCTGTCAGTCAGCAATGAAACTGCTAAAAACATACAAAAAAGTTTGTATGAATCTACAATAGAGTAATCTGTTTGAAATATGCTCGAGAACTAGTGTTTTAAAAATCATAGTTCACAAGGTTTTGAAAAAATACGGGTCAGGTTTATAGGTTATAAAATCAGTTATTGTATGCTTTGTAGCTAAGTGATAACCTTAAAAGGTATGACTACTGTTGATATTCTAGATGAAATTAAAGCTAACGAGAATTTTTTGAAACAAATTAAGTTTAATGATGAGGCTATACTTCGCCAGAATTTACATCACCACAATGTTCGAATTGGGCAAGTGAAGTCCTTCACATGTTCATTGAACATGAGTTACAGCCCAAAAGTCAATGTTTGGTGCATTCTTGCTCAGCATCATATTGCCGACTCCCTTTTCTTCTATAAAAGTGGAATTGTCAACCTTGACATGTTGGAACAATATGTTCTTCCCCAAATCAAGGATGAAATTTTGGTTTTTCAGCAATGTAGAGCACTACTTTGCTATGCCAATGTTGTTCATGATTTCTTTGAAAACATTTCCTCGACATTGATTAGAATAGTTGGATAGACTTGACCACCATCCTAATCCAATATCCATGGACGTTTATTTATGAGGGCATGTTAAACAAAATGTCTTCAATGAAAGGATTTAGAACATCATACATTTGAGACAATTAATTCAAAAAAACAGTAGCATCAATAACTTTAGATATTCAATTTGAGAACAATTGATCGATTATGGGAAGAGCTTGCGTTCGCAAAACTATCCACCGGGCTCACATAGAACTCAAATAAACAAGAAAAAATGTTTTATCTGTTTTAAAAATTTTAATCCTATTTCATTCTTTATAAATATATACTTCCTAAAATAAATATATATTTCAAAACTCAATCATGACTTTACGAACACACTGTATATAGTTTTGTTTTACCATATTAATCACTCATTACTCTGATTTGCAAGATGTTTTAAATTAAAATAAAACTTGAACACAAGTATGATTTTAACTCTTATGATAATATTTTGAAAGACTTTCATAATGATCAAGGGCCCCACAAGGAGGGGATGATAATGTCAAAGTTCCTTTTCATTTTATTGCCTAATATTATTATTGTAACAGTAATTTATTTTACTTGCAATGTAGCCTAGGTTTGGATTAATAATCTTCACATTGCACAAGCATTTGAAGGAAATTGTTAGATTCACTTTTAAGAAATTAAGCCTTTAAAATCAACGCCATAGATGAATTATTTTCATTAATAACTCCTGAATTATCATTTTAGAAGAGGAGGCAATCAATATGTTTGTTCGGCATAATTTGATGAACACCATTAGAACTGATTTGAACGGAATTTTTCGTGATATGGCAACTATCCCCAAATTTGAATTATAAAATATTGCTTCATATAGTTTTGGATTTTTGGTATTAGGAGACCTTAAAATGGATATTTCTGTGAAAACTCAACATTGAATATTTTTGACACATTACATAACTTTCTCTACGGTATATATAAGAGATGATTTATATTATCCTTCTTTTACCTATTGTTGTTATAACAAAAATTATTTATGTTTAGATATTAACAGCTGTTCATTTTGTTTAGGATGGAGGGACTCCATTGTTTGTTGCTTGCCAGTATGGCAACCTGGACATGGTGCATCTGCTCATCAGGCATGGAGCCAAAGTCAATGCTTGCATGAAGGTAGGGGTACTAAGATAAGATTTATCTAATAATTTTTAGACTTTTATTATTCTTTGAGAATGATCGATTTAGAAGCAGTTGTTGTTATAGTTCAGACTGAAAATTTTTAACAGATCCTAGCTTTTCACAATTTTATTAACTAAAAAGAAAAACACTCCAAGATAGTTTTCATAAACACTTAATCTTTATAGGATGGTGCAAGTCCACTCTTCATTGCAAGTCAAAACGGACATGTTCGAGTAGTACAAAGTCTACTTTCCCATGGTGCAGTTATTGACCAACGTCGACTAGATGGAGCGACACCGTTGTGGATATCATCACAGATGAATCATGTGTCAGTGGTTAAACTTTTACTCAAAGTTGGAGCTGCAGTGGATAATATAAGAAGGGTAGGTATTATATTAAATAAGGATTAAAGTTATATGATAGTACAATATAAGAGTATTGTAGCTGTTATAAGAGCGGTTTGAAAAGTACTACTTTTAAATAAAAGAAATTGTTTTTCTCCTCAAAATTGTTACATTATAAAGAAATGCCGACAATTTATTAAATGTTTGACTCTGATCAGAGCCATAATTAAGTCAAAAGATTTCAGCTTTATTCATTTATCGAACTTGTGCTTATTTGCTACTGGTGGTAGTTCTGGTTAGAAAAAGAGATAGTAGGTTTGGAGTAGAGCATGTTATAAATGTTACCGATATTGGCCAGTACCTGATATTTTTATAAAAAATACATAAACATGACAATCATGGTATATAAATTATAAATTGTTACATATATTCCTAAATATAATCACCCCATGGCTATAACATACTCGTATATATATACGATCTACTCCACATTCACACGTATAGTATGTAATTCTTTACTTTTTTGTCTAATATGAAAAAGTAATTCACTTCCATCCACCCGCACGGCTATTTCCAACTAATCGATTTCAAGTCCCATTACATTTCCAGAACCACAATCCCCAATCTACGGCCACGCTGAAGCGAGCCCCAACCACGCTCAACTTCTGCTGATGAGCAACCACCCGGATCTCACCTCCAATTTCCAACCCGGCCTTTAGGGCCTACTATCCTGCTGTTTATGTACATAATCATAAAAAATGCACAATTTTTTAACATTGACCCCTGTTAAAAAAAAACAAAAAAACAGCTGATGTAAAGGCTTTTATTTTATTCTACACACCAAGACCTACACTTTCCAACAAAAACAATCCTAAGATAATTAAATGTGAACCATTGTTGATATTTTTCCTCTGGCAACTGTACTAATTTATAGGAATAGGTAACAAAATATTGGTAATAACAATTTTTTTTTTTTCACACACGTAAAAGGAAGAATTGGATATTTGAGAGTTCTTTATACTTTTTATATTAAATAAATATTTTAATTTTTCTGGTAAAAGTTTACAAATATTAGTGAATGAATTGAATCTCTATGTAGTAAATTATGAAACTTATTCGGTACAATTTAACAGTATTATGTAATAATGAAAATTCATCTTCTAGTTTTTACTTAGAAAGTTTAAAGGATTTTAAATAATTATTAGAGATGTATAGTTGTTTATTTACAGAACATGTAATGTTTGTTGAGTAATTATTATTGGATTTGTTTTTCTAAGATAAGGGTAAAGAAGAAAATAAAGAAAATAAAACAGACAAAATATAGAACTAGTTTTAAAAGATGTGTATGACCTTGTATAAATTAGAGTGAAAAGGTTATTTTAGCAACATAACAGCGTACAGAGTTGGAGATAAACGTACTTTACATATGACCATTGTATCAAACAATAAAAAATCATTAGAGTAACAATATAACACTTTAGCAACACAAGGAAAGCCAGTGGTGGGTCAGTCAAAAGAAGGGAGAAAACTAGAAACATGCACATCACCTTACAGTACAACCACACTCAAACTGTATGGGAACTTTCACACATGGCAGCTAAAATTTATCTCATACTTTCGCTGTATAACATTTTAAATTGTTTGGTACAATCAACCATTTTATTCGACACATCCTTAATGAATAGAGTTGTCGGTGAGGTGTTCAGTGGTCAGAAATAAGTCCAATGTGGTAGATGCGGCTAGCAATGGCATTTCACCAGAGTGACATTTTGTTGTAAGTTCTGTGTACGTAGGCCAAAAGTCTGCGCCGGGATATACAATGCTTTCTGTTTGAATGCCACTACGTTGCAATGGTTTGTTGCACCAATAAACTTCCCTAGGAATCTATCTGCAAAACCACTGTTGCTGCGACCTCTGGGCAATGATAAGAGATAATGAGTTGGAACTAATTCACAAGGGTTTCTCCATCTTTATTCTCCTAAAGGGCTTCAAGACATTTTAAAGACGGTTTAAAGAAAATCAAGTTATTTCTAATAAAATAATAACTTTCTATCTCTGAACGAAGCAAGTGTGAAATATGTTGAGGAGTTCATCTGATTTTATTTATCTTCTTAGTTTCGATAAGGACTACAAACCAGTTAAAGGTGGCCTTGTGTTAAAGGAAGATTTGGGATCTTGGTTTACAGTAGAAAGTTATGTGTAGAAGTAGTGAAGGTGTGTATCTCCGCTATTTATGCCATTCAAATAGGGCAACCTGTGTTCTCTCTTTGCAGGAGTATTCTAAGAATGATATTCTGCTAATTTTTGATATATTCTGCATAAGTCATCCAGTTCATTTTCCACCTTTGTTGTTTATATGGAAAAAAAACACTTGGTCATCATCGTGTCTTTAAAAAAAAAAGGAAGAATAGAAGATAAAATAAAGACCTTAGCCTTCGAATAATCTAATAACTTCAGGGTCAGAAGAAAACAAAAGTTGCTCAAGAGAGACATGAAAGGAATCTAACTCAAGACTACATGAAAAAAGGTGTGGATCCAGTTAAGTTGTTTGGGATTTCAAAGACCGTACTTATTAAAGTGAGGACATCTTCCATTTCAAATAAAATTTAAATATTTGATAAACTTTGTTTGACAAATACATGAAATGCTGTACATTTTCTTTTGTTCGTAAATTTTCTTCAATGGTTAAAACATTTAGTAACTGGCAAAATTCTTTTTTGATCGTTATTATAGCAGCATCAATTTTTTTTAGTTTTTAAAATTGTAATTTTAACTCCTCATAAGGTTTTAGTTACTTTATGTTTGTTTGCACAGGATGGAGCCTCTGCATTGTTTAAAGCTTGTCATAAAGGTCACATCGATGTTGTGCAGGAGTTACTCAAGTACAAACCCAGTCTGTCTTTGTTACCAGTAAGTATTGATTTAAAATATTTGAAAACATACCTCCATAGTGTGTTTATATACAGTATATATATGACGGAACAAATTATTTATTATATGATGAAACAAGTTGAAGGTGGTGCAATCATGATACTTAACCAGCCCTATCGTACCAATGTAATAGGAGCAGATCATCTTTTTAAGGAATGGAATTTCTCTCCTCTACAAGTGAACCCAGATATTTAAAAAAATTCAATTCACCTTTCTCCTAGGAAATATCCATTAGTTTCTGGTCTCTGCTGTTAACACTGAAAACTTGGACTAACTGTCAGTAATGAAATCCCAAATTGAAGTAATGTTTTGTTATGATGCTTTTTCTTGTGATATCTCCTGCACTGTCATGAAATGAAATTGTATTTGATCAAGTATATTATTTTATTCAAGTCTTTAATTCAGTAAAATTTATAATAAGTAAATGTGCAAAAACCAACATTTGCAAAAATTGTCTCACACACGCATCTTCAAAACCATGTCACCAAAAACATCAGTTCTGTAATTGTCAATCAAAAAGTAAAAATGAACCATGAATGTCGTTTTAGGTTTCAAATACCATGAATTGAAAAGATATTTAAATATGGCCTAATCTTGCTTTAGTTGTTTTATTTTACCGTCAATCTTATTCTATAAAAATCAAGTTTTTATTCACAGCAGTAAAGATTCATTTTTGTTTTCTGCTAAATGATTATAATAATATTTTTTTACTTGCAATTTTGCCGACTGGAATGGTTCATTATTTATAATTTTACTAAACGAAATCAGGAGAGCCAATTTTGAGAAATTACGTCGTTTGTTTATAACAGCCCCATGACCATTTCTTGTTTTCCCCCCGATAACTCATGAACCATAATTTTTGGAGAGATATCAACCAATATGTTTAGTTTGGCTTCTTAGAGTCAAAATTTAATCAAAATCGTTAAAATTGATTTTGAGAAAATGACATCTTTGTTTTTTTTTTCTTCGAGAAAATGAAGAAAAAAAAAGTCACAAGATATGTCTAAAATTTTTCTACAACAAAATTTTATTAAAATTGGTTCAACCGTTTGATTCATGTAATAGGCGCCAAATGATATTAACAGATATTACAAAACCACTTTTTTGGTATCAGGAAATCTCAAATCAAATGTATCGACAACAATTTTTTAACACATCATACAACTCTTTCTATACTATGTATATGTGTAAAAATACAACTGTAATGAAGTAATAAATTTGTTTTGTTTTAGAATGGAGAGTCCGTCTTACATGCTGCATCTCTGTTTGGTCATCTTAACATAGTAAAACTGTTGCTTCATGCTGGAGCTAATCCTAACCTAAAAAACTCAGATGGAGCAACACCAATAGAACTTGCATTAGAAGGAAAACACAAACTTGTGGTTGAGTATTTATGTCAGGCTTTATCTAGAAAGTGAATGATCAGTGCGTCATTGTAACATGAGAATAAAACAAAGACACTTTAGTAGTTTATAAAAGTGATTTATCAAAATACTGTTGTTTTTCTATTTAAGGTTGTTCATTGTTGGATAAAAGTTTTAAGTTGTATAAATATATTTATCAAAAGTACTTATTTCCTTCACTAACTTTAAAGCCAGAGCTATGCTTACGTTTTTGTTACTGCATCATTGTAAATGCAAATTCTATAAGGGTGTGATCGTACTAAATGCTGCATTTGCTATTTAGTTATGACATGATATCGGAGTGTGAAGACCAAAGTACAACTAGATATTACAAATTTTATCATGAAAAATGAACACACGAGACTTTTAAATATGAATTGTTCACTATTTTTGACATACTCTAGGAATATATTGCCATATTATGGTCTATTTTACTGTCATATCAAATATGGTGTTCTATGGGGAAATGCTTCAAAGAGGTCAATGTTACAAATTCAAAAATATGTAGTTCAAGTTATGTTTGGTAAGAAGTCTAAAGACTCTTTACCATCCTCTTTTTAAAAACTAGATATTTTAACTTTCTCCTCAATTCAATCTTGAGTGTCATTATGTATTCTAAGTTTCACACAGAAATAGACCATAGTCAAATACATAGATATAATAAAAGAAAAACACACAATCTAATTTATAACAAAATATAGGCTTGCTCAAACTATAAAATCACTAGCAATTTCTGGGGCTATCCTCTACAACTGTCTTCTACATAAAATCAAAATAATAACAGAAGAAATGTCTTTCAAAAAAGAAATATTTCAATATTTAAGATAAAACATTTTTTATTCTATAGATGAATGTATGGGACAGCCTTCTATTTAATGACAATAGGGTTTTGGGATGTGTACGATTTTGATGTTGTTTGTTGTAGTGTAATTTTAAAAAAAGGTTAATACAATGTCCAAAATTGTCTCCTAGCTGGTAATAATTGGGCATTTGTCTGTATTAGTAAACAGTATATGTTATACTATTTAACTGATTTCATTCAAATTTAGCAGGTAAGCTCAGATTCATGATTCATTGAATTAATTTGTTAAACCAGAAATATTGGTCTGATCATTTCAAAAAGAAAGCAGATTTATTTCTCAATTAATTTTTACTTGAAAGTTGATTTTTATAACATACCACAATGGCTCATTTTGATTTGCTATAAAATAAGCATCAAATCAATCGTCTTTTTTTTTTTCAAAATAAGGGTGATATAATTAAATAAATGTTGCCAAAAACATTGCACAAACTTTCTCACACGCCCATTCACAATCAAAATACTAGCCAAACAAAACTCATTGCCACCAAAAATGTCTGAAATAATGAAAATCAACCATGGATCCACTCTTGGTTTTGCAGATTATTTAAAAGAATTTTTAAATTGTCTAAAATTCCTATACCTTCATAGACTTGTATTAAGCAGAAATATTATAGGATGAAATAGAGTTTAAATTATAACAGTCAATGTTAATTTTTTGGTTTTTGAAAATTATTCCTATTAATTTCTATTATTTGTAATTTTATACACTAATGTGGATTATTAATCTTCATATTTTATACAAAATGTTAGTGAAATCAGTAGAGACGATTTAAAAAAATTATGTATTTATAACAACTCCAAGAACTGGCATTTTGAAAAGCTGACAATCAAATGTTTAGAGTTTTAAGGGCTATACTTTAGCAAAATTTGATCAAAATCATTTGAGTTGATTTAAAAAAAAATTGGAATTTTCTATTTTTGTCGTATGGTACATATCCCCAAAGTTTTAGTTATGGAAAAAATTTAACAAAGTCCAGATATGACCACAATATGTCAATATACCAAATACCCAAGCAAACATAACTAGTAACTAAAGAAGCAATGAATCATGTTAATGTGATGACTAGGTAGCAGGAACAAATACACAAGCTTGCTCTGGTCTTTAAAGTTTTTGATGTTTAGGATAACAAACAGATGAAAATATTTTCGTCCTGTTCATTGTGTCAAATGTGTTTGTTAGATATTAGTTAGATAATAATATTAATTATCATGTGACTGTTTATAACTTAAAGTTACCAAGGCATCAAAATAGTTAAAGCTTATTTAATTATTTAGGAACCAGGTTTTACCCTCTAGTATTTCCTAACCTAGAAGTCTTTTTGTTTATTTTAATCAGAAGTACCGTACCTCAGTTTCATTACTATATAAGCGAGAAAAGAATTAATTATTTCTTTGGATAGAATATAAGTAACAAAGAAAATAACTGGTGGAAAAATATTGCATGAACTTTCTCAAATACCCATCTCCAAAACTAGATAAAAACAAACCAAAACTAATTGACACCAAAAATGTATGTTTAGTAATAACTGTCAGTCAAAAAATGAAAATGAACCTTGGATTCTGTTTTCACAACAAAATATACAGTAGAGTCCCAGTAATTGAGCTAATTGGGGCTAAGGTCACCTCGAATTGCAAAAAAACTACTTATACAAAAATAAAAACAAAATATAAGGTAGTGTGTACATCAATTTTTAATGAGTATAAATTAAGGTTAAATAATAATATATTGCATACTTGTTTAGGCTAACATTATTAAATTAACATAAAAAAGAATAAACATTTTTTAAATTGTCCAGTGTCTTTATAAAGGTTTGTTTTTTAGCAGTAATGTCACACCATAGTGTCAATCAGGTATCTTCCGTTTGTTGCTTGACATAAGCCAATGTCATGTCTAGCAATGCCAAATCTTCCATATAAATCATCACTGGTATAGTCTCTCTAAACACATTTTCGATAATATTAGCTATACCAGTCAACCTGACACTAACTTACATATTTTTAGCGACAAAAGGTGGCTCGACTACGATTCTAAGAGTCTAGTGAACTAAACAGTGCCGACTGTACGTGTTAAACTTACGCTGAGCCATCAAGTTCTCTTTTTTAATTTTAATTTTGGTTTAGGGTTCATTAAGCTCAAATTAAATGAAAAACCAGTACTCTATTATAATTATGTATTTAAATAGAACCTAACACTTTGCTTGTTCCACAAATGCGTCCTCAGCGTAACTCTGTAATAATTCAAAAAAAGAGGAGGTGAAGTTACTTTTAATTGTTATTAATTTGTTAATTTGCTCGACTATAGGGCGCCAGGTTTGCTTTAGCATACCAATTTAGAAAAAGAAAAGAAATGAATTTAAATATTTAAAAGAAAGAAAAAATCTCTTTGGGGTCGCAAGTTCTTTTTACAGTGTACTTACAGTGGATCTTGGTTATAAATGAGAACACTTTGGCTGAAATGTTACAAAGAAAACATTTATTAAACATTCAAAGAAACATCCTACAAATTATTATTAACAACAAAAAAAATCATATTATAAATACTAGTTATCCTCTTTAGTTTCAATAACAAATTATGAATTTATATTTCCTTTATTTCTTTCTTTCAAATTAATTAATTTTATCTTTAAAAATGCTTTTACCAATAAAATTGTTGCAACAGGAATTTTATCTATGAAATTTTTTAGTAACTTTGTAGCTCTAAAAGAAAAAATGAAAAGATTCTATTTTCATTAATTAAAAGTTTCATTTTACTAGTATCTCTTCTAGTAATAATCTACTAAATTTTCTTTAAATAGATAAACATTTACAAAAAATTAATTTAAAACATAACACAGGTTATTAATCAAACAAATAATATATAGCGTCTATACCACAACGCCGATTTAAATAAAAAACATTGTCTGAGTCCGAATGGAAAACTGATGTCCTACAAATTGAAGTTCTACGGCTTGTAGAGGATTCTCCCTCGTTCAGAAGTTGTTTTCTCCAGTTGTTGAGAATATTCATAACTCGCGTACATAAATTATTGTCTTTTATGTTCCCACGTTATTGTCATTGAAACACGCTCTTTATAGATTTTTTAAAACACTTTCGATCTCTATTTGAGACAAAAAATCAAATGTACATTGTTCTAATAGAACCTAGAAACTCTTTCTACGATCTTATCTCTCCAAACACTAGACTTCGACTTTGAAAAACACAACTTGTCCATTTTGAGCGGTTAACTCTAACTCCACAAAACACATCCAGTCCCTTCAAGCTCTGGACTTAGACTGACTTTACCATGAGGCAAATTCCTACTTCCGAAAGCGTTCTTTCCGGTTACTGTTCCCACGTTTTACCGCACTGCCGTAAAAATACACATAATTTACATAACAAAACAAACAAACTAAATTACATTAAAATTAAACATGATTATTCATACTGTTGTCTTGAAAATCCATTTTTCTTTTATTAATGAAGTTACTACATTCAAATTATTATTTGAATTTATTATCTCTTTGGCTTAACCGCGTCTTTTAAATGAGTCTATTTTAAAATCTGACTTTTCACATTGTCACAAAACCCCACAAGGTTTGTATTTCAATACAGGTATTGGAATACAAAGCTTTTATATATATATATTTCAAATCGAAGAAAAAGAAAAAAAATATTAATGGATGTTCAAGACATTTCATTTCAGAAGCTAAGGACCTCATGAAAGAAAATAAGTATCCCTAGTATACTCAATTTTAAGAAAGATTCTCTTTTCTTATAAAAACTAAAAAATCTATTTATTAATAATCCTATTTTACTATCTCTATTTGTTTGAGTCATCATAACTCATTTATAAAAAGAAAAAATATATACGAATCAATTAGTGCCAAGCCTTATCTCTATTTATACAATAAAACTCATCATCAGTTTCCTTTCCAACCTTGTTGGCTGAAACTTTCCATCAACATTTTTTGTTGACAGGATCCCGTCACTCAAAGCTTATCTCCCAGACAGCCGTCTATATACTTTTTCTCGTCTCATCCTCTTTGCCAAGACGACATTTCTACATCCTTTGAAAATCTACCTTTGACTCTAGATATTCATCTGAATCATTTTTCAATTAAACACAATTACAATTTAAAACCTCTCATTTTAATTAACATTTTTACGAAATTATTTACTTATTACTCAACATTACTTCAATTCACCTTAAAACTTTTCAATTATCATCTTATATTATTACTCATTTTAATTTAAACCCAATAACTATTTATTCTTACTTAAAATCTCAATTCTCTTTTGTCTTGCTGGGATAACATGTTAACTACTGATTCTACAATTACCAAAAACTCTTTTCTTCAACTAAAATTCAAAAATATAATATCATTATTATCAAAAAGAAATATAATTACTTACAAAACTCATCTATTTATTTAAAAATTACCTCTTTACAATTGTATTGTCTCTCAGTATCCTATCTTAAAATTATTTCCATCTTATCTTTCATATTTTAATAATTCAAGTTGCATTAATCCCAAAAAAAATTCTTCATAATAAAAAAAAAAACTCCTTATTATTTACCCATATATTATTTCATAAATAATCTCCTTATTTCAACGTAGCTTCCTTCAAAAATCATAATAATCGCCGTATTTCGTAGACTTCCTTAAATCTCCTCTTGTTTCATTAAAATCGTCGCATATTTCCTTTATTTCATTAAAGTCGTCGTATATTTCCTTTATTTCATCGCAGTACTCAAAAAACCTCTTAAAAACTAAAATTTACCATTAATGCAACCTAACTACTCTTTTTATAAAAGCTTATTAACAGAACAACTTCATTTTAAATACCACTTTACTCAACAATTCTGTAAAGTCATCATCTTCATATAAAACTCAAAAATCTCTCATTTAAACTACTTCTTATTAAAATCTTCTTAATCATCTATTACTTGTATACAAAAACTTCAAAAATTAAAAAAATTATCATTGCTTTCCCAGCTAACAACGTATTTCATCAAAATCTTTAGACACCTTTATCAAATAACTTCTCACAATCATCTATTGTTTTAAATTTAAACATTATTTATTAAAAAATCGTTAATTATTTATTTCATTTATAAATTTCATCAAAATCTCTTCATTTTATATTATTTATTACTCCTTCCTTTAAAAAACAAAAACTTAACCTCCTTTACTCCTTTTTTAACATCAAAAAACTTAATTATTATCTGTCTTGGCAAAACTCACATAAATTCTCAAACTTTACACAACTATTCTTCATATTTTCAAACCATAAATCACTTAAAACTAACAATTTTTTATCTCATATTATCTAATAATCCTTAAAATTTATCAATGTCAAACATACAACTTATCGTTTTACAATTTAACATCTAATTACCTATCCTAATCAGCTAATCAACATTTTTACAATTTTACAGAACTTTTAACTTTATTCCATAAAAACTCTCCTTTTGTCACGTCCGGTTTAATCTCGTATATACAGATCGATCACTTCTATATATATATCCTACAATTTGTTTTCAATCAACATCTGTCTAAAATTTATTACATGAAGTTTTTTCATGTAATAATGTCACACTTTTTTATGCATTTTTCTTCCTAACCTCTCCTACAACAGTTCTTCTAACCGCCTACTTTATACCGTGCATACTTCTAATTGCTCTTTAGACTCTTACACAGAGTAACATGTTGTGATGTTGAAATGTGCAGTGGTTGAATACAATATCCCTACTTGATTCAAGATAAAGCCCAAAACACATCCCTATTTCACAACACGCCCTCTTATGCAGTCTCAGAATGCCTTATTCTTACGAATAAAACATTCTATTTTGACTACACAAACGCCTACCTCCTCCCAAAAATGTTCATGTACTCCTTAAATGCATCTACACGAAGAAAATTTTAAAATTCATAAAAAATTTCATTAAAATCGTTTCATCCAAAGTTGAAATAAAGTTTATTTTACCAAGCTTATTACTAGCATCGTCGATTTTCTGTTTATGTAATCCTTTCTAGATGTTATTATTCAAATTCAAAAAGAAAATTTTATTTTTTAAAATTTATTCTAAGTCCTTTACTTAGAAATTTTACCTTCAATACTATTAAAGTTATTTAAGTAATCTACTTTTGTTCTTGTTTACTTTATTTAAAGCCAATTATCCTTTATTTAAGTAGTTTTTTATTTGAAAACGCAAGTTAATTTTCGATTATACGTCAAAAGTTTTTCATTTTCAGAACAATAATTCTGTCACACGCTGTATCTCGTCTTAATGTCATGCAAAGGAATTCTAGGCCTGGTTTAAGCATAAACAAGTCCCCTCAATATGAGACAATCCTTATCTGTCTACTGATAAGACATGAAACCCTTTTGGTTCCAATACGATCTGCAAATGAATTTCAACTCTCTCGTCACATTTTATTGAATATTTAATATTGAATCCACCTACTTAATATTGAATACTATTTCTTCAACGTTACTCTGAATCCTCGCTTCGAACTAATCTGCTTTATCTTAACACGTAAAATCAATATTTATCTTAGAGTAAACAACACTCGGTTATTTACTAACAATCTTGCATCTTTCACTTAGCAAATACCTAAACGTTTCTAAATATTATTTCTTCTTAATCATACTAGCTTGGCATATAATTATTTTCTATATTTCTGTCTTAGCTTACAAAATTTATCAGTACACACAAATTATTAGTATTCATAACTCTTAATTATTTATTTTCAAACTTAAACTTACTTATTAACAAAATCTTAACTACTTTTTATTAATTATTTTAAAAATCAAGTCCGTGTGTTTATAAAATGTCCTTACATTTATTTATTCATTCCAAATTTCCATTTATTATGACTCAATTATAAATTATACATTTTTTACGATGGTTCCCCGATTGGTGAAACATTTTGTAAAATATAACCTGCTTTCTTAACTTAATTACAACGTTAAATACTCCTGTCCACATGGACAGTTTGTCTACCATAGTCATCATAACAGACCCTTTCCTAACAAAAGATCGCCCTTTGTTATTGTCTCGGAGTACTGACAAAACACCTTTCTCTTTCTCCCTTACAAACATAACTACATTTCTCTTTCTCTCAAACATCTTAGAACCTACTGACCTAATTTCAACATCTGTTCGTTCAGGAATTCTAACCCCACCATTCTTATACACTAGTACAAAACCTTCTTTTACTATTTCTACATTTTTACTTTCAAGATTATATTTAAAGTTACTTTTTTCACAAAAACTTTTAATTTCTTGTTCTTGTATTCTAAAAATATTTCTAAATTCTAACATCGCATATTTTTCAAAATCTACAATCCTATGGTAAACTCGTTTTTTAAGATAAACAGCTGATTCCTTTATTATTAGATTATTTACTTTTACTTTGTTTTTCAAATTACTTATACCTATTCCAACCCCACTAGACATATTAATTTCAACATTATTTGCTGTTTCTGGATATACCTTGTTACCTAACCCATTATTCATCTTTTTAGCAATTTCTTGAACACAGTCATTTACACAATTATCCTCTATTATTATCAAATCATTTGACATGTTATTTATTTCATTAAAACTGTTAATTTCAATTTCAGCTATTGCTTGATTTAAATTATTATCTAAATTATTAATATTTTCTACTAAAACACCTTCTACACTATTAATCTGTTCAAATTCTACTTTTTTCTCACAATAGCTTACTTCAATTTCTACTTTATTATTAGTTTCCATTACATTAATTTCCATTTGTTTAATTTCCAATTTAAGATTCTGTTCTAATTTTACATAATTTGGTTTTAATTCAACCCTCATTTCTTCAAATTTTTTACACATTGCTTCTTTTAAGTTTAAATTATCTTGTCTTAGTTCTAATTTACTCTGTTTCAGGTCATTATTTATTTTATCAAGTTTAACATTATTCTGTTCAAGTTTAATATTAAAATTCTCTAGTTTTTCATTAATTTCTAGTTTATTCTGATCAAATTTATTACTTATTTCTAATCTACTTTGTTTAATATCATTACTTATACATTCAAATTTATTTATCATTATCTCGTTTAAGTTCTAGATTATTCTGTTTTGTTTCTAAGCTACTTTGTTCAAATTTCTGATCAAATTTACTCATCAATTGCTCAAACATACTCTCCATTTTCTTATTTTGATCATTATTTTCCAATTTCTTACCTACCCTAACCTCTTCGGTTACACTAACCTGCTCAATTACCCTAACCTGTTCAGCCCTTAGATTCTTATTATTATTATTAGTACCCTCCATTTTCTTTAAATTTTGATCTTCTTTTACCAAATTACTATTTTTATTTATTAAATCACTTGAAACCTTATCTTTTCCATCAAAATCATTAACCCCACCATTCTTCTTAACTTTTAAATTTTCAGTATTATCTACCTCATTGTTTACTTTATTATTATTACTATCTAAATCTACATTTTGATCTAAAATACTTTGTCCCTGTTGATAAAACAATTCATTACTACTATTACTTTGTGTTGTTATAGAATTTTGATTTCCTAACCCTACCTGTTCATCATTATTATTAACATTTACAATTTCTGACTCCTTTTTTACCTTACTATATTTAACACAAAACATTTTAAAAAAGAATCTTTCTTATTATTTTTAAAGAGAGTCCTTACCTTGATTTTAAGAGTTCTCATTGCCAAAATCACTGTACTTTCGACTAAAAAGGCCCACAGTTGCGGCGACATTTGTAATAATTCAAAAAAAGAGGAGGTGAAGTTACTTTTAATTGTTATTAATTTGTTAATTTGCTCGACTATAGGGCGCCAGGTTTGCTTTAGCATACCAATTTAGAAAAAGAAAAGAAATGAATTTAAATATTTAAAAGAAAGAAAAAATCTCTTTGGGGTCGCAAGTTCTTTTTACAGTGTACTTACAGTGGATCTTGGTTATAAATGAGAACACTTTGGCTGAAATGTTACAAAGAAAACATTTATTAAACATTCAAAGAAACATCCTACAAATTATTATTAACAACAAAAAAAATCATATTATAAATACTAGTTATCCTCTTTAGTTTCAATAACAAATTATGAATTTATATTTCCTTTATTTCTTTCTTTCAAATTAATTAATTTTATCTTTAAAAATGCTTTTACCAATAAAATTGTTGCAACAGGAATTTTATCTATGAAATTTTTTAGTAACTTTGTAGCTCTAAAAGAAAAAATGAAAAGATTCTATTTTCATTAATTAAAAGTTTCATTTTACTAGTATCTCTTCTAGTAATAATCTACTAAATTTTCTTTAAATAGATAAACATTTACAAAAAATTAATTTAAAACATAACACAGGTTATTAATCAAACAAATAATATATAGCGTCTATACCACAACGCCGATTTAAATAAAAAACATTGTCTGAGTCCGAATGGAAAACTGATGTCCTACAAATTGAAGTTCTACGGCTTGTAGAGGATTCTCCCTCGTTCAGAAGTTGTTTTCTCCAGTTGTTGAGAATATTCATAACTCGCGTACATAAATTATTGTCTTTTATGTTCCCACGTTATTGTCATTGAAACACGCTCTTTATAGATTTTTTAAAACACTTTCGATCTCTATTTGAGACAAAAAATCAAATGTACATTGTTCTAATAGAACCTAGAAACTCTTTCTACGATCTTATCTCTCCAAACACTAGACTTCGACTTTGAAAAACACAACTTGTCCATTTTGAGCGGTTAACTCTAACTCCACAAAACACATCCAGTCCCTTCAAGCTCTGGACTTAGACTGACTTTACCATGAGGCAAATTCCTACTTCCGAAAGCGTTCTTTCCGGTTACTGTTCCCACGTTTTACCGCACTGCCGTAAAAATACACATAATTTACATAACAAAACAAACAAACTAAATTACATTAAAATTAAACATGATTATTCATACTGTTGTCTTGAAAATCCATTTTTCTTTTATTAATGAAGTTACTACATTCAAATTATTATTTGAATTTATTATCTCTTTGGCTTAACCGCGTCTTTTAAATGAGTCTATTTTAAAATCTGACTTTTCACATTGTCACAACTCATATTTTATTACAATCAAGCTTTTACTGACAGTGGTCAAAGTTCATTTGTGTTTTTGCCAATTATTCCTAAGCAGTAATAATTTTTACCTGCAATTTTGTGTCATTAATCTTTACATTTTCTAAAATTTGAACATTACGTCTTTTTATAGCGGTTTCATGATCAATGTTTTACTGAATTCATGATCTAATCATTTTTGGAGAGATGGTGACAAATTTTATTTGGGTAATTAAAGGTTACACTTGAGGACAATTTGATCAAAATCGTTATAGTGGATTTTGAGAAAATTAGAATTTTGATTTGTGGTATATACCTTCAATTTTGAGTTAAAGAAAAAAAATATCTCAAAATTTGTCAAAACTCCCAGATACCAAATCTGATTAAAATCGATTCATACATTCGGGCTTCAGACACATATGACTACATCCAAAACCACTTTTTTTTCGACTAATAACAGATATATCTGCAAAAAACTCAATATAATTTTTTCTCTAATAACTTTCTCTATACTTCGTGTTGTGAGTAAAAATGTGGTCCCTTCAAAATAATATGGAAAATATTTGAGTTATGTTTTGTCAATAAAATGGAAATTGTTATGTATTAAATAAAATTCTAGTTTATTGTTGATTCCAATTAATAAATTTATTGCTTTCTAAATTGTTAATTATTTATATGATTGATTATTTTTATTAATGTTAAGTGTATTGTAAATATTCTTTGATGAAATGTATTATTTGTTTGATAATTATTTACTGTAATCAACAGACAATATTGAATGCAAATTGAAAACAAAAACTTTTTTGGTCACCACTGTTTTATATATATGAAGGAAGAAAAGGACATAAAGTGCCAGAGTCAGAAAAGTACAAGAGTTGATCTAGAGAGACCTAACAGAAAAGATGAAAGAGAAGAGTTGAATCCAAGACGACATAAAAATTAGTGTAAATCCACTTAGTCTCTCAGGCTAAGCCTGTACTCACTATAAGTCAAAACCCCTGAGGGTAATTTTTGATAAGTATTGCTCATTGTAAGTATTATTAATATGGTTTATTCAGATATTTGTCATACATTTTACAACTAATACTCAACATTTTGAGTATAAAACACCAACATAGCTTAGTAGCCTTGGGTCATGTTAGAAATAAATCTATAAGCTAAGAATAGAACTCAATCCTAAAACTAGGCCTGACCAATCAAAAGACTAAGAATAAATACAGATGTGGTCAGATAAAACTATGACAAATAGGCCTACACTACAGAAAGTTTTGCAAGCAACTGATTGTTAAATGGATGGAGCCAAGAAAAAGTTGTTCTAACTGTTCAGGGTCTGAATAAGCCATATTAATACGAGGGTCGTTCAATAAGTCCTTAGAAAAAAATCATTTTTTTGTGCATTTTTTTTTCCCCCCAACATAATCTCCTTTCAACTCTATACATTTGTTTATGATTTATGATTTATGATTTGGAATGGGGTGGAATCCTAATTTGAGAGGGATTCCCTGTACGTCAACCATTGGCTTATTGTACCCCCTGTGTGCCGTTCCTGGAAGATTAGAACCCTGTTCCTCGAACGAGGTTCAGGATTTTTTCCACCAGGTACGTATCCTCTTCATCTCCCGGTTGCTGGATACCAAAGAGCTCCCTCCTTCTGCGCTCCAGCATCCCGCAATCGAATATGACGTGTCTTGCAGACTCCACGGCCTGCCCGCAGAGCCGACAGCTTTGGTCTCCTTCGAAGACTCCCACTGTTGCAAGATGTTTAATGAACTGGCCATGTCCAGTGATTATATACATTTGTTTAAGCGGTTTTCCAATTTTTTTACGTTGTCTTAAAAGTAGGGTTTTGGACGCTCCACCAAGCCATTTCTTCAAGTCTGGAAATAAGAAATAGTCACTGGGGGCCAAATCTGGTGAATACGGTGGATGTTGTAATAATTGGAACTTTAATTCCATAATTTTGGCCATCGCAATTGCGCAGGTGTGCACCTGTGCATTGTCTTGATGAAACAAGATCTTTTTCTTTTTCAGATGAGGATGTTTTTCCTTGCTCAGCCGTTCCAATAATAACACATAATACTTTCCTGTTATCGTTGTTCCCTTTTTCAAGTAATCAATGTAGATTATTGCGTGAGCATCCCAAAAGATTGTGGCCATAACCTTATCGGCCGACTTGACTGTCTTCGTCTTCTTTGGAGCTCGTTCGCCTTCAAAAATCCACTATTTTGACTGTTTTTTTTGTCTCTGGAGTGTAGTGATGTATTCATGTTACATCAACAGTTATATATCTATGCAGAAACTCACCAGATTGCGACGGAAAAGCGTCAAAACAGCCTCAGAGTCAACCACACGATTGCGTTTATTCTCCACTGGGAGCAAACACGGCACACATCTCGCCGAGATTTTTTTCACACCCAATTTTTCGTGCAAAATTGAAACCACTGTAACTTGTAATAAGCTTGTGGCCTCAACTATTTCAAGTACTTTGATTCGTCAATCATTAAAAATCATATTATGGATTTTGTCAATCATTTCGGAGGTAGACACTTCCACAGGGTGTCCGGATCTGCATTCATCTTTTGTAGATGTACGACCACGTTTAAACTCATTCACCCAATTGTAAACACAGGAGCAGATGTGCCATGAACTTCGTCCAACTCAGCTTTGATTTCTTTCGGTGTCAACCCTTTCAAATACAAGTGTTTCATCACTGCTCGAAACTCACTTTTATCCATTTTTATAGACAAATTAAAGTTGTTTACTTCAATCGACAACAACAATTAAACTATGTGATGGATACAGCTGATTACATTAATTTAACTTTAACAGCTGACTAGTTAGGAGTGATACTTAATGGCAAAAATTTATTTTCGATACTACGAACGCCATCTCTTGGATTTTCTAAGAACTTATTGAACGACCCTCGCACAATGATAAAATAACCTTAAAATCATTGTAAATAGTCTAAATTTATTTACTGTTACTTTTCTTGTATGTTCAGCTTAAAGTTTTAAGAAAATTCAGCTTAACTTAAACTAAAATGAGTATTGTAAATGTTAATGCAACTTTTATTTGTCTTGATCAATGAAAGATAATGTACATAGTGAATACGTAGTTAAATACTGAATTAAAAATGAATCTCATCTTCCATTTTTCAAATAAGCAAATTCAAAAAATAATCATTAGAAAATTGAAAAGTAATCAATCTTTTTTTTATTGAGGTGGTTTGTGGCTCAATAACTTTTGAAGGACATTTTTTCTACAAGTCGTAATACATATAGGCCTTTACTATTGTGTTATAATATATGTTCAATTGAATTAGAGCATTAATTTTACAATTATAGACTGTGACTCGTAGTTAAAAAAATTTAAAGTCCTAAGGCAATCTTCTTCAGTCCACTTCTAGTAACTTATATGGATATTGTAGAGTTGCAAGCTGTATTCTCACATACTACTTAATTTTAACACACTTGCCTATGGATTAGATTGATCTAAACTTGTAATAGTTTTTCAGGCGATGTTAGATTTTAAACAAGTTCAACCATCAGACAAAATATTTTCTTTCGTGAACTCTCCTCCCATAAACAATTTAACCCACCATAACAATGGGGGTGAATTATACTGTGACCTAAAAGATCTATTATCCCCCCTGCTCAACTGGCAAATTCTCATCTATAGAAGAAACCTTTCCAGACTCAACTTGAGGTATAGCACATGAAGGAAGTCCAGGGTGAGGTATCTCCTTTACCTTATTCTGATACCACCCAAGACTTCTACCCTTTTTGTGCAGCATTACACCACATTCAACTGATAGAAGGTATGAGGTGTCTTTCTGTTTTGGCAAAATCTTTAGATTCCATCATTCTACTCCGATCGTTCAAAGATTCCCCATGAATCTCATTCCCATTGGAACTCTGTCAATGTTTTTACTTTATTTTTGCACATCCTGATGATGCTTTTGACCTCTTGTTATAATTTTCCAGGTTTTCTTTGACTTGTCTTAGCCCAGGTAATCTTTCCAGTTAGCTCTCTAGGCTGCTTCTTCTTTCCTCAGTTGTTCCTTGAAATAAGAATCTCCAAGGCCACAAAATGATTCTGGTTCTATAACAGAGGGTGGTGGCCCCATTCTCACAAGTTTGTTCCTTTTACTCCTATGTGCACTGCTACACAGAGAAGGGTACCACATCGTTGTTGTCTAGTTCGTTAAGTTAGGCAACAAAATGACTACAGGTGACAGGATTTTAGATGTTCTAAAAATTCCTAAACACTGACTTTTTTAGTCAGGTCTGTTACATTGAGTTTTCAAATCAAAAATGTTCTGTCAAAACACAATACATACATAGTTTTCAGATTCAAACATTTGATTTATTTTTAGAACAACACATAATATAGTTGAAAAACACTTTCTGTACTTTATCTGATGAGCTGCCACTACTTTTTGTAGCAAACATATCATTCATTTTTTGTTTGACAGTGCGTTTAACTTCAGTCATTATTTAACAGACACTATTGAATGGATTATGTTAAAATCTCCAAGAATATTCAATTATCCATGACTAAAAATAATCTTAATAATGTTATGTAAATATTATAAATACTCACAATCAATCCAGAAATTTTTACAACTATAACGGAGGCTAAAACAATGATATTTAATCACTTATTGAAAAAAAAATCTGTGCCATTATTACCAATTGAAACTACTTATGAAAAAGTGTGTATATAATTTCTAATTGCTCTATGTAATACTTCTCATTTGTTTTATAGATTTAGTTGTTACTTTAGTGTTGTATATATTAAACTTAAAGATGAGACTGAAAGTCTGTTTTGCAGTATTCTTCAAACTGTGTAATCTGTGTATTAAAATATAGTGTTGGTAGTTAGATGTGTATAAAATGTTAAATAAATTATTTCTAAAGATTTATTCAAGTTTGTATTTTACGTTTGTATTAAAGATGTCATTCATAGTACTTTCAATTGTTATTTAAATTTTAGTCATTTATATAAATTTCTAGTAATAAAATACAATAAATGGTGGAAAAACATTACACAAACTTTCTCACTGGCCAATCTCCAAACCAAATGAAATCGAACTAAAACTATTCGTCACCAAAAATGTCATTTCGGTAGTTGTCAATCAAAAAATGACAACTACCATGGACACAGTCTTTGAAAAAATATCTGTATGTTTAAATTTGCTTAGCTTGTGCTATAAACATGATCTCAATAAATCGTAATTGATTAACTTATAATGAGGATAGTCACGATTCATTTTTGTATTAAGCCAATTATTTTTAGACCGTAATATTTAATTACTTGCGATTTTACACACAGGTTTGGGTCATTAATTTTCACATTTCACTAAAATTCGAACACAATTGGCCGACTCAATTCTGAGAATATATTTTATATTGCTCCATAATATTCAATTGAATGATTTTACAACACTCAAATAAACATAGTAGTCTGACCAAATTAGCATTGCCAAGATGTGTAAGACAGAAATAATATATTTTCATAACATAAGAAAACTCTTCTCTGTTTGAAATTATTTGTTAATGATGGAAGTTCAATTTTATTATTATGCATTTTTCGGACATTTGCCATCATTTGTGTGTTAAAAATCAAAACACGACGTTTCGGGAATAAGTAACACCTAGTAGTTTGTCACGCCTTATGGATCACGTCACTTGTTGCTGTATCTTTGATATAACAACACGTATTTGATGTTAGTTGTGTGTTACCGTGATTGTGTGTTTTATTGACTTCTCAGTTTTAGCTCTGGGATGCATGCTTAGATATTAAGGTTGGTAGTATTCATATTTAATTTTACTTCTTACATAGGCTTAGTTTCTAGTTTCATGTTTCTTTAGTTTTTAGTCACTTGATAACGGGAATTGATTCTTATTCCCGAAACGTCGTGTTTTGATTTTTAACACACAAATGATGGCAAATGTCCGAAAAATGCATAATAATAAAAATAAGAGAACCCATCTCTTGTGTTCAATCCAATAAATATCTCCCATTCTTTTTGATAAAATTACATCTAGCTTGTGATTAATCTAGTGACTTGTAAGCAATAAAATTTTGTTATCAATATGTGATTGACAGTAAATGAATTTATTATTAAAAATATTAGTGTAAAGTAACGGTTTAAATAGTTTTTACATCAACTAAGAAAGTGCTACAGACCATAAAATTTCTACATCCCATAAGAAAATAATTAAATAATTACGCACCTCATCTCCCGTAAAGACTCACTCAAGTCATTAAAACCAATTTTCTATTAGTATTCAACTATTAAAATACCGTAAAATGTTTAAAATGAGGTGGTACTTAAACCGGCTCTACTTTCTTGTGACGTAAACAAGTGGATTAAGTCTCTAATATTTGAAAATTTATGAAGTGTTTTAAAATTAATTTGAAATACTTACAGAGTAGAAGAATCCAGAAATGTAGACGAGAAGAAAAATGATTATTCCGGTCATTTTCTTAACAATATACAATGAGCACTGATAGCAGAATGAAATAAACAAGATGAATAAAAATAGCTTGGATCATATAATCAATATCAAAACATCTAACATTATTTTTGATAAGATTAGAGTTATCAGAAAATATATGTCAGAAGAAGACATGTCATCCTCAGACGGATGAGTTAGTTCAGTCTCTACGAGGCAGGAACAGCCATGCCTTGGCCAACCGCTTAACCACCTTATCTAGTTGGGATACCTTTTCCACTCTGGGTCATCGAAGAATGAATTTGAGGCGAGGTAGAACGATAACTCTAGCAACCTTGACTCCAGGCCTAAAAGACAATTTAGAGGCAATGAAGAGGCATCTGATGTAACTGACTACGGTATTGCGCTCCCTAATAACTGCAGTTTTGCTTGTTTACATACCCGTCCAAATGGAAATGAGCCTCATCTAACATAATAAACATATCATCATCAGAGTAAAACACGTCCAGCATTTTATCTCAAAAACAGTTTGCGATCTCAAAATCACGTTCATGAAGCTTTTGTGCAATCATTATTTTGTACGGATTAAACTTTAACACACTGTGTAAAATGTGCTGCAACAAGCGATGGCTAAGACCCAAAGTTGGAGCGCCCAAAGTGACAAGGACTCTGAAGAACTGATATTCTCGACGTTTTCTGGAGTCCGTGGTGTACGGGGACACCCAGGAGATTTGTTTTTTGGAATACAATCACCCAACAAAGTATTGGTCTGCGATCCGAGATCGGTCTATCACATGCAAAATGAAATGTCGGCGAAATAGTCATAAATGATTAGTTGTTTCTAAAGAACTATTCCACTGCGCCATTACTAGGCACACTGATTACTGTCACTGACTCGAGTGATGGTCATTAAAACCCCTTCCCTCTTTTCATCCCTTTACCCCTCCATGACTATGGATTTCAAATCCGACCATCAATTTTGTGCTTAATTTTCCGTACATTAAAATTACATACAGTATTATTTGGGTAAACGTCTGAGATTGAGTAAACTACAGAATCCATATATGTAAATTAAAAAAAAAAAAAAAAAATATTAGACAAGTTAGGTTTTGGAAGAGATTGTAAAGGATGGAAAAGGCACAACATGTATATTTTGCAACCATTATTCACAGGAATAAGTGGGAGATGTTTCCAATAAAGAATGCTAATATTTCAAATTATATATAATTTTACAATATAAAAATATCACAATACAATATGTTTATATATAGTTACATATACCTTTAGTACTCGATGGTTGTAGCAGTATGACATCTCTTGACGTCACAATATTCAAAACTCTTTCTTACAGAAAGTAGTTTTAAAATTGTTCAGAAAATTTTAAATTCAACCAAATATATTTATTCTACAGTGTGGTAGGAAAGACATGGTTGGGTTGTAAAAATATAACAGAAACCGATTTCAGAGCCAATTTTTAGTTGGTGTGAACAATATATTTTTTAGTAAAATATGTCAGAACATTTACTATTGTATAATGAATCCGTTCTAAAGACAAGCTAAGGAAGACATTGGAAAATAACGCATTACGTAAGAAAGTTTAGCTACATGAATAGTTTGATAAATTCGTTAAAATAAATTTTGTTTAATTATCTGGTAATTTTAAAGGGATGTGATAGTTTTTTCGTGACTATTTTTTACTTATAGGTTCAACAAGATCCCACAATAATAGGCCATTTTGTACCGCTTTAAAATCTGTATGGACTAAATTTTTATATTAGCCACAAATGTGAACTGTTCATTCAGCATGATAGTATTATAATAGTATTATCAGACAATCAATCAGTTATGTCTGATAAATTTAACGAGTAAAAAGATAGGAAGATTTTATAACTATTTAATTTATTTTTTAAGTAATTGGGAAATAATGGGCTCAAAAATGTTTGGGCCCATGGCTGTAAGGTGAGTTAAACAATTCAACAACCAAAAATATAATGATCAAAATCTAATTATAATATAGATGTTTATTATTTTAGCTAACTATTTAATAGATTGTAAATAATTGTTCATTTCACTACATTCATCTGTCTCGATGCAACAACAAATTCAATATTAAAAAACTAGCAAACAAAATCTAGATTTCATTAAATCTACTGTTATTATCCCCAAATAATATGTTCTATATAAAATTATTAATACTATAAATATTAAGCCCAAAACACACAATGAAATCCAATAATCAAATCAATTGTATTAAATTCTTCCAATCCTGTAATGTACTGTATGTTACAAAAGAATCTATCCTTAATATTTTAATTGATGATTTGACCGTCCAGCTGCATATATTTTTCAATGCTACAGTGACGAAAATACAGTATCTTTCAACTAATTTACTAGCAATAAAAAACTTGTAAATTTTCCAATTTTTGTATTTCTTAATTAATTAATGTTTTGTAACTAATCTTCAATTGAATAATAATATACAGACAATACACAGTTTTTTTTTTTTTGATTTTTTTTAACTAGGGTCCATGTTGATATTACTGATGACTGTGGTAATAAAACAGGGCAGCTAATGCCCTTTGTTTTATTATGATTTAATAACCAATTGTTGTATTTTAGAAATTTAAAGTGAGGGTTATAATAAACAAACCCGCCAACTGTGGTAAATTTGTTTGTATAAAAAACAATAATGCTGTTGTAATTATAACACAAGTTGTTGAAGTTTATGAGCCAGATATGATGAGTAACAATAAATTTAGCAATGGTGTTGTTTGTTTAGAAACTGGTAAACAAATATTTAACAAAAAGAGTATTTTTTTTCTTCTTCTTTAAAGCTGAAAACCTTTCGGTCATCATCACATTATAAAAAAAAAAGAAGAAAAGTACAATACTTGTCAACAGAGATCTGACAGGTAAAATGAAGAGGGATCTTACCTAAGACTACAAGAAAAAAGGTGTAGATCCAGCTAGGTCCCTCGGGATTGTCAAGACTGTACTTACTATAGTGAGCCCCTTAGGGTAAACGTGTGATACAATTGAAATATTTTTTTAATGTTTTGTAAAAGAAAGGGATTTGCTCTGCATACACATTATGACTAGATATGAAACCTGTGTTTTGTCAAACATTTGAATTACAAAAATTACAAAAGCAGTCAATGTAATGGCGTCATTCATCATATCCAAAAATAAGTTAAAGCGAACATGATCTGTATCACAATTCAAAACTACTGTTTGTTTTTGGATTGAGAAGGGATCTTATTATTAATTGATTGTAAAAAACATGGAATGATTATTTATGCCCATATTTATTGTGAAATCTGCAGAAACTAAAACTTGTTATCTAGTGTAATCGTGTTGCAACCTCATGTAGCAGATCAAACTATTCAATTGTTTCACAAATTTGGTTTAGAACTTTGGTTGTAAATAGCTTGGATTACAGGATTTCAAAAACTATGATGAACTGAAGGTCAAGAATATTCATTGGTACAAGAAACTGGCAGCGGGCTTTTACGAAGATAGAATAAGGAAGCTGGTTCCCTAAATTACAATACATAAACAAAGTAAGCGCAATAATTACCAATTACTAATTTAAGACCTATTAGTAATTTGACATAAGTCACGAATTGGATGATAAATTTGACGATTGGATTTGACCTTGTTTTGAGCTGTACAGCATATCGCAGATTGCCTTCAAAAAGGCTAATAATAGGACCAACTTAATCTTAACAGCAGTTCTGTTCCCAAAGTCAATAATGAGCAATTTTGGGAATTAGCATATTTATTATTTAAGTTTTAATCTATTCCATATCTGATGTTTTAATATACATTTAATAACAAAAATAAAATTAATTCCTTAAATTATAAACAAAGTTTTAACAAAAAAATTGTTAAAACCTTTAATTAAATCATTTATAATAGTGTCATCTAATTGTCTTGCACATTATGTAAAACAGATGTTTTCATATCATTCATTTTGTTAGAATTCTATAATTATTAACCCTTACCCATGAGTGGAAGACTGAGAAGCTCTGTAGAATACAATCGGAAAAACAAAAACAAAAGCATTAGAATGAAAACTGATGATTCATATTATAACACTGTATTATGTGTTATACTATAAATTGTATATTTTATACATTGTATTATACAGTGTATTTAGTATAAACGTATATAAAATTACAATATTTTTGTACAAATCATAAAGAACACTGACCAGTGAAACAACCACTTTTATGTAACAACTTAAGTTAAGTTAGGTTACTATGTGTGTTATTTTACATGGTTTTACTCTCCCATAACATCCCTGGGTTACTTTGATAGGTTTTCATTATACAAAAAATAGTATAAGTCGTGGAAGAGGTAAAAGTGCTTGGTAGGAAAGATCTGGTACTGAAATCAAAACTGATGTTTTGGCTTAATATTTCTTTTTAAAATATGTAATAAAAATACGCCCAAATATAAATTTGATTAAAATCGGTCTACGCATTTGGGTTGTAGAGCACATCACATAAGATAGAGAACAGATAAATATCATTCCAAAAAACATAATATTGAATTTTGACCAATCATATAACTTTCTTTATATCAATAGTTCCTAAAAAGTGGTCCACGGACCCCCGAAGGGGTTCATAAACTGTTCCTATCGGGTCTGTGATAAAATTTATCAAAAATTAAAAATTAACAACATGAAAAATAACAAACAATTTAGACAACTGAAAAGGCTTATCGTTTTACACTTTGTTGTATATTGCAGACCTAATTTTGATCAATAAAAAAACAATATCTCGTAGGTCAGAAGCTACTTGTCCCTCTCACCTACCTGCACATACCACAAGGCCACTGTTCTATATCAGACTGATCAGTGGAGTTGAGTCATCATATCACTCAATCATATTACACTGCTAGTTGTCAGATCTTTGTAAAGTTATACATATTGATTTGAAACTACAAATGATGAATAACTGCTTCAAACCTAACTTTAAAATCACTAAAGAACTTATTCCTCCGGCTGCAGTTGCTATTTGTAAAAGAATGATTGGTGACTCATCAGCTAGTTAATTTTTAAAATAACACAATTCAATGAAGAATTTCTGATTTATTAAAATATATAGAGCCTTTATTTGTTAGACTTTATAAGAATGACATTTTCGCTCTTCAGTTAAATGGAAGCAAAGATGTATAAAAAAAAAGCTACTATTCTGGTTTTTGTTTGTTCATTTAGGAAATGCAATTATTTGAGGATTTTTTTTTTGTTCTCTTGAGAATTGTTGCATACACACGGAGAAGGCGTTTCCAATGGAATAAACCAATTTTTAATACACATGATATTAATTGGAAAAGTATGTTTGTATAACAACATATGGTGCCATATCCATATCGGGTTACAAAACAGGGCTTTTTGGGAAGAGTGAAGGCAGCTCCAAATTTTAAGTCGACTTATTGCATTGAGAGGGTTTTGTGGCTAAACACCTTCTGGAATTAATAGGGGAAACTTTTGAAGAGGTAGTTAAATCACATAAATATGGGACCCCTGTAATCCTGGCTTTTTGAGCTAATTATACAAGAAGATGTGCATCATGCTCAACTTTGTCACACTGAAGTCCATTGGTTGTCTTGAGAGAAATTTGAGTTTACAAGAAAATTATGTGGACATTTTTCTCATTGAGGACAAGTGCAATGTCATAAAATGTGATAAAAACTGATGGAAAAAGGCTTTTTTACAAACTTTCTGACTCCTTTCAGAAATAAGGATATTTCTTATTTCACTTGTCCTGGTATTTTTTCAGAAGAAGACTCAAAAGAATTTTTAGAGTCTTCTTCTGAAAAAATACCAGGACAAGTGAAATAAGAAATATCCGAGCACCTGGGGATCTTAGGAAACAACACTGAAAATAATTCCTGATTGAAACCAACCATTTCAGCAATACTGCTTGGATAAGAAATCCATTTGATTATAAAAGTGAACATGTTTCTAACATGATAGTGAAAAAAACAAAAAAAAAACATTGAATTCAGGTTAACCACTTATCAGTATGATTGAAAACAACTAGCTGATAAAGCACTGAAACATTTGCTGATTTTTTGTACAACTTACTGGTGTGAACAAATATTGTTAACACTGTGATACATGAAAAACAACCATAGAAATAGAAATGCATTCAGATTTAAATCAAAGTGTCCTTCAACCTGATTTTCCAGAAGTAAAGAGAAAATAGAAGAGATTTTTCAATTAATAAATTTGACCAAGTTAATAAATTTGTTTTATCATAATTAATTTTCAAGAAGGTCTACAGTATCCATCCATTTTTTGGTAACTATTACACTATAATTATTTAGAATCATAATTATTACATCTAGACCCAAATGAATAAATTTGAACTTTTCATAATGAATATATTTTCATGTACCGTAGGCCTATTTTTCTGTGTTATATTCATTTTTATTACAACTAGACTTTGTAATAATAAAAGTATGTAAAAATACATTTAAATTAGATTTACTCTGGCAGATTTCTAGTTTTGTACGTTTTCTAACATGAATTAATGGGGGTGGGTGCAATTTTCCATATATTAGAAAAAACAAGGGTCTGCCATACTGCTCTGGTAGGAGGTGGTGGAACCATTGGTTTACACTACATGTAAGAAAGTAAAAGAACATGATTAGCAATAGGTAAAAACAAGAGCTCAATACTTCTGTTATAACAGATTGGGGTCTATCTTCTATTGAACAGTTGGAAAGCTAAAATTTGTCTTGTCAGAGTTTTATTTATTGAAACCCTAATGTTTGCTTCTTTCTCAATTCTTACAATTTCTATAGGAAAATTTATTCACATCAGTAATTGTTAATTACACTTTGGTTTTTAATAAATTTGGCACAAAAGGAAAAATACATTTCGTTCAATTCTACCCCTACTATGTTCAAAACTATAAATAAATTTAGTAAATACAATTTAGAGTTGAGTGTAGGAAGTCTTTTAAGAACGTATATATATAATATATTCATAACAATTTTTAAAATAACTACTGAATGAACTAAATAATACGGTCAGCACCATATGAGTTAGTATAATAATATAGATTACCTTAGATATTGTTAAAACCAAATTCTTCTCCGAGTAAACTAATTTACTCTCAATTTTAGCACAGGCTGAAACATATCACATATTTAATTAAGTAAATTAAAAAAACAACAATCTAAGTTACATTTTTAAAAAAATCTAATTTGTTAACACGTTAGCTGCCATATTGGTCCGATCGGACCGAAACTAAGGTGAATGTACATGCAGCGTTTCGGCACGATCGGACCGATAAAGTCACTGACGTAATGTTTTGTTTTGTGGCTCACAGTTCGATAGTGCAGCAACCTATCGGCATATTTTGGTATTCTCTGGATTGGGTAAAGACGTGTGTTAGACGTAGTATATTGTATGCTTTAATAACCGTTACCGTGGTTACTCAATATAATAATAAAATCAGTGGATATTTTCACTTTTTTGTCGGCACGATCAGACCGATTAAAAAATTTACAAAAACATTTTGGTTTAGTAATGAATAATTCACAAAGAATACAGTTGTAAAATTAATATATGTATTTATAAAATAAATATTAGACAAATAAAATAGTGAGCTTGCCAATATAAAGAAATGAAATAGCCCGTTTAGATTTTTTTTTTTTTTTACACGAAAATTACCTCGGTCCGATCGGACCTAAACGTTATACTACGATTAAAATTAAAGCCGAAAAATTGCATTTCGGTCCGATCGGTCTCGAAACTATATATGCATAAATGTAAATAAAATTAGTAAATACTATTGCCTTATATTATTTAACATAGGTAGATGCAAAAATAATAATGGAAAAATAATTTGGTAATCGTGGCTCTCCAGGCAAGAGATTTGTATTAGGCCTTGGCAGCTAACATGTTAAAATGTGTAATTTTAGACATTTAATTATTTATTCAGTTAGCAGCCAGGAGACAATGTACAATATATCATATAAAAATACAATGATATAAAAAATATGAAATATTTATATGCCCAAAAAAAAATCTGTCAATCCACTGATTAATGAATTTTCTAAAAAATAAAATTGATTTTCATTAAGTAGTTCTTTATTAAAAAAAAAAAAAAAAATTCCTCTATTATTATTCAATTTTTTGTAGAAGACAGTTGTGAAGGATATCACCGGAAATTTGCGTTGATTCTGTAGTGTGAGCAACTCTGTTTTGGAATGCTTAGGTTGTGTCTTTTCCTTGTGTTATATATATCTGACTCTGGTATGCTTCTGTGTGATACTACTTGTCACCAAAGATGTATCTAGGGGTTGGTTAAAGGTTGCCCATGTCTAGGGCGATGATGTTCGAGGGATCCAGATGGGCTTCAGGATTTTTTTTAGATATTTCAGGCATGAATGTTTTTACTATATCAATGTAAGTGTGTCAATTAAAGAACAATATAGATGACACAATATATACACTATTATTATCCTGCAAAAGTCCATCACATGACACACTTATTGTGTTAGAAACACTACCGCTGTTTCAGATGTTTCAAGCATCCATTATTAGTGTGATATTTACTCACATAGGTCGCCATAACATCTGGTGTGAGTGATATCCCACCTGATGATGGATGCTTGAGACACTTGAAATGGAGGTAATATTTGTAACAAAATAAGTAGATCATGTGACGGACTTTTAAAGGTAATTAGAACCTTTAATTAAAATCCAACCTTTAATTGGAATAAATGATCTGGAGTCCTTTCCACAACGACAATATTATTATCTTTCCAAAACTTTAACTGGATTCAGATATTTTGAAGCTATACTACGAATTATTTTGATGAGATAATTTGAATATAAATAATTTGCTTGGATATAGTTCTCTTTATCTTTCAGTTATAACTTGACCATCACCAAGTGCACAACACGTGTATATAAACATCAAAGCACACTAAGTGCAAGAAATATTAATGTTTGATAATGCCTGGAGGAAGAGTAAAATAAAAGTAAAACATAGAACAGGACTGCGAGTGGTGGAATTAGGCTAATTTATTTAAAGTAACAAGACCTTTGATGCAGCCGAAATAGGCTTTTATTTGAAGATCTGGAAATGATTCACTCAAGTTATAACTAAATAAATGAATTATGTTGAATTGAAACTTGTAATAATTTTGGCCTGTCAAATATGGTAAAAATTCTAACCAACCTCAAAATATCTTTAAAAGATATGGTGTTGACAGTTCATTTCTACAATGGTAGGTAACTCATAAATCAGCATGTTTAAGGAGATAGCAAAACAAATAATTTTGTAGGTTTCAAAGATTACACCTGAACAAAATTTTATCAAAATTGTTAGTTAATCATTATTAGAAAAATCTAATAATAATGTTTTAATTTTATGGCAGCATTCACAAAATATTGAGTTATTCAAAGAATGAAATAAACCATTTGGAATACAGTTAAAATATGTTCACAGCCCAGAGTTTTTCAAAATTGGTCCACTTTAAGCTGATAACACTGTATACTACAACAAAGTTAACTTCGAGCAAGTCTCGCTGAGGTTGGGGAAATGAGGGGCATGTAGCGAGTGGGGGTAATACGCTGCTAGTAGATACGTCACTAACCTAATACAATACACAGTACAAATTTGATTAAGAATTGCATTTTAACTGAAATATAACAAAACAATCATATACCTGCAATGATATATAAATGGCAACACATTAAAATCAACTAAAACGGCTCAATTGCATTAATACAGTCATAGTTATCTGTAGTTTCTGAAGAATTAGATTCACTGTCACTTTGGTCGCTACTATAGTCCACACTTATAATTAGTTCTTCAGTTTGAAAATCAATTATTCTGTCTAATGTAAAATAATTATCTTCGTATTTTCTTGCGTTTTCAACATTTCAATCAATCTTCTACAGTCAACTCTGAAAACTTGTTTGATTGTTGAACTAATATTGTTATTTATGTTAGAAGCCGCTACTGAACTTTTTACTCGTGCCCAAATAAGCTCAATCGGGTTTAGTTCTGGGTGGTACGGAGGTAGTCTGACAAGAGAAGGATATGTTTTTCTAAAAGATTATCGAAAAGATATTCTGCATACTGGGCCTTATTAAATTATAAAGGTCTACATTTCATTGTTGCAAGCGATATTATTATTTCTTAACCATTATTTGTGTTTTGCTGTTTGAATTTGGATAGAGATTTAATTTTTGGTTATAAGATGGATTCTCTATGACCAAAACCGACTGTGGTTTTAAATTAAATATTAAATGATTTTCAAGCTACTTTTCATAATTTTCAGTATTCATGTTATTGTGATAACTAATAATCATTTTTTGATTCTTTCGATATAAAAACAAGCAATGGTTTGGAACACCTTCGCACTCATTCTCTATATAAACAATGATCAGCTTTTTTCTTTTTGAAACATTTTTTTTTTTTATAACCACTTGTAGAGTTGTCAGACCATGAAAGACTTTAACGTGAGTAGTCTGAAAGTAGGTTTCGTCGAAAAAAATGATTGGTCGCCCTTCAAGTCTATAAAATAATTAAGTTTTCAACTGTGTCATTTTTGTCAACTAAAATTCTTGTAAAATTCATTTAAACAAACCTAGTATATAACCAAAGATCACTAACTATATTGACTCTATAATATTCAGATTAGGTGCAACTGTTGTGATATAGAACGAGTCAGTCAAGCGTTTCTCTCTTTCCCTTTTTAAGTTATAGTTAGACTTCCCCTACTCCCAACAGTCATTTCAAATATACATAAACTCATCAGATGTGTATCTCAATATTGCTCGAAGTTAACTTTGTTTTACTATACATGTATCAAAGAGATATCAGAATTTGAAATTAAGAAACTAATATGTCCACAGAAATTATACTTTGATTTTTTGGCATAGCACAAAATTGTCTTACATATATAATTTTAAAAGTACAACTGCCTTACCCGCCCACAGGAATCAGAACCTTCTGTAGTAAACAATCTGTTGCCCTTCATAAAATATTCAATTACTTTAGGAACAATTCCAGTTCTGTCATATTCATTAATCTAAAACATAAAATAATAATAATTAAATGTTGTATATACAAGTGATTATAATATTCTCTATTTTTAATTAGATTTATGTAATTATGTTAATTTAGCCATTCTTAGTTTTGTCATTTTAGTGTTACTAGTAGACGTCTTTCGGAGTACTCCCATCTTTAAAAACTACTAATGTACTGCTTCATCTCCTTGAGAATGCATCTTATAACCTTCACGCCCGTCCTTCTCCACTCCTTATTTTCCCTCCTACTGTGCTGCTATTTGATTAATTTAAACATTTACCTCTTAAAATTATATTTGAAACAGTATACCGACTTACAGTTTTAGAGTACTTTTATGTTCGATAAATTGTGTAAAAATATTACAGAAACTTTCTCACACACCCATCTCCAAAACCAAATAAAAACAAACAAAAACTAATTGTCATAAAAAATGTGGGAGTTCGGTATTTGTCAATCAAAAAGTGATAATGAATCATGGACGGAAACATTTAAATAAAGTTGCTTCGTTTGTGCCGTAAAAAGATGTCCTCAACATAAATTGGATTTGATTAAAATTGAGCAATTAATGTCGCAAGTCAAGGTTCTTTTTTGCCCATTATTTATGAACCATATTTATTTACTTTTTTACCGAAATCAGTAGAGCCGATTTTGAGAAATTATATACCGGGTGTTCAAAAAGTCTGGAAACCCCTTAATATTAATTTTATTAATAAACGCAGAACAATGAAACCCTAGGATTACGTCCTTACTGTAGTTACCATATTTTTGCTCATTTTAACTGTCTTTTTTCTCTTTGGGGGGACGTCCTGTGGAGGAAGTCTAAAAAATCTTAAATGTATGCATAGGTCGAATTATACCTCATTTTAAAGGTCTTTGTTAGAGGAACACATTGCCGCAATCCCGACTGAAAAAGGACCATTCGTTTGGAAATGGCAGCCTCTTAAAGTTTGTTTGATTTTAATGCTAATTCAATGGCAAATTTTTAGTAAGCTTTAGTTTAGATTACAATGTCACTTAATGAGACAGAGCAAATAACCATTCTGATGATGAGGGGTTATGGGGATAGAACTCGTTCATATGAGGAGGTAAGCCGCTTGTTCAATGAAACTTGCCCCAATTGACCACCTATTCAAAAATCAACAGTGTTGAAGACCGTACAGCGTGGTTCTGTAACAGATCGGTCAAGATCCGGACGGCCAAAATCAGCAACCAATGAGACCAATCAGCTACACAAGGACACCACTTCGAGCACCTTCTGTAATACCTTCCAAAGTTTGTTAATTTTTTTATAATTATTGTCTTGCAAAGTAAGTAATTTAAACATAAACAACTGATATACTGTCTGTTCAATTATATTAATAATGACAATTGTCCCCAATTACATCTGTGCACTCCTAACGTTTTTAAACAATTAAATCGACCATTACTGATATTCCCTATCCCTCCACACTCCAGCTGTGAAATTCTTACAGCTAAAACACTAACATAACCAACACGGTTGAGTATTCACTTCTACCTCTTAATCTTCGCAACGTAAAGTTAACAAATTGTAAAAGGCTGCCATTTCCAAACGAATGGTCCTTTTTCAGTTGGGATTGCGGCAATGTGTTCCTCTAACAAAGACCTTTAAAATGAGGTATAATTCGACCTATGCTTACATTTAAGATTTTTTAAACTTCCTCCACAGGACGTCCCCCCAAAGTGAAAAAAGACAGTTAAAATGAGCAAAAATACGGTAACTACAGTGAGGACGTAATCCTAGAGTTTCATTGCTCTGCGTTTATTAATAAAATAAATATTAAGGGGTTTCCAGACTTTTTCAACACCCGGTATGTTATAACAGCGCTCCCACAGATTAAAAACAATTACTGATATTTCATGAAACGGCATGTTTGGAGATATGGTGACCAATAAGTTTTGTTTGGGTCCTTAGAAGCTTTGATGACCTTGGAGTTTTTCAAAGATGGATATATTATACAAAACAATCAATTTTATTTTTCTTATACACATGTATTACACTGACCTCACAATATGAGGTATGCAATTTGTCAATAATTAAAATAATAATTTGAAACTTGTGATTCTAAAATACACACAAACAATAACTAAATTAATTAAACAACTAATTACAAAGGGGCAAACAAATTGGTATACTTAACCAGTTATAGTTATCGTTATCATCAGTATAAATGCAAAGAGAGAAACATAGAATAATAGAGCCTCTAACAAGCAAAACACTTTCAGAAGTTCCGTTTAAATTTTGTTTCAGAGTTAAATTGCTTTAGACAGCTTGTATAAAACCTGGAATCACATCACAAGAGATTTCTTGTGGACTTCAATTTTGTAACAGCAGCCACACGAAAGTCATCTAGTGACCTTGTGTAGCGGTTATATTTTTTTTTTTGTTATAAATTGAATTAAATTTATCCGAAAAAAAAAAAAGGTTTCCATTAAATATATTAATAAAAAAGGGAGGATTTGGGTTCTTTCAAAGATCTCTTTACATTAGGCTAAAGATTTTAGTTTAAAAATTACCCTTTATTGCCTTCTTTTGGAGTTTAAAAACTCCAACTCAATTGACTGGAAATCCCACATACTTATTCCATAACGAAGTAAGCTGTAAAAATGTGGAAAATATACCATTAGACATCTTTTTAGAGTTGATTTTACTTAGCCTATGCAACATGTAAAGTCTGTAACTTCCTACATACATAGTCAATGTGTGTACGCCAAAGAAGACATTGACCTATCACAATATTCAAAAACTAATTAGTTCATCACCAATACAAATAGACCAAGATGAGGAATTATATTTATTTGATGCAAAATTAATACAGTTAGTTTTTTGTTTTGTAATTTAAGAGAATTTATTACATTTTAACCACTGTAAAATCAAACTTAACAAAGAGAAAGTCTTAATTTCAAGATCATTGGGGTTTATACTATCAAAATTGTTAATCATTTTATCAGCAAACATAATTAGATCTACATGCTCGATACACAAAGGTAAAGGTAGACTATTTACTGTTGCAAGTTGACGAGAAGTGTAATAAGGGGTAACGGGGAGAGGAAAGTAGTCCATAGTTGCTATAGTAATTTTTGTAGTAGCCACACTAAAAATATCCCTTATTTCTGAGAAATGAACAGCGGTGCTTCCGCTTGTCTACTCTTTAGTTAATGTCAGTCTCGTGCTGTATATTGAATAGTGAAATTTGACTAATAAGTGAGAGGTACACGTTGTGTTTGTTTTATTGTGAAAGGGTTTTTGTTTTTAGTAGTGTTGTTTTTGTGATTTAAATATGGCATCTGAAAGAAAGTGAGATAAAACCATACACAGTGAAGCAAGAAAACTAGTTAGGCATGTTATTGAGAAATCCGACGACGAGGTGAGAAGTAAACAAGTAACACATTCCTTGAGTCAATCTAATTTACAGGTAAAATTAGAAACCTATTCCAAATTTTAATGAACATTCTCTAATAGTATTCGATAATGCTACTTAACATTGTATATAAGAAAATAATCTGTCAAGTACAGTACTCGTCAAAAGCTGCAATTACAGACGGGTTATTGAAAAATAACATTCACTTTCAAGTATAAACTGAGCTAATGGAACAAATAAACGAACATAAACATGCAAAAAAGTGTTCAAAGTGGATCAGATTTTTAAGGAAAATACACATGATGTTTCACCGTCTACTGCCGTACATTTGCGATCTCAATTCAATTGAATTGGTTTGGTCAAAAAAAAAACTATAGGTGAGAGAACAGAATATTACAGGGGGCCTAACAATGGTAAAATTAACAGAAGCTGTATAACTTACAAAATTGTTTGCACTCTAAAATTATGTGTATACCACAAGAGAACTTATGTGCAGAATTTAACCAATCACCGAGCACTAGTTCGTAACTTTTGTGATGCAAAACCTTTTTAGGACAGTTAATATTGTTTGACCAGGCAAGCTATATAGCCAATAGTTTGTGCATTCCTTTTCCTACAATTCTCATCAGTTGGCAACAGTACATACAAAAGAAATAATATAGGTCCCAAAACAGACCCTTGAAGTAGCGGCTGATTTAAAGACCAATTTTGTTAATAAATGGAAGTTCAACAACTTTGATGGAATGACGTAATAGTCAAGGTGCAGTAGGTGATAATATTTTATATAATCATTTTAAAACTGTGTCTTAACATGTAAGCATGGAACACTCTCCAACCAGTAATTAATAAAACATTATTTAATATTAATAATAAAAATGAATTAATAATAAGATGCTAGAAATAATAAGTTATATAAAATTATAAAATGTATTTAAACAATCAAATGAACTAAATAAAACCTAATGATTACTAATAAACAATTAAAAACTTAACAAGTGAAAGCGTAAATTCAAACTGTGCGCGTGAGAGGACATAGACTGTAATCTTCAAAGAATACAGACGTTGCAAAAGTCCGTGCTAGCAGGAAATTGAACCCTGTAGAATATTTCCCATGAGCCTTAGCGGGAGTGTCTTCTCAAGGAAGCGTGGCTTGGGCAGTCTTGTTAGAATCACTTTGTGGAACAGTCACGTTAAACGACGGCTGGACAGACGCAATCTCAACAACAAAAAATGGAGGACTTTAAGTAATTGTGATGCGGCAAGAAGGTTGATAGAAGGTAGAGTGATTTGGACTGGTACTACGTGAGTAAAGTGAAATAAAGAGAAAAAGTAATCATTAGGAAATGAGTTTTAGTATGAACAGAAATATAAAAACTTTTAATTTTGTTGTAGCATATGTTTAAATACTTTGTAAGCAATCGCATATATATAACATTTAGATTTTAAGTTAAAAAAACCTAATGAAGTTAATTGTTGTTTTTGTTTGTCTTTTTAATAAAAAAGGAGATTTCATTGCTTTTAAGCTGGCTGGCTAAATTCTTTGTGTAGACCATTATCACGTATATGGAAACAACTGCTAAGTACGACCAGAATGTAACCCTACCCTAGGTAAAATAAAATAGTAGATTGACTAATAGTTTTGTAAGAACGCAGACTTACAAAATAAAGTAACTTGATTTTAAATTAAAAGCTCTTAAAGCACAAATTGAATTAATTAATTAATACTTGATAACCAAAAATTAAATAGATAAATAACAAATTAAATTAACTCCTCTTACAAACACCCTGTTAACACTGTAAAAAATAGCTCTTCTTTTGTACTAAATTAGAAGGTACTGCTTGTAAGAGCTAGATTTTAAATAAAAGTATAAATTTCATTCCATATGTTTGTTTACAACACTTACTTGATTTAAGTTCTGTATCAGTGGTACGGTTTCTACTTCATTTAAAACATTCTGTGGAAGTTTTGAAGAAGTAGGCCCGACTCCCTTGTAAGGCTGAAACTGTTCCTCATGATCAGGTTTAGATGACGTGGAAGCCTGCATGGACTGTTCCTCATAATCAGGTTTAGATGAACTGGAAGCCAGCATGAGTTGTTCATACTGTTCTTCATATTCCTTAAAATTGCACCAACAAAATATGCAAAATGTCTATTATAAATATTAACAAACAAATACTTCGTGGCTTGGTTAGCAATTTAAAATCTGTACTGTAAGGGAAAAAAACAGAATATACTACTGCAATTTTTTATGATAATTGCAGAAATAAACAGTTTTGGGAGCTTTTTTTCAACAATTAAAAATATAGTGTAATAATAAATGGTGCCAAAAACATAGCACAAATATTCTCATTCCTCATCTCCAAAATCAAATAAAAACGAACCAAAAATAACCATTACAAAAAATGTCAGTTTGGTAATTCTCAATCAAAAGGTGAAAATGAATTGTGAATGCAATCTTTAAAAAAAATATTTAAATAAGGGCCTAACCTTCCTTCACTTGTGTCCTAAACACATCCTCAGCATAAATTGTATTGAATTAAAATAGAACATTTAATGACAGAAGTCAAGGTAAATTTTGTTTTTTTCCAGAAAATAGGATGAACGGTTCGCAAGTTATAAATGTGAGGATTACCTTATTCAGTTTGGAAGCTCTGAGCCTAAGTTGATCCTGTATGGATAGTACCTCTGTATCTTTACATGCATCTGGTTTGTTTTCATTTTCTTTTTGATCCTGTAAACAATGGAAAACAAAATAAAATTCTAACATAAAGTTCCTTCACACTTTACCACCAACCATCCAAGATGAAGACGCTCCTTCATCGTCAGTTATTTAAATCAGTATCCATCCATTTTTAGTATACTATAATTATTGATTTAGATTTTTTATGGATAGGAGACATAGGCCTACCTTGGAAAGTGGTCCTTGATAATTACCTAGTAGTACACAAATAGGAAAATACAAAAGTTCTGAAATATTTCGTAAACACTGTTTACTTTCTCAATCAGAAGAGAGAGTATACAAAGAAGATCTGAGATAGATTATGTGGCTAATTAAATTCTAAATTAATTATTTTAGTAATCCCATAATACATATAATTATGTTATTGATATTGATGAAAAGCTTGGAATTTTTTCTTTTTAAACATATATGTTTAGTCAAGAAAATAATAATTCAATTTCCATTTTGAAAATAAAATATGCATTCACATTTTTTAATTTGTCAAAAATCTAATGATAATTTGCAACACTTTATAACAAAACATAAATATTTGGATCGTATGTAAATATTTTATTTATTATCATAAAATTCAAAATTACTAACAACGAAGTAAAATTCAAGTTATCTGAGTTTGTAAATTACAAAATATCATTTTAAATTGTTCAGAATTTATTAAATCAATTTATTTTCATCCATATAATTAATATTTACTTAATCGTTGGGCTCGTGGCTTATGGAATATATAAGCACAGTTCTAGTCTTTAGGCTTAACAGTTTTTTATTGAAAATCAAATACTTTAATTAAAAAGAATGGATGAATATGAATATCTTAGAATGGATTCATCTCACTAGATTAGCAAGTTTTATTTTTGATATATTTTCTCTTGTAGAATTCTAATTGTTCAAACAAACACTACTTATTACAAACCGCACTATTTAAAATCTCTTCTGACAAACTAGTCTGAATGAAATTGACGGATGATGTCACCAAATATTCATCATCCGTCAATTTCAAACCAAACCAAATTGGTAGCACCAGGATGAATGGCCTCAGACATGATGTAAAAATCATAAATATAGAAGAACCAAATCCACAACATAACCATTTTGATGATGGCTTTACATCAAATATGATAAAATCATCCCTCCAGAGTTCCACCCCTAAAAACTAAAAAGAACTGTCTCATCAATGGGTCACACAACCTAGAGAGAACCCCCTGACCTTAATATTAGATCCTTCTTCCTTTTCCCTCCCCTATTAGCTTTCTTAAAATTAATATAATTAATTTTAAAAATGGGATTATTAATAATAAAACATTCACCTATGGTTTTACACTCAAACAGATTCATCCTCTGCAACCAAATTACAAAAACTTAGTCAGCGTTTTATACTCTCTACTGATTAAAAAGTGAGCAGTGTTTACGAAATATTTCAGAACTTTAGTGTTTTTCTATTTGTGTACTTCTAGATTATTTATTACCAAAGACCACTTTCCAAGGTTAGCCTGTGTCGCCTATTTATACAAAATCTAAACATAATTACATTATTATTATTATTTCAACAAACTCAAATAATAATAAAAAATAATAAAAAAATACCAGTTTGTTTAAATCAGTTATGTACTAAACAAAAGGATTGCTCATCATGTTAAGGTGTTATTACCTTTGACTGCTCTGTGGCTATTAATGTATGTGGTTGCTGAAGATTAACTTCAATAATTGTCTCCACTGCTGTTAATTCATACGGCTTCTGATTAGTGCCTCCGCTTGTCACCATTACTGGATCATTTTTACTATCAACTGGTTCCTTGGTTCCTACATCATCTTCATTCTGCAAATAAATAAACGTTGCAAAAACTTTGAACAAACCTGTTTCACTTACCACTATCAAAACCAAAATTATCCACCACCATAATGGTCAGTACGGTAGTTGTTAGTCAAACATGAAAATGAACCGTGAACGCGGTCTGTGAAAAAATATAAATTGCTTCCCTTGTGGTAAACATGTAATTAATGTAAATTATATTTCATTAAAATTGAGCTTTTATTGATGGTGGTCAAGGTTAATTTTCGTTTTCACCAATTACATATAAACTGTGTAATATCGTTTTACTTGATATTTTAGATCATTATACAAATTAATCTTTATATTTGGTTTAATCAATGACTACATAAATACTATAAGACACGACATAGGATAGGGAAATAGTCTACGCTTTACGGGTGCTGTTCGTCACAAGTTTGACACACAGCTATCAGAAAGCGCTAGCAGCAGGTGCTTGACTGTACGCATCCCACTTGGGAGACTGTACAACTGTTGACCTCTCTCTCACAAACCTTCTCACTTACTTCCGTCAGCATAGTCAGTGTTGTCAGTTCGTGCGCTGAGATAAGCGATTCTCGACCGTCCCTCGCATCTCTGGTCCCATATGTGGCATCAGTGCGTTTTCTCTTACCCGCCTGAAACATTGTTTGACCGTAGAGCCACCTAGCGCCAGTCACATCAACTTCAGATTCTCTAGCAGAGTGACCTAGCGGGTATTGGACAACTCAAGAATAAGTGTAGAATATTTAACATGGCCATGTCGTGTCTTATAGTATTTATGTAGTCATTGGTTTAATAAACAATTAACCAAATATCTTTGTTACCAGCAATAAGTAAAATTTTTGAAAACTTTTTCTAAAACATCGATAAATGTTTTAAAGAAAAACTAATAGCTTTTATTCAAACCAATATGGCTTCATGAAAGGGAAGTCAACAATCGATGCGGTTATACACTTAATTGAGTTTGTTTTAAAAGCCATGAAGAGAAGGGACCACACCCTTAGTGTTTTTCTTGAATTCTGCAACGCTTTTGATTGTGTTGACTTTCATTATTTGTTTTGTATTTTGGAAATGTATGGAATTAGAGGGCTATCTCTCGACTGGCTTAAATTTAAAATGTACAACAGGAAGCAGGCCGTTCTGGTCTCATAGGTATTGAAACAGCTCAGTATTTACATTTTCAAATAATTCATAAACAAATCCCCAACTTACAAAACAACACAACACTAACGCAATCTATCCGCGGAAGTTGACAACTAAATTTTAACTTTGTAAATCTAGGAAATATAATTCAGTCCCATCAGAAGGAAATTAATAATAACTACGCAAGGGAGAACCGATAAAAGAAAACCTGGCCTATTGAAACTTTAGTATATTGACTATCTACCATAAAAAGCCCGAAACATAACCAAAGCTGTTAGATAAATAAATAAAGGGATAAGTGGACAAACACAATACCAGTGAAAGCAAATATTCCATGATAACACGACCTAGCCAGTACAAATAAGGCATAATAGCGAATTATCCCAAAAGATCGAAATATAATGTGGGATGAAGAATTAAATTATCTTTCAAATGGTCACATCACAATTTTAGTAAAGGTCAGTTTAATTAAATACGAAGTCTTCAAAGGTGATGAACTTAGGGAAATTTACCAAGTCAAGTTACAGACGAAGCTAAGCCCCGCCTCCAGCATGCTTTGTAATTGGTTGACGCCATTCACGACGGCGATCTTCAAATCGTCTTAGAGATTAGCAATTTTCTAAATTAGTAATTCAGGCATAAATAAAGAGTTTGTTTCTCAAAAATTAGTTTTAAATTAAATAGAATTAGTTAGAACATGTAAATTAGGATATAATCATCATATCATAAAATCATTTTCAGTCACCAAAAATTGTATTCATTTAAGCCCATGCTAATAATCCGTACTAACGATTTTGGTAACGAGATTAAAAGTGAACCCCGATTTATGTATGAATTTCCTAAAAGGATGCTATATTATTCATTCCTAAGCAGACGCTTAACCGGGACGGACGCATAAAATCCACGCCGGCTTTATTCATTTGATTTTGACTTCAAAACGTCCAGGAATCATTACTAGGAAGAAGACAACAGATACTGGGTGAGAGAAAACCAATTATATGAACATTTCATGGTTATAAACTTCTATTTTCATCAAAATTAATAACCCAAAAAATCTCATAGTGATCCAAACTTTTGTGTACCATAGCCTACAATGATAAGACACTTTTGAACGCTTTTTTTTTAATAATCATCCTCATAATTTAATGTTCTCACTAGATTTAAGTTAGTTAATAGTTAATTTAAGATTTAAATGCAAACTGTAATTAACTGTAGGTGTGGATGGATTCGACCGAATACCCCTAGTCCGAGATTTATAATTTAAGTTTAAAATACGAACAAAACCCGACTGAGACTATTATAATTTATTCTTTTAATAACTCAATTTGTATAAATGATATTGATAATATTTTAATAGAATATCAAGTGAATTTTATGTATAATTCAGTGATTGAGAATCCCAAACTAACATTCAGTGAAGGGATCAGAGACAATAATATATTTTAAAATAATTGTAAAGATTTGAATTTTATTTGTGAACCATAATTATTTATGTCATTAAAGTTTTCTTTCTTTTGTGGTTATTGTGTAAAACATATTTTGGTGCTTATTTCTTACTATAAATTAACCTAAGACTTTAGTTAAATTTTTCTAAAGGAGATAAATCAATTTAAATCACAGTAAATCAAAGTGACTCTCTATATAGATAAGTAAAGCATTCTTAGATTCAATTAAATTGATTTAACCAAAGATTTTAACAATATTAAATCAGCTTACCATAGCCTGTACATAAAGTGTGTATATGAAATTGTAGCTTTTAGTATTGATCCTATTAGCCTGAAATTTGGAGACCCACGGGGGGTCAATTTTGAAACCTGTACTGTATGTTCTCAACATAAACACTCTGAACAATCATTTGAGTTGATAATCTAATCCAGTATGCGGATGATACACCTCTAAGTTTTAAAGGCCGCCAACTATAAGAGGTTGAAATAAATGCTTTTATTCAAACCCATAGTGCAAGTCAATATTTTAATGATTGTAATCTTAGAGTAAATGTTAATAAGTCTAAATGTACGACTTTTAATCTAAGCCCTGTCTGGTGCTTCAGGATGAAACACTTGCGGCGGTTTCATCTGTTAAATTCCTTGGAATCACCATTGATAGTAAATTAACACTAATGAGCTGTGTAGAAAACTTAGTTTAGTAGTTTATTATTATAGAACATTGTCACAGTATTGTTCAGAATCAATTTTGAATGTAGTATATTTTGGTCTATTTGGATTTCAACTATCTTATGGAATTACTCTATGGGGAAACTCTATAAGTTGGATGACCCAGAGAATCTTTCGTTTGCAAAAGCAAGTACAGTAGAGTCTCGCAAACTCAGCACTCGATAACCCGGCAGTCCGGATTACTTGGCGACCCCGACGGGAAAAAAAAAAAATTTCTAAAAACAGCGATGTTCGTAAAATTTCGGCAGATCCCAAAGCGGGCATTAACTTCAATCGCTCGAATTGTTGATGGTACTTTTCCCACATTAAACTCGTTACAAAACTTTTTTACAGATTCCCCTCTGTCAAGTCTTTTTAACACATTTAACCGCGTCTTAAACGAAACCAACACACGCTTCCGTTTTCGTAACTCGCTCATTTTTTTTTTACTGTATATACTGTGCGTAGCTGTCAAAGAAAACTGAAAAGAAATGTTATATTTTCCATAATGTATACTAAATTGATGTGTGGAAAAAAAGCGGCCCATCAAACGTTTTTGCAGGTGTATGTCTGCTATATCGACGGGTGCCAATGCCGCGGTGTTATTATGCCGCCGACAATGGGATACCGCTATCGAAAAAGTCGTTTGATATCGCCGCCGCTTTGGTGCCGCGGTGTTTTTACACTGCCGACAATGGGATACCGCTATCGACAAAGTCGTTTGATATCGCCACAGCTTTGGTTTTAAATTACAATTTATTTTTTGCCCTTATTCCCGATAACCCGGCATTTCACAAACTCGGCACACTTCCGGTCCACATTACGCTGAGTTTGCGGGAATCTACTGTAATTAGAATCATAGATCGTTTGGGCCATCATGATTCTTGCAGAGATGCATTTAAAAACTCTGGTACCCTAACCTTTACATGTACGTACATCCTGGAGTTAATAGTACATTACAGATTTAAGAGATTAAAACGGTTCGTAAAAACATCCATAACATCCAAAATAAATATAATTTCCGAGGACAAACTCCCTAAGGTATTTAATGAAATGAAAGTCAGTACATTCAGAAACAAATTAAAAAAGCTGTTCAGGGCCAATCCTTTTGAGGAGTTTCTTGAAGCCACGTTGTAATCTCTAACTAAACAAGTAATTTTAATTTAGCTCTGATTTTGTAACTTATGAGTTGAGTTTTACTAATATTTAAAGAGTTTACAGATTACTTATTTGGTTAAGAATTTGTTGTTGCACACTTTATTATTGTTTTCATATGCATGTTATTTGTCTTGTTATTGATTTTATGCTAATTACTTATCGATATATAAAATTCAGGCATATGAATAGTTCTATACCACTGTATTTAGTCTTACAGAACAATAAAAATCTAATTTCAATATAATATATTCCTATTAGAATTATGGAATTGTATTGAGAAAATTCGGGTGTGCTGCAGCAAATGCAAAGATTGTTTGTTTAGAAAAAATAAGCAATACTTATAATTGGAAACCTAGTTAATGGCCAGTGAAGCATTTAAAACATAAAATTGGTCATGCCTTTCTTCCATGTATATAATGGAGTTAATATTGTTCTGTCCTTTCAAGTGCTGTACACCACATAATAGCGATTATCGCACTTATTTCATCAGAAAAAGTGGTGATTAAGATTAGGAAAATGTGGAATGAATCTCTATAAAAAATTACCTGTCCAAGCCGGAATAACACTATTTAACAGGCTCCCAGAGTCTTTAAAAGTATAGAATATAACCAAGATTTTTAAGAACCACTTGAGTTATTGTTGGCAGGTGATTTACAACTCTGTGGATGAATTTCTAAGTAGAGTGGAAAGTTAGACTAGCAGAGAGCTTTGCCCTTATATTTTGGACTTTCACTTTAATAATATTTTGTCTGTTTAGTGGTATATTTTTAATGCCCAGTACTTGTAAGTTTCACACCATACTTCATATTTGTTTATCTACTGTGTTAACATAAATTAATTAAGTATGTTAACTTGCATTCAAATTATGTAATTATTACTGTAACTAAATTGACATTACTATAAATAAACATTTCATTCAATTTGAAAGAATCCGGAACAACCGATTTTGAGAAGTTACATATTTTATAACAGTCCTATAACTGACTCTTTTATTTTTTTTTAGCAATAACTCACAAACTAGTATTTTTGGAGCGATGACGACCAATATTATTACTTAGGTCTTAGAGGCAAATTTTGATTAAAATTAATGGAGTCGATTTTGAAAAACAATTTTTTTTTTTTAAACAATGATATATCCAAAATATGGACAAATAGCAAATTATATTAAAATCAATCCACACATTTGGGCTGTATAGCATTGCACAAACAACAGAGAGACATTGTTAAAATATCACTTTTTTGAACTCAGGGGACCTCAAAATGGATATATCTGTAAAACATTCAATACCAACTTTTGACCTATCACATAACTTTCTATATACTATGTACATGTGAGAAAATAAAAAAAAAACACATAGCGTGCAATACATTAGAATACAATAAATAAGTAATACATTACGGTATAAAGTGTTGTTATTTTAGTCTGCTCCGTGGCTATTAATGAACATTTTTTCTGAATATTAACTTCCATTGTCTCCATTGCTGTTAATAGACATGGCTCCTGGACATTTAATCCGTTTAATGTACATGGTTTCTGAACATTAACATCCATTGTCTCCATTGCTGTTAATACACATGGCTCCTGAACATTTAGTCCGTTTAATGTACATGGTTTCTGAATATTAACATCCATCGTCTCCAGTGCTCTTAATACACACGGCTCCTGAACACTGAAGCTGTTTGTTACGAGAGTTGTATCAGTTTTATCAGCTGGTTTTTTGGCTCCTGCTTCATTCTGTAATCGTTGAAGGAAATTAACAATTAAAGAATTAAAAACAAATAACATTTTGTATTTAATATTATATATAATTATTTAGTACATTTTGTATTAACTTGCAAATAACTTTCTATCCCGGTGTAACTAGCTTGCCTTGCCGTTACAAAAAATATTTTTAAAAAAATGAATTTAATTGTTAAAAATTTATTAATTTAAGTTATAAATTTAAAATAATCTTACTTCTGAAACTTGTTGATTATTTTCACTGAGATTTTGAACACTTTACATTTGAATTTTACTACTATTTTTTATTTAATTGATTGATTTTTAGGCTTTAATCTCAGGGTCGTGTATTCTGTGGTATTTGTAGTACTAGAGAAAACAGGAGTCGATAAAGAAATCAAAACATTATGGCGACTTGACTCTATATTTTTACTCACTCATATCTGTTAATGAAAATCCCCTCTTCATGACCAGAATTGCTTGATTATAATTTGTACAACAACATGAAATCATTTATGTGTTAGGTTATACATATTATTACTATAATAAGAATAAAAGCTTTACAAATTTTCACGTGAAACCCACATACCAAAAGTCTGACCCACTGTCCAAACACAAACACTTGGTTACTCTCCAATGTACATACATAACAACAATTTTTACTCACATTTCTATGTCCAAATACACCAGCCGATAACACACCTTTTTAACAACATTTGTTGCGTGAAACTTTCAAGTACTCACCCTTCAAATCGCACCATAATTGTTTTAACAAACAGCGTTCAGAGAAGGCGTCCACCATCTTAGCACGCTAAAGACGAAGTAACTCGGTTGTGTAGCCGAAACGGAATCCCCACTGCTTTGCATGGCGAGCATTGGGCAATTCCTGGAATTGTTATATTTTCCGTTTCTAATTTGCACCGTCTTTATTAGTTGCAAAGCAACCCGCTGGTTTGTCAATTGTACCCTAGAGGGTGTTACATTGTATTGATATATAGCGCTTAATTTAATTTTGTTAATTTTAATAATTTGTTTTAAATGTTTTTAAATTAAAGTTTTTTAAGTTTGTTACTTATTATTTTAATTTTTATGTGAGCTTCTAATTATTAATGTCATCAATCTAATTGCTTGATCGCTAAATTATTATTAATTTATATTTTTATTTGGTTGGAGATGTCCCATGCTTACACCGGTCATAATAAAATTTCCAATTAGGTACCGTAGATTCTAAAAACTAACTGAATAAATATCTACAGCTTTAACCCATTATGACTCCATTTATCCATTTAACTCTGCACACACGGCACTTGACGATGTAAATTATATTGGCCGAAATGCGGCACACACATTATCAATGATTTTTCATTTTTATTTCAATGCCGCATAACATATTGTTTGATGTACTGTACATATTCTTATTAAGATTATATAGCCTGTTAATTTGTTTTAAGTTCTAAGCTTTGTATTTAAAATTTCTCTACTTACATTTGGTGCAGATCAAAGTTAGTAATAATCTAACAACACATGAAAGTTTCAAATATTTGTGTATGTATGTAAATTATAAAAATGTAATAATAAAATAATAAAACAAACAAAAAACAAAAAAATATGTGAAGGGGAGAAATATTTTGGGCTACTTTTAGCAAAATTGAAAGTACAATTTTTAGCTTTTTACAACTACATGTAATTCTTTAATGATTTTGTTTCATCATGTAAGGGCGTTAAAAAATATGTTTAAAAATACGATTTGTCATACATAATATAATAAGTTTTATAATATAGGCCTACCAACAATTTAAAAATTAACAACAATATAGAACTGGTAATTGTTGTCCATCTCCAAATTAATTGTTAATAAAAAGCATGGTAACCACTCATTTGAATTTCAGTCGTACTGTAAAAATGTCTTTAAATCTCGTTGAAATTTTTTGTCTAACAAAATTAGATTTGTAATATATTTTTTTTAAATGGTCACTTCACATCAACTAGTAACTGCAGTGTGTGCTGCAGTGAAGGCGTTGAAGGAACGAGGAGGAACAAATCCTCACGGAATAGCGACTTACGTCTCAGCCTTATTCAACAACAATAAACTTGTAAATCCTGAAAGAATAGGTAAAGCCATTAAGGTTGCCTTAATCAAAGATCTCTTGAGAAAAACTAAAAATGGAAATTATAAACTGAATGCTGACGAACTAACAAAGAAAGATATACATACGATAGATCGTTTGAACCTCACGACTACTATAATTGATGCTAAATGTTGTCCTAAGAAGAGGAGACCGAGATGTAGGAGGCGAAGAAAATTGTGTCATAGAAAACGGAGAAGATCTTGTCGAAGGAGGAGAAAGTCATGTTCAAGGAGAAGAAGAAGATCTTGTCCAAGAAAACGAAGGAGATCATGTAGTAGACCCAGAAGGCGTAGGTGTAATCTGGTAAGATGTTGAAGGATAAAAAGTTTTCAGTTTATGACAAAAGGCAAACGTATTTCGTTATTAATTAATCTTATATTTTATATTGAAAAATTTTGGTTCTGTAATGTGAAATAATATATTGTTTTTTTAATAAAAAAAGAAAGAACTTTATTTTATTACCGCATTAAGTTTTATCAACAAATTTATTAAAAAACTCATATTAAACTAAGCACCATATTTACACCTATATACACATATTGTAAGGGGAGTGAAGTTAATTTACGAATTTAATTTAATGAAATCTAATCTTACTTAGTTGGAGTTGTCCCATGCTTACAATATTTCCATTTGATTTCCTTTTTTACACTTAGTACAGTAGACGCTCTTTTATCCGGCATTTTAACAACCAGCACTTTCTACTAACTGGCATCAGCCGAGCCACTCACGGTCGGTTTTTTCCGGTTATGTTCGGGCGGCTGACAGGCCTTGACTGACATTTCCCGCCAGTGCAGTTACTGCGTGCACCGTTTTCTTAGTCATCCAGTGTTTGTCCGCTTCATAAGTAACACTTTATTTTCTTCATAATGTCAACATCGTTGTAAACATTTATACATACACAAACTTCAAATTCAGTAATTTCAAGCACTGTGTGACACTTCATCCAACTTTTGCAAATTAGTGTGCTCTATTACTGTGTCTTTAGAAAGTATTGGCATTTAACCTTTGAATATCATATATTTACTAAAATTAGTTATTATAAAATATGTAATGCACAAAAAAACAAAAAGAAACAAACATTTTGATTCCTACATTGGAGTTACCGCTTTCATCACTAGCGGTATCACTTTCATACAAACAGTTATGAATATCACTTGAATTGCCAAGCTCACTCATTATATGTGTAATACTACACTAAAAACACTACTGATACACTAAATAATCATAAAATAAATTTTATTAACCAAAATAATATAGACAAAAATACTAAACAACTATTCACTGTCGGTATGCAGCAGTAAACATCAAATTGTCTTTTACAGGCTTGCTAACATTGATTTTTCTTATAACCATCGAAAAAATTGTGCAAAATGAATAGAGCGTCTTTTACTCAGAGTTACTATATAAAATACATATAGTTTGGATAAAAGTTACCGTTTCTATATCTATTATAGCAAACCTTGTTTAATTAGATCGCGATCGTGACTTTAGCACTGTCCCCGCAGCAAAATAGATCGCGATCGCGACTTTGAGCACTTGGAGGGTTAAATACTAGATACACTCGATTATCCGGCATGGCCGTGGTCCCGACTGTGCCGGTTAAAAGAGCTTCTACTGTAGTGTAGTGTGGTATGGTAGGTTTTGAAGCACACTTAGTCCATGTGTAATAGTACTTGGTAACGTTTGCAAAGCCACCTAATCCCAGATAGGATCCCTTTTGAATGACTATGTATCTTTTGCATGGATTTGGTCCATTCCACACTAGGAGAAGCATTGAAGTAAGAAAATGTTCTGCCAGATTTAGTCTAAAATCTGCTAGTGTCTTTTATTCTTTTGCTGTTGAGAACCTCATTATGTTGTATATTCAAGTAAATAAAAGACTATTTTGTTATAAGCCTTACTGTACAGTGCATTATAGGAAAACTTGACAGCCTTTGATCCATCCGATCCACTCCAAAGATACCATTGTTGTAGTCTGTGATAACTGTAGATTTTAACACTCACTTTTCAAAACCACATTGTCTTCTCCAGATCTATGTATCTTTATAAGATAAGTCAACATGACATTTAGATAAGACGAGGACAACTTTGTTGTCCTGCCATATAATTGCTAAAACACAGTTGGAAGAGCTGTGAATGGCTTCATATTTATTGAGTTTTTTTTTTTAAATTCCCATGTATATCAACTCTGGTTTTAATCACAGTGCTGATAACATGGGTGTTTTCTTTTAGAAATTCAACAAAAAGGATGGGGTACCACTTGTCAAGAAAAAATGTATATCCCACACCAAAAAAAGGCTACATTAGGTCTAAAACGACTGATTTTCTTGTAAGAAATTCCTCTCAAACTTTGTCCTCCCCTAAATAATTTTAAACAGAACAACACACAAAACATACCTCACACACCTTATATATTTTTATTCTAAACCTTGCCTTTTTTTACGATGCTATAATAACTCAATGTACGATCCTTTAAACTCAATGTATAATAACTGAGATCTCATTTCATGAAGTTTACGTCATGTGAAACGTTTTGTTCTAGTTGGTTGGTAAATTTTCAAAAACATGGCTTCAAAATACTGTGTTAAAGTCCTAATTGGTTTTAGCTTGTCATTTGGATGGTTTTCTATCGATTCATCAGAAAAACTCAGAACTTCACTCCATATTCTACATGACACGGTCGACAAGGACGCAGGAATTCGCATAAGACTAAAACTAACCAATAAATCTGTTTTCAATAACAGATCTGCTATATAAAATGTTTAAACAAGGAAGAATTAGGTCACAGACCATGTTATATCATCTAACAACATAATTCACAACTACTCAGAGAACAAGCTAAATACAGAAACAATTGCGTGCTGGGAACGGGAACGATCTTCAATGGGTTAAAGTTTATGCTAAATAATATTATTTATAAAGCTTTATAATATATATAAATAAAAATAAGTGTAAAATAAGTCTCTTGATACATCTGTGTATAGACAGTTTAAGATATCAATGGAAAACATCTACCATACCTATTATAATGTTTTTTTGACTTTTTACGAGGGTAAATAATTTTTTTAAAGGGGAACAATTTTATATTTTTTAATGGGACCCCTATTTTGTGACATATCACTGGAAAGAACTATTTAACACTTTAAGTGCCATGGGGGCATTGGTACGACAGCAAGCTCATAGTTAAAGTGGCGTGTCGGCCGATCGGTACGACACTGCCATTAATGCAAGGTTTTATTTTAGAGTCTTTTACCAGTAAGTGTTGCAACCTAACGGAAAACACATACACTAAGTGAAATGTAGATATTTCACTTTTTTATCTTTAAATAGTGCTGTGTAGCAACCAAATAAAATACCTCATCAATATGTTAATTTCGTCGTACCGATTGGTATGGCAGCGAAATTTTCAGTTGGAATTATGGATTAATGCATTAAAACAAGTAATATACAGTTTGAACATTCTACTGTTGTTTTATTTTTTAAAATAATCATATAAAAGTTAACTATTACGGTAAGCAATTTTTTAAAACTGTTTAACAATGTTATTTATTTACAATTAAGTTTTTTTAAATCATTTATTTATATTATTACTGTCTAAACTGTAAGATGAAAGCATTTTGAAAGCATTTAAAATCTGTTATTGACAAGTATCGGTGTTGCGGTCGTGGTCCTACATTGCTTTTGTAAGTGAGCCAAGCATTTACAATGCAGGTGCCAAATAAATAGTAAATGTTCTGCAACTTCATGGTACCATCTTAGTGCCTTTCGTACTGCTGAGTTGTACGACGACATTTGATCAGCAACATCGATGCCGGATTTTTGCTCATTGTACTCTGTTATTGCAAGAGGCTTGAAAATATCATTTCTTCTTCAATCCCGCTTTCCACTTTGAACCATGTCGACTTGATGTTTACGTGCAGTTACTCAACGCATTTCCCACCATTGAGTCATGTGTTACCAAATCACAGACCAAAATTATCCTAGGAAATCAATCAAAAGTGCGGTCGGCCAATCGGCCGACACGTCAAATTCCAAACAAAATATGGTATTCAAAATGACATGCCAGGCCGATCATTTTTTTGAATGTTTTGTAAAACAATTTCTCAAAAAATCAGTTCTTCATATAACCATAAGACCACATATATACAGGTTATGTCATTAAAAGTGTTTATTTAAGTTGGCACTGTATGATAAAAGTGGCACAACTGGCTTGGCACTTAACGTGTTAAAAGAAAAATATTCGTACCTAGGAAAAAGTCTATAAGACATCCCTAATTAAATTTACAGATCAAAATTATCATTCCAATACTGAAACTCTTGATTTTGTTCAACATATCCTGAGAATTATTTTAAGGGTTCATTCACTATGAGGGAGGTTGATGGAAAAATTATGATTGAAAAGATTAAATTTGAATTCCTAAAGCTTATTTTGAAAAACAACAAAAATACAGAAGATAGTAAATTACATTTATTTTCTTATTCTTGTATCAGTAACCTAAACCTTAGAAAGCCACTGCGGAATGGTGGCAAAGTCTCCTGACCTTAATCAACTTTGGTATTTCTTTTTGGGTTACATGAAAAATCATATGTACCAAACAAAGCCAACCGACATCCATGACCTACAAGATAAAAATTTACAAACAACTCAATCCATTCCTAAAGAATTTATTTGAATGCTGTTCATTTGTTCACAGCTAGAACATTGACAAACTACTCAAGCATACAAACACTTGTTACATTAAAAAGGCAAGACACCACATTTTCCTAATTTCAAAAATGCACAAGGTTTGGTCACGTGTGATAACTTTGGTTAGGGGTTTCTTGGAAACTTTCTATAGATATCATAAATAAACAATTTCAATGATGTCACAAGATAGGGCTGCCATTAAAATATATTGACTTGCCACCTTACTTCTCTTTAGAAAGGTCCCAAGGAGCAAGATTTTTACCCTTATAAAAGTCACAAAATGTATTATAATAGGTGGCAATCTCCCGTTGATATAATTAAGCCATCTAAATTTCAGCCAGATGTATCAGACATTATTTTACATTTCATTATTAGTATAGACTTAAAAATAAAAATCAACTAACTATACATTCGATTTAAGAACACTATTAAGGTCTATTTCAGTCTATGTCCTCTAGTCTTCTTTTATTAAATTGGAAAATAATAATAAAAAATAATCCACGAAGAGCCTAATTCTGTTAGACGTCTTTTCAGTTGGAAAAATATGTATAACATATAGAGTTCCCATCACAGTAATTCTAGTCTTCAAAATCAGAATTTGCTAACAATTGTAGCTCCCCATTCACCCTTCTGACACTGAAACACTTTATGGGGCCCCACAGAGATTGAATCCAGGACCTTTGATATACTTCTATAGCAGCTGAGGGTTCAATCTATTAAGAAGACACTATTAATCTAAAGTTATGCATATAAAAAATATTTTTTTAGAAATATAAATTAATAAATGGCTTAAATGTATACTTTATTGTTTACACACTATTAAAACTACATCATTATTAATTTAATGTTCATTCCGATATATAATCCATTCCAAAGAGAATTCAGAAATTGAACAGAAACTCCAAATTCAACAAACAACATTGAACAAAGTATACAAAGTTTGATGCTCACATATTTATATGTTTGTACAGTGTGTAAAATATTCATTTTAATAATCTAAAACTGTAAACTGGATGTCATTTTCTTTTCTTTTCTTTTATTATAACCACATACGAATTATTAATATGGTTTAATCAGAGATTTACAATTACTTTATATGAAAACTAATACACAATGTTTTGAGTATAAATCAACTCTCGTTATCAAGTGTGAAACGTGAACATAAAAGGGAAGAAACACTGACATATCCTAGTAACCTAGGGCCATCTAGGAATTTAACCCTTCAACCGGTAATGTTAAATTTCTTCGTTTGTTTAAAAATTAATTAAATATATTATTTGTATACAAAACCTAACTTATAAGATATCATTTTTCTCAGAAAGATGCATAGAATCCATCTATGGAATAAAAAAAAAAAATTTTTAAAACGGTTTTGGAGTAAGTATGTTACATGTCAAAAACGAAGTTACCAATTTTCAGGAAAAACCTGTATATTCCAAAATCAATAGCTTACTACCCTTTTCTAAGATATAAAAAAGTTTTGTGCAATATTTTTGAATATATTTAGGGGGGGAAAAAAAATTTGTTATATTATCAAAAAAACAAAAAATAGTTTACGAAAAAATGTAAAATGATCATTTTTTTCCCAAAAAATCACTAAAAATAGTAATATATATCTTATACAAAAGTTCTATATCTCATTATGTTCAGAAAGGTGCATAGAATGTAGGTGTGTAGTGAAAAAAAAAGTTAGATGTATCACATTTGGTGTTTTTTGGTCAAATACCAAAAAATCGAAGAGTAATGGAGCAGAAATTTCACAGAAATGGTAATGAATAACATACTAATAGATTTTTAGGATTTTTTTCAACCATTTCTTGAGATTTGTCATATATTTGTGAATATATTTAGGGGAAAAAACTAATAATCTGTTACATTTTCTAAATAAAAATACCGATTTTCCCTAAAAAGGTAACTTTTACAAGTGAGGTTAGGTTTGTAACCTCCACAATTTAGACTCACTAGTACCAATTGGAAGATAGATCAAAGACAAAACCATTAGATTTAACTAAGAAAATATATACTTTACAAAGAATAACACACATATTCACTTTTATAATCATATAAAACACTATATATAAGACAATTTGCATATAGCCTAAATTTACCTTTTCGGCCTAGGATATCGCAAATAAGAACGTTCAAAAACTAAACTATCACTTAAAAACATAAGCTTTAGATATAAAAACACATATATTGTAACTTTTATACACAATTTATATACAATTTGTATACACAAACCTTCAAAATAACAAATATATAACCCCAAAACAATATGTGCCACGCCCTACTTTGCGCGAGACAATCCCTTCCTTCTGAGATGAAAACAAAACATTAGTGTAAGTACTTGACACCATCAGGTGGTACCAACTTATAGAATGGAATTTCCCCTACAACTTAGTGTAAAGAAATATAAGAAATATAATATTAGAAACCAAAGAGAAATGCAAACCTAATGCCAACCAAATTTCGTCTCGTCAAGTTTGTTCTACGTTCAAGTAGGAATATCTCTGGATCTATGAGACGCAGAAAAATTTGTAATCTACGGTTGGAAAGAGAAACATGTGATCTATAGAACAGTGTTTTAGTTGAAATAAATGACAGAAAAATACAGTTGTAATTATATCGGGAAAAATGGCGTCGCGCTAACGAAAAGGCGCAGAGTTCAAATCTACGATTTTACGCATCAAAAATATGCGAACTTCACCAATTTTTGGAATATTATTTATAACGTTTTGTGGTATTTTTTTTTTCATGATTATGCATCTACGGAACATTAGCTTTCCAACGGTATTTTATTTATTGCGATTGGACAATTTTAAGTGGGCGTAACGTTGAATTGCAAAATACGTGTTTTATAGACGGTGCCTAAGTTATTGGACCAGGCCTGGGTCCGATCTGGGTCCGGTATCGTTTCTAGGGTTAAACTAAATCTATAATCTAAGCAAAAAATTCAAGCCTAAAACTTAGCCCTGACCAGGCCTACACTACACAAAGAACATCAAGCTTGTTGGGGATGGACCCAAAAGAAAGTTGTCCTAACTGTTTACCGGCGTAAACAACCTTTTGCCACCTTTTTTAAAAGTTTAGTCTTCAATCGCTTCATAATTCCTAAAAACAATACACAGGGACAAAAACATATATACATAAATGAAAAACAACTGAAGCCTCATATATAAAGTTATCGGAAAATTCTATCAGCCAACCAGTTCAGAAATAAGGCCACTATGGCTTCCGTTTATAAGAACTGAATTAAAAATCGGAGATTAAAATTCTTTTACTTAAAAAAAGGCTTAAATTTTGCCACTTATTTCAAAATTGGAAATCATGACACGATCTAAGACTAAAGTCTTGAAAGAGGGGGCAGAAGGTTGTTTACCCCGATAAACAGTTAAGACTACATTCTCTTGGCTCCATCCCTTACAATCAGTTGCATGCTGTGCTTTAGGTAGTGTAGGACTGTGTGTGGGGGTTTTATCTGATCACGTTTGTATTTAGTCTTAGCTTTGACTGCTCAGGCCTAATTTTAGGCTTGAGTTCTTTTTAGATTATAGATTTAGTTTTAGTTTCAATATGGCCCATATTTAATAATATGAACAATCTATAATTATCAAATAACTTTAAAACCAGAATAAATAAGAATGCTACAAACCACCATTTCTATAAAATTCATTTTTCTGAAACGAATTGGAATAAAAAATAAATAAAGAAAGGAGTCACAAGATTACTATTTCTGCCTTGGGTGTGCAACAAAACAATCAAGCACTTACAGGATGGCAGACAATTAAGACTTTTTTGCCCAAGTTGTGTGGTAGCTCTTATTAAAGCTGATGAACCTAATCAGCTGTTATATTGGAACTAAATTTCTATGTAAACTCCCATATTAAATTTAATTACCTTTGGTGCACGTAAAACAAGAACTGCATTGTTACTTGCTACAGACTGTTTAGGTATTATATTCAATTCTGGTATTTGTACACTTCCAATCTCTTTAAAACCTGGAAATAAAAAAAAGTAATTAAGATGTTTTCATAACTCAAACTCAAGTTAGGCAGTCATTTAATCATACATTTTAGCGATTTTGTTAGTCGCTATTGTCTCAGCTGAAATCGAAAAAGAAGCATCTCTCCTATAACTAGGTATTTATAAAACCTAATAAGTAACTAGATTTAACTAAATGTTAAGTATTAATTGTAAAATGTTATACATTTGTTTTTATCTGTTTCAATTCATTTCTAAAATCAGTAAAGATTTTACTGTTTTAACGCTGGAACTGGTGGTCATTTTTTCTTAAATGACAAACATTTCTTAAATATTTTGTATGCATAAATTTTAAAATATCAAATATTCATAACATAATGTCATTATATATCATTTTATTTGTAAAACTCCACAGAACATTATTATAATATTGAAAACAACTTACAGTACTTGGATTTTTCAATTGTTTTTATCAATTTTTTTTTTTTAAACACTGATTTTTATAATATTCAAATTAAAAAATATGTGAAAGAATCACTTATTAATTATGAATTTTAAAATATATAGAACTTAGAACTTATTTACAACAAATATTATTTTTCCTTATTGTTTAAACGTAACAAACCTCTTGGTCATCATCCTTTTATTTAAAAAAAGAAAGATAAAATCATAAAATAAAGACCCCCTAGCCCTTGAATACTCTTAAAATATTAGTGTCAGATATAAAGAGTTAGTCAAGAGAGACCTGATAAGGGAGTGACAGGGACAGATCTAACCCAAGACTTATATGAAAAAGAAGTAAATCTAACTAACCTAACCTAACCTAACCTAACCTAACCTAAACTAACCTAACCAACCTAACCTCAGGATTGTCACAACTATGCTTAACATAAGTAAAAAATTATACTTATAAAACAAACAATAGTTTCTTACTAGGAAATTTAAGGATCCATAAATTAAAAAATTCATAACAAAATAATAAATATTCATAACATAATCCTATTATACACAATTTTATTTGTAAAACTTCACAGAACATAATAATTAAAAAATATGGAAAACAACTGAATTGGATTTTTAATTGTGTTTTCCTCAACAATTTTTGAATTTTCTTTCTATATTTATGTTATAACTTTTATTGTACATAGCACACTTGGATATTTATAATATTATCAACGTCAAATTACAACCTAAAACACAATTAGAACAAAGCAACTAATATGCACAATCGAGTTACAAATGTTATGTTAAAATCAGCTGATTTTTTTCACAATCTGTTAATGAACATTATCAGAGACTGCAGTAAGTATTAAATAGCACGTACTGATGAGTGCCACAATTTTTACAATTAGACAAAATTTTACACTGTTTGGATCATTATTAGTCAAGGCTTATATATATATATATATAATCATTACATTTGAATTGTTGTTACTTCAGAAAGAACTAATTTAATAGCATTTGCCAGTCTAGTGTTAACTGTGCTAAGAATGATTAATTTTCAATATTTTATAAAAAATATTTATAAGGGATAATTTACAAATTTCAAAACAAGACTAATGGAATAATTTGTAAATTTAAAAATTAAATATAGTTAAAATAACGTGATGCTCCACCTATGTGTTGTGTTTATTTATGTGAAATGGTAGATGAATTAGGTAAGGTTATATTCCCAAACCCACTATTTAATAAACACCCAAAGTAATTGAAAGAAATACCTGACACCCTATGAGCTTACAATCAAAATTAAAAGCCTCACGTTGAGATGTCAAATTTTACAACAAAATAAAAGCCCTAACTTGTGTTGCTAAATTTGCAACAACTCTGAAATCAAATTATACGAAACAAATAAGTTTACATTCACAAATTTATTAATACCAATAAAATAACTTCAATAAAAAACAGTTACAAAATTATTTTCTTCAAAATCAGAATTGAAAAAATAGTTCTTAAAACAGTCTATCTTTCAAAATCTTAATTATATATTTATCGACGAAAATTGTTCAAAATTTAATTAACACAATGTTGTCTTTCTCAGAATCTATTAATATATACGTAAACAATATTCAATTAGTCTTTCATCTATTAAGAGCTCTAAATCTCGGGGTTTGTTGGTGCCGGCTTTTTCGAATCTTTAGAAAAAGAACACAAATATATACACATAAAATAAGAAACAAATCTAATATAAGTCCCAAAATATTTAAATTAAATTAACTGCTTTATAAAGGGACATATGTATAGAAATGTAAGTTAGAAAAGGTCTATTTCATTCGAGGAGTTTTTGATCAAATTGAATTCTCTATATCAATTTTAAACAATGTCTATATGTAATTAATCAACTCCATATCAATTCGGATCACTTGGTAAGTGAAAATTAATACTTGTCTTTGGATAATCTTTATAAATTTAGTTTAAGAAAATGGTTGGATCTCACGAATAATTCTGTTCAGCTTTAAGTACATTTTTCTTAATTGTCTCTTCAAGATTCAGAAAAAATTCTACTATATATTGAACACGCACTATTTAATACTTCTCCTAGTCTTATTTGCCAACCTTGTACTCGTTGATGTACCTTTTAAAATCTTATTCAAAAATCTTCAGCTCTGTAGAAACATCTAAAAGACCCCAACAACAATAGATTTTTTTAGGAAAGCATTACTTGGTTTCTAATCGCCCACCTTCTATACCACCTGACCTTTTATGTATGCACTTTGTGTGTGTTTTGTATGCTAAGGGAAAATTTAGATAATTATTAATAAATTGTTTTTTTAAGGTTTTCAATGATTGAATTTGGAAAAATGGGATTTTAGGACTTTAAATTATATTACTAAACAAACAAATTACTTCTTTTTTACATCAAAATTTAATGCTTAAACTAATTACACTAATTTATACAAATTATATGACATATCTACATCACAACTGTTCTAATTTAATTCACCAATCAGAACGCGAGTTTGGGAGAAGTCCTTGTGATATCAGCTTGAAGTTCGGAATAGATCAATTTGACGGCCATATTTAATTTGGGACTTGGTTTAGTTTTTAATTTCTACCGATTGACTGGTATGTCCTTTGTATTTTCCTAATTGACTTTTCCTACGTAGAAGATTCCGATCTATCCGTTAAACTCACTAGTTCCTCCTGATAGATTTTAGTTTTCTTAGAATCTTCGCGATTCTGTGATGCTCTGTACGGATTCTCATGTTAACTATTTTAGAAGGTGATTATAAAATTTAAATGTTTCGTTTTAATAGTCGAATTGTGTCTTTATAATAATTTTCCTGAATTTATGACTTAATTTTGAGTTGGGGAAACATGGTCTTAAAATATCGGGAAATATTTTTAAATTGTAATTTTCTCTTCGGATTTTTAGGCCTATAACTCATTACCTAATTATTCAATTGACGTGTTGGTTGTGTCCGTCAGATCTCGTGCGTGTTGCCTCTTGTTTGAATGGCATTCCACAAATATTTATTCTGTATAGATTTTTTATTAAATGACATTCTGAATTGTTTCATGAGGGGAGGCATGTAATCGAATAAGTTTTTTTACGTGACCACATTTTTCATTAATGAATGCAATTCCCTTGTAATGAAAATTAAAGTTGTAATAATTATATATGGTATGTGTTTTTATATGTAAATGTATCTACTGATTAAGTGTATTTTGTCATTACTAGAGTCATTTTAAATATTTGTCTTAGGTTGGGCATGTTTTGTGTTTGTTTGTAATTAATATATTTATAATATGTCAACTTTTAAAGATAGCATATTTTTATTATTGTTATTGTTTTTATGGTAGGCTGTCTCAAATTGTTGACTTGTCTTGTACAATGATTATATTTAGGTTAGAGTTGAATAGGGCACATAGTCTATTGTGTTGTAACACCAAGTATATACTTCTTAAGAGTAATAAATACCAGCAACTGGGCTCGAACCTGTATAAACCTTTGATGGTTCACAAGTCCAAACTATAACCAGCTAGGGGCAAACCTACATAACCAACTTAGCCTTGCTTCTTACTTTAACAATAAATAATAAATCTCAAAAGCAACATAATATGTTAGGATAGTTTTACCTATTTGAAGACCTGATGGAGCAGCAGAAGACTGATCTTCAGTTTCCTCTGTAACATTCTCTTGTTTTTTTATCCCAACTGCTATGCCCTGAAAAATATAAACACAGAATTAACTAATGATAATAATGAGTTTATTTACAAAAATACAAAGAAATACAAATACATCTATGTTAAGACACTGAACTACACGGACTGTGGTCATTCATAGAGTGTCCATCTTTCTCAAATTTAGCTTTGCGGATTCACTTGTCCACCTGTACAATCAAGAGTTTTGGTCTCTGTAAAAGAGATCCACTTTCATTAGATACTTCCAGAAATTGCCTTGGCTGGTTATAAAGCAAATACCAGTTTGATGTGTTTTTGTTCAAGCCTCATTGAGACGCTGTTAGAGCTAAGCTCGGTTTCATGATAAGGTACTTGGATATTTTGCTGCCATCTTTGATGTTACTCTTTCAAAGTTATTGGTTGACTGTATTCGGGTCTGCTGAATGGCTGATACTACACATTGGTTCGGGTCCTACAAAAGGGGTTCTTGCTCTTTGCTTGAGAAGAATGTCAGCCTTCTTATTCCTCTCGAAGTTCTAACACACTAACCTATATTATTTTGAGACATGGCAGTGTTCTTAGGGATAGGAAGCACTACCACACCAGTCTGGAGTTAACTTCAACTGAATCAAATGCTCCATTATCCTGGTAGCCTCTCTCCCAGCCCCTAATACCAATGGAAGCGAAAATAAGCATTAGTACAGTACCCCCCAACACATGAGCCAACACCCAGAATCCTGGTCCTAAATTAATATTGCTTTTTATGTATTGTTTAAAACATTTTAAACATATAATTTCAGTTTCTGTTCGTTTTGGCGCATACTGTATAACAAGGAAACATTTTACTATGGAATTATTTCAAAATACAAACCTTTGTCTTGGGTTTTTGTAAATCAGATTTCAACGGAACGGTATTTTTAGTATTTGGCAGTGATTTTGAAGATTCAGATTTTTTTTTGTTTCCTTCCTGAAAAAATATTTATAATATATTAACAAGTTATTTGCGTACAACAATAATAGTTAACCTTACCATAAATAATAACGATAAATAGTGCAAAAACATTGCACAAACTTTTCTCACTCATCCATCTACAAACCAATCAAACTGTCTTATTACTTTCTCTCATATAGAGGAAGGTATGTGATGGGTCAAAAAATCAATTATTCAAGTATATGCGTTTTGAGACCATAAAAGTGGTTTTAGAATGATACTTATGTTGTTATTTGGCATTTATCACATGTGTAGTGCTTTACAGTCCAGATCCATAGACCAATTTTATTTAAATTTGGTATGGGGGGGGGGATATTTTGATCATATATTATGGGATATTTTCTAAATTTTTTCTTTATAACACAAAATTTGGGGCTAGCAGCCATAAGAAAAAGCAAAATTAAAATATTCTCAAAAATCAGATCTAATAATTTTTCTCAAATGTACCCTCTAAAGACCTAACAAAATTAACTGGTAAGTCATTTACCCAAAAATGCCAGTTTCACAGTTTTCGGTAAAAACCAACAAATCAATCATGAGTCTGTTATAAAATATACAATTCCTTAAAATCAGCTCTACCAATTTTGTTCAAATTTTAGTGAAATATGAAGTCTAATGACCCATACTCGCGTATAAAATACCAAATTTAAAAAATTTCGACACAAGAATAAAAAACTTCGAATACCATCATTAAAAGCTTAATTTGAATCAAATAAATCAAATACAACTTATGTTTATGATAGATGCAAATCAATTTAGATTCTTATTTCAATATATTGTAATCTTTTAAATAAAAAAGAAATTAATAATTTAACTTTTTTTTTAATCAAAATAATATCTCACATATGACAAATTATTACAACTTAGTATTGTTTGACAAATTCTGAGAGCACTATAAATATTTCATTCAAATTTTAATATTATTTATGGGAACTCTTTCTCAAGGGGCCAAATTGTGAGTTTATATTTCACAAAGTTTCTCTACCTTAACAATCTAAAACAACATCAATTCTAATTTTATATATATTTATGTATAATTATAATTTGTGTTCTTATCTTTTAAAAAATGTGGCTTCATATAATAGTTTATAAATGTATTTACTTATTTAAGATTAATAATTATTATTCGAATTTGCCCTTAACCACAATCACTAGAAACTTTCAAATAAAACACAATTAATTATCTGATTAATTGTTCTTTATTAAATATTTCCACTAAATGCCCTGATGTACATTTCGATAACATGGTTATCATCATCGGAGGGTCTTGCTTATAAACTAAATCTAAACTTACATATCTACTAATGAAATAAAATTAAACCTAAAACTATGATAAACTGAGTGCAAGCTAAAATCCCTCCCACTCTACAGATCAGTTGACCATTAATCAGATAATTGTGTTTTATTTTAAAGTTTCTAGTGATTGTGGTTAGGGGCAAATTCGAATCATTATTGTGAATTTCACCAAAGTGCTCAACAAGATTGTATCTTATTTAAGATTGATCAAATTTTTATAAGTTCTTTTCTTAGTTTTGTTAGGCTACCATATTACCTCATCTTAAAGAGTCAGATTTAGATGTGAATTATTGTGATATTATTATTTTTCCTGGTTTGAATTTTATACGCTTTTTTATTCCTGCAATATTCTTAATGTCTCATTTTTCGTAAATTGATTCCCTCTATATAATTTATTTGAATTTCTTGTGATGGTTAAAATTCTAATAGTTCTCCGCTTAGATACCAAAGACGAACTGAACTTATTGTTTCTTTATGCAACAAAGGGTCGGCATAGATTGATTTTTATACTTCTTTGTCTTAGAGCCATATACGCTCTTTTCATATATCCATTTTATTTCTATGTAATTAATATATATATATTCCCAATTCTTTCGTTTAATTTGATATTCATAATCATTAATAATAAATCTTTTTATATGGTTTTATTTTACAACAGTCCATAATAAATTCCGTCATATTTATAATATATAATGCACTGCCTTGGTAGTCATAGATCGCAGGTTGTATATCGTCTGACGTTTAGTCTGCCATAGGCTCTTTAGTTTTATATGAAACACTTCACAACACTCACTTGGATTTCATTTACCACTGTTTTAAGCCCATTATTATATAAATTATTTGCATTTATCAACTAGTACATATATCTTAATAACTATTTATATAAATCACATAACATTATTTGCTGTTGTCATTTCATTTATACATTGAATTTTCTCGAGCCTATCTCATTATTAATAAAGTGTATATTTACGTAAGTTCGTACTTTATTATTTAAACATAATTTCATTTTGCCCTTTATTATTATTGATTTTGTATCTATCTAACTTTCGTTATTTAATTCTATATAATGTCAATTGACTTATTTCTACATCTAACCTCAAAGGTAAACTATATTTTAAACTCCTATATTACAACATTAATTTTAATTTATCTGCCAAAATATATATAATAAACATTAGTATAGTTCTTTCAAACAGGTTTTACTTTTATTATCATTTGAATTGTATTAATAATTTTCTAAGTGGTTAGGTCTAAAATTCGATCTGATAATTTTTCATGCTATCCCTATTGATACCTATCAGATAAATTTGTTATAACATTTTTGATGACGATTAGTTTTTATTTCATTTTGTGGACTAGTGAGTGGAAAAATTTGTGGAATGATTTTGCACAATTTATGTTAACTCCTAATGCTTTTTAGAACTTCAGAAGATTGAGAGTGAGATACTGGAGGTGGAAGCTGCCGACAAATGGGAGTGATGAATGGTTGTAATGGAGGCCAATGTCCAAATAGGTTGTAGCCCACAGTTTAAGGTAAAGCTAGGTATTTGTTGGGTTTTAATTTAAAACTACCCAATGGATGTGGATAAAACAAATACATTTATAGAAAGAAAATCTATTGTTAATACATAACATAGACTTATTTTACTATGGAATTATTTCAAAATACAAACCTTTGTCTTGGGTTTTTGTACAGCAGATTTCAACAGAACAGTATTTTTAGTATTTGGCAGTTGTTTTGAAGATTCAGCTCGTTTTCTGTCTTCTTCCTGAACAAAATATTTACAATATATTAACAAATTATTTTGTATACAACAATAGTTGACTGTACAATAAAACAATAAACTGTGCACATTTTTCTTACTCCATCCACAAAACCAAATAAGTCAGTTCTACAAGTTGTCAGTCAAAAAGAGAAAATGAGCCATGGAAGAGAGACTAGGTTCCTTCACTTCTGCCATAAATCATATTTGATTAAAATCAACATTTGAAGGCAGTCAAGATTCATTTTTGTGTTTTGGCAATTATTTCTGAACTGTCACACACACTCTCTCTCTCACACACACATATGCACCCCCACACACAAAACACACACACACACACACACACACACACACACACACACACACACACACACATACATATATATATATATATATATATATATATATATATATATATATATATATATATATATAAGATTTTACACAAGGGTTTGAGCAATGATTTAGAAATTATAAAATTAAATGCAATTGAATTGTAAACAAATACTTGACCAAAAAACAGTTTTACATGTAAATAAACAGATATTGAGTTCTTGATTGTTCATAGTATAATCAGCGCTATGGTGACATCTATCCTTACTGCCCCATTGAACTTAGACCTACAGCACTGAATTTGTAGAAAATCTGTTTTGAAAGCTTACAATGTTCAGAAAGTCATGCGATTTTAGTTCATTTTAGTTGCTGATACAAAGATATTTAAGATCTCATCTTCTAAATATTACTTAAGAAAGTTTATTTCACTCACTGCTTTCTTTAATTCCAACTCTTTATCAAGTTTTTCTTGCATTTTTCTTCTCGCTTCTCTCAAGTTGTCATCTCTGGAGTTGGGAGAAAACAAACTCATATCAGTTACTTCAACTTCCTGTAACAAAAAAGTTCTCTTCATTTTGTGTGTAATTGAATGTGTATGCAAAAATTCATGGTATTAACCTGTTGAGGAGTATGGATGTCTTAAATCGCTTAAGATGTACTTGACCCTCTGTACAAGAGTACAGTGCAACTCCTCTGATGAACCTTAAGGAGCAAGATTTTTTTTATATACAGTAGTGTCCCGCAAACTCAGCGTAATGTGGACCGGAAGTGTGCCGAGTTTGTGAAATGACGGGTTATCGGGAATAAGGGCAAAAATAAATTGTAATTGAAACACCAAAGCGGCGGCAATATCAAACGACTTTGTCGATAGCGGTATCCCATTTTCGGCAGTGTAAAAACACCGCGGCACCAAAGCAGCGGCGATATCAAACGACTTTGTCGATAGCGGTATCCCATTGTCGGCGACGTAAAAACACCGCGGCACCAAAGCGGCGACGATATCAAACGACTTTGTTGATAGCGGTATCCCATTGTCGGCGGCATAATAACACCGCGACATTGGCACCCGCCGATATAGCAGACATACACCTGCAAAAACGTTTGATGGGCCGCTTTTTTTCCACGAATCAATTTAGTATACATTATGGAAAATATAACATTTCTTTTCAGTTTTCTTTGACAGGTACGCACAGTATATACAGTAAATAAAAATGAGCGAGTTACGAAAGCGGAAGCGTGTGTTGGTTTCGTGTGAGACGCGGTTAAATGTGTTAAAAAGACTTGATAGAGGGGAATCTGTAAAAAAGCTTTGTGAAGAGTTTAACGTGGGAAAAGTACCATCAACGATTCGAGCGATCAAAGTTAATGCCCGCTTTGGGATCTGCCGAACTTTTATGAACATGGCTGTTTTTAGAAATATATATTTTTTCCCGTCGGGGTCGCCGAGTAATCCGGACTGCCGGGTTATCGAGTGCCGAGTTTGCGAGACTCTACTGTAATACTAAATTTATATTGATATATAAATATTTACAAAATAAGGTAAGGTCTCCTATCCTAAAATCTAAACTAGTTATTAAAAAAAAAAAAAAAAATTGTTTAAACTCATACATTTTTTACTTTATTGAAATTTAGGATATTAACATAGTATACTTCCATTTCTACATCCTCACTCCAGTCTAAATACTCACTCCGATAATTTATTTTTGAAGCAAAACTGTTTTTACAAGCACTACAAGCAACCTCTAACATATTTCACTAAAACACTTATTATTGAAAGCTTGACTGATAAAAAGCACACCAAAGCCTGACTATTCCAAGCTCTGTTAGCCGCTAGATGCTAACAGATGAAATCGTTAACTTTCAAATAGTTTGTAACAATTTGAAAATAGGTTTTATTAAATGAATTCGGGAGCTAGATTATCAAAACGTGGAAGCCATAATTCTGAAAGAGAAAGTATAAAAAGTGGCGGAGGTTAGTAAAATAAAGTTATAACGACTAAATTATCACTAAAATAACAATACATTTACATAACAACTAATACAATGAATACAATGTTTAAAATATTCTGGAAATAATGCATTATATATATTAAAATTTCTTAAATATTACCTTTACGATAAATGTTGTGATACCGTTTGTAGAGACCACTGGTTTTGTTGTGTCAAAAAGCCATTTCCGCTGAGTCTGGAAATAATGAAGAAATACTTGGACTGATAAAAAAATTTCTTGTACATTTAGACTAAATTAATATTAACTAATATCAATTTAGTCTAAGAAACCATCTTATTTTTTATAATATGAAGTATAAACAAAATCATATACGAAAAATATATTAAATAAAACAAATGTTATACTGTTATCATAAAAGAATAGTGGGGTTTTGAACATGATTTAAATGAAAACAGAATTACTTACAGCTGATGTTGTTTATTTATCTAAATTGATGTCTGAAAAAGTTATTTTTACATAACTAATAAATTTTAATTTATGCGCCATTAGTCGCTCGGCAAATGTCCAATCGATAATCAAATTCTGTCCAAACCCTAGTTTAAGATGTCTTTGTTAACGGTTGTCATTGCTACATTAATCCTGCTCCTTAAGTGATTTAGGTCAAGAATTTTTTCTCGATGAACAATGTTTTCGATGTACCCCACAAAAAGAAATCGTAAGGTGCCAGGTGTGGACTCCTTGGAGGCCAGTGTATAGGTCTCTGCCGGCCTATCCATTGATGTCCAAACTTTTCAAACAAAGTATCTGTGACAAATGCACTAAAGTGGGGGGGGGGTGCGCGACTTGTTGCAGGGAAAATGAAGTTGTTGAATGTTTTCGAGTTCATCCAACTAAGGAAAACAATAATTGATTAACATATCGAGATACACAATTCCATTAATTGTCTTTTCAGCAAAGAAGAAAGGCCCTATCAGACGATTTTTCATCACACCACACCAAACATTAACTTTAGGCGAGTCATGTATTTTCTCAAAATTTGTATTTGGGTTTTCAGATCCCCGTATGCGTGAATTGTGTCTGTTAACAGACCCATTGATATAGAATGTACCATTGCTTCGTCTGAAAAAAATATATCATCTAAAAATGAATGGTTTTCATCAATCTTGTTCAACATTTCAACAGCGAAATTAAAACGTTTTGCACAATCATCAGGTTTCAATTCCTACAATAGCTGGATTTTATATGCGTGTAATTTCAGTCTTTTGTGTAAAAGTTTGTGGATTATTGGTTTTGGAATACTTAACTCTAGGCTTCATCAAGGTATTGACTTCATAGAACTTCTGATTGTAGATTGTCTAATAAGTTCAACTTTTTCGTCTGTTATACTTGGTTTGCCAGATGATTTCTGTTTTTGAACTGATCAAGTTTCTTCGAATTATTTGAACCAACATTGTATGTTATTTTCATGTGGTGGATCTTTTCTGTATTCGTGTCGAAACATACGTTGCACTGAAATTACAGACTTGAATTCAGCCAGCAACAAGACACACTTTGCTTTTTCTTTATTAGAGAACATAATAACACACTCCACACAGAACATTCTAGAAATCACAAAACATACTACCATAACAATGCAAGAACTAATTTTGAGGTTACACAGCTGTTAACAAACTTTTGGGTTATAGGCTATTAGCAATACCAATACAACACCACACAAGTTAAAACCAAAGAACTTGACCACAACTGTGCAGACCTTTTAAATATAAAATTTGACCCAACATAACCTCTTCATGGCATTATTTATTGGATTGTAGTGTTTACAAAAGAACTAATTCCTTATATTTCATTTTGTGCTACTTGTACAGAAGTAATAATGCATTGTAGTAAGTTTTTCTTCCTTAGTGAACGGTTTCGTTGATTGACCATATCATATACATGACTTGCAAGCTTGAACACAGCAAGAACACAAAAAAGACAAATACTGCAAGCATAGCAACGTAGGCTGTATTTAAAAACAAAAATAAACTTAGATGGATCCTTGTAAGATCCAAAGGTCTATTTAGACCCTCATTAAGTCCCAATAGCATGAATTTTCTTGAAATGATGTTTCAATGATTGAAAATAGAAGTGGGAATAGCATCACACAATGTTCTACATTAATTTGAAAATCTGAGAAAATTGAATAATTTATTATATATTTGATGACGATCTTTGCTTCTTTGACAAACTAGGGAGAAAGATCAAAATTTAATAATTTCCACACATTATTAAATTTTTAACACATCACAGGACATCTGCCACATCCAAGTGCTAAAACCGTGACAAATTTATTGATTCTAAATATTCTATAAGTGTGTCAAAAATAAAATAATTTGGTGAAATTGTACAAAATTTATTTAAAAGTAAAAAAAAATCTAGCTCTAAGGTATAACTGATGGAGATACGAAAAATTCATAGAAGCAAACTTGTAGTTCTCGCCAGATCCATGACTGCTGGTGCAATCTGTTTTTTGATAGGTCTTACCGTTTACGTTTAGCTGCAATAGAATTCTAAAAAAATTTAAACCAACTTTAAAGTTGTGGCCATCATTTTGAATTTTGAATTTGTTTCAGGGTTCAAAACTAACAATTTTATCTTTTTGGAATTTTTCTGTCAGTTACAAGCTAAAAGCTATAAATCTGCCAAATTCAAGTTTCTAGCTCTTCTGGAAGTAGGCTAGAATTTGTATAGATGAGATGGTCGCACAAGGGGTTGTATATACTTGTATATTAGACTTGTTTTGCTCACAGGGGGCTATGGCCCTAAACTCCCTGGGGCTTCCCTCCAAACCCTCAGTAGGTTTTGACAAACCGGGGAGTTTTCACAAAATCATTGGATCAAAGTTGTAGATCAAAACTTAATAATTTGCAAGCATTATTTAAGTTTTTGATACAGTTATAGGACATCTAGAATTATCATATTTGGCAGGTATATTGGCACATCTAATTGTCATAAGTGTACGAAATTTGATAGACACTGACATCTAGCTGTCCTGTAAGTGTCAAAAGATTAAATAATTTGTGGGAAATGTACAAAATTTACTTAAAATCAAAATAAAGCTCAATCTAAGGTATAACCGAAGGAGATACGAAGAACTTGTAGATTTTGCCAAATCCGTAGGTGCAATCAGTTTTTTGATTGGACTTACCATTTAGCCTCAATATACCTCCAAAAAAAGGTCTACACCAACTTTGAGGTTAAGTCCGCCATTTTTGAATTTTTTCTGAGGTTAATTTTTTTTTAATTTTAACTTTTTGGAATTTTCCTGTTGGTTAAAGCTTGTCAAATTTCAAGTTTCTACCTCATCTAAGTTAGAATTTGTATAGATGAGTCGCACAAGGGGTTGTATACAAATTCTTTAAAAAAATTCAAATGTGCACAACCATGAACGGTTTTTTTGGATTGTTTTACTGTTGCTTATGCAATTTACAATTGAAATCACTGATACTTTTCATCGATAACTCTGAATTTTGAAAATGTTCACACCACTATTCTTGTTTTCTGAATGAATAAAATATCATACAATTTTCTCATAATAAGTACCTACTTGTAGTATGAAAATCTGCATCTAATGATACCCAAATATAATTTAATGTGACAACTGTCGGTGCTTGATGGCATTCTATAATAATGAAAATAATTATATAATTTCACAAAAGAGCTTTCTTGAGCGACATATGTTTCGCTGTTAGTCATTTTCAAGCTACTAAATTGAAAACAAAACAAGTCTAAATAACCAAAATTGGAAGAGAAAGGAAAGGGTTGTGAAATGATAAAGCCCAGTATTAATGACAGTAAGGACAATGATCTGACTTTGTTTTCTAAAATAACCCCCCCCCTCTCTCTCTCTCTCTCTCTCTCTCTCTCTCTCTATATATATATATATATATATATATATATATATATATATATATACCACAGGTTAGATCATTGTCCTTACTCTACCTTTTCCTTTCTCTTCCAATTATGGTTATTTAGACTGCTTTTGTTTTCAATTTAGTAGCTAAAAAATGCCTAATGACGAAATATATATCGTTCAATAAATCTCTTTTATGGAATTAAATAATTGTTTCATTATTTCCATAAATATCAGAATATTTTTTTACAAACTTGTTATAAACATAACATAAAAATTAAAATAGTATCAGCAATAATAGCTTTGACTACTATTATCAATTCCAAATAGAAGTCAAATATAATTTTAAAAAGTCACAAAATTTCAAATAAGCGCAGTTGGTTTTTTATAAAAACATACAATATCTCATTTTGTGTAGTTTGATAATTTACATATATGAACTAATGGTATAGCAGACACACCTTATTGATCTATTGGTCAAGGAAAGGGTTGTCATGTATGAGACAAAGTCCCAAATAGATAATATGAGAGGTGAAAAGCTGAATAAATGACAGGCCAAGTGTGCAGAATCTACCAGTACCAGTACAAGAATCTCGATGAGAAAACTTATACTAAATCTGAGAAATTGGCTAAAGAGGAAGCATGGCAAAGTGGACTGCACTTTATGCAAGTGTTGACAGGACAAGGTGTTTCAATTACTCAGATTCAATTTGATAGATAGCCCAAATTATCGGTATTGTAGGCAGCAAATCACACTTTGTTAGTTTGTCCTAGGTGGAAAATACCTATAGACAAAATAATTGCACTGTTTGAGACCTCAATGGATGCTACTCAAATAATAGTATACCATATCTTTTTTCCCCTTTATTGTTTAAATGAAAACCTCTTGTTCATCATTGCGTTTTTAAAAAAAGGGAAGCAATGAACATAACATAAAGACACCTAGCACTCGAATACTGTAAAAGCGTTAGGAATGGAAGAGAACAAGAGTTGGTCAGGAGAGATTTGCTAGGAAAGTTGAAAGAAAGAGATCTAATCCAAGAGTATATGAAAAAGGTGTAGATTCATCTAGGTCAGTTGGAATTGCCATGCCCGTAGTTAAAGTGAGCTCTTGAAGATTACACTACACAAAAAAGTGAAATCCCAAAGTACAAATTGAGAGAAAAGAATAGAACCAATTCATAGAATAAAGATACAGGGGTCACTAACTTGATGTAATGCTTTGCAGTTCTAGGTTAGGGATGAAGTTAAGGAGGAGTTTTAGCCTGTAAGAGTATGACATTACCCTCCCTTGCAAGATGTCCATGAGGATTTCCCTTCCTTATTTTTTTAAATAGTAACATTGAGGTCTGCAATGAAGTGATAGTCAACAAACAAACACAAAAGGAAGTTAGTGTCTTGTTATGTACGACCCATTACAACATAATATTCAAAACACAATAACTACACACAAGTCAAAAACTCACCGTTGCTGAAACCTTTGAAGAAGAACTAGACGGTCTCGTCAGTACATGAACAGCTTCCTTCAAAACTCCAGACTGCAAATTTAATTCAAAAACATTAATTTTAATGGAGGCTAAATGTTGATAAGGTAAATTAAGGGTTTAATACAATTATTCAAACATAATTAGGCTAAATATTATTACTTACTTATAACATTTAATTCATTATAATTGAGGGTGAGTAATTACTAGCGTGGAATATTTCAGGGCATTAAAATAAAGAAAAAGTTTCTATAAACATATATCCGAAAACGTTTCATTTTCCTATGTCAAACGTTAATAATAATAATTTTCCTATTCATTATTATTATTGGTTGAATTACTGTAGGCCTACCACTTGTATGCCTGCGAAGGGACACAGGTGCGGGAGGGAATGTTACCCCATCCCTGTGCCGAACCGGTAGTTGCCTAGCAACCTCATCTACTACACATGCTGACAGCGTACACCAATCAAGAGTATAACATAAATTAATGTAATTTAGGGATACTATGTCCAACTGTAAAGTCATGTTTAACATTGTAGTGAATGGTGCCATAGTATGTTGAAAAACATTAGCAAACAATTACATTCAGTAAGTGCATATAGAAGGTGGGCTTGCCGATGTTTTTGGATTGGCTCATAGATGGGGCCGAGTTTGTTTGTAGAAGCAATAGAGCAATGACAGCCACATTCTTATCACAGGCATTCAAGTCGTAGCACCACAGTAAATGTTACATCTTATGAATAAAAGAAAACTATACCTCTCAGAGGCTCACTATATAGGCTTGGCAATCCTAAGCCTGTTTTAATATAGCCTTGGGTTAGAGCTCTCTCTTTCATCTTTCCTATCATGCCTCTCTTGACCTACTTTTATCTTTTCCGACCTGGATGCTAGTAGAGTATTTCAAGAGCTAGAGTGTCATTATTTTATGGTCTTTTCTTCTTATTATTATTATTTTTTTGTAAGGTAACGACCAAGAGATTTTTTGACATTAAATAAAAAAATGAAAATGTATTAAGAAGGTAAATATTTGTAGAAATAATTCTCAGAACTCAAAAATATCCTCGGGTAATTGTATTTGTTCTATAAGCGAAGTAACCTACAAAAATTCACAAAAAAGTAGCTATTTAGCTATTTTTTAATTCTGCAAAACAATTTTCTCAGTATCTTCAACGTAATATAATGTTTAATAAATTCAAAGATCTCATATGCAATACATACAATAATAATAGAGAATAACTCATATATTAAGACCTCTGTGTGTTGTAGTTAATTAGTAAGAAATACTTTTATGATCAACAACTTTATTATCCTTTGACCTATAATAAAAATAATATCACCATGTTTAGCATTAAAGAAGCAATAAATTATGTCTAGTAATTTTTTTTTTAAATCTAGCAGTTTTCAAGTTATTTTACATTAAAAATTTTAAATGGGTGCCATTTTGAAAATTTACAATACAAATTCTTGGTTTTTGGAGTAGGCTACTAGTAAAAGGTATAACGATATTGAATATCATATGAAACTCACCTCAGGGCTCATACCATAAAATTCAAACCCTGACCATAGTCAAAAAACAGTCATGATCAAAGAAATCCATTACATTGCCCATTTCACAACACAAGCCATTTCTATCATCTAGTAAGTAATAAAATAAAGTGCAGTGAAGTTGAAATGAATTAAAATGAGAAAATAATAAGAAAGACTTTAAGCAGACAGAGAAGCCACATCAATTAACAATTACTTGGACTCAGGACACTATCAGTTACATCAGTTTAATGTAATTTTTTGTGCTCAATAAATATTTCAACATACCATTGTATTCACGAATCTATAACCCGAGATTTAAAGACAAGAGAAAGACTGAAATATATGGTAATTATAATAAAGAAGAAACCAATTGGTGAGTGAACTATTTCCTAATAAATTTATAATCAAAAACTTTGGAACCTCGATACATCCTATAAAAACCAGAACTTCTAATAAAATTATAATGAACTAATAATAATATTGCGTAACTCAAAGACCAAGAATTAATTAAAACATAAATCAATCCTTGCATATTTTTCACCTACCCAATCACCCATCTAGTGAGTAAGAATTTAACTTTAATGTAATAGCAGATATTTCTTGTTGAAACTCCATATTCAAGGATAAATTTGCCCGACGATACCGCAAGGCGAAACAATTGTAGCTCATTTATACTATTAAATATTTGAAACTTTAAGCTTTTGTTTAATTTATCCTTGAGTAAGAATTTATTTCAATTTCTGTGTTTACAAAATTGTTATTTTTGTGTTTACAATTTATGTTATTAATAATTATTTTTTTAAAGTTTTAATTATTCCATCCCTAGAAATCAAATTGATAAAAATATTTTGATTTCCGTTCTCTCAGTTTAGTTGATTCCTGGACATAAATAAATACAAAATAACGAACAAGAAAAAATGACACAACAAAATGCTGGAAATTTGTATCCATCATGTAAGCGAATCGTCTGCATACTGAATATTTACAATCACAACACTCCGTTAAAATAATATAGTAGATTCACGTTTATTCTGCCCTAGTCTATCCAGTGCTCCCTACTATCCGACATGGGGTGTGATGTAAATAATATTAATATTGATCAACAAGTTTAGTCTATAAAACAATTAATTTGCAACACTTTTCGATTGTAAAATGGCTTATGAAATATACACCTATACCCACAGTTCACGTTTTCTGCGTAATTTTTTATCCCAGATAATTACAGATGCTTGCTTTTGGAATTTACCTTTATTAACAAAAAGAGATTCAGTAGCTGGATGAACAATGCACAAGTCTGTACAAGAAAATTACAGTTCTATTTCAGTACAGTTAGCAGAAGATATGTAAAGCAATCAGTTGTTTATGAGCTGACCACTAGTCCTCAAATACTCTAATGGCATCAGGGTTGGAAATGATCAAGAGAGATCTGATAGGAGAGATGAAAGAGAGGGATCTAACTCAAGGCTACATGAAAAAAGATATAGATCCATCAAAGATCCCTGGAGAAACACAAGTTTAAATATGCTATGAAATGCTACTTATGTTTAGTTATTAAGGAATAAAACAATTATTACTGTCACAAATTTCGGTGTTTATTGATTTACACAAGAAGTGAATTACTCTTCAAGATTCGATTTTTTTGCTATTTGTCTCAGCCGACTGCCATATTAAGTTGGATTAGTTATAAAGTACTTGCATTGAATAATTATTAAAACAAGTCAGAAACTCACCGATGCTGGAACATTTGAAAAAGAAGTAGAAGGCCTCGCCAGTATATCCACGACTTTATTCAAAACTCCAGACTGCTCCTTTGATTTCAGAAATAAAAATCATTAGTTTTAATGCAGATAAAATGTTGATAAGCTAAATAGCCATTTTACAAAGTTAAAATTATAATGATTAATCTATATTTTTGGTAGGATATATGTACAGTAATTGATTTGAATAAATTCTTCAGCCACTCATTAACATTATCTTAACTTCTGCTGATGTGTTTCCGAGGAATTCCATTTTCTAAAACTATTTATATATTGGTTTGCCCTTTAAAAATATTATCATATATAACCCAAGCAAAATAAGTTTTTTTTATTGTGTAAAGATGATTTATTAATTTAATGTTTTATACATATTTATATACAAACCAAAGTGGTCCAATGAATTATTGCTATTTTAAAATTAATATGTTGGATATATAGAGGTATCACCAGTAATTCCTCAATCAGCCCCATTAATTCATCATCAGTTGCTATAGGGTGAGAATAAACTTTTTTTCTTTCAAAAGCCCCGTAGTAAAAAATTACAACCCATCAAGTTTGGGAATGTTGGAGGTCAGTCCATGAAGTTGCTGCCATAACCTACTCAACGGTTGGGAAGATCTCAATCTAAAACTGCTTTGACCACTTTGTACAGTCATTGCAAGATATTCTATAAATCCCGCTCCGTGTCTAAGGATCTTGGATTTGTTTTATCCTGCTGAGATTGTAGCATAATGAGGAGGAACTTGCTACAATCTGCCACCCTCTTGGAAAAAACATTTCTAGTAGCATTGTTTTCCATTTATAAATTGTTTTTCTTGGGTGGAAGAATCACACTTAGGCAGGTTCTTTGAAAACACCTATTGCTTCATATTCATTTTCAAAACCAATAGCCCAAGAACAACATTTCACTTTTTGTTCAGTTGAAAAATTCATTGTTTCGAGGTTAGATATCACACAAACTGATTGACCATAACTACCAAATTGTTTATTATTGTTTCATTGTTGTGTGTTAACAAAACAACAACTGATGAAATTCTGTAAGCATGGGACATCCTCCAACCAATAAAAAATATAAATAATTAAATGAATATAAACATAAGGATGTTTGATTATGTAATTAATTAATTAAGAAACTGTATTAAAAATAGGAAGTAAGAAATATTCAAAATCGTAGATTACTCAAAAGACTATGAACAGGAATACTTTAGCTAAAATTTAAAATCAAAATACGCGTGTACAAGTTGAATATGTGATAACCCCCTAGGATGGAATTGAGAAAGACGCAGAGTTGCTTCAAAACTACGGATCCTTTCGAAACGGAAAAATCGCGTGAACATCCCATGATGCAAAGTGGAGCGTTACTTCGTCAGCAAGTGAACAAAGCAGAGCTTGTTACAGTCTAGCTTGGGTTGTCTTGAAGGCAGGACACAAGGACTGAACTGCGTTTGAGTTAGAGATGGAACGTTTCAAATAAAAGATGTATACTCTGAAAAGTGTAGTTATGTGACAGTAAAAGAAAGTTTTGTGTTAAAAAATGTGACTGGAAGGTTTTGTATCACGTGAGTAAGGTTGAAATAAAATTCATGTTATAAAAAAGTAATCGAATTGGAAACATTTTAAGTCGGACTATTTTCAAGGAACTTTTATTCACGCGGTTTAATAAAAATGCCCCAGGTTAAGATATCAATTTGTATGTATTAGTGATAAGTAATTTTAATAACAAAATAAGAATTTCTGTTGTACCATTTGTAGAAATGTGGTCATTAAAAAGAGAGATTTCCATAAGAAACACAATGACTGGCTAAATTTTCATTGCGTACAAACCACAATCCACATTTCACATAAATTCTACCTGGTAAGTACAGATCAGAGTCTGAACCTTGTCTCTTTTTCTTTTATAATAAAGTCATCTTTGAAATAATATTCAAACAGAAATAGTTTAAAATAAAATTAGAAATTCGCATGCTTGCAAAATGGTGTCCAACCACAAAATGGACGCCTAACTCATAAGGTTAAGTTCTCTTCTCCTTCTTTATAATTGACTCTTGATATTTTTATAAAACAAATTAAATAAAACTTGCAAGATCAAAGCGAAGCAACATACAGATTCAACAGATCGCATTGCACATTTAATTTGCATTACATTATGGTGTAGAGTGTTCCATATGTCCGACATTTTATTATATTAATTCACACCCATATCATAACAACAACTATACCCTTATTGTAATTAATATTAACAATTCAGAAGATACACAACTATTCATAACGTATTTAAATTTAGTTTAAACATGTTTATAAATTCAATTGCATATACAGATAAATACAATTTTATAAATTTGTACATTGTATTAATTTTATAATAAATCTAATAAGAAATTGTATACTTACAGTTTGTGATATATTTGTAGAAGAGCTGGAAGATCGACTATTTGAAGGCACTTTATTCTCATTTCCTTTGTGTTTTGTCTTTTTCTATGTTAAAAAATAAGAAAAGTAAGACTTTCATGAAAATAAACTAATAATTTGCAGTTTAAAAGAATGTTTTTAAAATACAGCGAAGAAAACAATTAATGTACTGTACTTTGCACTCACATATAAAGTATATACAATAATTATATATAACATGATTTGTCACAAAATTATAAAATTTAGTTCGAAATATTAAAATTCTTTGATATTCTAGCAGGTCTGTTATCAAGCATAAGTTCTCTACTTGGATGGAATTTCATGCTGTTCTAAGTATTTGGAAATGTTTTGAAGTGAAGAATTTTGTGTTTTTAGGTGCTGTTGTTCGGAAGGCACTTCAATCCTTGCAGTATAAGGTGTTCTTTGTGGTCTAATTGTGGAGGTTCTTCCTTGTTGTTTAATTTCTTGGGAGATTGATAGATTATTTGTATATGGTTGTAGGGCTGCTATTGGTGAAGATCGCTCCAGTTAACCTAAGAGCTTTGATAACACTGATAACGATAATCTATCCTTGATGAGTGAAGTCAAGAAAAACATGGAACCATAACAATAGAAATGAATAGGGTAGCACTATAAATCATACATGAGAGATATCCATCGACTGAATGGTTTAAGGTAACAACTTGACTTAAATATTCGTGTTCCAGGTGGAACTGGCACAGGGGTGTATTGAGACCTATTTTCACATTATACATCTGTAGGCAAGAAAAAAATTATCTTCAACGGTGAGATTGAGGCAGTTGATAATTATGGCCTTAAAAAACTACTGTAGAGACCAAAAGCATTTAGTAAGGTAGTTTTTCTAATAAACTCAAACTCAGCAATTTATGTCATAGCCACAAATCATTATACAAGCGTACCAGTAATTAGAGAAGCAAATATTGTTGATTATAAAACAACTAAATAACTTAAGAAAAGTTGTATTCTATCACATCTGGGTATAGCCAGAAATTAGAATACGATTCAGCTAGCCAAGAAGGTAACAATACTGCAATCTAAAAATTACGCCCCCGAGCATCGAGTTAATCAAAGGGCTGGTGCAAAATAGACAAGAGATGAACTTTTGAAGGAGTGCGAGCCCAGGGAAGCAACAAGGAATAGAGGAAGTGTGACATCACAACAAAAATTAACCCAGGAAGTTTACATTTCGCAACCTTGACTCTCAAATCAATATGTTTTCTGCAAAGTAATGAATAATGACTAATTGATTATGACAAGCTTGATGCTGATCAGGGGAGAGCAAGAATTAAGAGAATTTTCTAGAGAGGATTAGAACTGATGCATTAACTTTAGACTAGTCCACAATTAGAAAAAGAATTGCAGCTATTACGGTCTCCCTAATGCCATGAAATATTCATTGATTCTACCCAATGGAGTAATTATGCCCTAATTTTGGCTCACTGAATATAAAGAGATGAAATAATACGATCTAGAAAGTAGAAGTTATAATTTTAATTCCATTTTAGCTCATGGATTAGTAAATTAGTTAAAATATGAGATACATCAACTAATCCTTATGTATAAAAACTGTTCAAAAGTGACATTTATTATGGTTTTTTAATAAGTTTTTACAACCCCCGCGTTGAGTGAAATGTGTTTTGTATTGTGACTGTATATTTAAGTTTGTGTGTTTCTACACCCTGAAGATGGTCATATGACCGAAATCGCAATTTGTGAAGTTGAATAAGGCAAGATATATCAAGTTAGTTGACGTATCACATATTTTAACTTATAATTTATATCAGATTTTGTTCAAATTTGTTATGTAACTCAGTTTTACAAACTGCTGAACAATTTGTTAATCAGAAAGATCAGCATATGTGTAAATGCTCTCCAGCCAAAATACATAGACTGATTTTCATCAAATTTGGTATTTTTGCCATATTTCTGGACTTTACAACTAAAAATTTGGAGTCAACTGCCATAAGAAAAATCACAAAATTATCATTTTATACAAATCAACACTAATAATTTTGCTCAAGTGTAGCCTCTAAAGAACTAAACAAAACGTATTGGGTCACGTTTTAACCTCTAAAAAATACCGCTTCCTGAGTTATTGGTAATGGGGCTGTTAAAAGAAGTATTTCTCAAAACCAGCTGTACTGATTTTGTTCAAATTTGAGTGAAATATGAAGATTAATGACCTAAACCCATAAACAAAATCTTAGAGAAAAAAAAACAAGTTTTTTTTTTTTTTTTTTTTAATGAACCTTAGTTGCCTTTATCAATACTCAATTTTAGTTAAATAAGATTTTTCACTGAATATGTGTTTATGGCACAAACAAACCAAGTTTATATATATTTTTCAAGAATGGATTTCATGGGCCATTTTCAATTTTTGATGAACAACTACCAAACTGACATATTTGGTAATGATTAGTTTTAGTTATTTTATTTGGTTTTGGAGATGATTTTTCCCTTATAGCTAGTACGACATCCTACAATATCTCTGAATTGAACATGTAAACTTGGTTTATTATTTGTCAATATGATTGAATTAAATGGTGCAAATATATTTCAGAATCTTTCTCACTCATCCATCTCCAAAACCAAATAAAAATGAATTACAAGAGATAATTCAGCAGTTGTCAATAAAAATAACCCACAGACACCATTTTTGAAAAAAAAAATAATAAATAAATATAAGAGCCTAAGCTTGCTGCTTCCTTTGAGCCATGTATACATCTTGAGGGTAAATCTAATTTGATTAAATTAAGCTTTTAAAAACAGTGTTCAATGCTCATTTTTGTTTTTTGGTCATTATACCTGAACCGTAATATTTGTTTACTTGTGATTCGCACACGAGTTTGGGTCATAAATTTTCACATTTCACTAAAGTTTAAACAAAATTCATAGAAGAGATTTTAAGAAATTATACCTTTTATAACAACTGCATGGGTAATTCTTTTCATTTCTGATAAATCGTTAGAACCGATTTTGATAAAAATCATAATTTTGTGTTGTTTCTTATCCCAACTACCCCTAAATTTTGACTTACATGTGAGAAAGTAAAATCAAAACTGTTTACCCTAGAACTGGTATATAGGATTTTCTAGAATGGGATGCCATTTATCCATTTTGCAATCTTTTTTTTTTAAATCACCAAAAATAGGTATTTTATCTCAAACCCAACTTGTAATATACCATTTTTTAGAGATAGGTGGATAGAATTTATCTATGTAATAAACAATTTTGATGTAAACATTTTGGAGTTATTATGTTAAGAACTAAAAAATGCTCAGTAACCGAAGCCAAAACCCCACAAAAACGCATATAATATATACTATGCAACAAAAAATTTCTAATTTTTTTCAAGATATTCAAAAACTCTGTAATGTAGTTATAAATAAAGGTGTATAAAAAATATATCAATTTAGAAAATCTCACAAAATAGCTAAGTAGGACAGAGTGATGGAGATTTCAGTTTAGGATGTACGACTTTTGATGTACAGTACAAACAAAATGATTGCAAAATTAATTGAGTATCTGTGATATACTAAAAGAAAGTCCTGAATTTCGGCTTTTCAACCATATCAGAATTATTACCAAACTAGAAATATTACCAATCAATATTTGATCTCTCTTTACAACAAAATTTTGTAGAAGAACCTGTATATTTTGTTTAGGTTTCGTCGCTGTAATGTTCTACCAGAATGTCTGTAGACTATAAGTCATGGCAAACTATAAGTGACAATTGGAAGACATAGAATGAAAGAGGAAGAAAAATACTTTAAGATAATGTCAATGTGAAGTTGATACATCAGAAAAGTGGACTTGAGAAAATAGACAAAAGTGACATATTTTGAAGTCTGCTTCGACAATTACTGACGTTTATGAGCTAATGATGAGACCCGCTAACTTCATTGATTTATTACATACTATTTATACACTTTTGGTTATATAAATATGAAAGTTTGGAACATTAGCTTTACAATGGTACCTAAATTGCGATAGAACCATTTTTAGCGTGCAAAATGTTGAACATAAAAAAGTTATGTTCTCTTCGACAAAGTTTTGTTGGAGGACATATTGAAACCACTTCTCTTTCAACGAAGAGTTGTTGAAGGACAGTTAGATGGTTAAAACATGACATAAAATCACAAAATTGGTAACAGAAAGCAAAATTTAGAACGTAAGCTTGGTTTTACCATTTTCTGAATATGATTGAAAAAATAGTCACAAAATTTCAAATAGTCTACCAGCCTATATTAATGCTAAGGTTGTAAACAAGCTGATAAACACAGGAAATTTTAATCCTATCAAGTCAGCGCCTCATGAAGAATGTGTTTATAACTATTATTAAAGTAATAATTAATTAAACAAAAAATTTAATGAACCTCAAATAAATTGTTAATTATGTTTTACCTCTAATGAAACGCCTTCTCCTCTCTTTTTTTTAGGCACAGCTCCTGTATTTTCATTTGGTGTAAATTCTGAACCTAGAACACATATAAAGTAAATTTGATATAAGCTCAATCAAGGATAATCTGATATCATATCATTAACGGGAGTTGTATTCTTAGAGTAACAAAGACAAATTAGTGTAGAAGTTTATTTTGTTATTTGTGCTATACATGTTCAGTACAATGAAGGCTGTTTGATAAGTCAGAAACTTTGATTTATATTTTTTTAACAAAATTTTATTTATTTAGTATCCTTTTAGCTTGATACACTTTGTACAACAGGTTCCAACTTCTTTATAACTGCCAAAAATTATTTCTTGAAATCTAGAGAATAGGCATTTGTTTCAGTGATGGCCTCATAGTTTGATGCAAATATTTCTCCACCAAAACATTTCTTCATGTTTGTAAGGAGAGTAAGGAGAACGAATTTCCAAGGAACAAAATCTGCAGAATAGGGTAGATCAGGGAGCAGTTTGTAGTGCAATTCAACCATTTTTGTTACAGAAATTGCAGACGTATGAGCTGGTTTAATATCATAATTTAAGATAATATTTTCATTTGCCAAGTGAAGTTGATTTTTTATCAATTCACCATGAAATTAATCTAATGGAGGCATATTTGTGAACCTGTGTGATCCTTGTTTGCCTTTTCCCAGGTCATAGCCCTGACCTTTCCAGATGATGGAACTGTTTTCACCTTCTTCAGAGCATGTTCACCAATGGGAATCCACTGTTGACTACTTTCATTTTTGGAGTGTTGGTTCAATGGTTACATAATGTCTCAGAAATTCACTTGGATTGTGCTTGAAAATGTCCACACACTGCTTAGAAATGGTCATGACATTCTGTTTTTGGTCAACTATGAGTAAACACGACACCCATCTTGCAGATAGCTTTCTACTACTAAAATATTCATCCAAAATATTAAAAACAAGTTCATCTGAGATATTTATTATGTTAGCTATGTTAGGATTTATTCCTCTATACTGCCTGGGTTCTTTATTTTCAATATAATCAAATCAGTGGTTCAGTACACAATTAATCTTTATTAACAATTATTATTAGGAATGACTATCTCCTATTTTATTACAATATCCTTATTACTACTATTAATCCAGAATGACCCTAATTGTTGTGACTCACAGTTCTGATTCTACGTTAGTGTTTATAATTACTTGTCTCTGAAATAATTACAAGGATTATACATGAAGTTTGCTCAAACTGCTTGCCACTATTATGGATGCTCGTCTGGAGTCTCAATTTTCCTAGGTAATTCTTACTCGCTAAGTCAGTCTGGCTATCTTCAAGAATTATACTCCCAGGAAGCTCTTACTCGCCAAGTACATCTGACTATCTTCAAGAATTCCTGCAGCACTTTCCCTTGATCAATCTTGGCCTACTGACCACGTTTCCTCCCACCCAAGGGTTTATATATCATTGTAGCATCAATGATGTCTGCCTTGTTTGCAAGGTAAGCAATTTCATCATTTTTTTTCCAGGTCTGTCACAATAATTGTTTTCATTCTGGCTTCTTAAAAAGAACTTAGACTATATTCTTAACTAAAACTATACTAATTCCTAACAGCTATTTAACGTGTAATACACAATATCATAGATTTGATTGAACATCTCTTCAGTTATGACCTCATTCAGACGTTCTGGGTGCTAAACATAATTTGTTGCAAACCATTCCATGCAACAGAGTAGAGTCTCCATAATACTTTTTTAGCTTTTCTTTGGTTTTTCTTAGCGGTTCCTCTATTCAAAATGTAGTGCTTTATGAGCACACGAAATTTACTTTTTTCTATTGAAACAAAGATACAACTATCCTCTATCGAATGATGTTAAAAATTTTCTATTAGGTCTACTTGAACTTTCTTTTCTTAGTGATTAACCCTCCAACTGGTTTATGTAGCACAGCGTTAATCAGTTTTTTTTTTTCCAATTTAACATTTACCCTAGTAAAAATCATCGTTCTGCAATAATTTATACACCGTTGTAAAGCTTAGGTTCCAAACTAATATTCATACAAACAAAAGTTCATTAATTTAATTAGTTAATTCATACAAACAAAAATAATATTTAATTAGTTGGTAAAGTTTGTATATTTTGTACATTTGTCTATTCACAAATTTTAAAAGGAGACAGTTTTTAACAAAAGTTTATTTCCGAGAGAGAGAGAGAGAGAGAGAGAGAGAGAGAGAGAGAGAGAGAGAGAGAGAGAGAGAGAGAGAGAGAGAGAGAGAGAGAGAGAGAGAGAGAGAGAGAGAGAGAGAGAGAGAGAGAGAGAGAGAGAGGGAGGGAGGGAGGGAGGGAGGGAGGGAGAGAGAGAGAGAGAGAGAGAGAGAGAGAGAGAGAGAGAGAGAGAGAGAGAGAGAGAGCAACAGGTTTCTTTTTAAGTGGTTTCATTCATTATATGAAATGAACAACACATTACAATTAAATTTTCAATTTTATCTTTTTAAGACTTAGCTATACTACTTTTTGTGTCTATCATTACTGGAGCATTATCGGTTTTAAACACAATGTAGTTGTCCAATGGCACATTTTCAGTTTTAAATTTATTTAGAAGAAGTTCAGAAAGTCTAAGTCCTACAACATCACCATTAAGATTTAGCACACACAATAAACCATATTTAATTTGTAATTCCACTGTGTCTAAATATGTACCAGAATGGGGTAAACTTTTCCATACTTGTGATTGCTACCATAGATAGAAATACAAAATGGCAATTTTATTTAAAAGTTGTAAATAAATATTACAAACAATCATACCTAATGGTGCATCACATCTATCTGGTGTATGTTTACCAATCATCTTTCTAGCTCTTTCCAAAGATTTCTTTCTTTCTTCGACCTGGAAAAAATATTTTGATGTGATTAAATTAATAAATAAAGTTGTAATATCGCTCACACGGCTACAAAGTTCTCTTTATTAATAAAATAGTTTCAAAGGTAAGCACCTGCAATTACTTTGGATATAAAACCTAAGCAGAATAAAACATATTATAAAAAAGTAAGGTATAGATGTTAATCATAAGGGCTTATGATTGAAAAGTATTTTAAGTCAACTATTGTATAGATTAAATTTGTGGATAAAAATTTTAAATTATTTACAGTAAATTCTACGCCGGAGAGTTGCAAATATAATGTACTGTAAATATGTTAATGTTTACCTGGTTCATTTCTTTAGCACACTGCTTTGATTGATGATTATATTCTTCTTGAAGCTTTTGTACCATCCTCTCTCTATCTCCAGAATCTACAACATAATTATTTATTTTACACAGGATGGACAAAATAAAAAGTAACACAATATTATATTATACTGTAATAAAGTTCTTATTTCTAATAATAGAAATTGTAAAACATTCTTTTTTCAAGACAACTTAGTTTTTACTTACATCTTTAACATGTACAGTAGAGTCCCGCAAACTCAGAGTAATGTGGACCGGAAGTGTGCCGAGTTTGTGAAATACCGGGTTATCGGGAATAAGGGCAAAAATAAATTGTAATTGAAACACCAAAGCAGCGGCGATATCAAACGTCTTTGTCGATAGCGGTATCCCATTGTCGGCAGTGTAAAAACACCGCGGCACCAAAGCGGCGGCGATATCAAACGACTTTGTCGATAGCGGTATCCCATTGTCGGCGACGTAAAAACACCGCGGCGGGCGACGATATCAAACGACTTTGTCGATAGCGGTATCCTATTGTCGGCGACGTAAAAACACCGTGGAACCAAAGCGGCGTCGATATCAAACGACTTTGTCGATAGCGGTATCCCATTGTCGGCGGCATAATAACACCGCGGCATTGGCACCCGTCGATATAGCAGACATACACCTGCAAAAACGTTTGATGGGCCGCTTTTTTTCCACGAATCAATTTAGTATACATTATGGAAAATATAACATTTCTTTTCAGTTTTCTTTGACAGGTAAGCACAGTATATACAGTAAATAAAAATGAGCGAGTTACGAAACCGGAAGCGTGTGTTGGTTTCGTTTGAGATGTGGTTAAATCTGTTAAAAAGACTTGACAGAGGGGAATCTGTAAAAAAGCTTTGTGACGAGTTTAACGTGGGAAAAGTACCATCAACGATTCGAGCGATCGAAGTTAATGCCCGCTTTGGGATCAGCCGAACTTTTATGAACATCGCTGTTTTTAGAAATATATATTATTTCCCGTCGGGGTCGCCGAGTAATCCGGACTGCCGGGTTATCGAGTGCCGAGTTTGCGAGACTCTACTGTACTATGATGTTGAAAATAATAATAATAATTTTGTATATATGAATATAATAAGCGTATGATACTGTTACAAATAGGTTTTAACTTTTTAACTTTATTTTTTGCAACTGAATATTCGGTGGTAGCTGCTGTAAGTCCAATATTCAAAATTCAGATTTTATTTTAATTTGTTCTAATAATAGTTATCAAATTTTGGTAAGATGCATCTTCTTTTACGAGCCCTAAATAAAGCATATTTTATTGTCATCTCTTTAAAAATACCAAACAATAAAAATGGAAAATAAACAATGAATACTTTCCAGAAAATCTGAATATTGCAACATAGGCTAAAAGGTTTTCGATAAAATTGTAAACATAAATGTTTGGTGAATTGTAAACATTTATGACAAAACATATTTTTCAAAGTATATAATAAGAATGATAATGAGCTACCTAGAAGATAGAAGTTGATAGTTGGTCCAATAATGAAATTGAATTTTGGTAACCCACAAGGTTCCGTGCTTGGACCAGTTCTGTGGAACATATATTATGATGGCATATTAAATTTGAAAATACCTGAAGGAGTGTTGATGCTAGGATTCTCCGATAACTATGCGACTGTGACCAGGGCAAAAAATGCTTGTGATTTGAAGACCAAATTGAACGAGTCAGGGAAAAGCATGCAAATGGCTAAGGTAATGGATCTCAATATCGCACTAGAAAAAATTGAAGCAGTGGTATTGGTGGCAAAAAGAAACATAAGAGAGTTTGGTATTTTGGTTGGTGGAGATGAAAATAAAGCAACCCAGACTGTGAAATACCTGGGCGTAACATTTGTCAGAGTAATGAGAATATATGTACATGTGAGAAATGCTGCAGAAAATACAATGTGAATAGTCAAGTCCTCAGATATACTAATGGCGAATTTAGGAGAACTGAGGGTGACCAAAGAAGGGTTCTGGCTGGAGCAGCAATGTCAATTGTACTGTACATGGCCCCAGTACGGAGAAAAGCACTAGATTTTGCTAAATACAAATCTATGCTTACCACAATCCCGAGAAGACTGGCTATTAGGACTGTGAGTGTGTACAGAATGGTGTCAAAATACCGAGAATAGAATTAAAGGGGTGGTTGCACGATGGCAGACAAGGTAGTCACAGAACTTGGAAGTGGGTAAGTAGACTAAGTCACTAATCCCGGACATATAAAAGTGGATGTCAAGGAAGCACAGTGAGACAGATAACTTTATGATACAGGTGGTGACAGGCCTCAGATAGGTTGGTGATTATTTACAAAGGTTCAAGATAAGAGACTCCCCAGCATGTGTCTATTGTAATAACTTTAACACTGTGGACCATACAGTGTTGCATTGTCCAAAATGGAGTATGGACAAGGAGTGCCGACACTGTAGACCATACTATAGTGCTCTGTCCAAGATGAAGTAAGGACAGGATAGAAACAGGTGATTGGATCAATGGAATAATTTATGTCAGTGAACTGCTAAACAAGACGAAGAAGGAGGAGATATGGAACAAGACTGCAAAAATGGTAAACACAATACTAAATTATAAGGAGTATGAGAACTTAGTACTTATGTCATGAAGCAGGTTAGTAACACATCAACCGTATTGAAGAAATCCTTCCAACGGTTTCAGTACAGTTTAGGGAGAAAGAGGAGAGTTTTAGTCTCTATGACATAGAGTCTCATTGTAAGAAAACATCCCAGAATGGGATTTCCCTTTCTCTTAAAAAAAAAAAAAAAAAAAAAAAAAAAAAATCACTAGTATTTTAGGGAGGCTGTATGGCAGAATAATAAAGAGCATAAAGGTTTCTTTCAAGGCTATGAAGAACAGAGTGGTTTCACGGTTGGAAGATCTTGTACTGATTTTTTTTTTTTAGGAAGAAAGAAAAGAACAAACTAAGTACATCATGGTACTTACCCAGCCTAACATACAACATAACACAAGCAGATCCTCTTTTGGCTTCTTGGGCCTTGTTGGAAATATTAAATCGTATTAGTAGAGCAAGGAATCCAATATACTTAGTAAAGGATAAGTTTGTTTAAAACAGTGGTTACACAAGTTTTCTAAACCTCGTAATTGTAATAATATAATAATAATTTCTTGGCATTGGTTAGGCCCTAACAGGCTTTGTAAATGTGTCTATATTAAAAAAATGTCACTCACATAGCTTTAATAAATGTGCATATATTAAAAAATCTCCACTCCCTTTGCTTGTGTCAGTATCTAGGTCCTAGCAGACCTCGAACTGTACATATGTGAAGGATCCTCCAATCACTACATACGTCTCGGTGAATTGGTCTTGTCGCATATTGTAATTATATAAATATTATATTTTCTTAGGAGGTCTGGGTTCGAAATCACATATTTGACAATAACTTTGCTATTGGTTATCGTAAAGAGGTTGGGGTTGGTGGCATTACATGGAGAATCAAAATGGCTGCTATTATTACTGCAAATTTCACGATACTATCCTAATTTGTGTGGTTGTTATTGTGCTTACTCACAGACAATAATGATGGATGGACGGACGACGTGTCGAAAATTAGTTTTTCGGTTTCTTGAGGTCATGAAATGTGATGATCAGTCAAAGAACTTAGGTCGAAATTTTGTGATTACCAAACTTACCCTACACTGTGTAAACAAAAAATATAATCATTTTGTTCCAAATATGATATTTCATGCTATAAAATATGATGAAAACATACCTCCTGTATACTCGGACAGCCTGTGTCCTGAATCAAACGAGCTTGAAAACCTCAATCGAATCATTTTTTGTTGAATTATTTCAATATCTTTCTGAAATAAAGAACAATTTTATAGTTGGTACATATAAAACAAAAAACTTAAAATGGATTTCTAAAGTAAACATACAAATTACTGAAAACTCTATGTTTATTCATAAATAGAATGTCTAATTAATGTTTGTTTAGGAATCTTAGCAATTTGAAGAAATCTCACATGGAAGTCCTGTCATTGTAAAGAATAACTAAAACAACACTTCTAACCTCACAACATCTGTTCTATGAGAAGAAACTCATCTTTAATTATTTACTAGCAGTTTAAAATAATATAATGTGTCTAAATAACAACATCTCTTTGGCAGAGACTTTGGACATGTCTGAACCTGCATGATAAACAGCAACGCTCTCAGTCGTTCAGGTGATTTTGAGTTATCGTTTAGTAAAGTTGGGTTTTCTGTTGTGTGCCGGAATAATGCAAAGTTTAATGAGAAACATGTGAATTTGAAATATTTAGTAAAATTGAACAAAACATCAACAGAATGTTTAAAAATGTATACTGTGGCTTACGAAGAAGACTAGTGTGTGTGTGAGCATAAACATGAATAAAACAATAAGACGTATTGACTTTGAGAAATTCGTGTTAACTATTTAAAAATAAAAAGGGACATAAACGTTTATTTGATTTGACAAAATTTAAGGATTAATTTTGATTTGGTTTTATTTTATGAACATATACGTGTTTCAGGTTGGATTAATATTGTTAATAATACTTTTCTTTTTTTTTAAATTTGATAATAAATGTATGCATTTCACATATCACAACTGTGTCTTAATTTAAGAACATTCTTCTAAAGAAATCACGCCCTGGGATTAACTTTATTTTAAAAAAGAGTACATCAATGATATGTTGGCACACTTGAAAATAAACAGATTGAGTATGGATGTACAAAAGTAAAATAGAATAAATAATCTTAAAAATTAGTACAAGCACAACCGGAAAATGGAAGAAGATCACACCTTCAACTTCAAGAACCGAAGGAAAAATAACCAGATCGTTCGAGAAAACAACAGACTCAATGTCTGAACGATAACTAAAGCTGTAAACAATGACAAAGTAACTGCGTGGACAATTTTGTGTGAGGATCTCAAAATAACAAATGTTTGCTGCATGATTGCCTCTACGGTTTTCACACTAGAGCAAACAAAACGGCATAGGAAATTTTCGTTGATATGTTTCATTCTTCATTAGAACAAAGCGCCTCCTCATTAGAGCACTTTCTGTGAAGTCATTTTTGGCTAACAAACATATTACTACACTAGAACATTTTACATATTCGCTAGATTTGACACCATATGACATTTTTATTTCCATAAAGAAAAATCTGTGCTTAAAGTTAATAAGTTTTCAGTTGATACAGTAATATATAAAATGGCAGATGAGTTAACATCGATTAATTAAACAAATTTTTTTTGAATTAGTTTAAAAGTTTATTACACAAGCTCTTTCCTATTGTGAAACAAAATGATAATGGATAAAATTTAACAAAAGTTTCTCATCTTTAAAAAAAAGTACTACAGTAATACAATATAGTTTATTCACACAATGGTTGTTTAAAATTGAACTTCCATCATTAACAAATAACTTTAACAAATTAACAAACAAAGAATATTTTATGCATTTATATTTATGTTTAAATTTTGTATAGATAGGAGATATAGATAGGGTTACCTTGGAAAGTGGTACTTGGTATTACCTTAGTAATACACAAATAGAAAACCACACAATAAAACACAGTGAAGTTCTGAAATATTTTGTAAACACTATTCACTTTCTCAATCAGTAGAGAGTATAAAAAGAAGACTAAATTGTTGTAATTTAGGATGGACCTGTATCGAATGTTGAGCCACAGGCGAATGGTTTAAACCTGTTCAAAGAGGAAAAATGATAAAGGACGATTTATTTAAGATTAATGTTAGGGGGTTCTTTAGATTTTGTGACAGGTTCCCATCTTCTTGATTTTGAGGAGCTATATTCTGGAGGGAGTGATTTTATAGTTTTCGTCGTGAAGCAGTCATTATATTGACAACATTGTGGATTGCTGGATGTTGTGGAGTTGGTTTATCTACATCTCTGTGCCCTATAAAACTCTAACCTATTTAATATATTTAAAAGTCTATAGTAATACAAGCAAACTGTTATTTAAATAATATAGATTAATAAGAAAGTTTAGTTTAGTTATACAAAATGGTCAAATTGAAGCATTTTTTAATTAAGACCAAAAAATATACTGTGGTCCTAAGAGTTACCAAGAAATTGGATATTATCAGAAAACAATGGTTGTTTATTTCACAGCTAGTTTCAACTTTTGTAGGACATTGATTAGTGAACACTAAACTAAATACTTAATAAGTAAACAATAGCATGTTTATTTTAATTAAGATTAAAAAAATTTAAAAAACGCACTACTATTTAATTGCTAAGTATTTCTTATATTTTAATTTAGTGTTCAATCATCAATAAGCTCTAAAACTTGAAAGTAATTATGAAATAAACAACCATTATGGTTATAACAGTGCTTTTTTTCATAACATAATATTTGCCTTTCACATAGTAAAAACTAAGATTTGAAGAAATTCAATACTCGAAAATTGTCTTCTTATGAGTTTGCAGTCCATTTTGTTAATAAGGACACGAGTGAGAAGACCTAACAACAAAGTGTTTGAGATTATACTAAACATGGTTTTTTTGGTGGCTTATAGCGTGAAAAATCTCAGGGTCGTCATTAGAAAAAAATGAGTAGAAAATAAAAAGAAACCCCTACCCCTTGTATATTCTAATAACATAAGGGTCAGAAGAGAACAAGAGTTGGTCAAAAGAAACCAGAAAAAAATATGGAAAAAAAGAGATCTTACCCAAATACTAGGCGCACCCCATACTCACTATAAATGAACTCCTGAGAGTATACTAGACATTGAAAATGGAAATAAGTTAAAACATGAAAATAGAGAAAAACAGTTACAATAAAGTTTGATTTCACTTACTAGTCTCCGTTTAGCTGCATATTCTTCAGCCTGGATATCATATTCCTCTTGTAATATGTCTCTGGCAGAATAAATATTACGTTGGTTGTCTGTAACAATCGTAGAATTTAACCATGTCATTAACTCATTGATACACTTATTATATAACATAATAATTAGTTTATATTCGTCAAGAAGTTACAATAAGTAACAACAAATAATATACAAGGAAATGCCAGACAAACAACATGTCATTAACTCATTGATACACTTATTATATAACATAATAATTAGTTTATATTCGTCAAGAAGTTACAATAAGTAACAACAAATAATATACAAGGAAATGCCAGACAAACAATAGTTAAAACACAATAATAAACCAATAATAGACAACAAAAACAACACGAACAATTGGCAGTCCTTACAATAAAAAATATTACATATCAAATTAATAACATTATATACACTTTTTACACTTCATCCTAAAGTTAAACTCTTCTAGATTATAAAATACTTCATTAATAACATGTTTTTCATACTGTAAAAAATTTAATGTTTTGACACCACTAGGTAAACGTTAAACATTTTAATGGCCATATATTAGAATCCCTTTGATCTCTTTGTAAGTCTTCTATATTCATTAGCCAATTGTGATTACAGTAGAACCCCTCTAATCCGCCCTCGGGTGGTTCGTTACTCCGGTTAATACGACCATGCTCGCGCTCACGATATTGTGCCGACTTGCCGATGACTCACGGCCTGTCTGGCACCATTCTTTCCGGTTTGTTATCGCTTTCCCTCTTCAATGCTGTGTCATCCCGCTTCAGTACTGTGTCATCTCTCGTGTTGTTTCTATTGATTTGCTATAGTACTTGCAAAGTTTATATATAGACTTTATTATATAGACTTTTAAAAGTTTATATATCACTTAAAAAAAATCTCTTTATATAATATATAATAAATATTGACTTTTTTCGGATAATCCGACCTCTTTTGCGTTCCGACCATGCCCCCAGTCCCGAAGGTGACGGATTAGAGGGGTTCTACTGTATTTTCATTTCGGCAAACATCTTTCTACAACTTTTGCTATTGTCCATCGATTTCATTATCCTTATGGATAATCAATTACCCTTCTGGTAATTATCAAGGACTCATAAACTATCGATAACCCCTACAACAAAGTTCCATACACTATATATGAATGAATACAAGCAAAATAACCAATTTTTTTATATCTTCTTCATCTTCTCTTTCTCTTTCAAAGACATGCTTTGCCTCTGATGTTGCTCATGCTCCAACACTAACTTTTCTTAAGTTTTCCCATCTCATAAATTAGTTCATAGTTGTCCACTAGGACATTTGAGGATTGTTGGGATAAGGTAAGAATAATCTAACAATTGATTAGTTAATAGTATTGTTTCTCTAAATCACTTTCTTATCTTTAAAATAATTATCAAGTGTATTCAATATGTTTACAACACAAGGTATCATATCTATAAGTGTTTCCTCTCCAAACATTGAGGATTGTTGGGATAAGGTAAGAATAATCTAACAATTGATTAGTTCATAGTATTGTTTCTCTAAATCACTTTCTTATCTTTAAAATAATTATCAAGTGTATTCAATATGTTTACAACACAAGGTATCATATCTATAAGTGTTTCCTCTCCAAACATTGAGGATTGTTGGGATAAGGTAAGAATAATCTAACAATTGATTAGTTCATAGTATTGTTTCTCTAAATCACTTTCTTATCTTTAAAATAATTATCAAGTGTATTCAATATGTTTACAACACAAGGTATCATATCTATAAGTGTTTTTTCTCCAAACATTGAGGATTGTTGGGATAAGATAAGAATAATCTAACAATTGATTAGTTCATAGTATTGTTTCTCTAAATCACTTTATTATCTTTAAAATAATTATCAAATGTATTCAATATGTTTACAACACAAGGTATCGTATCTATAAGTGTTTCCTCTCCAAACATTGAGGATTGTTGGGATAAGGTAAGAATAATCTAACAATTGATTAGTTCATAGTATTGTTTCTCTAAATCACTTTCTTATCTTTAAAATAATTATCAAGTGTATTCAATATGTTTACAACACAAGGTATCATATCTATAAGTGTTTCCTCTCCAAACATTGAGGATTGTTGGGATAAGGTAAGAATAATCTAACAATTGATTAGTTCATAGTATTGTTTCTCTAAATCACTTTCTTATCTTTAAAATAATTATCAAGTGTATTCAATATGTTTACAACACAAGGTATCATATCTATAAGTGTTTCCTCTCCAAACATTGAGGATTGTTGGGATAAGATAAGAATAATCTAACAATTGATTAGTTCATAGTATTGTTTCTCTAAATCACTTTCTTATCTTTAAAATAATTATCAAGTGTATTCAATATGTTTACAATACAAGGTATCATATTTATAAGTGTTTCCTCTCCAAACATTGAGGATTGTTGGGATAAGGTAAGAATAATCTAACAATTGATTAGTTCATAGTATTGTTTCTCTAAATCACTTTCTTATCTTTAAAATAATTATCAAGTGTATTCAATATGTTTACAACACAAGGTATCATATCTATAAGTGTATCCTCTCCAAACATCACTGCAACATTCCTTAAAGTTTGATGACAGTCTATTGCAATATTTTCCACTCTGTGGTTTAAAAATTCTACATTGTCAAAAATGTCATTTTTTACAGTTTAAAAACTAATAATTTTTAATTATCCATTTAAAAGTATTATAATCTAAATAAGATAGGACTTGATCCCTTTCAAACAGTCAATAAACTCAAAGGCAGTAATCTCAAAAGTCAATAAACACAAAGTCAGTAATCTCAAAGTCAATAAACACAAAGTCCACTACAAATAAAAGTTATGTCTGATAGTCTTCTCAGTAGGATAACTGCTCTGTCCACAATTTATTGTACATTTCGAAAGAGTATGTTGTTTCTGTATTTTAAAACAAATCACCTTACTGAAATGCAAATACATCCACAAACAATAAAGTTTTTCAATTTACAAATCAAATGGAATGTCTTACAAAAAATTTAAAAATGCACTTTTACTACCAACAATTCTAATTAATTCAGGAGCCAAACAAACCCTGCTACTCAAGTCCTAACGCAATAATAAAAGATAACCTCGGAAATAAAGAGAAACCGATTTAAAAACAAAAAAAAATGAAATAAAATACATGTTAATTAAAAATTTAAAATGAGAAGAGAAGCAAATATATATATATATATATATATATATATATATATATTTTAATTTAAAAATAAACAAGTTGATAGATGTCATCATGGTATTAATACAATGTGATACAAACAGAGCCTTTTAAATGCAATGCCTAAAAGTTGGTCTCTTGGGCCTTGTACAAAATAATAAATTGTATTGGTACATCAAGAATATCTGGTATGTGGTAAACAGTTGTGACGCAGGTTTTCTTAACGTCGTAACTGTATATATCACTACTTTCTTCACGTCAAATAGATGTGTATTGTTATATATTAAACCGGCTTCACTTTCTCTGGGTATGATAGTGTTTCGGGCTGATCAGATCTCAAAGCTGTACATATGAAAAGAAGTCTTCACTTGCAACATCTATGTCTATGACTCGGCCCTGCCGGATCTCATAACCTATCGGACATTTTTTTGGGAAGTCTAAGGTTCAAAATTATTATATTATTGACAATAACTTTGTTATTTGTCTTCGTAGAGAAGTGGTTAGTACCATTACGTGCAGAATTCTGTGAATTTAATTTAATTTAGGAAGTTATAAATTGAATAACACACGAAATATGAACAAAAATCTGTTTAAAATATTCATCATTTTGATATTTTATATTATTTTTTCTTAATTTCAATAGTGATCCATATGAGCACACTATAGTCCTTAAACCAAATTTCATACTTCTATTTTAATTTTTGTAGCCATGATCATGATACAAAATGACCTGTACATGATTGACTGACATGATTGACGATGGATGGAAATATCTTTTTCGGTTTCCTGAGGGCTTGATGAGACAATACTTCGTATAATGGATAAAGTATAATGAACTATAAAGAATTAGAATTAGAATTATTTTGAATTTGAACAAAAATATACTAATTATGTATTTAAAGTAAATTTTAATCACAAAATAAGTCACCTTCCTATATATGATTAATAGATTACTTAGTCTACCTTAAAATAAAACAACATACATGAACGATCTTAATACTATATTTTATATCAAAAAGCGGAAAAACAATTGAATAGAAAAATTATAATAAGCTGTTCAGAAAAATCCAAAGTGAAACTGACGGCAAATGAAAGATTGTGGAAGAACAAAAAAGTAAACATGGACTTATTTTCTTCCACAAGAAATAAGGCATATGAAATGAAAGTTTTCTTAAGAAATATAATATAAACACAGCGATAAACGCAAATAACACACTTAATAATAGATTAAACAATGCAATTCAAAACAAGTTGATGGGTGACATCATGTTACTTCCCCACCACCATCATAGAATATTACTAGTATATTCTATGAATGTATGCCCAAAAGTTGGATTCCTGAGTTTTGTAGGAAATTTTAAATTGTATTAGTAGATCAAGGGGTCTTATTCAGTACAGTAAGTTTTATTATCTTTGACTTACCGCCAGCAATCCTTGATTAATTCTTTTTTTCAGTTTATATTGTCATATATTCACTACACATGTTTCGGACATTATCGTCCATCGTCGGGTGATAACACTTAGTTATCATTATGAAGAGTAAGTTTGTTTAAAACAGTTGTACAAAGGTTTGTAATTGTGTATATCATTACTTTTTTGACATCGGCTCATATATTTAAAAGCCTCCTCTCCCTTTGTTCACATCAGTGTCTCGGTACGAATGGGCTTCAAACCAATACCCATATAATGGAGCCTACACTCACTACATTCATATCTGTAACTCTGTCCTGCTGGATCTCATAATTGTAAGAATTTTTGGGAGATTTCTGACGTCACCATTTGCATCGCAGAGAGGTGTGGTTGGTATTATTACAAACAGAATTGATATTTGTATATAATTTAGTTGGTTATAATCAAGTAAATTGTTTAATAACATATGAGTTGTGAACAAAAAACTGTTTAAAACCATTATTTTTACATTTTCAATTTGATTTTTCAGAATTTAAATAGAGTTCTATATGAGCACACTATAGTTCTCTACGCCAAATTTCATGTTTTATCTTCATTTTATGGTAGCTGATGAAAATCACTTTTTTGGTTTCCTAATATCATGAAACGTGAAAATCAGTCAAAAATAGAAGGTCAATATTTTTACGATAATCAAACTTACCATATACTTTGTGTACAGGGTAAGTTAAAATGTATGAGTTTACTTGGGTTATATAAGATGACTATTGTGCAGGGAAAAGCACTACATAAATTGTAGTACACTTTCAAAAGTCCCTTACCACACTTGGGAATAAACAAAATAATAAAAAACAAACTTTTTGTCAAAAGTAAAATGTTTATTCCTATTAGACCCTTATAGCTATTACAACAACAAGGTTGTCATCTTCAGAGGGAATCTTAACAAAGATTAAATTAAAACTATTTACAACTAAAGTGACCAGTTTCCCTACCCCACTCCTCTGGTGCATTAATCAATCAACAATAGGGTTGACAGTTCAAACACCTGTACTGTTACCTGGAGCGGGGAAGGCCCAATCCTCTAACATACAAAGATGTTTTAAAGTCTACAATATAATCATCCCTAAACTAATTATCTTAACATATTAACTAGAATAATAATTGTAGATACAAATTCTTTTTAATGTTACATGAATAAAAAATTTAATTTTAATTTAGTCTTTGTTAAGATTCCCTCTGAAGATGACAACTTTGTTGTTGTAATATCTATAAGGGTCTAATAGGAATAAACATTTTACTTTTGACAAAAAGTTTGTTTTTTGTTATCTTGTTTATTCCCAAGTGTGGTAAGGGACTTTTGAAAGTGTACTTGTATATATTGTCAACACAGTGCTCTGGTCTTTGTTTATTCATAAATTGCTGTTAACTTACTTCTTACTTCTTACTTCTTGTGCGTGTATCTGATATCAAGTGATATCAACCACACGGTGTCTCTCATAAACAAGGGCAGCAAGTCGCCAAAATTGCTGTTAAAAATTTATCAAATTTTTTTTATTTTGAACAACTTAAAATCTGCTGATTTAACAACAACGAAAATACAGAGACAAAATTTATTGCGCTTTTAATGATTAACATGATGTTATCATTAATTTTTATCACAGGTTAAAAAATAACCAAATTATTGATAGCAAAAATATTTCTTGGTAATTGACTACAGCACACAAAACAAAAGTTTAAATACCAGTTATTCCTCATTATTATTGGATAAATTACAATTTACACCTTATGTATTAGGAAGGAAGATAATATTTTAATATCATAATATAAAAAAATTATGTATTTTAATTTTTAGTCGCTTGATAACGGGAATTGATTCTTATTGCCGAAACGTCGTGTTTTGAATTTTAACACACAAATGATGGCAAATGTCCGAAAAATGTATAATAATAAAAAAGGAAGGCAGAGTTGTATTAGGATGTATATTTAGAATAAAAAAATGCTCATAATTCAAAAATACCTCTTGCTAAATGTATTAAGCCATTATTTGTTACATGTAATTTCTAAGTCAATAGTAGCCTAGAGCCAACATATCTTTAAATGCTGTGAATGTTTTCCTCAGATTCTTAACCCTAATACAAAGTGATTCTTTATTCATAAGGTATAACGTATAATTCACCCAATAAGAATAATGAATAACTTGGATCATAAACTTCTGTGTATCATTGCCAATTACCAAGAAATACTTATTTATCAATGACAAGGTCATTCTTTGATCTATAATTAAAATAATGATAATGTTCGATAATTAAAATAATGATAACGTTCGTCATTAAAAAGACATTAAAATTTTGTCTCGTAATTTTTGTGTTAAATCAACAATATTAGAGATATTAAAAATTAAAAATTTATAATGGCCACCAATTTGAAATGTACAAAATAAACCTTGGTTTTTGGTATACTGGTAAAAGGATACATAAAAAAGGGTTTACAAAATATAGATTCAACATTTCATACATTTCCAAAATTATAAACGTGTTTAAAAAAAATACATACAAATATAAAATAAAACATTTTCGGACACACAACTTTAACGCCTTAAAATATTGCACTCATAGTAACTCACAATGTATGTATGGAATATCACTGAAAACTATGTTAAGCAAGTAAATTGCATAAAGCTCATGAATACTCTTAAAACACTTACCACCACTCCCTAGTCTATCTTCAGTTCCTGACTTTAATGATGTCGTATTATTCTTTATCCAACGCTGGCCTCTTCCAGATAACTAGAAACATAATATATTTTTGATTCATTCAAAATCAATAAAGCTGTTTGTTATTGATTGTACATGTTAATGTTGGTCCTCTATGTTGTACCAACCAGTTAATGCTCATATTTACTGTGTGTCATGAAAAACGAATATTTTTTGTTGAAAATATTTTTCAAGCTGGCAATAAATATATTAAGATCTAATGAAATGTTTCCCAATGTGAAACGTCATTCCACATCGTGAAATTGTGCGAGATTAGTTGAGATTTTGGAATACTCTCTCAGTACCAGATGCACCCAGAAGTCTACAATTTCTACCAAGAGAAAAAATTCTCGATATTTCTGATAAGCTGATGCAGCAAGTGCATCAAGGTGGTGCAAAAATTACCACGGTGAAAAAAAGTGCTTACAATTTATTTTGTTTCAAGCCTCTAGATGGTTTATTTTAAATACGTTTATCTTAATTGGCCCGTCTAAAATAATCCTCACTGGAATGTTGTTTAGCTACGTCTATTTCGTCTGGAAAGAGACATCATCAGGCTTCACAGTTGTAAAACTACACACAATAAATGCACGAACATTTAAAACTCATCAAGTTCGCCGCTTTAGTCATAAACAATATAGGTTTTGGCCTCGTATACATCCTACTAATCTTCTTCTCAATCAGTTAACTAAATGATTTATTCTTGTTAAGAGAATTAAACATGTCGTATAATGTATTGAAGGCAAAGTTCAATTTCTCATTTAATAGAATGCCAGAAACTAATGTGGGAATAAATTTCCAACCCACTAATATGTTTAGTAATTTTCCTTTTTGCACTTATGAATAATTCCAAGATTGAAATCAATAGTACTGTAACTAAGCTTATTATCTATAAAATGTTCTGCATATTTAGATCTTTGGTTTAATGATGTTTTATTCCTTGGTAGGTGTTCTTTAAATCTTTGTTTGAAACTTCCAACCATCTGTCCTATATATAATTTATCACAGTCGTTATATGAGAGTTTGTATGTACCTTCTTCAAAAACATCTACAGCTATTCTGGACTTATTTTTATTTAGTATATTTTGGTTTATTATTAGTATGGTATACTATAGAGTATCCTTGCTTGCGGAAGATATTATACATTGAGTGTTCAAGTTGACTATTGTATTTTATGGTTATATATTTTTTGATTCTATGGGCTCTGATGGTGGAAGTTGTTTTCTAATTTGAGTTTATTCTCCTTCTATTTACTTTGTTTATAGATGCATTTATCAACAATAGAGGGGTTGTATCCATTGGCAGTTGCGATAAGTTTTATCAAATTTATCTTTTTTATAATTTCATTCCGTTCCATAGGCATGTTCAGTGCTCTATGTACAAAACTATTGTAAGCTCCTAATGTATGTGTTATCGGGTGATTAGAAGTTGAATGGATGGTGTGGTCTATTTGAGTAGGTTTTCTGTAAATTTTAAACTTGTGTTTGCTGTTATCTTTCATGATGGTAAAATCTATATAGATCAACTCATTACTGTTTTCTGTTTCAGCTGACATTTTTATCAGTGGATGGATATTATTAAGAAAATTGTTCTAATGTTTTAGTTGAAAAAACCAGTAAATTTAAAACAAAAGAGTCTTATAAAAGAGTCAAGTGTATGATAAAACCACACAACTTATGGTCTATAGGCATATAGGGACATTTAATTTTTATAAAGTCGAAATCTTTTACGCAGCCTAGCGCCAACATATTAACACGTTAACTGCCACATTGATATTCAGCCTCTTTACAATATTGCCAAACTTTATTTTATGTACAATTTCACTAATATTGTTCCTTTTTACTTTTATGGGTTATATATGATGTTTTGTATCATAAATATTATCATTAGGGGTGGGGGTAGTGCTTGACCGATCGGGTCGGCACTACCATTTTTCAGCAAAAAATCGCTAAAATAAATAGCTGCCGACCCGATCGGGAAACACGTCGAATGGAGCCGCTGAAGGAACCAGGAGAAGATGCACTGTTTGGAGTATCCCAATGGAACCGTCTACACCAGATGGGTAGATAAGCGAGAGGTTCGCATGATGTCGACAAAACACCCTGCAGGTTTTGAAGACACAGGGAAAAAAACCAGACAGGGCAACCCCATACTGAAGCCAATAAGCGTAGTGCAATATAACAAGGCAAAAATGGGAATCGATTTGTCCGACCAGATGTCATCATATAGCACTGCCGTCCGTAAGTCAATGCGTTGGTATCACAAAATTGCAGAAGAACTGCTCCTGGGTACTGCCGTGGTAAATGCCTGGCTTGCTTATAAGGAGAATGCAAGTGGTACTAACGGTAGAAAAAACTGTACTCTATCACTTCATTCAGGGAAAAATTAGTATATGCTCTCCTGGATATTCAAGATGCTGCTGTAGAACCTGTACGAGAAACTAGCCATCACTACTTATCCGAGTCTGAGACATTCGTCGGGGAAGGAAAAAACAGAAGGCGATCGAGGAAGAACTGTAAACTGTGTTACAAAAGAGTGATGACTGAAGGAGGACGCCAGGCAGCAAAAAAGTTGAAAAAGGTGACAACATTCTGCAATATGTGCCCTGATAAGCCATACTTATGCAAGAACTGTTTTATGAACATTCACAAGTAAAGAGACAGGAACACAAGTAGGTACCGATAACAGTAACATCATTTTAGATTTTTTGAATATAAGTAATTATTCTTCTACATATGTAATTTTTTCAGCTGTATACTTCCAGAAACGGAAAAGTTAAAATAAACAATGTTTAGTTTTTTGTTTATCAACTAATTTACTGAGACAATAAATAAGATTGTTCTGTAAATACTTTTTTATTTTAACCCCAGCAACAACTTTAGAATAAACATTTTTTTACGAGTTTATCAAAATAAAAAATAATAAAAGTTGTCTATCAGTATTCTTAGTAATGATTACAATGATACGTACAATAAAACAACTTGTAAAACATTTCTTATTTTATTATTTTACACGAAATTGCCATTTTTCAATAATAAGTAATACTGAAACCATCTAAAGCAAGGGGCACAATAAGCCGATGGTTGACGTGCAGGGAGACCTTCTCGAAGAGGGTCTCCACCCCATCTTAAATCTTAAATCTAATCTAAAGCAACCACGCCGACCCGATCGGGTCGTCACATTTTGACCATGTTGACGGGTTCTTTGAGCCAGATTTAGAATCATCAGAAACTTCAATCAGCGCTATCTAGTAGGCACGGGATATACTCTGCTGTTGTAGTACACTTGATCGCCGCTAGATTCAGTGCGAGACATCTATCGGCCAAAAAGTGAAACCTTGCATTCCTGAGGTGTCGACCCGATCGGGTCGGCATGTCATTCCACCCTACCTGGTTATGCCGACCCGATCGGACCGGCGTGGCAGTTAACGTGTTAACTTCTTTGTCAAATCAGAATAACTTTTAGTTTTATTTGATACTCCACACATATTTCCAAAAATAAAATCTTTCAACTTAATAGTTTTTCCCCCTTAACTACACTGGAAGTCTTTTATTATGTTACTATGATATATTTCCTATTTGTAGGACAATACAAAGAATATAAATGTAATGTTTGAAATACGAGTATATAGGATTTATTGTCTTGTCAGTTTATACGGGTTGCGACTTACGGACAGACACACATGTAAAATATAAGGGTTCTTGAACGCTAAAAAATCAAAAATATTTAAATTGTATTTGGATTAAGCAAATTTGAAAAATCTATTAGGTGTAAAAAGAAATTAAAATGTAGTTAAGAGTTAAAATTTTGACAAGAAAAAGTGATGTCAGTAAAACTAAATTTAAATTACAAATAAATTAAAAAATTTAAATACATCAAAATGAATGTAATAAAATTAATATAATTACAAATATTTCTATGATAAAAGCAGGGTTTATAATCAGTTTTTGTTCGATAAAAAGTTTAAGGGAATGTAATTAAAAAAAGTAAGTTAAAGAATACACATAACAAGATAAAGTTTCGTCAAAATGTCAACCATAATTTTTGAGAAGCTAGAGAATCACTGGACAAGAATTGGCTGAAAATAATCATTGAGATGAAACTGGCAATCAAAACTTCATAATGTCCATAACATTAAAAAAACTCTGGAAGATGAAAACAAAAATAAAATTATTAAGATAAGTATTGGAAATGAAAGACTATGCGCTTTGAACACCTCGTGATTATGAAATAATAAATTTAAAAAGGTTAAATAAAGTTTAATAGGGCGGCACATCAGCCTATTAGTTTAGATTTTGGATGAAAACCTATCCTTACAAAATCTGAAATAATAAATTACTTATTTGTAACCACCTAGTACCTTATACATAAACTTTTAGTTTAATTTCAGTAGAAATAAAATTACTCACTAAAGATAAACTTTTTAACACACTGTATTTTTACATTCATTTTAAATCTCTTTGCTGCTGAATACCATACTATATTTTTTTTTAATTAGGCTAAGAATTTATTTTACCTGTAGTGCACTAGGGTACAATTCTTGTGGAGTTCTATATTCTCTTCCTCTTCCATTGTTAGTATAGTTTCCTGCAACAATTTAAAAAAAAAATCAAATAATTTAGGAATATTGAATTTTAAACATAGGCTATGTTAACTATGGATTAATTGTTATCTAAGAATTTTTTTTATTTTTCAGACACACACATACATATATACAGTATCGTTTTAAAGCCCCCTCCCCCATCTATTTTGTTTGTACATTTTATGTCACATTGTTTTTTAACCCATTATAAATGTAAAAACACTAACTTTCTTTGTGTTTTGGAATTTTAGGGGATCATTCTAAGTCAGAGACATAGCAGTAAACTTCAAAAATCTTAATGCAAAGCTGGTCTTGTGACATATTGTTTAACACCGTTTTTCTTCTTCTAAAAACAATGGTGAAATCAAAACTAAAAAAGGTTTTACCATTTTCGAAATATCAGTAGGTTTAGGTTAGGTACGGTTAGGATATCTTGAAAATGGTAAAACCTTTTTCAATTTTGATCACCACTGTTTTTAGAAAAAGAATACATTTTTAAATGATATACAGTAATACCTCGAACTTACGCGATAGGTGGGACCGAGCGATAACCGCGTAAGTCGAATTCGCGTAAGTCGGGGTACAATTTTGCATATAAATACTGTACATACAAATTATGTTTAATTGGGATCGGAGAATAAAGAAAACAATAATTTATAAGAAAAATGTGTAATAAAGTCTTAAATACAATACTGTACACGTAACAAATTATACAAATTACATATTTTGAATTAAATAAATTTGTAACAGAAATACGCTCTTCGTTGGAGTCTATGTTTTCCAAAATTTGTAACCCCTTTTCAATTGAACTGAGGCCTTCTGTCAAGTTTCCAATAGTCATTTGATCTTCTAATTGAACTGGATCTAAAGAATCAGGTTCTTCAAGGTCTTGCTCACGCATTTCCATGAGCTCATCAGTTGTCAGCTCCTGATTGTGTGAATCCAGCAGTTCTTGAACGTCATCACTATCGACTTCTAAATTTATATGTCTGGCAAGTTCAACAACTTCTTCAATCACATTGCTAATTTCATCTGGCTCTGTTTCCGCCTGAGTGTCAGTGGTGAAAAAAAAGGACATAGTTTTTTCCAGACTCCATTTAAAGTTTTTTGTGAAATTTCATTCCAAGATTGTCCAATGATTCTCACGGCATCTAAAACATTGAATTGTTTCCAAAAGTCTTTAACTGAGAGCTCGTTGTTTTGTCTCATAGCTTCATGCAGATGCGCAAACGATCGTCTCGTGTAATATGCTTTGAATGTTTTGATGACTCCTTGGTCCATCGGTTGAAGCAAGCTGGTTGTATTTGGTGGCAAAAATACAAATTTCACACGTGAATCAAAGTTAGTTAAAGTAACAGGAGGATGACCTGGTGCGTTGTCGATTAATAGCATAACTTTAAATGGGATTTGTTTAGATTGGCAATAGAATTCGACTTCAGGTATGAAGTGATGACCAAACCAGTCCTCAAAAAGGGAAGCTGTTAACCAAGCCTTACGATTCGACTTCCAAACCACGGTCAAGCCAGCTCTAGATATATTTTTTAATGCTCTTGGATTTTCTGAGCGATAAATTAGGAGAGGTTTTATCTTACAATCACCAGCTACATTCGCCCCAACCATGACTGTCAATCTGTCTTTCGCGGCCTTAAAACCTGGAAAAGTTTTCTCTTCACATGCAATGAAAGTTCTTTTAGGCATCTTCTTCCAGAACAGGCCAGTCTCATCCACATTGAATATGGTTTGGCTGGTATAGCCACCTTCTTCTATCATATCTTTTAGTTTTTCAGGATAAAGAGATGCAGCCTCTTTGTCAGCGCTAGCCGCCTCTCCACTTTCTGCAATGCTATGTCAATTACAGCGAGTTTTGAATCGGCTGAACCAACCATTACTGGCTTTAAATATTTCATCTTTAGCCACTTCCCCAGCTTCTTCTTTTAATCTGTCAAAAAATCAGCTTAGCTTGAGAGCACACCGTGTTCTGATCAACAGGACAATTTTTCACCCTTACTTGATTATCACACCATAATTTCAACATTGTTTCCATATCAGCGATAATACCGTGACGTTTACGAATGATGCTTGAATTCAAAGATTGAGCATTTTTTACAGCGTCAAGAATTTTTTCTTTGCCTTTTATAATGGTTCTGACTGTTGAGTCCGGTAAATTATATTTCTTTGCCAATTCACAAATTTTTATTTTTGCATCAAAGTCTTTGATAATGTTCAGTTTACATTCCAAAGATAATGTTTTTCTTTTCTTATTTGATGCAAAAGAATCAGTTACACTTCGTTTGGATGACATAGTCTATCAAGTCTCTGTAGTTATAACAACAAACAATATAAACTAACACAAAACACAATCCGTAATTTACTGTATAACAACAAACAATATAAACTAACACAAAACACAATCCATAATTTACTGTATAACAACAAACAATATAAACCAACACAAAACACAATCCGTAATTTACTGTATAGCGTTGACTCCGTGTTAAACAAACCACTGAACTGAAATGGACTGCAGTGCAGGCAGACTAAACATTAGTAGAGGCGGAGTGGGGATGAAGGTGGAGTGGGGATCTTCCGATCGCGTAACTCGGAATTCGCGTAAGTCGGGGTATTACTGTATCGCATGACGTGCTTCTCATTTCAACTTTCAAGTCTATGAAATCTTTAATCTACTGACTTCTCAAAAACGGTAAAACCTTCTTTAGTTATTGTTAAACGATATATACCCTTCTCAAATTACAACTTTCAAGTTGACTCCTAAATCTTAAATCTACTGTTACCTTGAAAACAGTAAAACCTTTTTTAGTTTTGATCCAACCACTGATTTTATAATAAAAAGACACTGTTTCATGATATGTTGCACGACCACCTTCGGATAAAGATTTTTAAAGTTAACTCTTACATCTTGAACCTAGAGTAATCCCCAAAAAATTCCAAACACTAGAAAAGTTAGAATTTTTATATTTATAATGGATGATATTGGTTAAAAACAATGTGAAATAAAATGTACAAAAAAGTAGGAGAGGGAAGAACTTTAAAACCACACTGTATATATAGCATGCAAAAAGTTATGTCATAGGTAAACAAATCGATGTAATTTTTGTGTGGATAATCAATTCAAAAAAGTGTTTATTGAATGATGTCTGTTGTGCAGTGTTCTACTCTTCAAATGTATGGACCAATATTAATCAAATTAGACATATTTTGGCAATATCACAGAATTTATTTTTGTAACTTAATAGTTGGGATAGCTGCCACAACAAAACAACAAAAACATAAATTTATTTGTTTTTGGGATGTGATTGAAATGTTTATTTGGTTAGTAAAACTATAAATACATTTTTTCAAAAGTTATCTAGCTAAACTATTGAAATATATATGGTGTCATTGCACTTTCAACATTGGTAATAATTTATTAGTCCCAACTATCTTTTTTGCAAAATCAGAACTCTTGTTACTGGATAAACTAAAAATTAATTAACTAAAGTATTTTTGACTTACCGAAATTGTTGTACAATTTACTATCCTCATAATATTGCATCCTTGATCCAAGACTATTATATCTGTTTTCATCTCCACGAGGGGCCTATAATGAAAAATTAAAAAATGAAAGCATGGTGTAATTTATAGAAGACATTGCTCAGTAAATGAGGTTAAAAAATAATATTGTGAAATGAATTAGACACACACTAATTAAGAATCAACATCAAAACAAAGATCAATTATTAGTAATTATTAGTTATAAATTTTGAAGAAAAAAAAGTTATTATTTTCAATATAAAACACAAAACATAATGATAAATTATACATTCAGTACATACTTAGTAGAGTTAATACATCAGTTATCGTGGCTGTTTATATAAAATTTAATGCTTCAAAAGCTACTCCAAAACTTTCTCACTCGCCCATATCCAAAACCAAATAAAACCAATTCAAAACTAATCGTCACCAACATCTCAGTTCAGTAGTTGTCAATCAAAAAGTGAAAGTCAACTTTGGATGCCAATTTTCAAGAACATATTTATATAGTAAATAAAAACCTAAATTTGTTTCACTTATGTCTCAAGCTTTCAATAACGCCGGTTTATTTTTGTTTTCCCCAATTATTCCTGAATCATAATATTTTGTTATTGGCGTTCTTGCACATAATTTTGGATCATTAAACTTCATATTTTACTAGAATTTGAACAAAATTGGTAGAGTTGATTTTGATAAACTACATAGGCTATTTTATAACAGACTGTTAGAGTTATTGTTTTCACCGTCAACTCACGAACCTTAAAGATGATGACCAACACATTTTACTAGGGTTTCTAGAGGCTAAACTTGAACAAAATTTTATCAAAATAGCTAAAGCAAACTTTGAGAAAAATCTTAATTTTGTGTTTTTTGTAATAGCAGATGTCCCCCAATTTTGAGTTATCAAAAAAATTAAAAAATCACCCAAGACATGGCCAACATACTCATATACCATATATAGAAGAATATAGACCCATATAAATAACATTACAATAAGTACACGCATTTAGGCTGTAGAACACTGCATATTGCAGACAGACATTACTCCTTCTTTGATTGAGACGACCTTGAAACGGATATATCAGCAAAATATTTCACATCCATTTTTAACTCATTACATTAACTTTTTCAATATTATATAAAAAATAAAAAGAAGATTTTCCACAGAACAGTAATCAAGAATAATTAACTTCGCCATGGGTAAGATAGCCAAACAGAGTTCACCAAATTATAGCGCACAATTCCAACCATTTCATATAGAAAATCGTTAACCATACAGGTGTCTCAATAGATGACATCATTTTTTTATAAAAATACAAACTTATCCCCAATAAAACCCTTTTGATACCTGAGTTAAACAGATTAAGATCCTAGGGAATATTTAGACCACTTAAGGATAAAAATTTGTGAAAATGGCATAAAAATTATTTCAACCAATTGGCCCTATGAAGGTTTTACAAACTATTTCTGTTTCAACTGCCATAAATGTCGGTAAGAAAAGTAGAAGTATTGAAACAAAATAGAACAAATGTCATTATAGTTTTATTCAGAGGCGATATTTTTAAATCAAAATTAATGTATAATATTCACCTGTAAATCATGTGAAGTTCTTCTCTCTGGACCATTAATACCCAGATTAGCTGAAAAGTGTATAATATAGTTAAAACAGAATCAAATATTTTAATTAAAAATTATTTAAGATAAGTTTACAAAGATGTACAGCAGAGATGTGTTTTCCCTTTTAATAATTAATGTAATATTAGACTGTGTACTGCGAAAAGTGAACAACTCTCCTTGAGTAATTATATGGTAGCTTATAAATAGGCTTGAATATCTTGATCTCCCCGTTCTAAACTAGGATGCAATTGAAAAGATACAACAATTAAAAAAACATAGTAGACGAAACAATGAAGCAGATGGATTAAGACGTTAGCATCAAAGTTTATAAACGACATAGAACTTTGGGAGTGTACTCTCTTAATACTAAGATATGGGTTTAATACTATGTCAAATCAGTCCTCTACTAATGATGTGAGACAGGGAAGAATATGAAAGTATCACGAAGCAATTGCGGGTCTTCAAGTTATTACATAGGTTGTCACATATTTTTTTAACCAAATCGAATTAACTCAAGGACCTGTATCATAAAACCGGATAAGAAAGCGTTGAAATAGAAATATAAAATGCAAATGTAAATATTATTTTATTATTATTATTATTAGTCGTCTTGACAAATAGTATTTGTATAAGTCAAGTCACTAACAAGTATATATATGCACAAAATAACAAAATCATCATAAATACAAAACCAAAACAAAAAATACACAATAAATAAATGTATCATATAAATAATACTACAATAAGTTACAGATAGATGATTACGGTATACACATAGCATTAAAAAATAAAATACAGGAAATATATAATCACACACAGCAAAACAAACAAAAAAACTTTAACTGAACAACAACAAATAATATCAACCAGAGGTAACAGAAATCCACCAAGAAGGAGCCACCAGGTAGAAGCATATCCTTAGAAGGTTCCTGTCTGTAGTGCACTAGAATGGAACCCACAGAGAGGCTACAAAAGAAGCATACCAAAAACAACATGGGGATAAACCAAATTCAATGAAAATTTCCTGGGGGGAGAAAAACAACTTGTTTCAAAACACGATCAGATAGGGAAAAACTTGTAGAATACTTAAGTTCTGTGGTATAAGATACGTTTACTCTTGGTTTCATGTATCAGAATTTGTGTGGAACACAAACTTCTGATACAATACTGTGTCTTAAATTTTTCCTCTTAATATTATATAAGAAAAATGGTGTCCAAAGTGGTACAAGTAGTTGTGCAAATAACACCACAAAATATTCTGGAGATCGTGCCATAGAACCCACAGGCAAACAGTATCCCCCTCCTCTACACGATTTATTAAAACACTTTTGTAATTTTATAAACCGACTGGATCATTTGGAATAAAATAAGCCATTTTATATTGTTTATTAATTTTCAAATTACTTGTTACAATTATCTTAACTTTTGTTTCTAGTCATTGTAATTCTAATTTTTTCTTTAACACTACAAAGCTGTTTTGCTGCTCACTGTCCTACTATAAGTAGTGAAGTACTATTTTGTTAGAGAAAAAATTAAAATTGCAATGAATACAAATAAGGCTTAAGTAATCAAATCATTTTTCTAATTTTATATTTTGAAAATGGTAACAACAGAAATCAATTAAGTTAAATATACAGTCCAAAAACATTGCACAAACTTATAGCACTCAGCCAACCGCAAACACCAAATAAAAACCCACCAAAAATGTCAATTCAATCAAAAAGTGAAAATAATCATTGACACATTCTTTGAAAAAATATAAGTATGTTTAAATTGGTCCTAAACTTGCGTCGTTTGTTCTATAAACAGGTTCTCAGAGTAAATCGTATTTGATTACAATCAAATGGCAGTCAACGTTCATTTTTGTTTTTTTTCCAATTATTCCTGAACTATAACTTGTTATTTACATGATGTGCACACAGATTTGGGTCATTAATCTTCACATTTCACTAAAATTTGAATGAAATCTGTAATGCCAGTTTTGAGAAACTTCATCTTAATAACAGAACCAATGGCTGATAATTTGTTTTTTTACCGATAACTTATGAACCAACATTTTTGTAGAGATGGTAACCAATATGTTTAGTTAGAGTCCTTAGTCACAGATATAGTAAAGAAACAGGCAAGGACTGTGTTCTTAAATACAAATCTAAGGCATCAACTACCACACAATTATATTAGGAATAGGCTACATACTTTGCTTTCTTTCAAAGTGTGTCTCTATATATATATATATAGGGGAACAGTAACAATATTGGAATTTTATTAAAACTTCATAAAAAGTTATTAGATTAATAAGTATGGTGGTTATAGGGAAAGTAGTAGACCTGTACTTCTTAAGTTAAAAATTATGACTGTGATAAATTTATATACGAGTATATTAGATTTTCTGATTAAACTAAATCAATCTGATATTAAATACAGCTCACAAGGTCATACTTACAATATTAGAAATAGTCATATTATAGCGGTTCCGTACAGTAGATTAAGAGTGACACATTTATTTTATTTTTTTTTTTTTTATGTTTAAGTTTAAGTCTTTTTAATAAATTACCTTTGAATTTAAAAGAATCCATTTAAAGTTAATTATATACATTTCTATTGGAACATCTGATGAATGATATAAATGAATTCCTTAGTGCAAACATTGTGATTGATTCTAAATTAAATGTAGTAGCTTTGTAAGACTAATATTAAGTTTCACCTTTGTTTATTAACATTATTGACAATGTATCTTTTAATATGTATTTTTATCTGACGTATCTTTTACATATTTAATGACACTAAAGATATAATAATGGCCAGATATGCTATCACTATTGAAATATCACCTTATCCTGTACAGAACTATTAAAATTATTTACAGTATGACATGTGTAAAGGATGTACTATCATCAAAAGATACTCCAGTCAACTGTTTTCTTGATTTACAGTACTATGAGTATTCTCAATGTTAATTGGAAGCTAGTCCAAACTAACAAGCTGAGCCGTATAACTATATGCAGATGGCCAGCCGAACCATCCAGCGGCCGATCCAACCGAGGCTGGAATAGAGGGCGTCTGCTATATAAAGAAATATATCAACATAGAGAGGATACAAAATACAGCCCACATAACTTATATCTAAAAAAAAAAAACAGAAGAGACAATTGAAAACCATATGTTTGTTGAATCTTACCAGCATATCTGCGCCTGCCCTCAGCAGTTTTCCAAGCTCCACCATTTCTTGCTTGATCATTCCCTGAATTAGCTCCCTGTTGAAAATTAAATGGATAGTTATGTTGATAAATTTTGTTCTGAGCCCCATATCCCTTATTATCATGATTATTTTTGTCTTGTTGTCTGCCGTCACCAGTTCTCTCTCCAGGCCTATCATTCCGAAATCCATATCCCATGTTTCCAGTTGCTCCACTGTTATAATAATTATAATTTTGATTATTTCTTACATGTTGTCTACGGTCTCCAGGTGTCACATTACTTTGATGTTGTCTACCTCTATAATTCTGTTGTCCATATCCTGTATTATTGCTTCCTGACGGCCCTCGATTGTAATTATCATCTTGGTTATTTTTAACTGGTTGTTTATTATCAGGTGTTTTCTCTCTAGATGTTACACTACCTTGATGTCCACCCCTGTGAAACCGTTGTCCACCACGTCCCTGGAAGAAAACCAAATACACACCCTGTTGAAATTAAAATGCTATTGTAAAACATATAACTATTTCTCCTTAAATCATGATGGAACTGATTTTGCTACAATTCACACATTATTGTTAATCTGGATATAACTTTCTCACTCAACCCATGCTCAAAACCAGATAAAACTATTTATCACCAAAAATGTTGGTTCGGTAGTTGTCTGTCAAAAAGTGAAAATGAGTTATAAATGCAGTCTTTGAAAAAATATTTATACATTCAAGTCTAATTGCTTTCCCTTTTACCATAAATGCATCCTCAAATTTAATCGTATTTATATATATATATATATATATATATATATATATATATCACAATTGTATTACAGCCTAATATTCTGACGTAAAAATGACAAATAGGTTTATATATAGTCATCTAACCAGACCTAATAAAACAAATACTTTTGAGAATGACAAATAATAAATAACTCACATTTAGGACACGCCATGACTGACAATACTGATATATATATCCAAACCTGGATTTCGTACTTATATATTTCTGATTTCATAACTATGAAAACGTTCAGTAGTCAATAAACACTTATTAACGGAAAAAACTGATGCCATGATATGATACTTTGCTCAAGCACATTGATAATTGTGATTGTGGATAATCTACTAATGATTTATTGAAAATCATGACCCCCATACGATAAATATAGCAGTTAGAGAAATTGATTTGAACTATAATTAATTTTATGTTAAATTATATAAAAGTAAAATTCAGATAAATGTATTATGTAAATTCTTAATTATTTCGTTATAAAAATTACATATATGTCTGTATAATAGATCATACATAGATATAACGGAGGGTCATTAATTCTCTTCTGATTCAGTGTAGAAAGTTGATACATATAGCGAAACATTGACAGCCGAGATACATAAAAATATATGTTAAATCCTCCATTAGAATACAGTATTTAGAATTGTTTAACATAATTTTGTCATTCGGAAATATAACTTTTAGGCATTCCAGATTTAAACAAAAATTATCTCAACAAAATTATATAACATTAACACTAACTAGTCCTATTTTTATTTTAAGTTACTAAAATATTTGATTGAATTAAAACTAGTTTACCCGTTGTGTTCTTATCATTTCTGACTGGTTTTCTAACCTTACTGCATCAATACAAGATGTATTGTACCAGAACCTATAGAAACAAAAATAAAACATTTTATTAACAATTATTTTATATCAAATTAATATTGTTAATTTTCCGTTATAGAACTAAAAGTTTCTTGCTGCTTTCTAATAATGAATCAATTCATTTCTAAAGTAGTCAATAACTGTAAACAATATTCAACAAATTAAGGTCCGTTATTAATGACCATTGTTCCGAAGTGCAGTGACTTATCTTGAAAAGATAACCTTCCAAAACTATCGGAAAGTAACAAACATATAAACTACACCTACAATTTTTTGACACGCCACCTATTAAATGTATTTGGATTGCAAGCTTTCTATAGTATGTTTGTTTATTAGTAATTTAATTAAATTTAATCTAACCTAATGACGCTTTTAGTCCTAGATGACAGAAAAGATTCAATATTCTTTTTCTTGCTGAAATAGTCAACCTACTAGGATCGCATGTGATGGCTCAATTTTAATTGTTTATTTGATTCTTCAGAGTAAATTTATACGAAAATGGTGATTGACTAATTTTATTTGTCTTTTTGAGCTACAATTTAATAAAATTATAGCATGAAAATTAGAAATTTTGTGTTTTGAGAATTAATGACAATTTAAAATTTTGAATTATTACAAATTTTTTTCGATATGACTAAAATTTGTTCATTAACCAAAAATAAGCAAATTGGTCTAGATACTCAGACTATAGCTCGAATCACAGACAAGTGTACAACAAACAGATTATGATGGATACTACTATTAGCTTGTCAATTTATCATAGCCATTTCAGGCCTAAAATGAACACCAAACTTGATAAAGGATAAATAATAACATTAAAACCTTGCTCATGTTTGACAACTGACAAAGAGAATAATTACATGCAGAGCACAGACAATGTAGGCTTCATATCCAATACAATCCAAACTTCACATTTAACCTTCATGTTGTTAAAAAAAATTAGGGAAAATTGTTGGAAGTGGAATAGACATTAGAGTACCGTATTCAAGCTGTCATACACAAGTGTAGTATTTTTGAAAAAAAAAAAAGGTCTGTCCAACTTTCAGCCATGTAAATTTCATAATATAACATGATGAATATTTGGCACATAGAATAGGTTAGATTCACTTCTGTTACTTTCAATTACACATTAAAACTATGATAAATACCTATTGTAGATCATCATCAGATTGTGCTATGAAAAATTATGAAATCGTTAATTAATTACCTTGTATTCCAACAATCAGATCATATTTTTTCTTGGAAGACACTTATCAAGTCTGAAAACGTATTTCTTCACTGTCAACACATAGATCCAGCTGTTGTTAGATTATTAAAAAAGTTTATTTTAATATTTATGACTACATTAGTCAAGTTAGTAGATGTGTCATTGCTTGATGTTTATGGTAATTGTTTACATAAAGGTAACTGCTAATTTTGGAATTTTTTTTTTTATCGTTTACTACATAGCTTATTTCTAAAGAATAAATAATGTTTTTATTAAGGAGGTCACTTTTTTTCACCGAAAAAATACAATTTACAAAACTATCAAATCAACCGGTTTATAAGTTAAAGATATTGGATAATGTTCACATTCACGTCTCATACTGGCCAAACATTTTGTGACATATCAATAGTAATCTAGCGCAGTCATTGTGTAATGCACATGCATCAAATCATACGCTATTCTCATTGCTATTATGTCTTGTGATTATGTGTAGCCTAACCTATAAATCCGTTGACTGTAAATTGTAATTTTTCAGTGAAAAAAAAAATGAGCTCTGCAATGAAAACATTATTTATTATTAAGAAGTAAGGTACGTAGTAGACGATAAAAAAAAAAAAAAAAATCGTGAAAATTACCAGTTACCTGTTGTGTAAACAAATACAGATGTTTATTATTAAAATAGGCTATATTTATTTTGTTATATGGTAAAAAATATTTGTTTTAGTAGGTCTGGCTAGATTATATATATATATATATATATATATATATATATATATATATATATATATATATATATATATATATATATATAATCACCTGCCCAAACCTATTTCTCACGATTCTTCAATCACACATCATAATATTAAGTTGTAATGTCCATGCATCGGTAATAATGCAATCCACCATCCCCTGAAAATTAGCTTAGAAAATAATCGAAATCGTTTACTACCTACCTTTTTTTGAAACAATTAGATAAAATAAGGTGTCACAAGACATTTTTGAAGTACCAAAATAAATTAGTTTAATAGAAAATAAAAAATATAACAGTACAAAATCCAGCTCAGATAAGGAATTCCTATTTTAATATTTATGATTACGTTAGTCAAGTTAGTGAATGTATGATCACTTGTTTCATTAGGTCTGGCTAGGTGACTATATATATCACAATTGTATTACAGCCTAATATTCTGACGTAAACATGACAAATAGGTTTATATATAGTCATCTAACCAGACCTAATAAAACAAATACTTTTGAGAATGACAAATAATAAATAACTCACATTTAGGACACACCATGACTGACAATACTAATATATACATTGACTATCGAGCAATGATACATTCAATAACTTGAATAACGTAATCATAACTATTATTTGTCACGTATTTGCATTCGTATTAAACTAACCAAGGATAAAATAAAGCAAAAGCTTACAGTTTCAAATATTTTAATAATATAAATGAGCTACAATTATTTCGCCTAGCGGCATCATCGGGCCAGTTGATGCCGCTAAGCGAAACAATTGTAGCTCATTTATATTATTAAAATATTTGAAACTGTAAGCTTTTGCTTTATTTTATCCTTGAATATGGAGTTTCAACTAGAAATATCTGCTATTACATTAAAGTTAAACTAACCAAATCTGGATTTCGTACTTATATATTTCTTATTTTTTACTAAACTAATGTATTTTGATACTTCAAAAGTATCTTGTGACACCTAATATGATCTCATTTTTTTCAAAATAAGTTAAGTAGTAAACGACTTCAATGATTTTTCTACCTAAATTTCAGGGCAAGGTAGATTGAATAATTACCCATAGCCTACTTCATATATATAAAGCCAGACTTAAACATACTCTCATAATCTAAGCTGGATTTCGTACTTTAATATTTCTTATTTTCTACTAAATTAATGTATTTTATGAGTAGAAAAATGTTTTCTGACATAAAATATGATTTGATTGTTTGAAAATAAGGTAAATTCTAAACGATTTCATAATTTTTCATGGCAATATTCGATGCCGATGTACAATAGGTATTTACCACCAAAACTATTAATCAAATATGGTACTGAAAAAACAGAAAATATTTTTGAAATGATAAAAACTTTAAAGTCAGAAATAGGAATGTTACTCTCAGTTGTTACTTTAATAGAAATACAATGCAGGCTACAAAAAACCCAAGTCTCTAAAACTTGAAATCTACAGCCAGACTAAAAAGTAAACACAGTATATTTTGTTATTATATCTTCTCTACTTTGGATTTTATCTTTCATAACTTCCATCTAATAAATTCTTTTTATTAGGAATTAATTCAAAAATATTGCTCAATATACTAAACAATTATATTCTGAATATTTGGATAAGACTATTTTAAAAATTATTTTTTGTTAACCCTATTTATACACTTATTATTAATCCTCCTGTGAGGGGAATACCCGTAGCCATAGCCGTAGATAAGATGATTAGAAGCTTACGAAAGTAAAAGTAGGTTATGTTGATACCAAAATGTTAATATACACAAATTAATTATCATACCCAGTAAATAATAAAAAATACAATAAGTTACTTGTTCAATAATACTAAGCCTTCTAAACAAGCAACAGTCAAAACAAATCAACTAAAAATTAAGTTGTCTACCTTTTTCTTTCTCAGTCTAGTCACTCGGTCTCAGTCTCAAAGCCTCAACATAATTCCAACATTCCAACTTCCAACTTAAGGAACTACTTGCGCATGCGCAAAACAAGTGTCGCCACTCGCCATTACCAGACTAATTTTTAATTTATGAACAATATTTACAAAGTTAATTTTTCTTTTAACAATGCTAGTTAAGTAGTTTACGCAAAATCAATTATTGATCTTCTCCAAAATATACCAAACTATACTATAATACATAATACTGAAAATACATTTGGTTAGTATCAGCTGACTGGTTACAACCAGAGAACATGATTCAAGCTAGCTTCATAAATACATATTAACCAGTTCTTTTTACTTCCGGTCTAATTTCGTCTTATACAAATTGACCAGACGTTCCGCACTAGCCGCTTCTGACGACAATCGACTGATTTTATCAACCACCAAACCAATCGGTTGTTTTTGTATTCATCTTCATTCGACTACTTTTAATGTAAAAATGATGCCTTAAACTAAAATTAATTTGATACAATCAGCTGTTCTCAGAAAAATTCCAAAGATCACATTACCTTAGGAATATTTACTTTATATTTATCTTAGTACAAGATGTCACATTCTTAAAAAAAACGTTTTTCTGTCGTCGTAGCTGTAGTGTAAATTAAATGAGGCCTACAAAACAATTTCTTAAAAATACTAATAATATGACTCAGAGTTTACTATTTTCACTTGATTTAATTTTTACTAATCTAACCTCAAACTAAAATAATTTGTTAAAAATCAGTTGTTCCCAACAAAATGGGAGGATTTACTTTATTTCCACAGGTTTTACTAAACTTCTCTATTTTTGTCACAGTTGCACGATGTCACATGATTCAAAATTTGTTTTGTCTTTCATGAAATGAATAGGTTCTTATTACAAATGAAAACTACATTGAACAATTTCCGAAAAAAAAATATATATATATATATATATTAGTCTGCTATTGTTACTGTTGTCCTTAACATTTTATAAGATTAGTTGTTCACAACAAAATGTCAGAGTACACAATAATAATTTTGTTCACTTCCAAATTTTCGTCATAAGTTTACAATTTGATATTATCTTTCGTGAAAAGTAAAACAAAATTTTGCCTTTCACAAATCTTATTTTTGGACTTATAAAAAAAATGAAATCCAAGTGTGTTCCCCGTATACACATAAGAAAAATGTATTTTTTTTTTAATATAATAAATTATATTACAATTTTATTGTCGTTAATGATTTGCTCAAAGCTAACTAGATTTATCCTGGTTTGAGATGAATAAAAAGTTAGACACAAATAATTCGAGAAGTAGGAAAAAGAACAATCATCTTTCAATAATTCTTGTTTTCTATAGTTAGTTTATATTCTATTAATAATTATTGTAATAACATATGTGAAGAATTCATTTTTAGTACTGCCCACGCATTCTGTTGGAATTTGGTAAACCTTACCACAACTTTAGTTATTTTTGGTACTGCTAACGCATTCTGTTGGAATTTGGTAAAACTATTAAAATAAAAATATAAAATTAATTGTATTTCATTTGCAATATTGAAGTTTGGAAAACAAAATAAAATTCACAACCTGAAACCCAAACCAAACAGTCATTTTTGGTTATCAGAAGATGTGATTTAATAAAATAAAAAGCAGTGATAATTGTTGTGTATACTCTATATATTTATATTATTGTCAGTCATCTTTGATACTTTCTTCTTATCTTTTATAATTCTTTTTTCTATAAAATATAATTTCCCTTGGTTAATGAAGTGAACCACAAGTTTCTTTTTATGGTTATGTATAACTGAGTTAATTACCTAAAATTAGATTAATTACAATATGATAAACTTCAAAACATTACCTGAATGCCCATGTAATGCTCAGCAAACCTTTTTCTTGATTTGTTTACCCTCGGATAAATAATGAATTCTTGGTAAATTTTAATTTAGCCCAAAATTTAGAAAAACAAATTATATTTTGTTAACAAGCAAAGACCAGATAAAACTGCAGATGTCTTTAGGAATAATTATCAATTAAGTGAAGTAGCAAATTTCTAGGTTTGACCACAGTACTTTCCAAATTTTGGTGTTGTGTTACACAACCATTTGCCCCTCTTCAATCCCGAGTGCAATAGATCTTGGGATTCCATGACATTGAGGGTTGCTACATACCAAGTTACAGATTTAAATATAATCCTAGTCTGTTTAGCCTTTCCCCCCATCCTGCTAGTTGGCATGCGCCTAAGTACGGTAGTTCAAGAAAGACATAGTGCACAAGGCAACGAGATTGGACTAGCGCACAGTACCATCCTTTACATCATAGGCTTAAGTTTCTTGTTAGTAATTTGCCCTGATGTACTCCACCCAAATAATGCCATACTAGGCCAGATTGGTGTGGGTCTTTGACCTAGGGGTTTACAAACTGTCATAACCTAAACCACAAATTGATGTCATATGTCAGCTATTTTGGGCCAGTTATTTATGTAACAACCACTAAGTTATTAGAGTCAACCCTCTAACAAATATTATATAATATATAGTTCACTAGAGTATAATTTAATAATAATAATTTACCATAAATACTCATCAATGCTGGCTGACTGAGTTTGTTGAATTGCGTTGTCCCTGGTCCAGGCTGACACTCACTGCTTCCAAGCCCCACTCAAAACATCCACAACCTATCCTCACGCTCATACTCAAGCCCTAAAATGTTCACTTATGAAAGCTAAAACCCCCGCTTCGTGCCGTACTGATTACAGTAGTGGTATTATTTATTGGTACTTTTTGATTTACAAATATCCCTGTGTGTCACTTAGGATGCAAGGTAGTATAGATACATTTTGTTTACAATGATTTATCAAATGAATTAAAATATCCAAAAGGTCTACTTTTTATAGCAGAACTACTATAATTATTTTTATAAGAATATTGTATTTGACGTAAGTATCCTGTCCTAAAATCAAACAGTTTGATAATACATAAAACAAAGATTTTATATTAAATATGACTATAATAACACTTGCTTCTGAATTCTACAATAAATTTCTTTGAGGCTTGAATACTACAAATAGCGTTCATGTTTCATTTGAAAGCAATACAAATGCACATACATAAACTGTTTTATGTAAATAAATCCTTTCTTTGACTTTATTGTTGCTACCTGTAGATCTACATTCTTATAACAAAAATAAAATTGAGTCTTATAGTAAGTAGATGAAAAAGAGAAGTAGCATGTAGAACCTTAACCATATCAGATCTCTACTGCCTTCTGTAAAAGACATGGTTAATAAACGCGGTATGGCACAACCTTTTTAGGTAACGAGAGGGTCCCACTTAGTGCCAAGTTTACATGTTTTAATTCTATTGTGAAAGCGATTTTATGCTACAGTTCCCAGGTCTGGGGCTACAAGGAAAGCGATGAATTGGAAGAGGTATTTAGATTATTTATAAAAAGAATATTTAAGTTGCCAAATAACACCCCAAATTATGTCTTGTTTTTAGAAACAGGGTTTGAAAAGGTTTATTTGTATACATTGAGAATCCACCTGAATTTTCTTTTAAGGGTTGTAGCTTTACCAAAGAATTGATTGCCAAACAAATAATAAAAAGGGGCATTTACTGGTGCCAGGAGTGGAAAGTGTTAGGATATAAATACGGGATTGATGTGGATATGAGCAATATTGATAGGCTACGTGAACAGATGCTTAGTGTTATTGAAGCGGTCAGAGTTACTTGGGAGGGAGAATGTTTACAGAGGGCAAGAAATACGACATATCACAAACAGTACCGGGACCTTGACTTTCAACTCGGCAGTAGACTTGTTTTATTTGATAAATATGATATACAAACAATAAGTTGGATCATCAAAGCAAGGGCGGAACTTGTTGACTTAAACTATAAACCGTGGTGTAACGATAAAATATGGTTATGCTCCTTATGCAACATAAATAATGAAAACGAGACGGCTTACCATTTTATTGCTCGCTGTCCTATCCTAGCCGATATAAGAAATTTGTGTTTTTTCAAACGCAGTTTAAATAGGGGGGAATTTGAACTTTTATTAAATGGGAGAAATTGGTGGAGATTGGGTAAATTCATGAAGATTGCATGGAAATTTAGATGGGAATTAATAAATGAATTTAATTTTTAACTGTAACAGTACACAAAATTTTGGTTGGGAAGGGGGGTTACACCTAAATTCTTGGAAGGATTACTGTAAATCTATTTATATATGTAAGTAATTTTAATTGTGTAGCTCATGCCAAATTAATTAGTTATGTAGTCATTTATATTGAATATTTTGTATGATTATATGAGTATATATGTATGGGTGCACTGATGGAAGGAAGGTTATATACACACAGGTCTATATGTGTAAATATATGTGACTCATAATATAATTTTTAACTATATTGTTTTGTTTATGCCAACCCAGCTGACGGTCAAAAAACCATTGCTGTAAAGTACTCTGTAAAGAAAGAATATTATTAGTTTATTTCATTTTATTTTATCTCCTATAATTAATTAATTGTGAATTTATTTTATATTTTGTATGGAATACATGTCAAAATAAAGTACTTTTTCTATTCTATTCTATTCTATAAAAGACATGGTTAATAAGTAAAAGATAAAATTATTTACTCCTTAAATTGATATTGTTCATGTATTATTGTTAAATATGTGGAATGTTGTTGATTGATTTGTAATTGAAATATACATGAACTTGTGGTGTTTTTGAAAAAAAGAAATGGATTTAAATTCATCTTATTTTCTTTGTAAATACCAAATTTGTTCAAAACTCATTTTTCAAAGGAGATAATTTAAAAAAACTAAAAAAGGTATCATATTTCAAATTAAATTTAAACTACTCATGCTTGACAGATTATTCCTTAATCGATGTCAAGCCATTTACTAATGTTTAAAAAGTTACCTTGTAAATTAAATTGTAAGGAAACCTTATAAAAAAAACCATATAGTTTTTTAATAAGAAATGATTTACCAATAATTTTACGAATGACTGTTTTTTCTAACAATTAAACAAGTTTGGGTATTGCAAGTCAGGTATTTTTGGAGGATTTGTGGGGAGGGGTATTTTGTTTTTATTTTGGATACGTAGTTTTGAAAAATATAGGATGCTTAATTATTGAAGTCAAATAATTCTTGATCTCAATTCTTGATTTCCCCCTCTTCTAGTTCCCCCTCTTCTTTTTCACTGCTTATGGGTAGCTTAAAAAAAAAAAAGAAGAAAATAACTGACGGGTAGTAAAGACTTTACAAGAATAATTTATTATTGTATTCAATTCGTGAAAGCTAAATAAAGATGCAATACACTAATTTATATGATGAATCAAACCAGTTGAATTTTTTTTTTTCAAAAATAACAGTTTACAAGCCTTAGAATACACAGAAAATTAGGATGTCTGCATGTTGGTGGACAAATAATAATTAAATTTGGTATGGGGGGGGATATTTTGTTTACATATCAGGACTTTTTACCCCATAACTCAAAATTGGGTGTAGCTACCATAAGAAAAATACAATATTATGATTTTCTAGAAATCAAATAATGTTGTTCAACAGTAATCTCTAAGGAGACAAACAAAATGTTTTGGTTCTTAGGAACAAAACTATCTCTCCAAAAATTCTAGTTTGGACACGAGTGGTAAAAACCAAACATGGCCCATGAGGCTGATATGAAAACATCATTTCTCAAAATTGGTCCAACAGATTTCGTTCAAATTTTAGTGAAATATGAAGATGAATGACTCAAACTAAAATAGAAAATTACCGTCAAGGAATAATTGCTCCCAAAAAGTAAAATAAACCTTATTGCTGTTGTTTAAACTTGATTTCAAGTTATATTTGATTAGATTTTGTATGGACAGGAAACAGGCTTACCTTGGAAAATATTGGTCCTTGGTATTACCTAATAGTATACAAGTAAGAAAACACACACAAAAGCACTAAAGTTCTGAAATATTTCTAAAGTGTGTAATTTCTTGTATACTTTTAGGTAATACCAAGGCCAATATTTTTCAAGGTAAGCCTGTGTCTCCTGTCCAGACAAAATCTAATCTAATAATATTTATAAGGTGTGATTAAAAAGTTCCCAGAATGAATTTATTAAAAAATATACACACAAAATAAAATTAATTGTTATCAGATCCTTCAAAGTAGTTCCCTCCCTCAGTTGGTATGTCTATCCCAGTGAGATTTCAACGCTTCGAAGCATCTCTGGAAGTTACTGTTCAAGACAGTGGCAACCCTTACGACACATCTTCAGCTTACGAAATAAAAAGTCACATGGCGGTAAACCAGAGAAGTAAGAAGGATGGGAAATGATAGTTAAGTTTGTAGAGGACAAAAACACAGAGAGATGTGTGAGCTTGTTGTGATGGAAGTCCACATCTGCGGACATGTTCAGTGAATTTGATTTCACACACACAGTATAACTTCCCTGTATAATTCTCCATTCACTCTCTGTCCTTGTGAATAACACACTTCCCATCAAAAAAGCAAATGAACATTGAGGTGTTGTTGAGTTTTTTGGGTATTGGGAAATTTGGTGATTTCTACTGGGACGATTGCAGTTTTGTTTCAGAGTCATAACCATAAACTTATCACTGGTTACGATGTTTAGAATTAAATTCGTCTCAGCTCCACAATTGGCTTTCAGCTCTGTGCACGCTTAATTATGAACTTGAACATGATTTTGGTCTTCCGTCAACAAACACGGGACAAACTTTGGAACAATTCAATACGTGTCAAAATTCGCTGACAAGTTTTGAATGATAAACCTAACCTTCACAGAGATCACTGATGGTCTATCGACCACTATCAAGAATTTTTTCGCAGACACAAACAATATTTTCTTCTTAAGATGGCTGTCTTGAACGTTTGTTATCTTCAACTGACATTCTGCCCTCTTTGAATTCCGAACTATTCGTGGGATTGTGTTTTACCCATTCTCCAAAAGCTTGTTTCAACATTTCATAATTATGAATGACTGATTGCACAGAGTTTAATAATGAGCACTGCAAATAATAAAACACTTCTCTAATGACTGATACAGTTCCCAAGGCGGCCAACTAGAGCCTATCTACTGGTGAGTAATGTAACTAACTTTTTCAGCCTACAGAGATGCCCATTCTGAGAACTTTAAAATCACACCTCATATACTTACGACACAAGTGAAGTAAGTTTAAAAATTATTTAAATATTGTTTAAAGAATAAAATCCATAAAATCTAAGACATCCTCCACAGTAGGTTTTCACTATTTTACTGACAACTTCTGTACTAATATTTTTGCATATATTGATTGTGAAAGGGCTGTAAGGAAGTTTATACAGAATTTTTAATCAAATTGAAATTAAAATGCAAAATTGCAGTTAATAAAAGTTTATTTGTTAGAAAGAAACATAATACGTATAATAATGATTAGAATGTTTAAAAATAATTTTCAAGAAAAGTGTTTGATTTAAAATATAAAATATACCCTTCTTTAAATAAAGCTGCTGCTAATTTTACTTTGTAGTTAGTCGGCTATTACAGCATTTCTCATAATTTAATTGAGGGTTGGCCTCATAATTCAAGATATTGATTTTTGTTTTAATATTTTTACATTATTAATAATAGAGTGTGTCCATAAAGTATTTTGGAGTTTTAAAATGTTAATATGACTCATTGAAACATTATAGCTGTATGAAACAGCTGTTATTTAGTTGTATTCACAATTGGGTAACCATTGTTGTGCCATTTAACTTTATGGTCCAGTTTATAAAAAATAAATATGACTACCAAAAAGAAAGTTCAGTGTTTTGTAACTTGCAAAATTCAATTCTGTCTCCAGTTTTATAGGAGTATCGTTCTGTGTTTCATGAACTATGCCACACGAAAATAACATTCATAGATGGAAGAAACTGGTAGCTTATTATACAAAAACCATTCAGGTAGCAATTGAGTTGTTCAAAACATAAAGATTTTTATAAATTTCACAAAAATCTGTTTGAAAATGTGCTCTAGAACTAGATGTTCCAAGAAACAATAGTTTACAAGGTTTTGAAAAAAAAAAAAAAGGATTAGGTTTACAGGTTTTACGGCCAGAAGATAACCTTAATCTTTTGCATGTACTTGACATGAATTCACACCAAGTGTAACAAAAATGTGGATTCCCACAAACTCTCTTTTCAAGGTATTGTGTAGTATGTAGTTCAAGAATCATCCAACAGAGATCAGTCAAATATAAGTTTAGTATCTGTAGGGAGCTTAAGACTTATTTTGTAAGTTTTGATGCTGTATAACTACATGTTGGTAAGACAACGATCTTGGCTTAGTGGCAATTCCACTATGTCAATAACATGGTTTCCCACTATCACTCCAATCATAACACTGCACTCTTTAGTAACTTGAAAATATTGTGTGTAGTGTATTCTGTACAAAATTTTTCAGAATTTCAATATGCTTTTGTTTTTATTTCAAATTAATTCACATAATTTTGTGTGTGGTAAATAGATAGTTTTTAGTAATGGAATATAGTTTATCATGGCTAATTCTGACAATTTAGATTTTGACGACTTTCTAATTTGCATATAAAATTGACTAGGATACATAAATTCTTAAAACAGAAGACTGGAATACCGAGAATCCTCACGTAGAACTTCAGCATATTCTACACTCCACCCTCTAAAAAATTGGAGTTTTCACATTAATATCATGAAAATATTTTGCGTGACTTATTATTTGAGGATCCATCAATTTAGGAAGACATTGATATACTGCCTATCGAACAAAATGAATAATGCTTACAAGATCGAGCTATACCGCATACTTCGTGTCATTATTTCAAAAGGACTTTCTCCATAGAGATCCTCCAATTTGACACGACCAGATTAACTTTTCTAAAGGATCTAAAGGATTGGTGTACACAAATTTCCCCAACACAATCAACGAGTTGAAAGAGGAACTCATAACTTACACTTTTTCCCTAACACAGAAGACTCTCAAAGTTGTGTATAAAAATAAGTGCAAACGAGTTAAGTTATGTATTGAAAATCAAAGATGACACTTTAAATACCTCATGTAAAGGTTCCAGTTACTAAGTAATACATTTTCTAAGGAAAGGAGACACAGGCTTACCTTGGAAAGTGGCCCTAATAGTACACAATAGAAACAATAAATTGTGTTATTTACAAATACATGTTTTATTTCAGTAGAACCTAAACTATTTAGTGAGGAAAGACTTTCTGTACATACTAAATATCATCACAATTTATTAATTATATACTAGATCGAGAATTAAGTGAGGTTGTAAGAAGAACATGTCAGACCGAGAATAGTGTTTGGTGACCAAACGGAAAGATGAATGGAATGACCACATAAGTAGAATGGGTAACACTATAATGGTGAAAATAGCTCGAGGCAATTTATCTATCGGTAGACAGAGTGCAAGAACACCTAAAAGACGATGGAGTGATAACCTGAAACTGTATGAGACATCAGTTATAAAGAATAAGTCTTTGTCTTAACAATGACGAAAGAAGAAATAACAGATTTATTGACCAACTTATCATTGTGGAAAACAATTTTGATAGACATTGGGATATCGGCACAAACACTGGAAACCCTTAAATAAGACGAAAATTAATAATTAGTTGTTTATACAAAAACATTTAGTTACACAGAAATGGATATTATCTGCAAAAAAATAAGTATTAATGTTATTTTACTATGAGATTTATAAATCACTGACACACAAGAAACAATTTTTGAAAACATTAAAAAATTCAAAATGTTTAACAATATAATACTAAAATTGCCCTGTATCATAACAATTAAACTTAAAACCTTATTAATTTCACAAAAAGTTTATCTTTTTAAATGTAAACCAAAATATTCAACATCAACAAAACTATCAATTTTCAACAAGTGTATTGCGGAGTGTGGTTTCGACAGGTAACAGATGTTAACCACATCCACCTCCAGAACATCCACTTCTTCTAGGGGGTCTGTATCCTGAACCACCACTTCCCATTAAAGGATTGTACTCTGAAACAATAATAATAGTTTTACTGTCATTAAATATTTTACATATAAGAGACAAAAGTCTAGTTACATTACAGCTAGATGACATTGCATTATACAACAAGGAGATGTCATATTCCATGTACTTATTTAAAAACCTTTTTTTAAGTCATTTTTTGTTTCTAACAGTTTGAAATGGGTTTTTCTGGTAAAGATCTAGTACACACAGGGTAAATTATTAAACAACTTATATTGCTGGTAGTAACAGCTTTTATATGTCTTAACTAGTCTAATCCAGAGAGCAACAAGATCAGAATTCTGTCTAGTATTGTAAGAATGGTTTACATTTTAGTTATGAGATAGTAATATAATAAATTACAGTTAATATAGAGACCTGGCAAAGTCATAATCTGGAGTGCTGAGAATACAGCTCTACAAGATTGTCTATTTGATAATCTATTAATGATTTGAATGGCTTTTGTGTGTGTTAAATGAAGACTCTACCCGAAGGACCTGAATTGCCCCATAATCATGCAGAGTACATTAACAATGAATGAAATAGACCATAATATGTGATTAGGAGCACCTTAGTGCTAACACAGCATCTTAATTTTATTAAAAGGTAAATTACCTGTGATAGTCAAAGACAAATTAGACAAAGATTTGATATTTGAAGGTCTCGAGTAAGTTTGCTATCCAAATAAATATCCAATACTTTAACAAACTTAAATTTATTTCTTTCTTTTCCCAGAGATTGTGGTTTAGCAAGAAAATTATATGTTGTCTTATCTTCATTAATTTTAAGGTTATGTACAGAAAACCAGGTATTAGCAAGTAGCATAGAGTTTTAAACCTGAGCTATCGCTTGTACAAGAATTCTATGAAAGCTGAGTAAAATTGTGTCATCAGGATATAGAACTGAAAAGGATGGAATGTTACAATAAAAAACATTTGTAAAAAATTAAAAATAAGAATGGTCCCAGAACAAAGCTGCTAGGAACTCTTACGATAACATCCATATATTTAGAAGTGCAATTATTGACAAATACTATCTACTTTCTGTCCTAAGATATGATCTAATCAGATTACATACCCTATTACCGAAACCATAAAATTCCAGCTTATTTCTTGAAATACAATCAAATGCCTTATAAACCAATAAGACTTGGATATGTAACAAATTTATTTTCAAAACCATATATATCTACAATTATTTCTACCTGGAGATTGAATGACCTGGCCTAAAACTATACCGATACTACCATACTGTAAAGAAAACCACTACAATCAAAGAAACCATAAAACTGACCTGTTATACAAGATTCAATAATCTTGCTTAAAATAGGTACAATGCTATCTGGCAGATTCTTGTCACCCCTTTTAAACACAGGTGTTACTTCAGTCATTTTCATACACTCAGGGAAAATACCATATTGTCATTGACAAATTAATCAAATATATCAGAGGAAAATTATAGCATCATCATTTTTTTAATCAAATAATTAGATAATTCATAACATTCTCACTGCGAGAGGAACTAATTTGAGCCACCAACTAATCTTACAGTTTTTGTATCTTTCTTACATTTGAAACTATGATTGATAGGTTTGAACTATATGATATGTTGCAAATCAGAAAGAGTAACAGTTTTTGACTGTTCATTGTTTATACTTAAATTAATGGATACATTCACAAAGAAACTGTTTAAAACATCAGCAGAAATGGAAATTTCTGACTTTGTTTTACACTCCCCAATTTCATTTTTAATAACCATCCATGCTGTTTTACAAGTATTTTTGGAATTTAATATTAGATCACTATTGGCCTTAGTCTTAGACTCCTGAATTGCTCTAGTACATAGGTTTTTAAAATGTTTAAAGTTATTCTTTCCACTTATTGTATAGAATTAATAGAAAAGTACGCAGTTTTTAAAGATTATCTGTATACAATCTCTTTAGATCTTTAGGTCTATCTATATCTTTTATATAAATCAAAGGCGGTCATCATGTTTCATCAGTGTTTGTATAGAATCAGTTTCTCGTGTACCATTTAAGGAAGGTTTATAGACACCGTAATATGATGTTTCATCATATTTAACATCTTAAACTGTTGTTTTCTTGTTAAACTGATTTTAAGAAATGAAATTTTCATTTATAGAATTATGTAACTTATATAGATTATCATTAAACCTTGTGATTGCCAGATAAGTTTTACCTACTAACATGTGAGTGCTAGATATTATCTGGTTGACGTGTATGTTTTCCAGACAGCCAGCTTTCAATAGCATCATTCATCAATAAGTTGCCATGCTAAAATGGAGGTTTATGCAAGCTTTGAAAGGGAAATTCTTTGTAATTATTTTAGAAAAATCAAAATTAAAAAAATAATAGTTACGAAGCCTACAATATTATCAGTATAAAAATTTAAAAAAAAAAAATATATATATATATATTAGCTTCTTTATTAGCATTTTTATCGTATGAGTATATTTATTTATAAATATGTTACTTACGTCGTCTCATACACACTGATTATTGTCTCCAACCGGTTTCGCTGCTTCAATTAGTCAGCATCATCAAACCCTGATGATGATGACTAATTGAAGCAGCGAAACCGGTTGGAGACAATAATCAGTGTGTATGAGACGACGTAAGTAACATATTTATAAATATATATATATATATATATATATATATATATATATATATATATATATATGAAATGTTTTATATATGTATATATTTTTAATTTTCCCAGAGAATAAATATATGCAATATATAATACTTTTTGGTAAGGAAGGGATTGTATATTCAAAAAATATGATTTAAAGAGTAATCTATGGAAAGTTGAGTAATTTCTAACCATATACAACAAAGTTGTGAATTTTAAAATGTTTTGGGAAAACGCTCAGAAGTCGATTTTCACAAGGGAATCTATTACAGTAAAAATCTAGACAAATAATATACCAATGGAAAAAGCAGAATCTCTACTATACTACTGGATAAAAGGCCTTCCAAAAATTCACAGTTTTACTATCGATCTTTCATGATTCGTTGCGTTCCATTATAGCTTGTTAAACTTCTGCAAAATCTTAGGAAAATGTGCTTTCATAGACAATGGTCTATTTTTTACTCTGCATAAATGCTACAAGATTTTTTTAAATGCAGATGGAAAGAGGAAGAATTTAATTACATATTTCCTACTTTTTGTTACATTAAAATGCAAGTTCAGATATTTAGCTTTCCATTGTTACCAAATTTATTGGGATTAGACGATTTTTAGTGGGTGAAAGGTTGATTGGAAAGTAAGATGTTTCTGCGTTACGTTATAGCTGCTCTGCTATTCCCAGTCGGGACACAGTCGCTATAACAGTTTCAGGGTTAACCTTTCAAAAAATAGGCAGTGTTTATATTTTGTTAGGTTCCATAGGCTTAGTGTACTTGAAATTTTTCATTGAAACTTTTGACTCAAACCCAAAATAAAAAATCTGTTTTCACTATGACTAACACATTGACGAGAAAAGCAAAATAAATTAAAAAATTACCAGGTTTCCAAGTTTTTTTCTTGTTAGTGGTGTTATCACTGGTTGTTTCTCTACCATTACCAAGCCTGTTTCCACCATCTTCTTGAGACAAGATTTCTTCACGTTTCTTGTCTTCTTTCTGAAACCACATAGTAATAATGTTGAATCAATAACATCTTTCAAGAATAAAGATTCTAGCTAAAATAATTTTAACAAATTTTTTAAAGTAATAATTTATAGCATGTTTTTTGTATATATATATATATATTTTCTTTTCGTAATTTGGAAATATGTTGATAATTTTTAATTAGGCCTAAACAAATTTTTAGTCCTTTTAACTGTATCAATAGAGCCATAATAATAACTTTCTCACATATACATAGTATAAAGAAAGTTATGTGATGGGTCAAAAAACTGGAGGCAATTATTTGTGAATATCTGTCTGTTGTCTGTACAGTGCTCTATTACATAGTTAAATCCCTTTCATCTTCCTATAGGTATTTTTCAATCAACTTTTGTTCTCATAAGACTCTAATTAAGTATTCGAGGACTAGAGGTACTTCTTTTATGTTTTTTTTTGGGGAGATGGTGACCACTACATTCTGTTTCGGTCCTTAGAGGCTACACATGAGCAAAATCATTATACAGTAGATTCTTGATTGTTCGACACTCCCTATTCTTCAACATGGGCTGAGACGACACATCAAAACAGTAGCAATTGATATTTTCTATGACAGGTCTGCCAGTCAGTGACTGGGACCAATTCTATTATTTTCGCAGGACATCCGTAACGCCTGAACTATTTGTAGCACATCCTTTTCCATCTCCCCCCAACCCCTCGCCTACCTGTAAGTGGGTCCCATGAGTTTGCTTGAGTTGCTACTGGTGATTAGACACGCATTTATTCAGTGAACAAGTTTAGTTTTGATTCTTTCAAAAGTTGTCATTTTTAGTCCAACTGTGCTGTGTTTGTGCGTTTTCGAAGATGTCAAACAAAAAACGGAAAAGGTGTTATGTTACTATGGACATGTAATTAGACGCGCTAAAAAGGATTGACAAAGGAGAAAGTGTGAACAAAGTGGAGAGTGACTTGAATGTTGGTCGGTCGACGATGATTGGGTGGAAGACAAGGATTGAAATTGAGTCATGGTGTTCGAAGAGACTTTGTTCGGAATTTTTAGTGGAGAGAAAAAGTATGAAAACTTCAGAGTACGAAAAGGTTAGTGAAGAACTTTATCAATGGTTCAAAATACAACGAGATAAAGAAACGCCGATCACAAGACCGATTCTTCAGGAAAAAGCCTTGCAGTTTTATAATGAATTCAAAGGAGGAGAACCTGATTTTACTGCAAACAGCGGGTGGTTAGATAGATGGAAACAAAGGTATGGTGTTAAAAAACTTAGCATTTGTGGGGAAAAGTTGTTGGAAATACTGACAGCAAACATGAATTCAAATTTAAATTACAAGTGTTAGTTGAAAAAGAGGGTTTCAGTGGGGATCAAATATATAATTGTGACGAAACAGGCCTAAATTATTGAATGCTGCCAACTAAAAGCCTTGCGCTAAAAACCGAAAAGGCTGCCGCAGGTTACAAAAAAAGCAAAGAGAGAGTCACTGTTTTGGCTTGCAGCAACGCAACTGAAACCCACAAACTAAACTTAGCACATATAGGAAAATCAAAAAAACCTAGAGCCTTCAAAAATGTAAAAATGAAGGGTGATGATTTTGATTTACCTGTCTTGTACAGGAACCAATCCAATGCATGGATGTCAGAGTTCATTTTTAATTAATAGTTCCATAAGCAGTTCATGCCAGAAGTTGAAAAACATTTGAAGTCTAGAAATCTTCCAAGGAAGGCTGTGTTGATTCTAGACAATGTAACCACCCACCCGAGTGTAAATGTCATTCAGGACAAAGGAATAAAGATCATGTTTCTGCCGCCTAATGTAACCTCCCTGTGCCAGCCCATGGACCAAGGTGTTTTAGTGACATTAAAGAAGCTGTACAGAAAGAAACTTTTGTCATTCCTAATTCAAGGTCTAGACGAGAGACTCAATTTACTTGACAAACTCAAACAAATCAACATGTTTGATTGTAATCGGTTGGATATCACAGTCATGGGATGAACTAAATCCTTTAAATCTAGTTTGTTCTTGGAGGAAACTTTTGGACCATGAAGGAAATGAGTTCACAAACAAAGATGAGCCCAGTAACAACGAACTTGTAACTTTGATGGAGAAGATTCCAGGCTGGGAAGGAGCTTCAAATGACGATGTTGAAGACGAAGAAGTGGGGCCCACGTCTGATGAAGAAATTGTCGCTGCTTTAAAACTAAAGAACGTGAGATGAAGATTCGGAGGAAGAGGTGGACAACAACCCACAACAAAAACTAACGCATAGTGAAGGTGAGAAGTTCTTCGATGGAGCACTCCAATACCTACAGGGAGCATCTGCCATTGACATTCTTTGCCTTAGAAGACTATTTGATGAAGCTGCACGGCAAAGAAATCAGAATGAAAAACAATCGAAGATCACAAAATATTTTGCTCAATGATCTTTATTGGTTATAACGATGTAAGTTAACAAATTAAACGTGCAATAAGTTAACATTTTACTGGTGCAATTGTTTAGCTTTTTGGTATTTAATAAATTTGAGTGATTCCTTTAAACAACATGCGTTTTTACTACTCCTATTTACTTAAAATTCCATATACTCCCTATAGTTCGACATTTCGATACTTCGACAACGCTAAAGTCCACAAAGTGTCGAACTATCGAGAGTCTACTGTATTCTTTTTTTTAAGAAAATTGTGTTTTAGTATATTTTCCGTAAGGCATTGTATTCTATCACTACATTCGGAGTTATCAAAAATGAAAAATTTATGAGATATGGCCAAAACATGTTCACATTCGACTAAAATGTCAATAGTGGTTTTTACATCAATCACTTTTTCCAAACTATGAAGGCTATACGTGAGAAAGTAAAAAGAGAATAAATGAGGCTTCATGGGCAAAAAGTCAGAATTTAGCTGTTTGTACTGTATTGAGAATATACAGATGTCGAGCGATCCTTTAAGTTTTTTTTTTTTAAATTGGTAATCAATTGGTCTTAAAGTTAGTAAGTTTTATAAAACTTCTGAATGTTATTTATAAATGTTAAAGCAGGAACTAATATCACATTTTGTTATAATTGAGTGGGCTCTAAATTAACCAGCCTCTTTCCACTGTACTTCAAATAATATACAGTATGATAAAATAAATAACAGTACCTATAAAATACTTTTAGTAGTTTAAAAATAAACTACTAAATAAGACAATACCTCTTTCATTTTAGCTGCATGTATTGCCGCTTTCTTGTCGTGTTCTTCTTGCATTTTCCTTCTCGCTGTTTCAATTGCTTGCCTTTGAGATTCAATTAAATTTGGATCTAAAACAAAATTATGTTGTCATATTTCAATTGAATAAAACTCTAATAATCCTGCACACTCAGGTCTTAAAGTAATGTTTAACTATCAGGTGGTCCTTTTACCATACACAATTGTTTGAAATACAGTCATTTGGGTTTTTAATTATGTTTTCTTAAGGAAAGTAGGTGCATGAAACAGCTGTTATTTAGTTTTTATTCATAATTGGGTAACCATTGTTCTGATATTTAATTTCATCTAAAAAACAAACATGACGACCATGCAAAGGAAAGATCAGTTTTGTGGCTTGCAAAATTCAATTTTGTAACTCTAGTGTAATGGGTTTCAACAAGAACCTCCACAAGAAAAGAAAAAAAAAATCATACATGGGACAAACAGTGAAAAGAAACTGATAGCTTATTATGAAAAAAAAACTTTCAGGTATAGCGTCAGTCAGCAATAAAAAAGTTGAAAACATAAGAAAATGTTTTTTACCAAGTTCAAAAATATGCTTTTGAGAACTAGGTGTTCCAAAAACAATAATTCACAAGGTTTTGACAAAACAGCTGAGATTTACAGGCGTCAGATTTTAGATGCTTTGTGGCAAGGAGATAACCTTAAAAAGTATGACTTCACAGTATTTGATGAAATTGAAATTGAAGAGTATTTTTTTATAAGAATTATGTTTATTCATGAGGCCACTTTTCATACTTCAAGATATGTACTTCGTCACAATGTTCGAATTTGGTCAAATGAAGTCCCTCATACCTTCAATAAATATGAGTGTGATGCCCAAAAGTCAATTTTTATTGCACTCTTCCTCATGATTGGATATTGAGAGTATTGACTTCTTAAAGTAAATGATTTCTTTGAAGAACAAAGCAGTACTAAAATAGATTTTTAATATGAAGCTCATATAAACCAGCATGTATGAAGTAGTTCAGTAACAAAAAGGTTTGTGTACTTGTAACAACTGAAAATTGTACATATATCTTAAACAAATAATGTTTGTGGAAAATTGTGTTTCTCATTTCAAAAGAATAAACAAGAAGGAAATTATTTTAATTTGTGTTTTAACAGTTCAATTAGTCTAGTAATTATTTGAAAATCCAGTTTTTCTCCCTGTTGTTTAAAGGCTAAAACCAGGTCATCATCGCCTTATAAAAAGAAAAGAATATAAAATAAGACCCCCTTCCCCAGTCCATCGAATACTCTAATAGCGTCAGGGTCAGAAAAGAATAAGAATTGGTTAAGACAGACGCATATCGGAAAAATGAAAAAGAGAGATCTAACCAACAACTATATGAAAAAAGGTATAAATCCAGCTAGATCTCGATTATTAAGCCCGTACTCACATAAATGAGCCTCTGAGGTTATTTGACAATCCATATTGTTATATTTATCATTGTCAAGGATGGATTTAGACTTTTGCCACCCTCCGTTATACCCACTCCTTGCTCATCCTTCCTTCCTGTATTCTACGAATATCGTATACTACTAATACATAAATTACACTTGAAAATAAATAAATTACAAAATATTTCTTGGCAGAGTACTTGTTTATTGATTACATAAATATTCAGGTCTGGGTATTTTTATAAAACATTCTCAATTTTCAGCAAATAAAACAAAAATAATATCATTATATATATATATATATATATATATATATATATACACATACAATGAAATAAAGGTTTAGTTAGGCCTATGTATACTTTGTTAGATTAAATACTAAATAATCAACATCTATCAGACAGGTCTCATGTATTCATGTACAATTGTACTTCAATAAAAAATGTGAACGTTTGTTTTGAAAATCTGACAGATACTGATGGATGAAGAGGTGAGGGTGGGGCCAGGTGATGAGGAAAGCGTGAGTAACGTATAGTACACCTTAAAACTAATAACATACATTTTGGCGATCCCACCGCCTGGTGGACAATCCATCACCGTATTGGTCTCTTGGTCTGAAGCAACTGATAAATCAACGAACACCTAATTGATAGTAATCAACATAGCAGAATTATGAATGTACTGGAAGAATTTGAAATTTACAAACACACTAAAAACAGCCCAAAAGTCATATTAAACAATAAATTAAAATTTAATTCTAGCAGCATTTATGAATTAATAAATCAGATATCCCAAATTCTAACAACATGCAGAAGCTAGCACAGATCTAGATAAGATATTGATCACAATCCAGTGTAGTAACAGAATCAGCTGGAGTGGTTCCCGACAGAAAAAAGATGTATACAAATGTACAAAATAACATTTTATGTTGAATAAGTGTTACAAATGTTGTATAGTGTTTTATGTTAAGTGTTATCCGGAAGATAATGTCAGTGAAACATGTAGCATAATAATACGGATTGCTAAGACATATAAAACGGTTTTGTAACCATTTATTTACAACTGGTAAGGCTTCTAGATAAAAAGCTGGATGAGTTGGAACAAGGAGAGCTTCCACCTATCTCGGAAGGAGAGGATGAACTTCTGAAAAATCCAGGAACAACAGGCTTCATTGGTTTAATGACGATGCTATTAGGCATCTGAGAGGACAAAAGGTGAAGAAAACTAATCTCATTGCTACTTAACGAAGGGAGGTCATCAAAGCCAAATGCCGGGAAATTGGTGAGGAAAAGAATCGGGAATAACCTTAAGCACTGATGGGGGATGATTCTGATGCTAGCATCGGGCGAAAACTCCTAAGCCTTATTGAAGGCATAGGCATTGGCTTGCCTTCCTAGTAGGTCCATAGGGTGTACAATAAGCTTAGGTTGACGCACAAGGATCCTGAGCTCTCACACCCAAATAATCTAATCTAATCTTAACATACATAGCATTCAGACTATATTAAAATATAAACGGTGAAAGAATGGATACAATCTTTAATGTTTATGACAATAATATTATTCTGTATATTACTAAAACTAGTAAATACACGTTTAAAACAAATATATCCTAATTTTCTGCTTTCTAAAATATTTATTAATTTTTTTCTTCTTAATTTAGAAACCCTAGGCACGTGTTTATTCCTCCTCTTGGGAAATATATTCCTGATATTGAGCATGACTAAATGTAATTAAAATAATGATGTAAAATCAATAAAAAAACATGCAAACAATTTACTATAGTTGTACACCTAGTTTAAATAGTGTTCTAAGATGAGTAGTGTTTACTTTACATTTAAAATGACAAGAAATATTTTTGATTTGAAACACCTTTATTATGTTCATACTTATTTACACATCAGATATAATATAGTTTTATGGCGAAATTTTCAGCCGAATCGGTACTCGTTATAATGTGGCTTCAAAAGTGGAAAATATGTACATTCTTCAAATGCTTCACCAAGGAAGAATTTTTTCCTGCAGAAAAGTTTTTGCTGAATTGCAGATGTTGACATTCCCATCCATATATATATTTATGAAGCTTGTATATGTATATAAGAGAGAATGAGAAATCTTTTCATGCTCCATAATTATTCCACCCGAAATAAAAATAAGATTATAAAAACATCAGATTTGGGTCGTTTGAAAAGATTCCTAAATATGCTGGTGTTGTGCTTTATAATAAATATATCAGAGCAATACAGTCATTTAATAAATTTGAAATTATACTAAAACATTTTACATTAACAAGGCTTTTTATTCAATTCACAAGTTTATGAAGTATGTTAACATTCGTGTTTGCCATACTTAACTGTTGAAATATATTGTTGTATTCAATTATTGAAGTTTGTTAATATTTAGGCCTATATTCTTTCATCGTATTATTATTATTGTTGTATTTTTCTATTAAAATCTGTTATGTTAAATTAAAAAAATGTAAACATGATATTTGTAAGTTTTATTATCTATTACAAAAGAAGTAAACCCCAAACGACAAATAAAAAACTAACACAAATAATGTTAGAAAGTCTAATAAACCCTTATGTACATTTCGGTAACATAGCTACCTTCCTTAGACATGCATAAACCAATACTGTTGTTGAATTCTGATAAGGGGTCAATTCCGAATTCTTCGTTATTTTCTTTGTTAAAGACCAAGTTAAAGCACACATTTGGTATATTTTAACTTTTTAATTTTGATTTGTATTTTTCTTAATATAGGCGATATGGTAGTTGATTTTCCTTTGTTTTAACATTAGACAATTTTGACTTGTATTTTCTCATATACATGTTTGTTCATTTGCTTTTAAAATTCTTAATTTATGTTAGCTATATTAGTGTTGTTGGATTGAGCAGGACGTCGCTCCTCCTATTTTCTAGGTAGGCGGGGAAATCAGTGACCAATGTGAGGAGGAAGGAATGCTACATTCGCTTGACCCTTTATAAGTCGTCTCACTGTCACATTTAGTATTGGTTTATATCTCTCCGAGGATGGTAGCTATGTTACCAAAATGTTCACAAGGGTTTATTATGCTTTCTAACGTTAATTGTGCTAGTGTTTTATTAGAGGTTTGAGGATTACTTCTTTCATATCGGAATCAATGATGTGTCTATGCAATGTTTGTACTGTTTAAGGGACTGAGAAATAAATTTTAAAATAAATAAAAAATGCAGTTTTTGATTTTGTTAATACAGTGAAACCCCTCAAATCTGAACTAATTTGGGCTGAAGCTTGTTCGGATTTCAATTTGTTCAGATTAGTCGAAACATTCAATAGCCAGCCATAGGTGCGGTAAACTACCACACTGTAGAAGAGTGGCTGGTTTGGTGTGCACCGAGTAAGTTTAGTCACCTGGACTGATGAGTGGGTGGGCGAGAGGCCCTTGTTGTTAGGCAAGCCTGTGCTACAAATACAGTAGAACAATGCAGTCTAGTTTCCGGTTATTATACATTATTGTCTGTTCTACTGTGGATAGCGTTCTACTGTCACTGCTTGCTTTAATTGTGTTTTCCGTTTTTGTTTGAGTGGTATTACATTTTTTTAAATTGTTAACTGTATTGATAATTGTTTTTATTATGTCAAGCAGCTGAAAGTTTTAAAACATCTCAATACAGGAGAGAGTTCACCTAAGTTGGTTGCTGAGTTTGGGGTTGGCAAAGCGACAATCAGTGATTGGAAGACAAATCGTGTCAAAATTGAACAGTTTTGTAATGTGACTATTATGTAAACAGATTTGTACTCAAAATAAATGATTTATCTTACTTTGCATGTTTTTGCACACCTAAAATAGCCACAAAAACCTGTTTGGATTTCCCCGGTTCAGATTTGAAGGGTTATGTTACTTACCTTTTTTACATTTTGCCTCAAATTCTTTTTGCTCTCTTGTCCTTTGCATTTTATCAACTGCATCTTCTACATAAGGCTTAAAATATGCTATTATTAATCCAAGGCCAAGTAAATACCATCCATAATGTGTTAAAATGTCATATGCTAAAAGGAAAAAAATTGATTAGCTTTGATGAATATAACAGATAATGGCATTGAAAAATATAAATAATAATAATACGTTCATTTCACAGTAAAAACATAAATACACACATAATTCTTTCTTAGTATACTTAAATGAAAAAAATACAAATTATATCCTTATGCTTATAACCTACTTTATAAACACATCAACTTGCTCCACAGCTGACATATTAAAAATTTGACACATTCTTTTATACAGGTAATCTCATTGATTTTGCATTGTAGATGTTTTATGATTGTAAGCTACTTAGAATATGTTTTAGGATAGACCTCTAGTACTCAAATACTCTAATATCGTCAGGGTTGGAAAAGTACAAGAGTTGGTAAAAGGCACCTGATAGGAATTATGAAAGAGAGTGATCTAGCCCAAGATTAAATGAAAAAGGTATTGATTTGGCTACGTTTCTTCAGGATTGTCAAGCAGGTACTCACTAAAGTGAGCCCCTGAGAGTCTGGAGAAAATCAATTTCCATATTTCCCTCTGAACAATGTAGGCTATACAAAGCTATTACTTTGAATAGGACATATCACTCTGCAAATTATGAGTTGAATAACACCATGTGCTGGATCACTTGGGGAATCTTTGTGCCCCCTGGCAAAGGTTTCTTTGGTGGCCTTTAGGAAAAGCATAACAGTCAAATCAGTGAATGCATTAAACTTACTATGAAATAAACATTTAGACATTGAGAAAATTATATATCTAAGAATAAAAGTGTGCGAGCTCCAGCTGAAGTTCACAATAAATTATTGGATTTTACTGTATACATGGATTGTATTTTGTTTCAACAAAATATTTACATTTACAATATTTACATAAAAAGGGGGAATTTAAAGTTTTTTTAAATCTTGTCATATGCAAGTATCTAAAGTTAAAATAACAGTTTTTAGAGGATTATCTAAAACCATAAAAAATGAGGTGGGCTAATGAATGTTTTCAGGACAGTTAAAAAATGTTATTGAATGTCTCATCAAACAAGTTTCATTTGTTAAGTGCATAGTAGATGAAAGAATAGATATTTCTAAGAAAAGATAGATTTTTATAGTTGTAAGGTTAGTAGATTCTAACGCTGAAATTCAAGAGTACTTTTTAGGATTTTATAGAAGTTAACAAAGACAAAACAGCAAATGGTTCATGTTATGTCTCGTGTAATACTGTTGAAAAATTGAATATAAAACACAAGTTAGTAGCTCAAACTTATGATAGATGCAGTGTTGTCAGGTGAATTAAACAGTTTACAGGGTAAAGTTCGGGAAATCAGTTCTCAAGCTGTATTATACTCATTGCTTTGCTCACCGCTCAATGCCTAAATCTTGTTTAACAGCAGAGTTGCTTTAAATAAAACATGTTAAGGTTTTTTCTACCCTTCAAGGACCTGCATTTTTTCACTGTGCGTTGAAAAGAACGGGTGTTTGTAGATAGAGCTCTGGGTAAAAATGTTCCAACAAATAGTGAGATTCGTTGGAATTTTATTATAAGCAAATTTATTTTGAAGTTAGACAGTATTAAATCATATCTAGAAGTATGATTTTAAAGATGTAAAGAATTGACATTTCTTAAGTTGGGTGGGACCCGAAAACTTTCCATAGTATGATACAGATTTTCCAAGTGATATGTTAACTTTTTTAATAAAATACATATAGGACTAGTGATAGTAGGCATATCAATAGGTAATTAAAAACTAAGAACAGAACTAGAAACTACTTTTCTTCTAAACACTAAGATATATTTTACAGTTTAAGACTAAATAAATTGATAAAATAGATTAGGCCTACTGATTATGACACAAAAGACATCCTTTGGAAATATTCACCCTATAGCAACAATACCTGTGTTTAGTTCTTCAGTAGAAAGAAGTTATTCATGTCTTAATAATAATAAAATTCTACTCGAGGAAACACTATGACTTGAGACCTCCTTAGTGTTTTACCTTTAGTTTTAATAGAAAAGGAAACCCTGCAAAAACTGGAATATAGACATGATGAATGAATTAACCGTTTTGCAAAAGAGTACAGAATGAATTTATTGTATAGTTTGATGATCAAACTGTATATAGGCCCCCCTACTGTATGTTTGTCTATTAAAATTGCAAATGTCTACCTACAAAAGAGGAATAAATGTATATATATATATATATATATATATATATATATAACTTCTGCAATTTGTGAAAGACAATTGAACATTACAAATTACTTGTTAGTTATATCAATCAATTATTAGGACAATGAAGTTGAAGAACATAGTTCTTTATTACTACATAATGGTAATACTTCGTACTTTTACAACTTATGTTTTGATTTTCTGTAAAACTTATTAAAATGGATTGTTTAATAATTAATAAATCATTTATGATGCAACACATAAAGCATAGTAGGCTACAATGAAATTGCATTTAGCAACATTCAAAAATCAGGAAGATTTAAGTGAATTGTTGAAAAAACATAATAAACGATTTGTTTATTTTTACCAATATAATAATAAGTTTCTCAGATAATAATAACACATAGGCTTATCAACAATGAAAATAGCAATAATCATTGAATAAATTAATATAGGTAGCTAACCTTGATTCCAGTACCCAGTGAGAATATTTGACTCATTTTCTTCTGCTCTAAGTTCTTCGTAAGCATCCATATTATATATTTTATTAATTAGGTACGTCCAAATTTTATTTAAAGTAAACTATAAATAAACTAATACAAAATTATAAACTGTAATTTTTATTACACAAACGTAATAAAAACACATAAGCAAGTCAGCATTGACACATTTTCAAAATGCATAACCTTCTAAATTTTATAGTTACGTTATTGAAAGATTAACATTGAAATTTGGTAAAACAATCAAATTTTTCGTATATAAATCATATTCTAGATTCAGATCACTTATGTGAAGATGTTAAATCTATTTCTACTTCAAGACTAGATAAGTGTGTGAAAAAAATTTAATTGATATAAAAAATGCATACACAATTAACTTATGTATACCACTTCGATATACAGTAGTTAGAAATTTACATTATTGTAATGCAGTGACTTAATCTCTTTTCAAATCTGGATATTGATCAGAGCTTCTAAATGAAAATATGGTTTAGTAACAGTCAAACTATTAGGGAAGTAGGCTATAATCAAATCAAAAAACAAAACAGTAAAAAAAAATGTAGATGGGTTATTTATACTATTATTGGTCTATCGATATTTATTATTAAGTATGAAATAGTTTGTATGTGTAATATAGTATGACATACATTGAATTTATCTGTTCACGTCTCTAAGCTTGAAGTACGATTTTTAATTTTTATCTCTTTGTATCTGTCAACTGTCTACCACCTCTAAACTAGGCCTAGGAAGGCCTAGATCTGTGTGATCCAGGCCCTGGATCTGTCTCCCTTCTTTGATCGGTCGTGTTTTATATTCATTTATTTAATTCTAGTTTGAAGTGTAGTGTTATTATTTAATATAGTTAACAATATGCTAAGCGTTATTATAATTGTCGTGAATACTGTGTTCTCTAGATGGATTATGAAAGTATAATGCAGTTTCTTCGTGTATTGACAGAATTCCCGGATCATGAAGTTTTTTGAGTGGTTGTGATTATAGAGAGGCCCTGTGCCTAGTTTTAATATTTATTAAAGGATTTAATTAAAAGTTTAACAAAATGGCAGATTTAGAAGCAGTTTTAGCAGACGTTAGCTATTTAATGGCTATGGAAAAAAGCAAGTGCACTCCAGCTGCTAGAGCCAGTAAGAAGATTATACTTCCAGACCCTAGGTATGATATGATACTCAACAAAGTTAATCACAAATATTTATGCAATTGGTTATTTAAATGTAGAGCTGAAGTAGGCTACGTTGAACGTTCTAGAATGATTAAAGGTTTACAATTTAGAATTTAAGTAATTGATTTTATTACAACTTGTTTTATGTAGCAAACAAATAATTGTGTGTGACCTGTCAACAATTAGGCTATACAAGTTTTAATATTGGGCTAGGCCTAGGCCTACTTCCTTATTAGTTGATATTTATATTTCCTTTAAGGTTCCTGGCTTACTAGGTATAATTAATTATGCACTATTACTATAGTTTATACTCGCATTTCAAATCTCAGCTTTATATTCAAATGTTATTCCACAGGTTAATTTAAAGTGTAGGCAAGTTTACTATTCCAATTTTTTGAGAGGTGGATAATAATTTTAGATATTTCTGTTTCACTTTCCTTATTGAAGAAAATCACTTGGGCTTTTAAAGAACTTTAAACTTTTATTAATTATACTAAAAAGATTAATATACCTGAATTGTTTAATACAGTAATTGTTATGAACAATGTTTTCTTCATTAAAACTGTTGTTACTTTTAAAAACAATGTTTTCCATGATAGTAACTTATATAAAATATCCTAGATGTTTAGAAGGTTAAATTTACAAAAATGGCAATAAATCTAATCTACATGTTGATTACTAAAAAAATACTCCAAGAAGGTAATTCTGAGCAATTACTTGGTCAACCCCAAACTTTTCATATTTTACTACGGTCATAAGGATGTTCTCAGAAAGCAAGAAACATATAATTCAAGGCCCGTAAGGCCATCGTACAGGTTGCCGAGCGATAAGAAGGTTCAAAGTCCACGCGATAACAGTGGCTTGCGGGAGACGCGCGGAAGGCCAGTTGTGACAGTACCGTTATGGCTAGTGGTTCCTCCGATAATCCTTTTTTATGTGACGGGTGTGAGAACACGTTACTTAGTTTCACGGTTTTAAGTGAAGATCAGGAAAAGTTAACACGTTTTTTGTACGAACACGGCGTTTTGCAACGTACCAAAGTGTGTCCAACATGTGGCGGGTCGATGACGTTAAATGAAGAAAAACACACGTTTAACTGTTATAATAAAATCGAGTCAGTGAATAGTAGTTTCACATACATCTCTACATTATGGTAGTAAAATATGAAAAAGTTTAGGGTTGACCAAATAATTGCTCGGAATTACCATGCTTACTTTGCGAGATAATTATATAGGCTATCATGACAGGTTTGGCCTTGTAGCTATATATATATATATATAAAACCACCTGGCCAAACCTTTCGTTGGTAAACGGATTGAGACCGGAACACGACGCCATTAGAACTGATTTCAAAGGACCGCTTCATATCGCAGCATTGATATCGCACCTGTACGATGGCCTTGCGGGCCTTGAATTATATGTTTCTTGCTTTCTGAGAACATCCTTATGACCGTAGTAAAATATGAAAAAGTTTGGGGTTGACCATGTAATTGCTCAGAATTACCTCCAAGAATACTAGTTAGGCCGGGTTATGTTATATATTCAAATAGACTCACGAAATTAACACACTAGATTGTTTTGAAATTGGGTTTGGCAGATTTGTGCAAAGTATGATGCATGATAACTCCGCCACGAATTGGTTAAGCTAGCCCAGGTTATGTTATGTAGCTAATTCTGTATTGTACTTTGCCCTGAGGTTTAGTTAAGAAATTTGTGAAAATCATTTACTAGGCTACATACCTTATTTTGAAACGGTAATTCTGCACAATTACTTGGTCAACCCCAAATTTTTTCATATTTTACTACGGTCATAAGGATGTTCTCAGAAAGCAAGAAACATATAATTGAAGGCCCGCAAGGCCATCGTACAGGTTGCCGAGCGATAAGAAGGTTCAAAGTCCACGCGATAACAGTGGCTTGCGGGAGACGCAAGGAAGGTCTATAATGACAGGTTTGGCCAAACCTGTCATTATATATAATTATATAACGGTACTGTCACAACTGGCCTTCCGCGCGTCTCCCGCAAGCCACTGTTATCGCGTGGACTTTGAACCGTCTTATCGCTCGGCAGATGGCCTTGCGGGCCTTAAATTATATGTTTCTTGCTTTCTGAGAACATCCTTATGACCGTAGTAAAATATGAAAAAATTTGGGGTTGACCAAGTAATTGTGCAGAATTACCTGAAACAGTTAGATCATATTTGATGTCGGAAGGCACTTTTGAAGTACCAAAGTACATTAATTACGAAGAAAATAAAAAATATAAAACTACGAAATCCATGTCTGGTTAGCTTAATGTGACTATATATTATATATTGTCTTGCCCAAACCTATTTCTCATGATTCTTCAATCATATATGATGATATTAAGCTGTCAGATGACATGTAATACGCATGCGTCATACCATACACGATTTTTGTCCTATTGCGTAACCTACAAAAACCATGTGCATAGCTCGATTTTTATTTTCAAGTCGAGTTCCTACTTGTATATTTTTTATTTTCTACCTAACTAATATAGTTTGGTACTTCAAAAGGGTCTTCTGACATCAAATATGATCTAATTGTTTCAAAATAAAGTATATATGTAGTAAATGATTTACATAAATTAAGCAATTTTATAATAACTGGAGGCAGTTAAAAATTTTATACTAGCTGAAGTTAGGGCTGACTGGTTTACTCTGTTTCATGTTAGGAGATATTAGTAGACCTGCAAGTATAATGGTACATTTCTTACGTGAGCTTACAGTATATCTAAGGTTTAACTTAGAACCTAAATTATCAAATCTTGCTCGTTCTCTATGATTGGTACTGTATACGTTGCCATAATAAGCTGCTATGTTAAGTGAAACAAATATGTCCATTGTATAGCTAGTTAGATCATTAGTAATTTGGCTGATTAATTAAACCAATCTACTTGGATTTAATATTTGACGTAGCCTAACCCGTCTGTAATCGTGTTGTAGTCAATGTTGTTTGGTTAATTTATCTAGCTAGATTAGATAAATATAACTACTGGCATACTGCAAACAGTTAAGGAGTAGTGAAACCTAGGGTAATTGTTTACTGTTGCGCCCCAATTTTGATATTTTTTCCTTCGTTATATTTGTACTACATACCTGTCTTCATAAGTATAACATTGTTTTTTTAGCAAAAATGTTTTTCATTTCGAAATTGACATATTTCAATGACGTATTTGTAGGTTAAGTATACATGGCAAACACAATGTTTCTATTGATCACTGAAGTCAAGCTTCATTGAGCGTGGTTATTATTTGGATGGATGACCGCTTGTGAACACTACATGCAAAATTTTAGTTGGGATTAGTATTGTTCAAACCAGCGAACAGTCAACATGGAGTGTGAGATCTGTAAATTATGTTTGTTCGATGTCAGTAATTGAAGACTTTTATGTTTGTTACAATATTGTAAAAAGAAAATAAGTTTTACAGGTGTTATGCTGACGGTTTATATTGGTTTATTTACACGTCAAGTAAGGTGAGTAATATACATATAGCATACCTTACTTGACCGTATGAGCGTGGTTAGTATAGTACTTTGATGCGAGACCTCTTGGGAACACACACACACACACACACACACACACACATATATATATATATATATATATATATATATATATATATATATATATATAGCCACCTTACTTGAGACCTTGTACTTAAGGTAAAAATAATTCGCATACAAAGCTATTTTAACGTGTAATTCACTTAATGGATCTTAACCTAGAAAACTTGAAATTATGTTGTTTGTTTTCTTGAAAATAATTTTTTGCATAAAATAAATGTTATTCTTATGAAAACAAGTATGTAGTACAAATATAATGAAGGAAAATACCAAATTTGAGAGGTAATTGTTTACTTAAAGGTGGCTCCTAATTTTCAAGATTTTTTTTTTTTTTTTATCGTCAATTTACATATAGGCTACTTTATTTCTTAATAATAAATAATGTTCGCCTTGCAGTATAAGTAAATGACAACAAGCTTGAAGTATATTATTTATAAAATAAATAAAAGATTGTGATTTTTCAGTGAAAAAATTGACCTCCTCAAGGAAAACATTATTTATTCTTAAGAAGTAAGATGTGTAGTAGACGATAAAAAAAATCCCAAAAATTAGGAGCCATTTTTAAGTAAACAATTACCGAAACCTAGATGACTGATAAAATACAGTAGCTTAGATCCGGTGCTTAAAGATGGGAAGTTGAGAATTAATTTCGAGTACAGATTTAGTTTTATGTTTCAAGATAATAAAAAAATGGAATATGTTATGATATAAAAAGAAACTTCTTTACAAAACAAAGTGAAGAAATCAAAATGGTAGAGAGATGGAATTAACAATACAATACAATATAATAGGATGTGCTTATGATGCCACAACATTGGTCGTATTGGATATTAAATTGCAACAGGTCTGACATGAGACACTGATTTCATGCACAAGTTTTTTCATTTTTAAAAATTTCAAGTTTATTCGAAAGTGAGAGTTAGAAATCATGTAACAATTGATTGATTACAGTATATAGATTTAGTCACTAATCTATGTTTTATAAGTGGCCGAAATAAAAATTATGGTAGGCTACTTACATATTAACGCCACCGCAGCAACTTTGCGTATATATATATATATAAGGTTTGGCCAGGTGTTTACGTATATATATATGTATATATATATATATATATATATATATAGCTACTGGCCAAACCTGTCATGATATATAATTATATCGCAAAGTAAGCAAATATTGGTGCATATATATATGCGCAAAGTTGCTGCGGTGGCGTTAATACCTAAGTACCAAAATTATATTATTAAAACACAAAAATTAAAATACACCAATATGAAATAATTAGGCTAGTTAAAAAAGCAATACCACATAAAATAACTTTCAAGTTTCTAATAGGGATCTTTCTAAAATCCATGTATAGATAAATACCATTTCAAACTCTGCTGGTGTAGTCAAAAGTGTTTAATGGAAGCTTATTGAATATGTTAATACACTCATAAGAAGATTAAGTTATACTCTAGTCATATTAATTTTGCTGTGTAAGTTATCGTTTATTCCTAGGTTAAACTTTAGCCTAGCTAAAGCTTTAATATAGCTAAACCTGTTGATAGCTATACTTCAAAATACTGATACATCATATGGTTATTGGTTAACAAATTATTCATCTGTGAATCACTGCTTCTCTAATTAATAATTCTATAGGGTACTAAATAATAATTATTTTGTTTCTTATTATTAATTTCCCAGGATTTATTTCTTTCTAGGTTAATATGGTTCCTAATAATAATAGGTTAATATTTGTTCATAACAGATAGGCCTAATGATCAGTAAAAACATCAAATGATAAAGATTTACAGAAAATTAGTTTAAATAAAAGAAAAAATTGGCTTAAGTAGCCCTATGTTTAATATATGAAAAATATTTATTTCTCTCCACAAAATACTTGAGTAATTAATTTACATATACACAATATATTTTTTTTATATACTTGGTAACAAAATAGGTATTTCCTAGCCACTTCTTGATTAGAATTTACCAGCTCTGTTTTGTTTATTAGGGTCCATTCTACAATCTTCTGATAAGTGCCCTTCAAAATATCGATAGGACTATCTTTCATATGGGTGAGAAATGTATAGGAAAGATCTATACAATTTCCCGATATATTAGCTTGTTGGGAGAATAAACTTTGCTACTCTCCTGATAAAAGTTCTCAAATAAAATAGATATAAAGATAAAATAAAATGGTCCTGATAAAGTTATCAACTCCCATTAGGTAGTTATCCAGTAGATAAAATAAATTGGTTAATTTTGTTACGTTTGATTTGTACCTATTGTGTTTATTTATAATGATTTTCGTTGATAACTTAAATGAGAATGAGGAAAGGAAAAAAAACAGTCCAATTTATTGTTTAACCCAGAAAAGAAAAGTTATTCAGAGACAGGGTTTGTTGTTTTGAATTGTTAAAGCACAAGTTAGTTATTCCATCCTTGGATTTTTTTTAGAGTTTCATGTTTAGATTAGCGTTCATTTTAGGATTAGAAGCCATTTGGTTTGGACAGATATTCTGGTTAATTGAATTGTCGGGTCAATTCCCTCCCACTTTGGGTTATTTTCCCTCCATGCAACTGCATTGGTTCATTTATATTTGATCACTTTTCAATTTTTTTGCCCGAATGATACTAGTAAATCTATCTCTTTAAATGAGAAATTGTCGCTGTGTTTTCTTTATATTCTTTCATTGTTACGATTTAAAAATAGATAATCATCGGCTACTTAAACAAACTCCTAACAAGTATAATGCTTTATTTAATCAAAGATTTTAAAGCACCTTTTACTGCTGAACACTTTCAACCAACACAACTATAAAATAAACTTTCTACATTTCCTAATGCAGTTTGTTTTTCAGTCACCATAGGCTGTTCCCAACTGATTTCTTGACCAAACCAAACCCTTGCAAGTAGGCTACAACCTACCTACATGTTAAAGTGTTAAATTACTGATGTTATATTCCTGTCAGTTAATGGCAGGATAAAAAAACAGTGTAGAATGGAATATTCTGTCGGTAGATTTGGAATATCCGCCAAATAACTTAACAGGAACTTTATAGAGAGAATGTAGAACCAGGCATTGAAAAGAAAATTCGTAGCCTATATATTGTATAATGATTTGATCTTCCAATATCCATTGTATTCTGCATTCAAATTCTTGTGTGTGTGTGTGTGTGTGTGTGTGTGTGTTTTTCATGAGAAAATGTAGCTACAAATAGGTTAAGGTACCAAAAACTTTATTTGTTTTGTAACAAGGTTTATTCACAAAAAAGTCAAACTAGATTAGATAAGGTTTTATATTTTATACTATATTTAACAAAGTTTATGATTTCTGTATAACTGGTGACAAATCCCCACTTGATGAAACTATTCAAATCCATTCACAATAATAATATGGTCAAAGTGTTCTATGTGTATGGTAATACACTTACACTGTGATCAAAGACCATTCACGTGTATGGCCAATGTCCAACACAATTTATTCGGTCAATTGCTTTGCTGCCCTGACTCTTGCATGACTGAAGTAAATGACAAGTTTGAAGTATATTATTTATAATGGTAATTATAGTAGATTCTTTGCTTTCAATTTTTCAATAATTTTTGTTCCATATTGTAAAAAAAATATTATAAATGAATAAGTATGAAAGTAAAAATAAAAACAAAACCATTTTCAATAATATTTTGTAACTGTCTGTAGGAAGCATAGTGATATTTCTTCTTTTTTTTTGAGAATTCCTGGGATGGTCCGCTCAATATTGTTGTCACTAATTAACCATCGAGGAGTTGAACCTACTATCAGGTATAGGAATTTCGAATCAAATCTACCTTTTCTAGACGATGAAATGAGTGATTTTGCGGAAGACTCTGGATTTTGAGGTGGTCTGTCTTAAGTATAAGCTCAATGGTTCAATCGCTAGTTCAGTCTCCATCGCCTGGTTGTCCTAAGACATATCAAACGTATCCTCATAGGCTACTTTGAACCACTTCCAGTTTCCTGAGATGGCTTGTAAACCTCAGATCCATATGTCATCTTAGATCAGATGAACTCAAGATAGAATTGTCTAAGAGTGATGACAGTATCTGTACACCAAACTCTGTTCATTATCGCCTTTTTATCATGCATTCTGTCTGCAAATATCTTTGTTCATACTGTAGTTAATATGTAGACATCATAAGAATTTAGGGTCCAAAGCAATACAAAGGAACTTCAGATTTCGATTATAATCCAGGATGTGGTCATTAATGCGTATCATTATTTTGAAATTCCTAAAGGAATATCTTCAAGTGAAGATTGTACATTCTGATTTTTCTTCAGATATCTGTAAGATCCACTTCATGGGCTGCTATATTCCAAGAGCTACTTGGCCTGGGTTGTCTTGTGAAGACCATATTGTCAGCATATATATCTATGTTTCTTGAGTTGTATGTAATGTCACTTTGCATTATGTTAAACAGTATGGCGCTTAGCTCTGCCCCATTGTGGTTTTCCATTGTTGACAGGTTTTGGTTGTGTTTCAAATTCGTTTACAATGGCTTTAATTTTCCAGTTGTTTAGGAAACTGTACAAGAATTTCAACATCCTGCCTCTATTGCCCAGTCTCAAGCATTGCCAGTTCCTTACTGTAAAGATATAAAATTGCAAGCTTAACATAAATGTTATGCCTATCTATCATTGTTTGTTTACTACATTTTAAAGTGGTTTACTCCCTTGGTAATGTTAGTATATTGTTTCATTTGATACAATGATAATGTTTGACCATCAGAAGTCGTAATAAAAAGTATATTTATTTGTAGGTTGGTAAAAAATATTCGTAAGTTCTAAATGAAAGTGTTACAGTAATTTTAGCTGGGATGTCTCGTAGAATAAATATCCAGTGGTAATACAAAAGAATGCCTTAATTGTATGTTACTTCTTAATACAGGGATCCAACATCAAGTAATGCTGACAGCTGGATTGTCCATTGCCATTGTCCAGAGTTGCTTGTTTGTGAGGAAAGTTAATAGTTCCTATATACCTTAATACAATATTTACAGCCCTTAAAACATATCAAACATAACAAAAACAAACAAAAAACATGTATGTGTTCAACAATATATAGACTACAGCTTATATGACCTGTAACAGTGAGATGTGAGAACTGAGATAGGTTTTTGTTTCAGTTTAAGTTAGTTGAATTTCATGTTCATGAAAAAATTGAACATAAACTCAGTAGCGGCCGATGGTTAAGGGCAATGGGAGGGCTCTGTTTTATTTTATACACGTAAGGAAAGGCATGTTATCATTCACTTAACATTCACAATCACAAAGGGTTAAACTTAAAAACATAAACAAACAACTCGTGTGAGTGGCGAGACACTATTTAGAACAGTTGCGCCAACTTATTTTGCCCATCGAAAACAAGGTTTTTAGTAATGCGGAACATCTAATTTATGGTGGCTTCATTGACTGATGTCTGCGCGCGCAGCTTCGGACTCTGCCCTAGAAGCCCATTACACGCTGTGTAAATGACATCACGGCACCCTCAGCTCTGTCTGCTGCTTGCCCCATATGACTAAATGCAATGAAACTGGGACGCTCTGGCCACCGTCCGAACTCCAGAATACATTCGTCAAATATTTTATATTGTAAAACTTCCGCTACAAATGATGGTGAAATCCATAGCGGCAATTCATAATTCATTTATCTCCATAGAATTAAATACATATAGGTATTTACATTATTAAAATAATATTATCATTGGGGGGGGGGGCGGCGTCCGAGAGTCCTTATGAGTAAGCCGCCACTGCATAAACTGTTCATGTATTTACAAAAATCTAACCTAGAATGTGTTCATTTGGATAACATCTTTTTGAGAGGTTAAAGGTCGGTTAGATATTTAGTCTACTTTTGTTAAACAGAAGTCTAGGTTGTAGTAAATTCTGAGGCATATGTTATGGGCGTATTGTTTGTTGTTATTTATGAAGGTATTGTCAAGATTGATGTCATGTTATGAAGTTCATTTCACAAATAGATAGCCTATTTATGAAAGATACTATTGATACTGTATTGCCTTTTCTGTGTTTTTATTGTAGATTAGACCTTCAATTATGTGGTTTAAATGAAATTTTCTGGTGGAGATTTTAATAGGAATTTTTTTTTACCTACAGAATATAAAGTTGTGTCAAAATTGTGTATAACTTAACGTAATAAGATACGATTATTAAAAAATACACGAGAAAAAACTTCAAAATTAAAAAGAATGTTTATTAATAGTTTAATTATTATTATTAATAGGCTACTCTTAGTCATTAAAAAATATTATTGTGGAAAGGTCCCGAATCACTGATATATAATAAATTAATAATAAAATATTACCTTTTATGTCCGTCAAGTGATCCACTTATGTGAAAAAACACTACCGCGGTTTCAGATGATATCACTCATCCATCATCAGGTGAAATTATCACTCCTAAGAGGTCGTCATTAACATTAAAAAATTGTCAGACATATAACAGCACAAATACGAAAACACACAAACAACGTACACATTTAACACAAATTGGAACACACGTCCCATGTGGTCATGAAAGATGCGAAGTCAGAACTAAGGTCAAGATCCCATCCAATCATGATAATCCCCACTCCTATATAAAGTCATTTGGTACTTTCATTGCAGTGTCAAATATTAAGTTGGAATTGAACAATAACTTGTCATTTAGGACATTATGCGGTTCCATTTTTACTGCCTTGTATATCTCAAATTCTTCATATACACTCATGTATTTACTTTTTTCACAAAATTTTAACACCTCCATGTTGGTTTGTAAGTCCGTGTATTTATGATCGTACTAACACCTCACTATCACTATCACCTCACTATTCTGCAGAAGACTTTGATAGTGAGGTGTCAATATTAAAACACATAGCTGTGTCAAACGGTTATACTAGTTCCATAATTGATAGTATTGTACGTAAACACAGGAATAAGAAGAAAAACAATATAATAATGCCTGCATTGTTAAACAAAGAAACAAATAAGAAGAAGTTTATCTCCACAGAGTTTGGCAATTTTTTGAATCATACTTTACACAATGAATTAGCTAAAAACAACGTCACCTTAACTTACTCCACGAACAATAAATTACAGACTAAATTACAACATAAAGTTTGTACCAAAAACTTAGCTGAGTGTACTGGAGTTTACAAATTGAATTGTGACGACTGTCCTAAATATTATATAGGTCAAACCGGTCGTTCATTTGGGAAGAGATTCAAGGAACATTTGCCGAAATCTAAACATACTTCAATAACATCTAATTTTGCTGCACACCTAATTGACTACGATCATAAATACACGGACTTACAAACCAACATGGAGGTGTTAAAATTTTGTGAAAAAAGTAAATACATGAGTGTATATGAAGAATTTGAGATATACAAGGCAGTAAAAATGGAACCGCATAATGTCCTAAATGACAAGTTATTGTTCAATTCCAACTTAATATTTGACACTGCAATGAAAGTACCAAATGACTTTATATAGGAGTGGGGATTATCATCGATGATTGGATGGGATCTTGACCTTAGTTCTGACTTCGCATCTTTCATGACCACATGGGACGTGTGTTCCAATTTGTGTTAAATGTGTACGTTGTTTGTGTGTTTTCGTATTTGTGCTGTTATATGTCTGACAATTTTTTAATGTTAATGACGACCTCTTAGGAGTGATAATTTCACCTGATGATGGATGAGTGATATCATCTGAAACCGCGGTAGTGTTTTTTCACATAAGTGGATCACTTGACGGACATAAAAGGTAATATTTTATTATTAATTTATTAAAAAATATTAGTCAAATAAATTTCTTGAGTAGTCATTTCTACTGGCAAATATTATCGCATCAATTATCCTTGAATTACATCTCTTTATGTAATCAAATTAATTGTTTAATTAAATTATAAAATAATACTCTTTATACGTCTATTAACTATAAGAAAAGCAAATAAACTATGTACGTAATATCTTGACAATTTAAATAAAACTAAGATGTGTACAAGTAAACAAATTTATAAAATGACACAAAGCGTAATGAGTCACTTAGATTTAGCTATGTAGCAATTAGTAATCTTTAATCTCATGAGTACTAGGTCATATCCATTGTTACAAGCTTTTAAGTTTACAAGGTAAGGTACAAAACTTTCTTATCCATCCTTCTTCAAAACCAATTAAAAACCATCTAAAAAAATTTGTCATTAAAAATATCAGTTCGGTAGTTGTCAGTCATAAAGTTAAAATTAACCATGGACATCATCTTTCAACCAAACTCTGGTACATATATGACTTACAATCTAGAAAAATACTGTGAGGGTAACTCCTAGGGGTGGTGGTTGGAAGGGGTGACATAAAAACAATCAAACATGACCATTATTATTGTCAAATCCATAGTTTTTGGGGCCGCTGATATGAATAGTGACACTTTCGATCCCATTTAAGTCAAAGTTCAGCCCCCATCGACATTGGGGGTGAGAAGAAATGAAAAATTAAAAAGTCTAAAAGATTGAAATTCATCTTGAATCTATAGTTTTCGGGTTTGCTAAGGTGATGGTGACAGGCCCGGGGATAATTAAGCCCAAGTTTAATTATTTAGATTTTACACTATATTCATTTTTTCTTTCTGTTTCATAAAAGATTGGGATAAATAAATACCCGGGAAACAATGGGGGTAATAATCTAATAATCTAGTATTTAATAAAATATTGTTACTATTGTATAAGTGAATTTAAACAGCAGGCCTGACTTTACAATCACATCGGTTTTAATTAGGCTATGTTGTTCATGTAAAGCCTGTTGAATGTGTAAATTGTGTGTGTTTTGTCAGTCTCTGGATAAAGTATAATTGTTGCAATGTTTTGCTTTTGTTAGGGACTTTGTGATCTGTTACTTACGTTTAGCTTCTATTTTGTAAAGTGTCCTAGACTGATAGTGATCTAGTATCTTAACTATTTGTTTTATGTTGAATTTTTGAGTGCTATAATGTTGGCATTGAATTCTGTATATTATGATGACTAGTTATCTGGTATTATATTTTCATAGTGTAGGCCTACCTATATATGCTGTTTGTGGTAGATAAAGATAATAATAATAATTTGATGTTATTCCATACAATATAGTTTATTTAACAGCATTGCATGGTTCATACGTTCCAACTTTTTAGAGAGATCAAAGTAAACACTTACAAAATTGTCTTTTATGTTCCTTTGAACATTATTTTCTCAATAAAGTCAAACAATCCAGACTGTGTTGACTTGCCTTTTATAAATTCATACTGATTTAGAATTGTCAAATCATTCTGTATAATAAATGTCACATTTCTGTTATAAATGGCATGTTCAAATATTTTATAAATGTATAAAGCCTGTAATTATTTAGGCTTAATTAAAATTCTATACTTTCTTAGATATACTTAATATTGAGAAAGTTATATGATGGATCAAAAAATGTATGTTGAGTTTATTGCTGTATATTGAGATCCCCTGAATAATTTTGGTCATATCGGGGATGTTTTCCCCCCATTTTTTGATAACTTAAAACTTAGTGGCAGCATAAGAAAATAAGCAAAATTACATTTCCCCCAAAATCGGCTGTAATAATTTTGATAAAAATTTACTCAAGTTTAACCTCTAAAGACCCAACCAAAATGTATTGGTCTCCATTTCTCCAAAAAATGCCTCTTCATGAGTTATTAGTAAAAAATCAAAAAATCTGCCAAGGGACTGTTATAAAATATGTATTTTTTTTCATAATCAGCTCTACTGATTTCATTCAAATTTTAGTGAAATGTGAAGATTTAGGATCCAAACCTATATGTAAAATTGCAAGTAAACAAAAATATTACAGTTCAGGAATGATTGGCAAAAGCAAAAATGAATCTGGACCACCATCATTTAAAATCTGAATTTAATCATATATGATTTACGCTAAGGACATAAGGCATAAGCAATCCAAGTTTAGGCCCTTATTTTTTTATATGTAAATATTTTTTCAATGACTGCATCCATGGTTCATTTTCATTTTTTGATTGGCAATTGTTGAATTGCTATGCTTAGTGATAATAATTAGTTTATTTTTTATTTTTTTAGGGAAATGGGCCAGTGAGAAATTTTGTGCCATTTTTTGTGACATTTATGAAAAAAAAAAGTTTTTCATATTTTTTGGTCTATTTGGAATTTCACCAGTCTGAAATAAAATGTAAGAAATTAATCAACAACTTTGACAGTTTGCAGTCATATCAGAAAACCGCACTTGCAAAATTAGATATGTCCTCGATCTTGTCGTTGTAATGTCATATCATATGAACACTCTAGTGTGTGATGATTGTTTTTAGTTATAAGCGATAGTGACTAAAATGAATATTCATCTTTAAAAAAATTTGTAGATTTTTGACAAGTGGTTTTTATAAATATTTAATTTTTAAATGTACAAAGAAATAGCAGTAGGTTCGTTCTTTTGACAGTGAGAGATAGTTAAAGTGTATTACCTCGAGCACATTTTCCCCACAAATATTTTATTTTCACCAAGAATATATTACAGTGACTAAATCACAATTATCACTTGTTTATACAAATGTTAAATTTGAAACCAAAAACACTTTTATTACTTGTTGTTTTCATGCCCATTATAGTGCAGGATTGTCATGTGTTTACAATTTTTTTTTTAAATTTCTAATAAATCCAAGATGAAATGACACCTTCATTTCTCAAAATTTAATGATAATTCGCTGTGAACCACCTACTTTGACATGTCGATTAAAACTGACACGAATAATGGAAAAAGGAACTAGCACAACTAATCACATTCAAATATGAATGATTACCTTGAATCCTACAAGTAAATTCCTGTTAATATTTGAACGCCACTCGTACTACGATAGTAAATGGCAAGTGGAGTTTCTTAGAGGACAATAGTTTACCTTCACGCTTACACTTTGATAAGAGAAATGTTGTGGAAACTCATTCGGAATGTCCTTTGCTCATCCTCCATGTAGTCCAAATTTTCGGAAGTATCTCATGCATCTGTAATGAAGAGGTTATTGACGCTGTACAGGAATTACATCCAGTCGTAATACTTCTAGTCTCCTTGAATTAAGAAACTTCCTGACTGCAGAAACAAGTACAGTGCAGTGACAGGGGTCAACATGAAAGACAGTGTGTAAGACAATAAATAATTGTAATAATAAAAATTTCATTATATTCAATAAATAAAGTTTTAAATTTCTATTTATATATGAACTTCCCTTGTATATTAAAGAGTTTAGGCAGACTTCAACTAGGGTCAACATAATTTAATATTAATGATCATAATTTAATTAATTTCATATGTCAGCACTGAATAATTTAACACATTCATCATGCATTATTGAGAATACTGTTGTTTATTTTCTTAACGGTAAAGATAGTTCCAATGAAATTCATCTGGAGTTGTTACAACATTAAGGAAAATGAAAGTCTATAGGCCATCATTAAGTTTCATAATATTATGTAATTATATTGTCTTCGCCAATTAGTAATGAGCTAATTGTGGCATTACCTATTTGGTATATTGTGGTAGCTGTGAAAACTTATAGGCCTACCATGAATTTTGAAAATCTGTAATTTAGAACTATTTTTACTTTCGAACATTTTTTCACTTTGTTGTTTAAAGACGAAAAACCTCTTTGTCATCCGTCGCCTTGCCCTTGAATACTCTATTACTATCAGGGTTGGAAGAGAACAAGAGCTCGTCAAGATAAACCCAGGAAAGATGAAAAAGAAGTGTATAACGTAAGACTACATGAAGATAGGTAGGACTCCTCGGGATTGCCTAACCCGTACTCAGTACATGTGTGAGCTCTTGAGGGTTACTACTTAACGTATACATAGTAGACTATAGGTCAAAAAATTGATGTCGCTTTTTTGAGGTTTGTAAGTCCAAAATAGTAGTTTTTTGAATCTTTAGAAATAAATTTGGTATCGGTATATTTTGGCCATATATCAGGACATTTCTTCGTTAACTCAAAATTTGAGGTATCTGTTATAGACAGAAAACATAAAATTTGCTCAAAATTTTGATAACCCCTTCGCAACCAAACAAAATGTTTGGTAAATATCTCTCCAAAGTGGCTGGTTTGTGAGTTATTGGTGAAATAAAAAACATTGGCCAAGGTACTTTTGTAAAAGATTTCTTAGGGCTGTGTTGATGTCATTCAAATTTTGTTGAAATGTTATGATTAATGACCTAAAGCAGTTTGCAAAATCTGAAGTAGAGAAAAATTACTCTTCAAGAATAATTTTTTGAAAACGAACATAGACCGTTGTTATAAACTTGGTTTCATGCAATATCTTTTACTCTTAGGATGTCCTTATGACACAAGTCATTTAGGCTTATTTAGACTCTTTTTTTTAACATTGAACAGAAACTAATTAAAATATTACTGTATTAATCTAACCTAACCTATTTGTGATGATTTTTGCTACCAAAAATCTAGACAATTACCAGAAAATTATGATTTTTGTTTTCTATCGATAAAACTGTTATTACTCAGCCTACTTTTTACTAGGGTGTTACTTTTTAAAGTATTTTTGTAACTTGTGTAGACATACTTATTGAATTAAACACTGGTCACACCTGTTTCAATCACCCTGTATAATGTATTTTAAATACTTTTAGTTTTAGTACATACAGTATCTAATAATATATATAATTAAAACAAACACTTTTTTGTACAAATTTAAACCACAACTTTATTTAAAATTTACCGACCATGGTTTACTAAAATGAAATACCACCAAGCACCTACAGTCTTTAGCATAAATTAATATATAATTTTAAAATTTGATGTATGACAGATCTCAAAATATAAAAATACTATGCTACTAAAAAATAATTAAAATCACAGGAAGTAAATATACAGCTACACACAGTAAAACTAATATTAACAAAATAAATTCCAGTAGAATATTAATAAATAATACCAATTGGATAAAAAAAAAATCAAATAATATAATTACGATTTCAGGAATATAGCGAGGGTATTGTCCCCTATATATTGTATTATGAATAAGAAATTAAAAATTAACAAACAGTAAACAAATATATAAAAAACATTTTAAACATATAATCAATCGTTTAAAACAATTAAAAAAAAAAAAATTAATTAAAACAACTAAAGAAACTTAAAATTTTAAAATTAAGTACATGCAAGAGAGAGAGAGAGATCATCTTCATTTTAGGAGAATAAAAATTAATGCTCATAAACTCCACCACATAAAATGGTCCAGATAATAGTACAGTTTCGCCAGTAGTCTGTGTGTGTGGCTACAATTGTACTACTCACTATAAAACATAAAACATAAGTTGTGGCGAGTCACTCCAGCATTCACGACCGTTTCTTGAGAAATCAGCCTTTCATTATTTACTGTAATGTGTAAGTTAAAAAACCAAATCATAATTTTTAATTAAATTTATAAACCTAAACTTTTACTAAAACACCTCACTTTATTACTTTTACTTATGTATAATTATTTATTATAATTACTCTATTGTCCATTCACCTGTATTCTGTTATTCCAGCTTCTCAACTCCACTCAAACCTTCAGCATCATCTGTACTGTCAGAATCTAATTCACTGTCACTGTTTGTAAAAATTATAATTGATTCAACTATATTGTTTACGGCTGGTTCTTGAGCTAGGTATTCGTCTTCAAGTTTTTCAACATGTTGGTATTTCCTTGTTCAATCCTCAGGACCCATGCTTAACACTTTTTATTTGCATAACGTTTCCGCTTGAGAAATAGTGCAAAAACGTTTCTGCTGGCCATATATCCTTTAAAATCATCCTAAACTAGCTCAATAGGGTTGAGGTCAGGATGATAAGGTGGAAGTCTCAGTACGTCATGTCCTTTATTTTTCACTATTTCGTCAATTAAGTACCGATGAAACCTAGGTTCGTACATTTTTAAAAGTTTGTACAGTTCAGGAATAGCCTATACATATGGGATTTTATTCTTGGTAAGCCAATCTTTTATCTCTTGCTACATGTGGAGGTCTTTTCGTGTTATACAATGTGATAAGGCGCGTATCTACAATGACAACACTGTTTCGGTTCAAATTTGGTAACAAACATGTCACTATTAACATTTTCATGGTAATCGCCACTTTTGCTTCTGGTTTTCCACATAGCAAGTGGGTCAGGAATAAAGTCTGCTTCGCCACCAGCATGTCTAATAATTCCCATGAAAAATTGGACTACAAGCACCACTATTTGACCTGTATGACCACGATGTACTTGAAAGGTGACTAGAAAGAATGTATGACTTGTCTAAAAAAATTATTAGCCGGCATTATTCTCTGTACTATTTAATGGATCTTTAAGTATGTTAATAGATTTTACCTAATGTCTATATTTTCAATCAACAACTTTCTAAATAAATCACTAGAGCACTGTGGTGATTATATATGAACAAGGAAAAACCCCAAACCACAAAATAACACAAGAGATACAAGAACTATAAAGAATTTAATTCTTCAAGATCTTTATCTTCAAACAAGATACTTAGTGTCTGACAAATGTTTGGTTTTTACCTAAAATTCAAATAATTAGTTTTATCAGGATAGATTAATAAATATCAAATAAAATATAAATTTATATTGTCTTTGGTATTATCTAGTGAAGAAAATATTTTTCTGAAATAATTTTTTTAACCACTCATTCTTGAGATAATATGACTGAAACCTAGAGACAAACAGAAAAATGATCTAACTACATCTGTAACAGCTCAAATGTCAATACCCATCAAAAAACCGAGATATCAAATTTTTTGCACCATCACAATACTGTGTAATTGGAAAGTTAAACTTGTCTGATCAATATCTCCAGACAACTCATACACAATATACCCCCCCCCCCACTTCTGATCTCATGATAAGAAAGGAGGGAAATGTATTGTTAACAAATTTACATAGCAAAAATCAACCCAGATCGGGAATGTATACTGATCCAAACTTTTTAAATAATATCTGATGATTCACCTAACTACAATTATATGAACAATAACTAAATAAACTGCAATAACTATATGAACATTGCACAAACTTTCTTACTCACCCATTCACAAAACCAAATAAAAACAGCAGTGGCCAAAATTAATTTTCATAAAAAATTACAGTTTGGTAGAGGCCTAAACTTGTTTAGGTTGTGCCATAAACACATCGTTCAGCCTAAATTGTATTTGATTTTAAAATTGTGCTTGTAATAATGGCGATGAGGGTTCATGTTTGTTTTTTGCCAATTATTCGTAAACAATAATACATTTTTATTAGAGTTTTTGCACATGGGTTTGGATTATTATCTTCACATTTCAATAAAATTCGAGTTACAGAGGTAAAACATAGTGTACTGTACTGTACTTTATTTCCTCTAAAAACTAAGCTTTTAACTGTATCAATCTTACTCTATCAATAGAAAATATGTGTATTTAGAGTATACATAATAAAATACGTGTACATACACGGTAAACAGTACAGTCCATATATTAATTTCACTGATTAAAAAAGTGCGTAATCTTCTGATTAAGACTGTTGGCAGCACATTTGTCAATCATATTTTCGATTGAAACAATCGAAGAAAACACACTGTCTGGTACATCACTGGTTTTTTCTAAAAACATACGTAAAGTATGTACTGCAACTTTGGCTTCTTTAGGTGTAATGTCTGCTGGCTCCTCTTCCTCGTTTTCTTCGTCAGAAGGAGATCCTTAACGTTGGTTAAGGATTCCACAATTTCGTCATCAGTTAACATGCCGGTTATTGCTACCCCTTCATCGACAAGTGTAAATTCTTTTAAAATGTTGGTATCTTGTCTGATGACAGGTGTTTTGTCACCTCGTTCCACTCAGCCTCTATGTTGTTCACATTTGGCGGTTCCACTTCAGCTTCCATCTCTGGTTCCGAGTCTGGTTCCATTTGTGTCCGACCAGTTTGTGCTGGATGTTCTTCTGGTCCGAATCCACATGACGAAGCAGTTAGCTATTGTTTTGTTCGTTATGTTTTTCCAACATTTGTTGGTAAACCCAATGGCCTGTAAGAGGTTGATAGTATACACCTTTCCGTCTTCAATGTCAGAAATAAATTTTCTAACTACTTCAGTTCTGTAGAGTACCTTGAAGTTTTTTATTATTCCTGCATCCAACGGCTGCAATTTTGATGTGGTGTTGGCTGGCAAAAACTTCACATCAACCCATTTTAGAGGAGGAATCAAATTGTGTCCTGTGCAGTTGTCCAAAAACAGGAGAATTTTGCGCTTCTTTTTCCCCATAGTTTTATCTAGTTTAGTCAACCATGAGGCAAATAACTCTTTGTTCATCCACGCTTTCTTATTTGATGTGTATTCAACTGAGAGGGACTTTACTCCTTTAAAGCATCTAGGATATTTTACTTTGCCTATAACGAGGGGCTTTAACTTTGTTGAGCCTGTCATGTTGGTTGCAAGTAAAACTGTAACCCTTTCTTTGCTATGTTTATCAGGGAGGCACTTGAAGAACAAAGCTGTTTCATCAGCGTTGAAAATATTTTTTGGATTATAGTTTTTCAAGATATTTTTCAACGTAACCTTCCACTCATCACAAACATTATTGTCCATAGCCGCACTCTCACCGTAAAGTTTCTTAAACGTAATATTGTGCCTCTTTTTAATATTTTCAAGCCAATCGTTACTGGCCTCAAAATTGCCATGACCTAGAGGTTTTGCAAATTGTTCGGCTTTTTCTCTTAATTATTGGACCTCCCAAGAGGAATGTTTTTATCTCTGCATTGCTTAAACCACTTCGTCATGCACTCTTCGACATCAGGAAACTCAGCTGCTCTCTTCCTCTTACACTTAACATTACCTCAGAAGCCCGCCTTTCATTCACGATTTTAATTATCTCCATCTTCTCACAAACAGTCAATGTTTTCACTTGTCTTTTCGCGCTTATTGTCACTCGAATACTGTAAGCACAAGCACCGCACGATGTAACAGTATACTGTTCTGTGACAGCAGACAGACACTGGACCGGATACTGGATATGATTCACCGACACGTGGTGCACTGTACACCGGGGTTTCGACTTACAGGGGTCCGTTGAGAAAAATTCGAGATATAGAGGTAAACTTCGACTTTTGGAGGTAAAGTGCAAATTGAATTCGACTTATCTACTGAACTTGGAGTTATAGAGGTAATTTTTGTGTCTCTTTGACTTATAGAGGTAAAATATAACAGTAAAATTATTTCGAGTTATGTATTGTTATTTTTTCGACTTAGACAGGTTTTTCCAAGGGGATTGAAAATAATTCAAGATATCGAAGATTTCGAGTTATCGAGGTTCGAGTTAGCGAGAGTCGACTGTATATACAACCACTTGTGTGACTCACTCACTCATCTATACAAATATCTACTTCCATATCAGCTACAAACTTGAAGTTTGACAAACTTGTAGGTTTTAGCCTGTAACCGACAGGAAAATTCCAAAAAATAAAAAAATTGTATTTTTAACCCCCGATAATTTGGCAGACACAACTTTAAAGTTAGTGTTGACCTTTTTTGGAGGTCTCTTGTGGCTAAATGGACCTATCAAAAAACAGATTTGGTAAGATTTTTAAGTTTGTTTCTATGGTTTTTTCTTATCTCAATTGGTTATACCTTAGATAGTGCTAGATTTTTCATTTTAGGTCAATTTCCCCACAAATTATTATTTAATCTTTTGACACGTTTTTAGGACAGCTAGAATCATCAAAGTAGGTAGTTAGATGTGGCAGTATGCCTCCCAACATTGATGATTCTAGATCCTATAAATATGTCAAATAATTAAATAATGTGTGGAAATTATTAAGTTTTGATCTACAATTTTGATTCAATGACTCTTGATCCATTGTGGCTTTAGAGTGATTGTGAAGTTCCAGAGGGCTTAGGGATGAAGCCCCCGACAAGCAAAGTGAGTTACTTCTATATAGTTCCATTACTGATTTTGTTTGTAGATGACTTATGAAATGGCATTTTTGGAGAGATAGATTTCATTTGTGTCCCTTGGAGGCTTCACTGTATGAATGTATAGCCAAAATATGTCCAAATATTAAATTTGAATAAAACCATTCTACATGTTTGGGCTGTGAGCAGTACACATACAACAGACATCATTCTAAAAACTCAATTTCTGACCTGAGAACCTTAACGGATATTTCTGCAAAAAACCTGACATTGATATTTAGTCCTGGGTTCTTATCTTAGATTAATAGTTTTAATTTTAATTTCCAACATGACCCATGGCTCTGTTGGCTCTTTTTTAATTTCTTATGTTTATCACATGATAATGAGAGTTGATTCATGTTCATGAAATATTGTGTATTAGTTTTTTTAAACACAAATGATGATAAATGACCGATTAAACTATATCAATAATATGTACTCTCCATCATTATCAAATAACTTTAAAATCAGAATAACTAAATCGGTTTCTCTCACTCTAAAACAACAAAATTCATGTCATATTTTAAAAATAATATTTACAAATATACAATAATTGCTTGTTTAATAGTATTTGATTTTCTATAACTTATGAGTAAATGTTTTTTTTAAGGATAAATACTTGCATTAGTAACACTTGGCGTAAACAATCTTAATGTGCATTTTAATTAATTATATTTTTTTTGATTTGTAAATAGAAGTTAAGTATAGACAAAGGAGATAGTGACCATTTTATCAATACAAATGAATGTGAAAATTTGTGTTGGCCCTTTTTAGAATGTTGGCCCTAAATGAGTTTTCCCATAATTGAAACACCTATAGCATCCTAATAAGGTCAATTCTTTCCATTTCAACAAAATCCTTCCATCTCGTTTCAAGATAAAATTGACAAACGTACAAGAATTGTTTGTTAGATTAGTCAAACTATAATGACAAAATAAAAACAGTAAAGATAAGTTTGAACTATAAAACAGATGGTGTGATTTATAACCTGTAAAGAAGATAAAAGTAATTGAGTCATATCATGATGGGGGAGAGGGGGATGAAATATTAAAATAAATGTGTTCTGTATGGAAATAATAGTCCTGATAACAGTGTACAATGTGGTTTTTGCGATTAATAACTAGAGAATTTCAACGTATTAATATGTGTGTGCTGGCATGAACTAAAAACAGTATTTATCAATGATAAGCATTAAAATATAAACAGGATTTTTCATGCTATATTCTTCTAATGTGTTTGTGGTGATTGTGATTCATTGTATAAACAGATGCATATTTGAACTTATCATTAGTTGTGCTTGTTCCTTTTCCTGTAAGTTGTAATCAACTAAAACAGGAGATACACAGTAATGTTGTGCAGCAAATTATTATTAGATATTTGATAAAAGAAAGTGTTATTCAGTCTTTATTTATTTGAGACTTAAACATCAGTTCGGAGATGAGTGACAAATTCACACATCAATCAGTTTAGAGTTGTGGGGTTGGTGCATTCATAGATGGTTGGGAGTTAAAAACAAACCATATGCTTGCCGACTGAGAACTTCAACCTATGAAGACAAACTACCTGATGTTAATAAATTAATTTGTGTCAATTTGAAGTTAGAGAAATCACTGAAAATTTGAAATAAGTGTTGGTAGTGTGGAAACATTAGTTAATAGATCTTAGGTTCCCTATGTTTGGAAGCCTGAACACAAAGAAAATAAGATTGGCTGCAGTCACACAATTAATGAAATGTTATGAAAAGGATAAAGACAAAATTTTAGACTCTATACTAAATAACCTATGATGAAACATGTGTGCACTACTCCACTCCAGAGTTAAAACAAGGAAGCTTGCAATGGCGACATCCAAGCTCCCTTCACTAACCTGTGATGAAACATGTGTGCACTACTCCACTCCAGAGTTAAAACAAGGAAGCATGCAATGGTGACATCCAAATTCACCTTCGCTATGGAAAACCAAAATCTTTTTTCATCTTGAAATATTGAGTCACAATAGATCCTTTTGGGTTGCAGTGACAGGAAGCTGAGTAGCCTCTAACCCCTTTATAACTAACCTTGAAAAACACTTTCTTTTAGGATTCACAAGGAATACTTTGATTTTCTTACAGAACAGAGAACTATCAGTAGTTAGTACTATTTTACTATTTTAAAAGAGAAAGTGAAGCTACCAATTCATTCTAAGCGAATAGTTTCCCTGGATTTAGTTTGTGTCTTTCCGGAGAGTATTCACCCACACACAGCTGCTTCGACGATAAAACCGTTGTCAAGAAGAATGTCTTACATCATCCTTCTTATAGTCCGGATTAGCACCATCGGACACTTTTTCGACCAATTTTTAGTAGGAAAGAAATTCAACTCTAATGAGGAGTTTTTTTAGACACTGTGCAATAATGGGACAACATGCAGTCATAAAACTTCGATTTATCTGAAATTAAGAAACTTCATGAGCACTGAAATAAGTTTATGCAGTGGCAAGAGACTCGGACTACAAAGAAAAATAGTTTCAATAAATAATTTTAATTTGTAATTCAATAAATGAAGTTTAGCTGATTCCTGTTTATATTTGAACGCCCCTTATAGATACAAATATTAATACCTACCTATAGTGAAATAATAAAAAAAAATCTTTACCAATAGAAGTGAATTTGGGACCATAAGGTCTCTAATTCTTTATAACTTAATCTTAATCTTAAATAATTTTACATTATTATTATTATTTTTTTTACTGTGGGAAAGAAGAAGAAAAAGAACGGAGAAGAGAAAAGATCTATAACTATAGTGACAAATAGTATTTTAAATACAAAAGAAACATTAAATTTATAATATATCTTAGAACATTTGCACTAATTTAATCTCCCCTTCCAAAGAAACACGCAATATATCTGGAGATATAATGGTAAAATATGCAGGATCAATATCACATGCCTACTGTAGGCCTAACATTTGCATATTATTGCATCAACGACAAGTGAAAATGAAAATGGACAAATAGATTCCAAGATATCAAAACAAATATTCCTTTTGGATGTTTCTAGGACTCTAGATATACTTAACAACAAATAGAAATGAAACAACAAGCATAACTGGATGACTACTACATTCTTTGGAATTTTTCTAATTTTAAAGTTATGTAGTCAAAAATTTAATTTTTGAATTGAAAATTTTTATGCATGGTTGAGTGAATTATATTCTTAGAGCTAAAATGTGAAATGCTGCACCCCACTTCTCTGACAGTCGATGCGACTAAGAAGAAGAAATAGAAGAGCATAGTTGGTGATTGTGATCTCACAGAAAATTTCAGACTCACTTGACTTTCACAAGAGTTAAGTTATTATTTCACAGCTATTCCTGGACTTGCAACACGGGCTAATGAAGTTTAAGACGTCTTTATGTGGTCACAATGCTCCCCCCCTCCCACTAGCGGGCCATTCACTTTCCCTCTTCGGCGATAAAAAATATCAGAATTCACTGCTTCCTTTGACATTTTATTTAACAACTCCTCCCACTTTCCTCTATCTTGACTCAACTCTTTGAGTATTGCATAGTGCATACATATATTTTGAATGCCCTTGCACCAATCGCTACAAAATAAAAATGTGTTATAAATCCTTTCTGTCTAGTGGCTGATACGAAGTCGTGATATTAGTTGTACTTAAATAAATTATGCTTAGGCATGTTGGTTTCTGAAGGGACTGTGAATTCCACTGTAGTCAGCTGCTTTGTTTTAAGTGAAAAAGCAGTTGGGGGTCAGGACAAAGGGGCGTAACTGCTACCTCTGATGGGAAGTTACAGTGTCGGTTGAAGTGAGAATTTGCCAGTAATCAACCGATCTCAAATTTTATGTTGAAACTTGTTTATTGGATATTACCTTTTTATCCTTTACAAACATCACAGTTCCTTCAAAAATATGCTGGTTTTTCGTTGTTGCACAAGTCTAACAGCTTCTCTAACTATACATATCTGTAGGTGAATCTATCTTCATCTAATACCCATTTTTCAATTCAATTTCTAAACGTGTAACTGTTTAAATATTTATACCTAAATAAATTACAGATTAAAGGAATAATTTTCATTGTGTAATATTGTGTACACTACCTTGTAATAAAACAAAGGCAAAAACTTAAATGATGGTCAATAAACTTGACCACGTTTAAATTTCCAAGCAGCACTATGGCGGAATTCACAATCTATACATATGTAAAATGTAACGTCTCTCAGTTCTTTTGTCTGTTGATAAGCACATGAACTTCTGTTTGAATTTGTATGTACAGTAGTTTTCTTTCCTATGAAGTTATATTACCTGGTTAGGTTTTAGTGTATATTTGATTAAAATTGGTTCAGTAGTTCCTAAATTATAACAATATTTTACTGCAAGAGATTTGTCTGTGGTGATATTAACTAAACCAGAATTTTTGACATGTTTTCTTAATTTTTAGGGACAACATGTATTTCTTCAGTAACAAAGATGTTCCATGATTTCAACGCTAATTGCATTTAAAAACATTTTTCAAATCTTTGCAGTAATTCCTGAATTGTAACCATTTTTTCCAGCATCCATATTTTACACATTAAAAAAAAATATATATATTTGAGTGACAACATACATATTTTTAGTGTCAAAATTGGTATATGATTGAAAAAGTAATTGAAACTGAAAACTTTAAAAAATCGGTGCAGTATATCCCAACTTTAATAAAAAGTTTACAAGCGCTTTTATGAGGAAATCTATATTTTCGATATTTCAGCGACAACATGCATTTTATCAATAATAAAGTTGGATTAAAATTTAAACGTTATTTAGAGCGTTGAAAATCGTTTGAGGTTTCAAAGCTATAGATGGTTATAGTTTGAAAGACCGTACCCTCAGGGGCTCACTTTAGTGAGTAAAAGATTGGGAATCCTGAGGACCCTAGCTGGATTGACACCTTTTTGTGTGTAGTCTCTCTGTTTCATCTTTCTTTTCAGGTTTCTTTTGATCAACTCTTGTTCTTTTTGGACCCTGACATTATTAGAGTATTTGTGGGGTAGAGGTCTTTATTTTATATTCTATTCATCCTTTTTTTTTAATAAGGCGATGAATGACTAAGAGGTTTTTCACCTTTTAACGCAAGGAAAAAAAAAGTTGAGTGTAGAAACACATGGAATATCGGTTGGACATTTACAGAGCTACCCAAAAGGTCCACATAAAACTGAGATAAACAAAAGGAAAAAAAAGAAAAAAACGGTTTATTCTGTTCTTACATAATATTCATGTTTTTTTTTTAAAATATAGACTTTTGTAAATATATTTATTCAAAATCTTATCATAACTGTATGAAGACACTGTATTATATATATATAACATTATAACGATACTTATTTTTTGTTCCAGTGTTCGGAGTGTGATGCACAAGTACTTAGAGAAGAAGAACGAAGTCAATTTTGACAAAATATTTAATCAAGTATTAGGTAAGTAGGCTTTTTAGTAGTAATACATCTGTAACCTTCTATTCTTTTGTAATGTAATTGGGCGCTCACGAAAGTTACATCAAAGTTTTGAAATAACACATTTAGTCTAATATCATAGTATATTTTTACTTCTCAAAAAAAATTATTTTTACAGTAGTACCACATCTTGTTATCTTTATATTTATTATTCAATTGAATAAAAGAAAGGTTGACAAAAAAGTATAAAACTTAACGATCCAAATATTTTTTATATATACAATTATATTTTAGAGTACGTTATTCAATATTTTTTATTATTGTAATTAAAGGTTATGTATATAACCCTCTAAACCTAAATACATTAGTTTCTTGCATTCAAATCTTTAGATTTCACAATATCCTTCAACCCATTTTCTAGATAAAATTTTAAATACACTAAAACTGCTAGTTTAAATTCGCTGTATTTATGGAGTCTGTAACTGCCAGTGTTAAGTTTACACATGAAGCAAAAAATAAATCGCACAAACTTTCTCACTCATCTCAAAACCAAATAAAATGAACCAAAACTAATCATCACTAAAAATGTCAGTTCGTAAATTGTTTGTCGAAAAGATAAATTAAATAAACTATTGACATTGTCTTAAAAAATATTTTAATAAGGGCCTAAACTTGCTTTACATTTGCTATAGACAAATCTTCAGCGTAAATCGTATTTAATTAAAATCAAACTTTTAATAATGGCAATCAAGGTTTTTTGCCAATTAAAATTGAATTGTTTATTTTTTTACTTGCTATTTTTCATATAGATTTGGGTTAATAATTTTCACATTTCTCTAAAATTTGTACGAAGCCAATAGAACCGATTTTGAGAAATTATGTCTTTTATAACAGAACCACAACCAATTTTTTGTTTTTTTACGGATAATTTATGAAGTTATATTTTTGGAGAGATTTTGACTAATACGTCTTGCTCGTGACACTAGCAGATTTTGGGAAAATCCTAATTTTGTATTATTTCTTATGGCAGCTACATTGATGTTAATTGGTCCATGTGTTTGGGTTGTAAAGCGTTACACAGACGTTGGACTGACAGTCATTCTAAAAACCACTTTTTTCGACTGTCCTCAAAATAGCTTATCTGCAAAACATTCAGATTTTTTTAAACCCATCCTTATGTATATTTAAAATAAAAGAAAAAAAAATATATATATATTGTGTTTTTCTATAGAAAAGTTTATCCATTGATTTGGAGAATTTATTTAATACATACAATTTACATATTATTTTATAAGTTGGACGAACCTGTGGTTAAGTTGTATTAAGTTTAGTGTTGTGTGAAATTAGATATGTTGTTGTTACGAGTCCTGAGAGGACAGTTTTGTGAATCCTGTTGGAAATGTTCCAGTTGTTTGACTTACCTAATAGGTTTCATCTCAAGGAGGTATGAGTTTTTTATATCTACTTTCCCCCCCCAAAAAATATACTAATTTTAGGTTTTTCCTTATTTTGATCAAACGTCATATATCCAAGATATTGATATATGAAGTATAGTGCAAATTTGGTAATCACAAAAAATAATTTTTGAGATGCTGTATAGTGGCCACAAAAATTAAGATAGGAATATGAAATTTGGTATAGGGGATTATAGTGTCCTTATATATGGAACCCTATTGAAATTACAAAAAATCAAATTGAAAAAGTTGCTGATTTCAATTCTGCATAAAATGCTCCGCCATCTATATGATGCAAATATCAAAGTTATTGTCAAAGATATTTTGAACCCTGACCTCCTATAAAAATGTGATATTTGTATAGTTATATGATCAGTTAGGGCTGAGTCACCAACATGAGCATAAGGAGTGGAGGTTTCTTTATATATATAAATATACAGCTTTGAGGTCCAACAGGGCCGAATACTAATACAAGTGGAGACTATTTAATATATACATATCTACGAGGCCTGTTATGGCCCAGCTGATGTCAAGAAAGTAGTGATATCAACGATTACAAGGTTCAGTAAATCTGTGTAACAAGTATTTTAAACAAACTTGCCCTACTGGGTGAGATTTCATGATGTACATTTAAGTTAACTTTCATTCAAAGTTCAATTAACCATTATATTTAGAAGATCTGCTTTTATTAAATTGTATGCTGGGATTCGGTTTGACCATATTTGATCAAAATCGTTAGTGCCAATTTTGAAAAAAACACATTTTCCTTTTTTTTTCTTATAGCAGTTACTCCCAAATATTGAGTTATCAAAAAAATTTAAAGACACGTTCAGAGATATTTTCAAAATATACCCACATACAAAATTTTATTAAAATTGGTCCATGTGTTTTGAGATTGAGCACTACAGTAGACAAATGGACATCATTCTAAAAATCACTTAGACTCAGGGATCTCAAAACAGATATATCCATAAATAAATATTGAGCTTGACTTGTGAGATAATATTAGATGGAATAAAACTTGAACACAAGATCTCACAAAAATTACGTTTACTTAATCAAACACGTTTCAACGACAAAGTCGCCATCCTCAGTAATACATGAGCTACAATAACTATAACTGTGTTATAAATGAGTTATGTGTATATGAGTTATACCCTAGTTTAGTTATTGTACCTCATGTATGACTGAGGGTGGCGACTTTGTCGTTGAAACATGTTTGATGAAGTAAAAATAATTTTTGTGAGATCTTGTGTTCAAGTTTTATTCCATCAGATATATTCACAAAAACGTTATATAGTTTTTTTGATCCATTACATAACTTTTTCTATATATGTGAGAAGGTTTGGTTTTTTCTTGTTGTTTAAAAGTGAAAAACCTCGTGGACATCATCACTTTATAAAAAAAAGAGGAGTTCTAGCCCTTGATACTCTAAAAGCATCAGATCAATGTGATAAGAAAGATGAAAGAGAGGGATCTTAGCTAGGTTGTCTTGGGATTGGGACACTAGTACTCGTTATAAGTGAACTCTTAAGGGCTATGAAAAAGTAAAATTAACCATGAAAAAATAGCCTTAATGTATAGAAGTTCATTTTTTCCTTGTTTAGAGGCGAAAAACCTCTTGGTCATCATTAACTTATGAAAAAACAGAAAGGAAAAAAAATCCATGAAGTAAAGACTCCTAGCCCTCGAATACTCTAATAGCACCAGGGTCGGAATAGAACAAGTTAAGAGAGACCTGATATGAAATATGAAAGAGGGATCTAACCCAAGACTACATGAATAAAACTGTAGATTCAGCTTGTAACCATTCGGGATTGCCATGCCTCTACTCACTATAATGAGCCCCTAAGAGAATATAGAACTTCATATGCAAATAGGTTTACTATAAATTACTAGTTTATATTGAAACGCAAAAAAATTTGAATTTAGGATTTTGAAAACAAACATTGATCCAATGACACACAAATGTAGCATATCTGTGAGCAGAATTGTACCATCTATCACTGTCATGATTGAGAGAGAATGATGGAATTGTGAAAATAATGGAGAGAGTTTCCGACAGTTAAATACTACTACTTGACTGTCAACAATATTATAGTCTCCAACCCTTGTAAACACCCTAGTTCTTATTTGTGTTTCTTAGTTTGTTTCTTAGAGTTGAAGTACAGTTTAAAGAATATTATTAACAAATAACTTCAACTTTTACACATGGGTCAACAATTTATATCTGTTTTGAGCTCACCGAGTCAAAAAAGTGGTTTTTGAAATAAAATCTGTCTCTTTGAAAGCATGAATAATGTTATTGCTCATGTTGACAATACTACTAGAACATATTTTATGTTGACTAATAAAAAAATTGGATTACATAGACTGAGCGATATTATTAAACTTATTTTACATAACAATACAAGTTTAATATCCGTTTTGGATGTTAAGCATACAAATACTAAAATAAAACAAAAATCAATAATCAAAGAAAGAAGGGGTCGATTAACTTCCACCGACACAAACAGTTTATGAGGAAAATAATAACATGAAATAAAATAATCGATTCATTGCTTTAAAGAAAAGGAACGTTAGGTAAATAGCCCTACATCATTATCACAACAGATATAAAATCAACACATAGCCTACACAAAATTTGAAAAAAAAAAATGTATACAAAGAAGAAAAAACCATTTAATCAATGGATGATGTTAAATTACTACTCTAGTATCAGTATTTAGCAATAACTTTTTAATTTTTTTAAAAAACTTAGGCTATTAATATTTTCTGGCAATACATTAAAAAAATTCGGCGTCTACAAATACAATTTTTTGTAACTGTTAATTTGGCCTAGGCACATCTACAGTTTATTGTGTAATGTTCTCCTTCTGGATACAGAGTCTAACGACTGTCGTTATGTGCAGTGCTCTACAATTCAAATCAGTAGACTGATTTTAATCAAATGTTGTATGTGGGCATATTATGGACATTTTTCGTGTCTTTTTAAAATATCTTTGATATAACTTAAAATTTGGATGTAGCTGCAATAAGAAAAAAAAATCACAAAATTATGATTTTCTCTAACCATTTTGGTCAAATGTTCCACCAGTGTAGGTTCTATAGATCAAAACAAAACATATTTGGGACCATCTCTCTAAAAATGTCGGTTCGTGACTTATTTGTTAAAAAATTGAAAAATTAGCTGTGGAAAAAACAATTTAAAAAACACCGGTTATTGGTTTTGTTTAAATTTTAGTAAAATTAATGACCCAACCTGTGTGTAAATAAAAATATTATTTTTCTTAGAATAATTGCCAAAAATCAAAAATGATTTTTATTGTCATCATTTAAAGCTTGAGAATACAATTTATTCTGGGACCCTGATTATGACACTAGAGAAGCAAGTTTTTGTTCTTTTTTATATATAGCCTAAATATTTTTCAATTTTTATTTTCACTTTATTTACAACTAAAAAATTGACATTTTTTGGTAACAAATAGTTCTGGTTTGTTTTTATTTGATTTTGAGGCGAGTAAGAAAGAAACAGTGGTTGTTTTTAGTGCATAGGAATCCCACATTAGCATCAAGGTGCGGGCGGGTTTGGTGCCTTTCGAAGATATTTTAAGGATAGTTCATTTAGAGATTGAAGTAAACACCATTTCATGTTATAATTTAACGTTTAATGAGAAATACAAAGTAGAATTGATCATGAAGTAAAAATGTAGGGAAAAACATTAATTGTTTACACTGAACTATTTAAGCTGCCCAAATCCTTACAACATCATGAAGTATAACTTCGAAAGAATTTTTTTTCTGTTTTAATTTTTTACCTTCGTATGAATTCACAGACTTAATTATCCAGTAGATTCCTTACAATGCTATATTTACGTTTCTTCTAGCGTTTAGTTACTTTCCACATTTATTTGCTGTGAACTCTTGAAATTTTTTGAATGATTGACAGTATAATGGACACAGTTTTTGTTTATATTGAGAAAACCATTGTAGAATGTTCATTTTTTGCACATAATTGAACCCAGTGCAATTGTCACTTTAAACAAAAGAAATTATTTTTACATCATTTTTTGTTAATAAAATTGTGTTAGATTATTGAGGGTTTTGGTAAAAATGATTGCTTGGCTTTTCCAAAATGCGCCTGGAGTGACAAAACTCCATCTACTATTGCAGGGAGGGTATGTTGTCCACAGCCATATATGTTGAAGAAGAAGATGCCCAAGATGGTAAAGAAGAAATGAACTAGATGAGACACTTTCTCTTATCAATTAGCACTCAGTGAAAGCCTCGCTCTATTTCTTATCTTAAATGTATTCTCTATTCAATTAAGTCCTAATTAGATAGACATGTGTTTATATATGGAACCTGTCATGTAAACAGCCTTATGTAAATTGTGACTGTCTGTTTTAACTGCAGTTAACAAATAAATGTCATCATCTCTTAATACATTCTTTTTTTTTATATGTAGAGAATAAGATTGCAAATCATACACTTTGTTAATGTTTTAAAAAAATATGTTTATTTTAATTCTATCTGTTTTTTCAAATCAAATTCAATATAAAAATAAACAGTGTAAAAACATTGGACAAACTTTCTCACTTACTTATCTCCAAAACCATATAATAAAACAGTCATAAAATTGTCAATTTGGTCCTTGGTAATCAAAAAGTGAAAATAGGCCAAGAACACCATTAATGGAAAAAAAAAAAAATTAAAAAGGGCCCAACTTCTTTTGTTTGTCCTGCTACAAATTTGATTAAAATCACGGTGGTCAAGGTTTTGTTGTTGTTTTTTTGCCAATTATTCCTAATCTATAATATTTTTCATATTGCATCTCGGAAACAGGTTTGAGTCATTAATTTTCATTTTTAACTAAAATTTGAACGAAATAGGTATAACCAATTTTGAGAAATTACATATTTTGTAATAGCCTTTTTATTGATAATTCACGAATTGGCATATTTTGGAGAAATTTTGACCAATACGTTTTGTTTGGGTCTTTAAAGGTTACATTTGAGAAAAATTCGATTAAAATTGTTTTGAGTTTATTAAAGAAAATGGTAATTTTGTGTTTTTTTCCTTATGGCTACCCGCAAATTTTGAGTTGTCAAAAATGATAATTTTGCTCAAGTGTCGCCTCTAATGATCCAATTAAGATGTATGTAACTTAATTTTTTTTCAAAAATGGCGGTTCATGAGTTATTGGTAAAATGGCACAACCTGTATGCAAAATTGCAAGTAAATAAAATATTACTTCAAAACAGGAATAATTGGGGGGGGGGACCAAATTGAACCCAGACTGTCATCATTAAAAAGTTGCTTTTTACAAAACAACAATAAATATGTCGTTATTTAAAAAATACAGCCCTTTATTAAAATTTGTCAAAGACTGCATCCATTGTTTATTTTCACTTTTTTATTCACAACTACTGAATTGCTGAAGTGTTTGGTGACGATCAGTTGTGTTTCGTTTTTATTTGGTTTGGGTTTGGGCGAGTAAGAAAGTTTAAACACATTTTTTTTAAATTCACATAAAAAACTAAATAAATTCATATTTATTATTAATATAATTTACTCGGGATGTATACAAAATTTACAACAATAATTATAAACACTGTTTATTGGACAAGCGAAGCAAGATTAGGCCATTTTAGATACACATTTAATATACATTTTTAAAAAAAATACTACATCCATGTTTCATTTTGATTTTATGCTTGACAACTACCGAAATGACATTTTGATGACCATTTGTTTTGGTTTTTTTTTTGAAGATGGATGAGTAAGAAAGTTTGTCCAATGTTTTCGCATAATTTATTATGACAAAAATTGCTGAAACTGACAATTTTCGATGATAAAATGATGCAGTGTACATTCTAGAAATCCAATTTTAATATTTTGTGACTTTTTATGTGTGTTTTAATATTGTGTCTTTCTGTTTAGGTTATCTTCTATTTAAGGATTTCTGTGAAAACTTCTCCGAAGAACCAGTTCCTCAGCTTAGGTTCTACGAAGAAGTAAGTCTCTTCCTTAGTTTGAACATCGATATTTCAATTTTATTTTAAAAAAACCTGTTTGATTCTGATAAAAGAAATAATCTCTTTCTATTAACACCTTAGTATTCAAATGTTGTTCGCATGCAGTCTTCTTCCTAAATATAATTATGTTTTTTTATATTTTTAAACTGAGTTAAACTCGCGGCAATGAAACTATCATAAGTTATGGTGCCTAGAAAACATTTTGATAGTAATATTTTATAATATACTTGATGTCACATTCCAGAATGGTTAAATAAATAGCAGAAAATGAAGAATTAGGTTAACATGATTTTTTTATATTTTTTACTTTACCCAGTATACGATAGGGTAAGTTTGGTAATTATCAAAAATCTCAATAAAATCACTTGATCTACCAATACAATTTAACGTTTCCTACAAGGCCCAAGAAATCAATTTTTTGACATTACATTTAGAGATCTGCTTATATTACATTGTTAATAAGAATAAAAATTCCAATAGTAGGGTTCAAATAAAATGTGAATAAATAAGCTAAGCAGTTCAGTGCTAAAAAAAATGTCTGTATTAAAAATTCAGGATCCTATTGCACATATCTATATTACAATTATAATTTCAAGTCTCTTTCCTTTATAATCATATCATTGATTCTAATACATTATTTACTGTACTCTTAATATAGTGATATTCATAAACGTACAATCTTAAGTTAATGTATCAATGAAATATTGTAAGCCTTCAATCTGGAACCATCACAATAGATTATTGAATTTTAAATGAATTCCAAGTATTTATAAAGTTTTTTTCCACATGAGGTTTACTCACCTTCTTAATACTGAGCTATTACTTATCCTGTAACGTTAGCCTCCTTAGCGGGCCGTCTTCACCAAACAATTTGATTCGTCACATCACCTTGGCCATGTTTTCCCTAATGACAGAGGTCCAATCGTCAATTACTAACATTCTGGCAGCTCCGTGCCAACCTAGATTGTTGACATCTGACCATCGATCATTCCCTGCTAGGTCTGACCTCCCGGGAAACTCCATGCCAGGCCTGACCGACCTCGATTTCCTACCAACCTGGTTTATATACTCGGTCATTTGTGATGCGTTAGAAGGTTGCAAGCCAAGGAATTACCTAATGTTTTGTATTCTGTCGTAATAATTATTTATGCTTTGGTGTCTATGGAATGGGCTTAGAGTATTTGACTACTGACTTCTAAATTAACTTAAGGTTAATTTCCTAACAACATTGTATGATGAGACTGGCTAAGTACTTTTGAAAATATGCAATGGTTTAGAAGGTAGTACCTGTCAAAAGTTGTTAAACTTAGAATTTCCAGCCTTAGAACCAAAACTAAGATTCTAATGAAAAAAATCAAAAATCAAATCTCCTTTTTATTAGATAAATTGAATTATTACAGTTGTAATTTTTTGAAATAAATGTCTCTCTTTCTAATTTTACAAATTCTACTGAATTGGAAAGATTTATCTAATACGATTTTTTTTTTTCAAATTTGTTTATTAGAAATTTAATTTTGGCTTTGTGGCTAAAACATTCTTTAATTTCAAAACCTTTTAGAACCTTTACCTTATAAATGATTGGGTATTAAAAAAAGTACCAAGCAATAAATAATCTTAATAAAAAAGGTTTTTATTTGAAAATTTGTTATTTTACATCCCTTATGACAAGCTTGTCATTTCGGTTACATTCAAATTTTAAGTTATCAAAAAAATGAGGGGGAAAACAGAAATTTGATAAAAATCTGTTTACTTGTTTGGATCGCAGAGAGCTTAACAGACAACATGCTGACATCATTCCTAAAACAATTTTCGTACTCAAGGCAGCTCAAAACAGATTATTTTTTTGACCCTCATATAACTTTTTTTCTTTTATCAGAAAGTTAAAGAATTATTATCATTTCACATATATGCAGTATATAGAGAAAATTATGTGATGAGTAAAAAAAAATCCGTCGAGTTTTTTGCGGATATATCCATTTTGATATCTCTTGAGACCGAACAAGTGGTTTTTGGAGTGATGTCAGTTTTGTGTTTGTCGTGTGTACAGTGCTCTACAGTTTAAACATAATCAAATTTGATACCATATCCCGGGACTTATTTTCCCTCCATTTGGTTGATAACTCAAAATTTGGGGGTTGTTGTCATAAGAACACAAAATTACGATATTCTTAAAATCGACTACATAGAATTTAATGAAGTTTAGCCTCTAAGTGTACAAATCATATTGGTCACCATCCCTCTAAAAATACTGGTTCGTGAGTTATCATTAAAAACCAAAAACATCGCCCAAGGAATGTTATAAAATACGTAATTTCTCAAAATCAGCAAATTTGAATGACATATGAAGATGAGCAACCCACTTGTAAAATCGGAAGTTGATAAATATTACAGTTAAGACAGGAAAAATTGGCAAAAAAGTACCTTGACAGCCGTCATCAATAGCTCTATTTTAATCAAAGTACCTAGTTGACCGAGCTTTGCTCTGGACAAATCATTACATACCATAATCAAGTACATATATTTAGTTTTCTTTAGACTTATGTAGTTTTTTTCAAGAACAATGGAATGTTATCAAAGGAAAGTTATAATAAATTATCAATGATGTTTAACCTCAAAACAAATCATGTAACTATATTAATTATGTAACTGTCTCCAAATGACAACCAAACATGTTTACCGTAAAGAAGCTTAGTTAGTTTTATCAAATTACTATAATCACAAACACGATGCGATTGTACATATTTACCAATTTTTAAAACCATCATGACTATTAGATAGAGGTTGTATGGTAATATTTAGTTTATTCATCAGTTATCTAAAAATAAACAACAATTGGGTTTGTATGATCCCCTTTGTTGTTGGCTGTTAACATTTTGTTAATTAAAAGAAAATTGTAAGTTTTTCTTTTAGATTACAGTCTTTGAAATATTTTTTTTTTTTAAACACTTAATGAATAATTAACCCTTTGAGTGCCACAAGAAAATTTTCATAACTGGAAAATTCGGTAACACATCTAAAATGCACAGACTCACCCAAAAATGCCACAGGTATAAATGGTTTTTTGGAGAACTTTGTTATAATTGACACAGATTAAATTGTATACAAGATATCTTAACAAATTTAGTGTCAAAATGTTCAGTGTTACCTAGGCTACAATTATATTTGTAAATAAGTTGGATTCTATATGTAAAAAAAAATTATTTATTAAAAACCAAACTTTAGATAATTTAGAAAAAAAAAATTTACATTTTTTTTTTTTTTTACCTCACAAACCAAAAATATTTTATATATGGGAAGTGTGCTATTTTCTATCTATATACTGTTTTCTATAAGTGACCAAATTTTTAAATTATTTGGTTGAAAACCAAACTCAAACAAAAAACTTTTATCTCAGAACTAACCTATCCCAACCTATCCTAGGCCTATTTTGTTTACCTGATGTACTAGGTTAATCTAAGTTTAAATCAATATCACTATCACTAAACTGATTGTCACTATCACTTTCTGGTTGATATAACGGGTCTAGATCACTGTCATCCCCAAATAAATGTAACAAATCATCTTCAGAGGCTAAAGAGTCATCGTCTGAATAACCTAAAAGTAATCTGTCTACTTCGCTACCTCTTAGATTTTCTTCCGCCATTTCAAAGCAATATATTATCCAAAATACTACTTTAAACTTGTAATAACTAAAATAATAACCTTCAACAAACAAATAATAAAATAACACAAACAACAAACTTAAAAAAAAACTGATGACTGTAGCGAGAAAATAATATCAACACACAATAATATCAGTACACTTCTAACCTGCAAGTGAAAATGACAACAGCTGATTTTGTGCATCAGTAATTGTTGTCATCTGTTTAGTTAGCTAAAACAAAATTTTTTCCACCACTGAATATCACTGGATATACCACAAAGTATTTTAAAACACCGAAATACTATATAGCAGATTACAAATAAATTAATTAAACTACGAAATACGCAGTGGCGATGGATCGTCACCGTGGCATTTCTCGCACGGAAAAATGGTGACAATAGATCGTCACCGTGGCACTTCTCGCACGAAAAAATGGTGACGATAGATTGTCACCGTGGCACCCAAAGGGTTAAACTTTATTTAACCAATATAGTAGTGAAAAGGAATAAACATAAGAGCGGTCTTGTGCTGTTGTAAACACTCATCTGTATCTTGATTATTAAATATTTCATTTCTCAGAGATTCAAATATTTTATCTGTTAATATGTATAGGTCTACATTGTTGTTAATTATTACAGCTGATTCTTGCACCAACACTGAAAATCTTCTATCAGCTGTGTAATAGACAAATTTCATTTTTTTGGTACACCATTAATTATAGCCCTTTAATGAATTTTCCCAAACAGGGATCTTCACAAATAGATTTCTAGTACCCGTAAACATATAAAGATGTAATTTCATGAAAATTGTTAAAGCCGTTTTTTGAGAACATGATTACAAATATATATATACAAACTTTGCTTGTTTAATATTACGAGTATATTGGTACAATTTACGCTGAGGACGTGTTTATGATACAAGTGGAGTAAGTTCTTCCGTGGTTCATTTTTACTTTTTTATTGACAATTAGTTTTTGTTCATTTTTATTTTTAGGATGGGTGAGTGAGAAAGTTTGTGCATTATTTTTGCAGAAGTAATGTTAACATTATAAAATATATTAAAGGAAATAAAAACACAAAGCAATGCACTTTATAACACAAGATAGGCCCATACAGACACTACAAAGTTGGAAGTTTTATGTAGTGTGAAGAGCTATTACTGTAGACAGGGATATAAAATAGACCTATAAGAAAATTGAATTGAAAATGATAAGCCCTTGTGAAGAGATGAGAAGAGAATACAGATATCAGCCTGAGGGACATAAAACTGCTCTCTTCCAATCCCACATTAGAGAACAAATAGTCTTTTTATACCTATACCTGACATGCATCACTTTTCTTACGTATTTTATAAGACTATCATAAATTCTGCTTGACGTTATTGCGTATTGTTTTACAATAATTCTGGTTTTATTCATTGTAACGCTAAGACAGATTTTTTATTTTTTGTTTGTCGAGAAAAAATACAATATAATAAGAGACGCAAAAACATTGCACAAATTTTCTCAATTACTTATTCCCAAAAATCTCAGTTGTCAGTCAAAAAGTGAAAATGAACCAATTAACATTTAATTATTTAAATAAGGCTTAAACCTGCTTTACTTGTGCCAAAATACGTCCTTAGTATTCAGTTTTTTAATCAAATTGTATTTAATTAAAATCGAGTTTTTAATGACGGCAGTCAAGGTTCTGTTTAGTTTTTTTGCCGTTTATTCCTGAATATTTTTTTAGTTGCGATTTTTCATGTGGGTTTGGATCTAATTATAGTCTAGTCACATTTCATTAAAATTTAATGAAATCAGTAGAACTGATTTTGAGAAATTGTGACTTTTATAAGAGTCTTATGGCGGATATTTTTTTACCGTTAACTCCCAAACCGGCATTTTTGGAGAGATACCGACTGATACATTTTGTTTGGGTTCTTAGAAGTTACACTTGAACAAAATTTGATCAAAATCGATAGTTACACATCACATACACAAAATATCTTTCACTTTGACGATAAGTGTAATTTACAAAATTGTATCTTATTGTTTTAAAAATATCTACTATGAAAAAATTAGTTCTGAAAAAATTTGTTCACTCTTAAATTGTGAAGAAAAAGAGATAGATGATTGTGAAGTTGATATCTATAGTCAAAGTTTGCAATAATTAGCTGTACTTATAGATATTATTGATGAATTTTAATGAAACTCTTAAGTAAGATGTTTCTTTTAAATACTAACAACTATGCCAAATGCATTTTTCGACTAAAATTTTATTTTTTAGAAATAAGTCGGAAGGACACAGACATGAATTTTCTTTTAAATTGTGGATTTTTTTTTTCAAGTACTCTGATGATATGAATTTCAACAATTATAAATAAAATAATAAAAATAAAAAAAAACCTCATCTTATACAAAAATAAAATTAATTGTAAATAATCATATTTCAAACCATATGATCTGTTAACATAAAATAATTCATAACCATAATAATTTAAATTTGTAAATATATAATGTGACATGTGATAAAAGGAAAGTGACAAAGTGAATAATAATATCAGCAAAAAGCAAAACGTTGTAAATGGAAGGAGTAAAAAAAAAAAAAAAACGCTTTTTTTATTAATAATAATTACTGGCAGACTGTTTTTTTTTTTTTTTTTTTTTTTTTTTTTTTTTTTTTTTTTTTTTTTTTTTTTAAATTTGACCATTAATCAATATCTGAGGAAAAAAACAAGAAATGATTTAAATTTCAACTGCATAACAAATGATAAGTATGCATATCTGCAAATGTGATAATATACATCATTTGGTGAGCTACAACAAATAAATCAATTTACATTAAACCCACAATTATTATCAACATAAGGTGTTCAGCCATTTAACTTCAAAAGTCACATATAACTTGTAATACAAAAAAAAAAAGTGTTGAATTAATAATAAACCCATCCATTAATTAATTATTTAGAATTTCAAAAATGGATCCAAATTATATTCAATTCATAATCACTACATTCACAAATTAATCATCTGTTTAGTTTAGGTGTGTTAATTGTTTTAGTTAATAAGAAATTCATTCTAAGATTCTTTAAATTTTTTGTAATATGAGGAATTAATTTGTACTAGAAATAAAAAGAAACATAATTTATATTGTGATAAATTAATTAATAATATTTCGTAAAGGAAAAGAAAGGGCCAGCCGGCAGGAAAAAAAAATAAAAAAATTAATGTAATTAATAAATACTAATAATATTGTTCAAAATGAATTTATTTATTTCACCAATATTGATTGTCCAGTACGTTACGTTGTGATTTAAAAGTAGAGAAAAGTTGAAACAATGTAAGTAATTTTATAGTAAGTTATTAAGAAAACATGAGGATCGGTTCAGGGCGTTGTGTAGGCCCATTGATTCGAGTGGAGGGGATAACTAGATCGAGTTAGACGTGGCGTTGAAGAAAGACTTTCATTTTCCCTCGTAGTTTTTTTAAAGACAAAAACCTCTCGGTCAACATATCTTTAAAAAAATGAAAGGATCATAAAATAGAGACTCTTAGTCCTCAAGTACTCTAATAGCGTCAGGGTCTGAACAAGTGTTGGTAAGGAGAGATCAGATAAAAGATGAAACAGAGGGCTTTACTTAAGGCTACATGGAAAAAAAAAAGTAGATCCAGCTAGGGTCTCCTCGGCTTGCCACGCCCATATTCACGCCGAGTCCTGAGTGTACAAAACTTAAATAATTTCGAACATATCATGGGTAAAGTTTATTTTTGATTTTAGTCATAATGAATTTAATATACAAAGGTGTAATGTGATAATGATTTGAAGAAGTTTATTAGCAAAACATTTCAGAATATCAGAAGTGGGTTTTTAGCTGATTTTATTTAATCAGTATACGAAGTTTAACATAAATGTGGTAATCGAAAAAAAAATTTACTTCCGTTTTTTAAATTATCATCACATTTAATGACCTCAGGAAGCCGAAAAAGTGATTTTCAACTTATCATCCACCGGTCGTTAATATGTAAGCACATGAGCGGCTACAACATTTAAGATAGAAATTTTATATAGGGGATTATATTGCGCTCATATGAAACACTATTCATATTTAAATTCAAATATATATGGCGGATATTAAAAAAAAAAAAATTCATATCTTGTGTGTTTTCAACTGATATTTGGAAATTTAAATATTATATGGTGCTAACCTCATCTTTCTAAAATGACAAATAGTGAAGTCATAGTAAAAAAGTAATTTCAAACCTCGACACAAGGATTACAATTGGAGGCTTATTTACAGCTTCGACGTCCATTAGAGCTGAGACAGTGACACGAGCGAAACGATGGGGACTGTTTAATATATACTCATCTATGAGGCCTAGCCAACAATTATGAGTTTCAGAAAACCTGTATAAAAACAGTTTTGAAGAAACTTACCCTACTGGATAAAAGAACCCTTAAATCTACCAATACAATTTAACATTTCCTACAAGTCCTAACATGTGGGCATTACATTTAAAGGATTTTTGTTTGTATTATTTTGTATGATGGGACTGGATAAGTACCTTGACAGCACTAAGAGCCTTGTTTGTGTTGTTATATATATTTCTCATTTTTTTATTTGAGTTGTACCAAATTTATTAATATTTATTCATCAATTGTGTAACAAGTGAACAACTAGAAAAATGATTTATCAAAGTGGAAAAAATATAAAATTGTTTTAAAAAACTATTTTCGTTAAACTCAATAACTCTGGAAGACAACTCCACTCTTCTATTTGAGTCATCTTCTCAGGAATGTATTTTGCAATTCTTTGTAGATTTTAAAAGAAACCTGTCTTATACATTGAGATTCGGTTGTTGATCATATGAAATGTGCCACACATAGAGGTAGTTGGGAATAGAGGAAGTTTTATTATGAGTAAAAATATTTATGTTAATTTTTTGTTGATATATCTGTTTTGATATCCCCTGAGTAAAGAAAAAATGTTTTTTGGAATGATGTCTGTCATACGTCATACGTGCAGTGCAGTATAGCCCAAACGTGTGGACTGATTTTAATCAAATGTGATAAGTCAACATATTTAGGCCATATCACAGGACATATTTTTTCAGTTTTTCAATAACTAATAATTTGGGAATAATTACCATAAGAACACAAAATTATGATATTTTAAAAATCGGTTCTAATTATTGTGATCAAACTTTGTTCATGTGTAGCCTTCTAAGGGCCCAAACAAAAAATTGGTAAAAATCAAATTATTGGCTATGGGACTGTTATATAATAAGCAATTTCTCAAAAACGGCCTAATTGATACAATTAGTTAAAATTTAAATGTTGATTAATAACCCAACTCGTGTGCAAAATTGTAAGTTAAAAGAAATTATTGTTCATGAACAATTAGCAGAAAACAAAAATTAACCTCTAGTTCATAGTTCATTTTCACTTTTATTTATTTATTTAGTTTTGGAGATGGATGAACAAGAAATTTTGTGCAATGATTTTACACCACTTATTTGGTCTGGATATTGATCATATATATTTCTGATTGTCTGATTGATTCCAGGTCGAATTAAGAAGGACAAACACCAGGCGTTACATATCACTGTCTGTACCATTGAATAAACCTTGATGCAATAGTTACAAATAGAAATTACAATGAATACTGAAATGTTTAAAATACAACGAAGTAAATAAACTGTGCAAAAACATTGCACAAATTTTTTCACTCGCCCATCTCCAAAAACAAATAAATCCCAACCAAAACTATTTATGACCATAAATGTCTGTTTGGTAGTCGTCAGTAAAAAAGTAAAATGAACCAATTGAAAATAAAAATTTTAATAATCGCAAAAATTTTGTTTGTGCTTTAAATACGTTTTCTGTGCAAATTTTATTTTAATGATTGTGATATGGTTCATTTTTTTTTTTTTTTTTAATTGTTCCTAAAGTATAGTATTTTTTATGCGCAATTTTGCACGTTTCACTAAAATTTTAACAAAATTGTGGTTTCCTGATCACATGTTGTTTTCATCTTTGATGAACATGAAACATGAAACAACAACATGTTTTTTTTCAAACAAAATCTTTTTAGTTTTTGACCGCTCAGGGTTTGTCCTGGGTGTTTTTTCATTAGGTTTAGTTTCTAAACATAGGCCTAGACATCTAGGCGTGTGTTCTATCTGTATGTTTTAGTTTGTCAGTTAGGCACTTGATAACGGGGAGTTGATTTATACTCTCGAAACGTCGTGCATTGTTTCTTATACACAAATGATGGCAAATGTCCGAACAAACAAATATTCCATCATTAAGTAATAATTTTACAAATAGAAAATTGTAAAGTCGATTTTTTATAAATTACTTCTTTTATAACATCCTCATGACCAATATGTTTTTTTTTTTTACCGATAACTCAAGTACTGGCATTTTTTGAGAGAAATCAACTAACATGATTTGTTCGAGTCCATGGTGACTATGTTAGAGTCCCTTTTTGCATTTTTGATATGGTAGATTATCGGGAAAAAATGTAAAAAAAAAAAACCGAAATATGGACAAAACATTCCTACATACCAAATTGGATTAAAATTAGTCCACACGTTACACACTCAACAGATGCTTGACAGAAAAACATTATTCTAAAAACCACTTTTTTTTTTACTCAGAGGAGCTTGACTCAGATACTCGCAAAAAACTCTATTTTTTATGCATTCTTTTTATTATTTTTTTCCCATATAATAGAAGGTATTATGATGGAAAGAAAAAAATGTTAAAAACTTTTGTAGATATGTCCAAGAAAGTCAGGATTTTACCACAGCATCTGTCTGTTCACTCAGCTGTATCTCAAAGTGATTGGAACAAAACAACCATTGAATTTATATCTAAAAAGAAGTCCTATAACATAAGATTAATTGAGGCTCAATATGTGGGTTGAATAGTTGTAGTTTTGTGGATTCAGGTTCAGAATGCGCTAGTGTGAGAGGAGCTGGAGCTTACAATATGGTATGCTGTACTTGAAGTTACCAGAAGTGTGCCGTTTGATGGCAGCACTTGAACTTCTAATTTTTGAAGTTTAAACCATATTATGGAGATGAGCAGTCTATTTAGTATGTAAAATCAATGGAACATCTTCATACATTCAGTATGTGGTTGTGTCTATCCCCCCGTCCTGACTACATGTCTTGATTTGTCTTCATGAGGGTCGGTTTCAATCCCATCAACGGTTTTAACAAATTTTAGTGATGATAATTCTCGTCTTAAAGCTAGAATTACGGCAACAACAACTCTGAGCTGAAAACTCATCCACCCTATGAAAAGTATCTAGCATGTATAGGCCACAACAGGCTGTTGCACTACGGATTTATTAATAAAAAATAACAATATATTTTGGCCCATTAAAAACAAGTTGATGGGCACTATCTAGGTTACCTAGCCTTATCATAAATTGTAATACAAGTAGATCCTCTAATTGCAATGCCATAACTTGGTTTCTTCGTACGCCTTGTATTAAATATTAATTTGTGTTTATTGATTGATCAAAGGGTCTTGAACAGTGTAGGGTAAGTTTGTTTAAAACTGTTGTTACACAGGTTTCCTGAACCTCGTAATTGTGAATATCACCACTTCTTTACTTTAGTTTGACTTTAACGGACCTCTTAAATGTATATATATATATATTAAGCAGTCTTCACTCGTTTTGATTGTGTCAGTGTCTTGATTCCTTGGGCCTCGTAGCTTTCTTTGAAGATCCTTCTGTAATGCTCATGTCGATCACTCGGCTCTGCCAGATTTCATAACTATATAAATATTATTACATTCTTGGGAAGTGAGGATTAGAAATTTCATTTTAAATTATTTCACTATTTGACACTGTAGAGAGTTGGTAATGCTGAAATTAAATCTACACGTTTAGTTTAATTTAGTGTACCGGTATTACAAATTAAATAATGTGAGACATGAACAAATAACTGTTTAAAGTAGCTTGCATTTTGACATTTTAAATTCAATTTTTCTGATTTTCAATAGAGTTCTATATAAGCACAATAGAGTTTTAATATCCTATACCATATATCTTGTTATTTTCTTAATTTTTGTGGTCACTACCGTGCTTATGTACAGATGATAATAATAACAGTGTGCCAAAAATAACCTTTTCAGTGTACTTAGATTATGAAATATGCAGATCAGTCAAAAAGCGGAGGTCGTAATATTTTACGATTACCAAACTTCCTGTAATACATATTCTGGATAAGTAAAAACATATTTTCGCCCATTACAAATATTATGGGTCATTTTAAAAGAAAGTTACAGTCCATTAGTAAATTACAAAGTAATAAAATAAATCCTTACTTTTGGGTTTGAGTAATAAACCTTCACATTTCACAAAGATGTGATTGAAATATCTTGGACCAAATTTGTGAAATATTCAGTGTTTTATAATTCATTTTTCAGTTTTGGACTGTTAACTCCTAACACATTTTTCAGGGATATGTTTACATTATGAGTGAAATAAATGAAACGTAGTAAGTTGTCTTTATTCGGCCGAGTATTGATTTAGTTTTTCTGGATGCCTGAGATTTTTCTCATAATTTGTGCGAATAAAGATATAAAACACAAACTATTTCTCTAAAGTTGAGATATGTCACCTCTTAGATAATGTTGGGAAATGTGAGGTGTGACTTCACTGGATTCCTGTTCAATGCATGGAAATGAAGCGGCGTATGCTGTAGCCAGGATTGTTTCGAGGAAGGGCCCTACCTCATGGAGTTCCGCGGTCTTTGGAAAACTGTTAAAGGAGATATGAGGTATTGAAGGGAGAGTGGATTGAGAGATGAAAGAGTGGGATGACAATGCCATTTATTCAGTCTTCCGAAACTTTATAAAGATATCTCTTACCCTACATCAAGAATGAGAATTGGGTATATTCTCACAGAGGCATACTTATTTAGTTTAAGATATGCATCATAGAAGAAGAAGAAGAAACCATATTATACATAAGCCTAAAGTGTACGAGCATAAATGCTACTAGAACAAGCTTAAGAAAAGACTGAAAGAGAATCAGGATTTGGGCATTATGTCCGGTGGTAATAAGTTGTGAAAGACAAGTTAGGAAACATATTAATAACACTGTTGTTAGCATCACCTAAGGTCAGAGGCACGTACCAAGAAGTAAGTGTGAATAAAGTTTGAATAATTGCTTCAAAATGGAGTTGATACCCAGATTTCTGTGAGTCTGGGATTGAACTTTTTGTTCACTCGCATAATAGCAATGTACATGCAAGTTCGTAATCCAAAAGTTTATGCAGAAAGAAAGCAGATAGTCAGAAAAGGCTTTTACGATTCAACAATGATTTTTACTTGATTCTTGACACTAGAGTTCCTGCCAAATAATAATTAAATATGTGGAGGCTCTCTTTTCCTCTCCAAAAAATAAAATATCTATTAAGGTTTATTGGTTTCCAAATTGGAGTTGCTCAAGATTTTTATGTCCACCATTTAACAGTGTACATAACATTTGATGAATGTAACAATAGAGAAAGTTTCGAACTGGGTCTATTTTCCTAATACATTGAGAGAATTAAGCGAAACTGTTATCTCACTTTCAGATGCTTATGCAACCTCTAGATTGTATACATTGAAATTAAGGAGTCCTCTCTCTATTTGGTGATGAATAAGTTAATCGTAAGATATGTTCAAACATAAACGTACAGGTTACATTTGATGGTAGTGAAAACTTTAATAACTTAAGTGAAAAATGGCCTGGTACTGTCTGTGAAGCCTTGATATAGATGCGTCAGAGAAACCATTACGTGGTTTGATGGTCACTATGGTTGATTACATCTTTCAATTCAAGCCTGCATGCAGTGAATAGTAATGTGATTTTAACCTAATTCATCTAGAGGAAGGTATTATGTCTCAACACAACAGGAAAATGAATAACTACTCATTGATTTCAACGATAGTAAAATACTAACATTAGCAAATAATCAAGTTTTCGCAGATTATAATCAAATCCAGTCTAAATGTTTATAGGTTTCAAAGTGAGTAATTATTCTCATTGCCAAATACCAAGTTTTCCCAGATTCTACTCAAATTCAGTAAGTATTTACTCCATGGTTTGAACATTTGTTTATTCATTCAATTTTTTAGTAAATGCTCCAATCACTGAGTAACTACTTGGACTATTTACTCAATGGTTGGAGCATTTTGTCAAAACTAAGTGAATAAACAAATGTTCAAACCATGTAGTAAATACTTACTGGATTTGAGTAGAATCTGGGAAAACTTGGTATTTGGCAATGAAAATAATTACTCACTTTGAAACCTATAAACAGTTACTTGAGTGACATCATTGTTTCCTTCTACTCTAGAGTGAATTAAGTTAAAGTTGCACTGTTTGTTCATTGTGAGCAGGCTTGAAAGGCGTAATGAACCATTGTGAAATGTTATAACCTGGAATTTCTTAGTAAGTAGCCAGCAGCATCAAACCACGAATTAGTGTATCTACTGGACTTTATACCTTATGATTTACATATTTGTCACCATATAGAGAAGGCTTCTTAATGAAATGTGTGTGCAGTTTAGAGTTCTCGCATTCAATAGCAAGTTTGTCATAACATTTTTGCTATATTTAATTCTTTCAATGTATTAGGTAAGTGAATACAATTCAGAGCTTTCTCATAATTAAGCGTTTGGTCACTGTTAAACAGTGGACACTTTACATCTTGTGCAATTCCGTTTTGGAAACCTGGATCACCAGCAAACCTTATAAATATTTTCATAATGCTTGGGGAAAATAGAGCGCCTTGTACGTGTTTTATTACAATCAGGCGCAACTTTTGTGTCAAAAAATCAATGCTTTTATTATTGAATCGTAAAAGCTCTTTATGACTTATTTAACTGACTTTCACATTACAAACATTTGGGTACATGGCCATTAAGCGAGCTAACCAAAGTATCCTTCACACACAGAAATCTGAGTATTAACTCTATCTTTAAACAGTTACTCTATTTTATTCACACAGATTATGAGCAAAATCTCAGACATTTGTAAAAAAGTCTTTCTTCACTTGTAATAGAATATTTGTTTAAAAATCGCTTATGATGAGTAAGTACTGTACTCAGTTTTATTTACTTCATGCATTGTTATTTACTTTACCTTATGTTTTTATTTGTTCAAGTCTTTGGCTCTGCTTAATGGTTGTTTGAAGAAGTTAAGTTTATACATTGTTTATTTTGAATATTATATACCATCATTTTAAAACTATAATTTTACCAATCTACAGCTGTTTACACATGGATGTTACTGTATTATAGTTTTTGTGTAGCCTATCTTGAGTGTTCCATTGGTTGATTTAGTGGGTAGTCATTATACTTTTTTACATATACGTAATATAGAGACAGTTATATGATTGGTGAAACAATCAATGTCACACATAAGTTAAAAAAAGTGATTTTTGGAAATCTGTCTGTCTATTGTAGATTTACTACTCTACTGCTCAAACATGTCAACCAAATTTGGTATATGAGCATATTTAATTTTTTCCGTCTCTTCTCATAATTCACAATCTAAGAACTCAAATATAATGTATTGGTCGCCATCTCTCCAAAATACCAGTTCATGAGTTATCGGTAAAAAAAACAAGGAAATAAGGGATTGTTATAAAAATGTAATTTCTCAAAATTGTCTCAGGAATAAAAAGTAAAAAAAAAGAAAAAAAAAGAAAAGATAAACAAGAATAACTTTCACTGCTGTCTTTAAAGCTCGATTTTAATCAAATAAGATTTATTCTGATGAGTTTATGCCAAGTTTACGATACAAGCGCATATCCCCTTTTCTTTCCCCTCCATGTCGTTCAAAGCCGAAAGAACTCTCAGTCATCAATGCATTTATAAAAAAAGGAAGAAAAGAACATAAAATGACTCCTAGCCCTCGAATATAGCATCAGGGTTGGAAGAGACCAAGATTGAGCCAGAGATGCCTGACAGGAAAGTTAAAAGAGAGGGATCCAAAATATAAATAAAAGGTGTAATATATGTAGGATGCCTTAGGATTACCTGTACTGAGTATAGTGAGCCATTGAGCGATTATATCCTATCTGAGTATATTTTGTATGACAGCTTCCATGGATGATCTACAGTTTTTGACTGACAACTACTACATTTAAATTTTTGGTGACGATATGTTCTGGTTGGGATACTTTTGGTGTTGAGGATGGGTGAGAAAGTTTGTGCATTGTTTTTGCAGCGTGTGTTTTATGAAGTAAAAAAATATCTGTTAATTTTAAAAATCAGTTTCCCTCTTGGGGGTTCACTTATAATGAGTATGAAAATCCCTACGGAACCTACCTAGCTGGTTTTACACCTTTTTCCATGTAGCCTTGGGTTAGATTCATCTCTTTCATCTTTCTTATCAGGTCTCTCTTGACAAAGTATTCTTCTCTTCTGACCCTGACACTATTAAAACATTTGAGGACAAGAGAGTCTTTTTGTATAGTTTTTCCTTCCTTCCTCTATTTATAAGGTTCTGATGACCGAGAGGTTTTTCACTTTTAAACATCAAAGGGAAAAAAGGTTTCCCTAACTCTTAATAAGTTATAAATATTTAAAAAAACATATTTTCTGTTTCCTAAAATAAAATCTTTATGTCTCTAAAGTACTAGGAGTGTCGACTATTTAAAATGAGTGATAAACATTGTGGTTCAGCTTCATGCTGGGAATGTATAGTTTTTGGTTTGTGGCCAGAACAGCTGTCTCATTATAGTGCTGTAATTGACAAGTTAAACATTCATGGCAATGTAAACACAACTGTTATGTGTATTTATGCTAGTTTATTTCTTGAATCTATGCTCATGTTTGATACATTACTTATGCAATTTGTGTGGTAACTTGGGGGTTACTATACGATCGCTTTTTCCCCTGTTGATGTCCACTTTTTAACCAAAGTATTCTTGTCCAGTAAAATAATAAAAATATACATGATTTTCCCTGTCAGTCAATTTTTAATAATTTTAAATTTTATTCCCAGTGTCAGATTTTATCTTTTTTTGTTGTATTAAAGGCAAAAAACCTCTAACTCATCATCGTTTTATAAAAAAATGTAAAATAAAGATTTCCAACTAGATTTTATCGAAATTGACAAGAACATACTATAGTGAGTCTGTAAGAGTCATTTCAGCAGGTGAAATAATATACAGGTTGATCAACTCAAGAAGGCTACTATTAGAATCTCTAAAAACTATAAGACATACAAAAAACTTTAAATGCGGAACTTTCTGTACTTTTTATGGGATATGAAAATATGCTAACCAAATTTCGAAAAATCACTATTTCCCAATAGTGACCAATGTAATTTTAAACAATAAAAATACCTTGATTTTGTTGTGTTTTTAGATAGAAAATGTAATTTTAAGACTTTTTTATTCTTAACCATTTTTTGTATAAACCCAATTGTTCAGAAACTTTTTTTTTCTTTTTTTCTTTTTTTTTTTTTCTTTTTTCTTTTTTTTTTTTTTCTTTTCAATGTGGGTAAAAATAATTTCCTACAGAGTTTAAGGCAGACAGGCCAAATGTAAATAGTATATTTAAAAAAAAGTATATTTTACCTCTAGGTCGTCCTTTAAAACGGATGTATTGAGTTTGATCAGTCTTGAACTAACAGTATTTGAATACAGTGAAGTTAAAATAATTATTATGTGCTGTTAAAAATAACAGAAATAAGAAAAAAAATGTTTTCCCTTGTTGTTTCAAACCAAGAAACCATTTGGTCATCATCGACTATAAAACAGGAAGAAGAGAATAAAATAAAGACACCCCCCTCAACCCTCAACCCTCAAGGGTCAGAAAAAAACAAGAGTTAGTCAAGCGAGACCTGTTGAGGAAGATGAAAGAGAGGGATCTAACCCAATGCTACAGGGAAGAAGTTATAGATCCAACTAGGTTCTCTCAAGATTGTCCAACCTGTACTGACTAAACTGAGCCACTTAGAATCTTCTATATCCTACCATGAAACAATAGTACATCATGCTTGAAATTAACAGTTAAAGTAATGATAAAAATAACAGAAATATGTTAGGAGATATGGAAAGGTTAAACAAATAGCCTCTCTGTCGAAATTATAATTTTACTCCATTGAAGATAAAACAAAATTATTAAAAGTACCCACTAAAAATCAACTAAATACTAAATAGGTCGTAGATTCTAGACAATTGTGTTTATAAGAAAGCCTTAAATTTATTATATTGTATTAAAAAACACCATAGTATTGGTATTAAAAAAAAAAAGTTGATTGCCATATTAGAAAATGGTTATGTTAGGATACCATGAAAACTAGGGGTTTCTATAAAATGTAATTGGAAAATGGTGGACATTTCCATAGTTTGCATAGTGGGTTTTTAAATTCTATGAACACGTAATGAAGGTCTTCCTTTTAATGTTTTTCATTCAATCAATAGTTTATGAGATACTAATAATTCCACGATAAAATGACACACTCAATGTATGAAAAGATGAATTTTTATATTGTTGTTTTGGAGGACCTAAAACAAGAAACCTCAACGTTGTGAGTCACACTGTCACAATGAGTCCTTTACTATAGAATCGACTTTAACTTAAACTTTATGTTTAATTTGTAATACAAAAAAAAACAACATACATCCTACACTGTAGATTTGGAATTTATCCGTTTTATAAAATAACATTTGTCAATATTTTTTAACAAAGATGTTATTAAAGTTTTGATGAAAATTATATAAAAAAAAAGGAATTACTGTTAGAGAGACTGGCGCCTTGAGGGAAGGTTATTTGTTTTGTTTGTCTGTCTACTGCAGTGACGTTCCTTTGGAGTTTTTACAATTAAGTTTTGATTAGATTATTAATACAAACTCTCATTGCAAACTTTATGAACAAATAATTTATCGTCTTATTACTTACCCAGTATATATCATAAATTAATGGTTTTCTGTATGATAGTTCTCACTACTTGGGAGTTTTAAGACAATAAATAAATCGTTCTTGTAAATCAACTGTCTAGCGTGCGACAATCCCTACTTGTGCTCACTTATAGCATTGGATTATGTCTAGCAAGTCCATAACATTGATAATATGCTTCAATATGTATTGAACAGTTATAGTTTGTGGGTTCATGTTCAGAATGCGCTAGTATTGAAGAAGTCGGAACATGCAATATGGTATGCTGTCCTTGAATTTACTAGAAGTGGGTCATTAGGTGGTAGCACTAGAGCCTCTAATTTATTAACTATATTATGGAGATGGCTTATAGTATAATTATAAACTCAATGTTTATAGTGAGGACGAGTATGGCAATCCCGAATTCCCTATCTGGATATACACTTTTCTTCATGTAGTCCTGGGTTAATTCCTTCTCTGTCATCTTTTCTATCAGTTCTCTCTTGACAAACTCTTGTTCTTTTCCGACACTGACACTGTTAGAGTATTCAAGGACTAGGAGTCTCTATTTTTTTTAAGGTGAACTCAAGAATACAATTTATAGAAAAAAAAAAAAAATAACGCTCAGGAATATAGAAAGGGGGTTAGAATAGATCTCTTTAATGGTCACAGTGGATCTGTAAAACTCCTATGACACACACACACACACATACATACAGCTACTGTACATTTGAACAAAACACCGCACTGGGAAAAGTACACATAATCCACATTCATCGACACTTGTGACTCATTTTCATCAAATTTTCAGTTACAACATATGTATTTTCAGTGCCTAATTATAAACGTAAAACTATTGTTTACAAAGATGCCCACAAATTAAAGACCTATCTATTACGTCTTCTTATTTCTCTTCTTTCCCCTACCTATTGTAATTTGTAAAGTGAAAAAAATTAAGTAGGAATTTTTTTTTTTTTAATGCAACGTGACCTCTTTTCTTCTTTTTAAAAATTGTGCATTTTGGGACTTAGCCTATCATCAAACACAAAATCACTCATCTAAAGTCGTCAATATATTAAAATAACAAAATATAAATAAATACAATTATATATATGTTCTTTTTTATATTATTATTATATATTTTACACTATTTATTTTAATGTATTGAACAACCTCGGAGGAGTGATTAAGTGTCTATCTAATGATGGGATAGAAGTTCCGAAATGCGTCATTTAAAAAAAAGAAGAAACGAGGTCAAGGGACGCTTATAAGGTAAGGTACTTTATTCAATTAGTGACCTGGATTCTAAAAAATGAGTTCAATAAATGTTACTAGATTTAATTCATTAAATTGTCCTGTACTAGCTACAAACATTAAAATCAAACATCAATTCTACAATATGCTGTCCTAAACTTTACACACTAAGGTACATTAGGGATTTGCAGACAAAAATGAGTCGCGGGCACAGTTAGTTCTATTTTTTCTTTGTTGTTTAAAGTCAAGAAACTACTCTGTTAATATCGCCTTATAAAAAAAAAAAGACGAATAGAACTGAAAATAATGAACCCTAACCATCGAATACTCTAATAGTGTCAGAGTCAGAAGAGAATGAGTTAGTAAAGATGAAAGAAAGGGATTTATACAAAGACTACACGTAAAAAGGTGTAAAATCAGCTAGATCCCTCGGAATTGCATACCCGTATTTACTGTGAGTCTCTTAGAGTGTATTTATAAGGTTGTTTCTGAATATCCTTGGGTGTATTTTGTAATTACTTAGTGTAAAAATGAGTAGAGATGAGTCTTACATGAAGTTAGTTGAGTTATCAGACTATACAGGAATGAAGCACACAAAATTCATTCTATTTGCTGTAACATTATCTATGTTGGTTTCCTTCTTATCTTGGCTTTACTTTACTTAATCATAAATTTTAGTTTGAGGTTAAGAGTGATTCATCTAATGTTCCAATAGGCACTTGTGCGTTGAAGGTTTGTATTCTTATTTTACTTTCTCATATACAGGGTGAGGCAGACCACCCGTGCAGTATTTATAGTTAACTTACTTTAATTTTCATTACTGTTGAGACCGATGGTTCTTGGTGGAATTCCATGTTTAAAGATAATAGAACACAATTTTTTATTTTGTACTATCCACTTGGTACTATTCTTGGTGGATAGTACAAAATAAAAAATTGTGTTTTATTATCTTTAAGTGGATAGTACAAAATAAAAAATTGTGTTTTATTATCTTTAATACAGCCTCGTCAATGCCTTAGCAGGCGAAACCATTGGTCGGCTAGACTAATAAAAAGTGGATAGTACAAATTAAAAAATTGTGTTTTATTATCTTTAAACTTACTTTAACACTTTTTCTTTTAATTTCCTCACAGAATTTGGCCTCACAGAATCCAATAAAATTATTTTCAATTTGAAAAATGCCCCAAAAGGGCCCAATTTGGGGGGTAGGGGTGTTTTTTGAGGAATTTTCAAATGTAAAAATTGGTTGTGTGATACATCAATTTTAATGGTCTAATTACCCTGAAGATTTTGGCGCAAACAAAAGTTAATTATCTTAACTGTATGTACAGGGTGTACTAAAACGTTTTGAAATAAGACTTTAAAATTAAGTACCGTTTTACCCTACCTACAATACGGAACAGCACCAGATTTTTTTCCAAGCTTATTATTGAGCTATTCTGGAAACGTGTGGTAGATGCTTTTTTCACTGGTTTTTGTAAATTTTAAAAATGCTGAAACTTGAAGAATACAAAAAAACCTAAAACTAAAAATTCTTAAATAGCAACTTATATAAAAAAAAAAAAATAAAAAAAAAAAATAATAATAATAATAATAATCAAATAAAAGTTCTTTTCAAAAGGAGCATTTTTTTGTATTTGATCTTTTTTCTATCTCTTACTGTTTTAAAATGGCAGCCAGCCGAAAGTCTTAAATATGCTAGTTTACGAAATTTAACAAATTGGCAGGTATTGTACAAATTGTATTGGCAAATAATTTAACAAATTATTGTATTGTAGGTAGGGTAACAGGGTACTTTATTTTAAAGTCCTATTTCAAAATGTTTTGGTACACTCTGTACATTCGGTTAAAGATAATTAACTTTTGTTTGCGCCAAAATGCTCAGGGTAGTTAGACCTTTAAATTGATATATCACACAACCCATGTTTACATTTGAAATTCCTCAAAAAGCACCCCTACCCTCCAAATTGGGCCCTTTTGGAGCATTTTTAAAAATTGAAAATTATTTTATTGGATTCTGTGAGGACAAATTAGGGGGAAATGAGAAATAAAAAGTGTTAAAGTAAGTTACTAAGACGGCTTTAAATACTGCACGGGTGGTCTGCCTCACTCTGTATATGTAGTACTGTATGGAGAAAGTTATGTGATGAATCAAAAAATCAATGTCGTGTTTTTCGGTGAAAGGATCAGTTTGAGGTCCCTTGAGTTAAAAAAAAAAAGTTTTTGGATTTATATCTGTTGTATGTGCAATGTGACAACCCAAAGCTTGGGCCGATTTAAATTAAATTAACTTTTTACGTTGATGTATTTTAGCCATATTTTTATTTGTTTTTTCTTTTTTTTTCGGTAAACTAAAAATTGGCTGTAACTATTTTTATTAAATTTTGCTCGAGTATAGCTTCTTGGTTGACACATTCCTTGCAAGTTACCGGTAAGAAACCAAAAAATCGACCATTGAGCTGTTTAAAAAGTAAAGATTAAAATCGGTAGAGCCGATTTTGAGAATATTTTTATTTTGTGTTTTGTTTTTCTCATAGTAGTACCCCAAATTTTGAATTATGGAAAAAAAAAGTCCCATATACCTAATTTCATACCTAAAATTTCAGCGTTTAGGCTGTGGAGGACTGCACAGACAACAGGCAAGCATCATTCAAAAACTATTTTTGATTCTGGGGGACCTTAAAACAGATATATTCACAAAAAACTCAACATTGATTTTTTGACCCATCATATAACTTTCTTTGTAAGCCTACTAACTATATGTGAGAAAATACGTCCGTATGCAACAGTAAAATAAAACAACTCAATTGATAGGCTGTTTATGAAAATTGATTTTATATAATTCCAAAAAGAACATTTATTTGTAAAATGTTAAAAGATAAATCTATTGATGTCTTGTTCCGTCAGTAACATTGTTCATCACTTAACTACGATGCTGGTGGCAGTTTTCTCATAAAGTCAAGTAAGTTAATTGAATTGTGAGACCAGACTGTCCTGTCGTAATAACACTTAAACGTAGCAATTCTAAGATATTATAAATGCTCTGTTTTAGAGTAAAAATTTAAAATACAGTAATTGTTGATTTTAATCTGATAAAGATTAGATTATTTTGTTCACTTTAATTTATTTTTAATTGGAACAAAATAATTCAGAAATTTTGAGAAAAAGTCTCAATTTTATTAGGTAAAAATAATCCTTTTTTTTGTATTTTATTTGTGTTCTTGTCAGCGAAACAACTTTCAGTTATCGTATGTAGTCTTATGGAAAAAAGAACATAAACTAAAATCCCTTAGTCTTTGACTTCTCTAATAACACCATAGTAGGAAGAGAACAAGAGTTTATCAAAGAGACCTAATAGGAAATAAAATGAAGGATCTAACCAAAGACTACATTAAATAAGGAGTAGGTTGAGCAAGGGTCCTCGACCTACTCGACCTCGTGATTGCTTCACCCGTATTCACTTTGACAGGAGATGAAAGCTGGGTTCATCATTTCACTCTTGAAACAAAGTTCACACGAATGAGAACATGCTCAATTTCCTCCTCCAAAAAAGTTTCGACTGGTTTCATTATGGGTTGACTCGTTTTTTTTTTGACAGTCAAGGTGTAATGCATACTGAGTTCATACCAAGGGGAACAAAAATTAATGCAGGAGCTTACTGTGAAATCTTGAACAGACCAAGAAAGCAATAAAGACCTCAGCCCAGGAAAACTGTCAGAAGGTATTATGGTTCTCCATGAGAATACAACCCCTTATTCCGCTCATGTCACAAGAGGCGTCAAAAATGAGAAGTTCAAATGGGAAGTGTGGGAACATCCTCCACGTATAATCCAGACCTTGTGACTTGTGATTTTCACGTGTTCGGTCCGATGAAAGCTCTTGTAAAGTCAAACACCAATGATGAATAATGAAAAAGACAGTAAGAGAATGGTTGTCAGGGGTTGGATGCAATTTTTTTAATAAATTAATTGAAAAACTTGTCACTCGATATGATAAATGTCTGAATCGACGTGGCGATTATGTATAGAAAAGTAGTCTTTTATTTGTATTTTCAGAATATGTAAAGAAATTTACATAATTTTTACAACTTTTCATTTGTGTTTCGGTAGTGTAATTTACTTTTTGACTGTTCCTTATATATTTTGGTCATATCTCGGGACTTTTCCCCAATTTTTTCGGTAACTCATAATTTGGAGGTACTTACCATAAAAAACACAAAATTTTGTTTTTCTTTTTGTCAGCTCAACGATTTTGATGAAATTTTGCTCAAATTAACCTTTAAGAATCCAAACAAAAGTATTGGTTGCCTTCTCTCCAAAAATGCTAGTTCGTGAGTTTGTACTATGAAACGAATACATCGGTCATGGGGCTGTTATAGAAAACATAATTTTTAAAAGTATATTTTATTATTTTGTGCAAATTTTAGTTAATGGTGAAGATCAATAATGCAACATTGTAAAAAAAGGCAGAATTAGCAAAAATAAAAAAATAAATGAACCATATATTAGGGCGTATTTACTTAAACTTGATAAATGACTTTTTTCTCTCAAAAATTGTGTCCACAGTTTAGTTACTTTTTGACTTGAAGCCCAAACTGACATTTTTGGTGACCCATAGTTTTATTTGGTTTTGAGGATTGGATGAATGAGAATGTTTTTGTAATGTTAATTTTGTTATGTAGATGAGAACTAGACACTAATTATGATAATCTATAGGAGTATAGTTTATGTGGATATTAAGTGTCCATTACCCATTTTATAATATATGTTGGAAGTGATTTTTACGATAGTATAGTCTGTTCTCACAATTCCATTACTTTATTTGACTGTTACCACTAGCATCATAGGTAAGTGGTGAATAATGGAATAAAACATCAATAGATTTATCTTTTAACATTCTTAACATAAAGAAACATTCTTTTTTGAATTATTTAAAATCAGTTTACTTAAATAACCTAACAATTAATAAGTTTTTATTTAATATTTTACTTACATTGGTATGATCTATAGGGTAAGTTTGGTAAAGAAAAAAAAAATCAACCTCCGTTTTTGACACATTTCATAACCTCAGGTAACCTAAAAAGTGATTTTTGACTCGATGCAGTTCGTCGTCCTATTATTTTGTAGGAATATAAAATTTGGTATAGCAGACTATAGTGTGTTCATATAGAACTCTATTCAAATTCTGAATAATCGTGTAATAAAATGGTAGTTTAATTTTAACAGTTTATTTTGTTCATGCTGGTGTATTATACAACTTATAACACATTAAATTAGATCAATATTTGCAGATTTCAATTCTGCTTGTAATGGCACCAACCAAACCCTTCTATAACGACACATAAGGAAGTTATTGTGAAAGATTAAATTTTATCTTGGCCACCTAAGAAAATGTGATATCCCTATAGTTATGATATCCGGTAGGGTGGAGTGTCTTTCACTGTAGCAAGTGGATCACAAGTTCGAGGCCAGGGTTGAAATACACGAATGAAGCGAGTGGAAACTTTTTAATATAATATACACATTTACATCAAGAATGTAGCGATATACATAATACAAGGCTTAGAAAACCTGTGTAACAACTGTTTTAAACAAACTTACCCTACTGGATAAGACCCCTTGATCTACCAATACAATTTAAGATTTCAAACAAGGCTCAAGAGACCAACTTTTGGGCATTACATTTAGAGGATCTGCTTGTATTACATTGTAGGGTAGGGCTGGGTAAGTACCATGATGTTGTCCCTTAACTTGTTTCAATTATTTGAAATTTGTTTTCTAAACTACCAAATGTATTTTTTGTTTTTCGATTATCACATATATTCCTGAGAGGCCAGGGTTCAAAATTACATTTTTTAGCAATAACTTTGCTAGTTGTGATCGTAGAGAGATAGATAGGTGGTACTATTACAAGTAGCTTTGTAATCTGCAAATTTGTGCCAATATAGTGTGTTTTACGATTAATATGATTATGAATGAGATATGTACAAATACAAAAAAATAACTGTTTAAAATGACCACCATTTCAATTTTTTTAATTCGGTTTTTCTGATCTGCAATAGTGTTTTATATGAGGACTATTATATAGTCCCGTCCCCTTTACGAAATTGTATGTACTATAGGGAAAAAAATTACAATATTGTTAAATCGGCTCCAATGATTTTGATCAGTTTTTTGCTATACTTTCAGAACTCGTGCTTTGTTACATAAATAATTGTAACCTATATTCTGTATTTAGGGTAGCAAAAATTTTTGTCCTCTTGTTGTTGTATTTGTTGTTGCAACTTCTTAGTTATTATGGTGCTGTTAGACTTTCGGAATACACTGTGCTTTGTTTTATAAAGAAATGTAACCTATATTCTGTATTTAAGCTAAAAAACAATAATGTCATTTTATTATTGCATGTGTTGTTGGAACTGCTTAGTTAGTATTGAGCTGCTAGACTTTCGAAACACATTGTACTTGCTTAGTTACAAAATGAAATATAATTTATATTCTGTATATAGTCTAACAATCAATTTTGTCCTCTTATTGTTGTAGCAACCCCTAGTACGGGGGGCTGTTACACTTTTGGAAGAAACTGTACATGTTTTTTACGTAATAAATGTAACCTATATAGTGTATATAACCTAACAAACAATTTGTATCATCTTATTATTGTATTTTTTGTTGCCACCACTTAGAACTGTACTCCTAGACTTTTAATACACACTATACCTGCAATGTTACATAATGAAACGTAACCTATATTGTGTATATAGGCTAACAATTTGTATCATCTTATTATTGTTTTTTTTGTTGCCACCACTTAGAACTGGACTCCTAGACTTTTAATACACACTATACATGCTATGTTACATAATGAAACGTAACCTATATAGGCTAACAAACCATTTTGTCGTTTTATTGTATTTGTTCTTGCAACCCCTTTGTTAATACGAGACTGCTAGACTTGAGGAACACTTTGTACATGCTTTTTTTTTTTTCATAATGAAACAACCTTTATTCAGTATATAGGCTAACAAACAATTTTGTGCTCTTATTATTGTATTTGTTGTTGGAAACCCCTTAGTTAGTACGGGAGATTAACGAGTTTTGCATAACCATAATCCCATCAGTAACATAGAATGTACGTTTCACAGAGTTTGGGGATTGTTTTATTAATCAAAGGTAATGACATTAGTTGATACAATCCAAAAAGGCAATTTTTAAGTAGAGTTCTATGTCGATCATTACTATATAATGAAATTAAGGTTATGTAATATTTATACTGTTTTACCTAGAAAAAGAATTCATTTTTTTGTGGATGTAAAATAAATTTTGCGAAAGCTTTGACTTAACTTTCTCATGTATTCTTTCATGAAATTTGATGAGTACCTTCATGATATTTACCCAGCCTCATCATACAATGAAGCCCTGAATGTAATGTTCGCAAGTTATCTCTTGATTTGTTAATTTGTATTGGTAGATCAAGAAGGGTAAACTTATACCCAGAAGGGTAAGTTTGTTTAAATAGTTGTTACATAGCTTGACTGAACCTCGTGTAGTGGTATATCACTACTCTCCTGACTTCGGTTAGGGCCTTGTAGATGTGTATATATTAAACTAAACCATCTCCAATTTCTTTATTCATGTCAGTGTTTCGACCCTTGTCGACGTCTCAAAGCTGTATATATGTGAATAACTTGCTAGTTCTTGTAACTACAGTATTTGAATATTACATTTTCTTGGAAGGCCAGAGTACGATATTAGATATTTAACAATAACTTTACTATTTGTCAGAGATGTAGGGGTTGGTACCATTACATGTATAATTGAGATCTGCAAATTTGTATATAATTTAGTACGTAATTTACATGTTGACTCACATATGAGATATGAACAAAAACTGTTTTTAAATGCGCACCATTATGATATTTCTAATTCAATTTTCTAAACTTCAATAGGGTTCTATATGATCACACTATAGTACGTTGTGTATACTATAGGACTCTGTATCAAATTTTATGCTCTTGTATTATTATTTTTTTTGGCTGTTTTGGACAATATAAACAGAAGGATGACATGTTGAAAATCAATTTATCGGTTTCCTGAGGCCACGAAACTTGACGGTTAATTTTTTTGATTGTTACCAAATTTACCGTTTACTTTGTATGCTGGATAAGTAAAAAGGAAGAAAAGAACATAAATAATGAATCCTAGTCTATAAATACTCTAATTGAACCAGGGCTAGAAGGGAGTAAGAGTTGGTTAAGAGAGACCTGATAGGAAAGATGAAAATAAGGAAATAAATAAAGGTGTAGATCCCGCTAATTCCTCGAGATTACCACACTACTCATTATAAGTGAGCCATGAAAGTTGAAAATAATACAAACCGATAAAAAATGACTTAGTTTTGGACGTATGTTTTTTGAACTTTGTTCTTTATTTTGATGTATAGAATCTATTTTCAAAGTTTGGCACCCTACTACTGTTCACCCTGTATAAATAATTTTAAAGTTCTGTTTGGAAAGTTTATTGCTTTCCTCTATGCTTTTACTCTTTCTAAATCTCTAATGGGTGTCTTTGCAGACACACTTATCAAAGACTAAGAAGGAAGTTCATTAAATATTGTTCAAAGAGAGACGGAGATATCAAGGAATGAATGTTTCATCTTGTTTATGAATATGTATGTGTGTAGTATTGAATATTCTAGTACCAGTGCTTACACATCAATGCTTTTGGTTTGACATTGTTATTCCATGTACTTGATGCAAGGGATAAAAATAGAACACAAACAGTTGTTTACGATTTGGTTGTAAACTAAATTTTAGAGAGAGTTCTTTTTTTTATTACGGTTCCAGCTTAATTAAGACAGTTATGAGTTATTTTTTATCGTTTATGTATAGGGCTTTGGTCATTTTTTCTTCTTCTTCAATTGGAAGGGTTCTATAACTTTTTCTAGTCAACCACAAGGGATTTTTAATTTCTAGGAGAGCCATGATTACAGTCTTGGTTTTGCTTCTCAACTATGGAGTTGAGAGCTTCATATGTGCAAGTCTCATTCACTGGTCATTTCTTTTTAATCCAATCACAGGTTTTTGGAAAACCGTGAGATACCAGACAATTTTGTCCAAGTCTTCTATCTGTTTCCACTCTACAGAGCGCCTAAGAACACAATTCTTTTATTGTTCAAAACTGGGCAGTCAGGTATTATGTGCTGAGCTGTCTATTCAGCTTCACCACATTGCCTACACAGAAGATCTGGTACATGAAACCCCATACTGTGTAGATGACTATGGAACATCCAGTAAGCCACTAGTTCTTATTCTGCTTCCAAATTGGAAAATATAATACCCTTAGACATCCCCAGACGTGTAAGCTTCATGAACTACACAATTTTCCTGCAAGGTTGTTTTGAAGTATTGTCTAACCCTTTGCCAAAGTCCCGAGAGGCTTTTATATTCGAAGATTAGGAGCTCTGAGGTTTCCCCTTGCAGGTAAAGTTTTTGAAGCAGATCCTAACTATATGTTTTCTCAGGTGGCAGTACCCTCTAATGAATCCTGTCACTTTCCTTATATTACTCCTGACTGACAGAGGGGTCAGATGCAATTATCTTAGACTATGCGAGTGAGTTGACTCCCCCTTAAACCTGAGCTACCCTTTCATTTCTGGGCCGATGTCCTCATGACTTGTATTGCCAGTCTCTTGAATATGCCACAGAAACCCTTAAGTCACATGAGTTATGGTGCATTGACGTTTTGTTAACTGGTACATTTGCACATACATTCCCACTAATCCCAGCATTTCTTTCCTTATTACCTCCTTGAAAGAAGTTTCTCCAAGGCCATAAAATGGTTCTAGTCCTCTGGGAGTGATGCTGGCCTCCATTCCTGGAAGTTTGTCTGCACATTCATTTTCTTCGTATGTACTCTGTCATCCAGAGGAGAGTTGTTGTTTTTGGCTCGTTCGTTAAGTTTTTCTAGACAATCCCATACCATCTTAGAACTGACTATGGATAATTCAGCGCTTTGATGGGTATTTGGCTGTCCAGAAGGATAGCCAAGTCCTAATTACTTTATCTTTTATCGTGGTTGAACTGTACATATCTCCCCTTTCCTATTGCATACGTTTCCGTTGAAAGATGGTTAGGAACTTGCCCATGACATTGGAATACTTGGTTTATGACTCTTTTCAGACATTTCAGCCCCAGTTTTAGACTCTTTTGTAACCATTTAATGATGCTCTCCTTTAGAAAGTTTCTACCGCTCCATTCTCTTTTTCATACTTTGTTTAAAAATGAATCTGCTCCAAAAGCATATCTCATGGAAGGTCGAAGAGATGTTTTTAACTGGTTGTAGGTCTTGACTTCTCAATTGTTCATTCTTCATTGATACAATTTGTATTTGTGAGAAATTCTAAGAGTTTAATGTTTTTTTGCAAATTTCTTGAAATTCTACTGTTGTACGGTACCCAGTACAAAACACAGGAATTTTAATGGTCTCCAGAACACATAAATGGTGGAAAAAATAGATGATTTCAGGTTATATATTATCACAGTGTTACCAGTATAACAGGTAATATTATTATGATTGAGATAATTACAGGCAATGTGGCAAAGAACAAAAATTATTGTAGTGGGTTTACATAAATGTTTGGGATTTATCTAGTGTTGTCACCATAACACACAAAGCAATTTTATAGATAACATGGCAGAGAAAAATGGTCTTGTACTGAGCTTTACAACATTTACTGTTTAGCACCATTTTTACTTATCCAGATACGAAGTATAATGTAACAAAAAATTTCTATCATCACGTTTTTACTGATCTTTTCCGACCCCAGGGAACAGAAAAAGTTATATTTAACATGCTGACCTTTCGTTGTCTGTACGGCAAGCATGGTAGCATCCAACAAAATCAAGATAGGAACATGAAATTTGGTATAGAAGATTATAGTGTGATCACAGAGAATCCTATTAAAATTCAGAAAAATCTGATTGAAAATATGAAGATAGCGGTCATTTTATACAGTATTCAGTATATATTTTGTGTGTTATTCAACTTGCATACTTAAGTAGATGCAGATTTCAATTCTGCATATAATGATGCCAACTAGATCTCTCTACGATGACAAATAGCAAGGTTATGATCAAAAATGTAATTTTGAAACTCTGCTCCCAAGAAAATGTGATATTTGTATAGTTACGAAAACCGACAGGGTCGACTCACTGACACAATTGTAGTGAGTGGAGGCTCCTTCACATATCTATAGCTTTGAGGCCTGGTAAAGCCAGACACTGACACGACCAAAGAGATTAGAGATTTAAATATATATATATATATATATACACACATACATCACTAGGCTTATTAGGGCCCAGTCGACTTGAAAAAAGTAACGATTTACGCAATTATGATTAGATATATACAATACTCCAGTGTTAATACAATTCACCATTTCCTACTAGGCTTAAGGAACCATTTTTTTTGGTTACATTTAGGATTTAAGATCTGTTTGTATTACATTGTATGATAGACGGGTAAATACCTCGATGGCACTCATCAAGTTGTTTCCAAATCTGTCGAGTAGTAGATGTTACCTATTGTCGTAACCAATCAAACGCTTAAATTCTATTATATTTGTATATGTATTGTAGAATGTGTTTTCTTTGAAATAATTTCTTATTGTTATGTTTTCAGGTAAGTACATGTTACATGTTTCTTGAAAGAAATCTTACGACTAGGATTGGAGTAAGTAAAGCATTTTAACTTAAGTTTTCTTACTGCATGTACATACATTAAATAATTGTCATATTATAAGCAAGATAAAAATAAATAGAGCAAGCATATTGTACACCCTTTCTCATCGACCCATCGTTAAAGCTGAAAAATGTTAATCGAAAAGTGTAAATGGGCCACTATCTTTGAAAACAATTTTTAAAATAAGGGTATACATTTGCTTTGCTTGTGCCGTAAACACATCCTCAACACAAATCGTATTTAATCAAAATCGAACTTTTAATAACTATCGTCAAAGTTCACTTTAGTTGCCAATTATTCCTAAACTGTAATAATAAATTGCATGTAGATTTTTGCCCATGAGTTTGTTCATTAATCTTCATATTTCATGAAATCAGCAGAGCCAATGTTGAGAAGTTATGTATTTTATAACAGGTTAATGACTGTAATTTCTTTTTGTCTTTACCAATAACTCACGAAACTGTATTTTTGGAAAGATGATGATGAATCATTTTTATTTTGGTAATTTGTTTTGGGTACATGTTGTAACTGATTTTGGGAAAATTTTACATTTGTGTTTTTTTCTTATAGCAATTACCCCCATAATTTTGAATTAACAAAAATGTGTCAAAAACCATGAGATGTGGTCATAATATTCCAACATATTAAATTTGAATTGGTTGATGCCATTGGGTCTTAGATCACTGCAAATATGTCAGACAGACATCATTCCCAAAACCATTTTTTTGTTGTTTAAAGGTGAAAGACTGTGCAGTCATCAAGGGCTTATAAAAAAGGAAGGAAAGAACATAAAAGGTCGGATGAAAACAAGAGTTGGTTAAGAGAGACCCGATAGTAAAGATGAAAGAGTAAGTTAAACTCAAGATAGGATGGAAAACAGTGTAGTTCCAGCTAGGGGTCCATTTGGATTGCTCATTCGTACTCTCTATAAGTGACCTCTGGAGGGGCCATTTTTTTTTGTTCCAAAGATATCAAAATAGATACATCCACATAGTACTTGACATCAATTTTCTGAAACATCACATACCTCTTCCTATACTACGTACATGTAAGAATGTAATATTAAACCTATAATGCATATAAATTTGTCAAGAATGAATACAAAGTTGATATTTTAGTTAAAAATTAAATTATTCCACAGCCATCTTCAAAAGTAAAAACTGTAGATAAATATATTATTTGTATTCTATAAATACATTTCGTTTTGTGACAAAACAATGTAGGCTTATGATGCTAAACAGTTCCAAGATTAGATAACCAAATGATTCAACCTTGACTAAGCTTTATAGTTAAACTTCCTTGTTTATTGTAACTGATATCAACACCTTCAGAGGTTTGTTTAATGTGATTCTTGGAGGATGAATAGTTTCTTAGAATACTGATAAATCGTATTAAACTTTAGATGAATCTTGGAATTCATTTTACACACAAAAATTATATATTTGAAGAATTTTAGGGGGTTTGAGCAATTATCTTCCTCATGTTAAATTAGGTATTTTCATGTACCTTTTTCTCAGGATCTACAAAACGTAGTGAAGCTAAACGTTTTTGGGATTATTAACTATGTCCTAAATCTTTTTAACATATGCAATTTCAAAAATGTTGCTTCAATGTATTGAAGAACATTTTTTCTTTACTTACCTAGTGTATGAACTAAAGGGTAAGTCTAAATCACAATAAATTTTGACCTTTTTTTAAAAAATTTATTTATTTTTTATTGATCTTTATGAAAGCCTGTAGACAGCTCAATTATCTTTTTTCGCCTCTCTGATGTGATGAAATCTTTGTAAAATTTACTTGTTCAAACTAAACTATATATAATAGAAAATTATAAAGTCGACACTAATTGACAATCTACAAAAATAAACTTTGGCTACCTTTATTGAAAACTTTATTGTACATTAAGTTTAGTTCAGACATTAGCTGTGATTTACATTTAGTTGTGACATTAGCTATTATTCACTCATTTTATTGCTTGCACATTGCCAAAAATAATAGAAAACCTGCAATCTGTTGAAGAAAAAACAGATATTTCTTAGTTTGTTTAACAGTGGTGTTTAAGGCTGTACAATGATTTTAGGGCAACACACCCACACAATTAATGAGATGTTTACGGTCATGGAAAGTAATCTATGATTCTATTCAGATTTATATTTATAAAGCAGGGTTACGGGAGTTCTTAATATCTATTGTGTAACTATCCCCAAGATTTCAATCCAGCAGATTAGTGTCCCCTCAACGAGTTTTTATAATTCACTGATTAGCTCATCTTGCGAGAGTTCAATATGTGCTTTTGCTCTAAGCAACCTAAGACTCACGCCTGTAAGAGCTGCACTATCAAAGATTATGTGGCCAATTTTTATTATTATTTCCCTCCTTGGCTCATTTCCATAGAGTTCTCCTATGTCACAGGATATCCTGCTTCAATAGATGTCCCTGGAATGTCCCACGATTGAAGAGTGGATGTAGTGAAGTTAAGATTAACTCCATCATCTTCCACATCCTTGTTTTTTTATTTACCTATACAAAGTATAGGGTAGGTTAGGTTAGGTTAGGTTTTACCCCTGTTTTTTTAACTGATTTCCATGGCCTCAGGAAACTTATAAAGTGATTTTCAATATGCCGATTATCCGTTGTTATTGTAGTCTGTACATAACTACAATAGTTTCAAAAAAAAATTAGAGATTTGGTATAGACTATCGTGTGCTCCTGTAGAATTCAGAAAAATCTAAATTATAATATCAAAATGATGGTAATTTAAAACATTTTTTGTTCAAATCTCGTGTTATTAAACTGATCACACTAAATTAGATCAAAATTTGCTGATAACAATTCTGCATGTCATGGTACTAACCTCTCTTCTCTAAGATGAGAAATAGCAAAGTTATATCAAAAATATCAATTCAAACCCTGACCTCCCAAGAAATTGTTAGTGGAGGTAATTCATATATGTACAACTTTGAGGCTTGTTCGAGCCGAAACACTTGAGATGTGCAAAACAACCCTTAATCTACCAATACAAATTAACATTTCTTACAAAGTCCAAGAAACCAAATTTACGGCGTTATGTTTAGAATATCTGTTTGTATTAAATTTTATGATTGGACTGGGTAAGTACTATGATGACACCCATCTACTTGTTTATCATTTGTCGCCATTATGTTTCCACGAATACTCAGGTTAGGCTAAATTAAATCTGGAGGATGCCCAGTATCCAGTGTTTGCTAAGTTACCCTTTAAATACTCAGTCGTATGCTGTTCCAATAGGTGTCCGGTCTGTTGCAATAATATAACAATATGTTCCCCACCCTGTACTAGCTAGGAGCCGTGTAGGTCTACACTGTCTGCTGGTGTCGGTCCACTCCAAATCAACTTACTGCCAACAATCCTGAAGGGCCCAGATAGATAATAATTATCTTAAAACCTTCACCCACAATGTCGTTGATTTGCGGCAAAGGCTCAGTAAAATCATGTTATAAGAACAAAGTATAGAACAAAATTACATACGGGGAAAATGAAATATAGCAGATCAGATCAGGTGTATGCAGTTTACACCCATGTTTATGAAGATTCATTGTTGATTTTGTTGAAATAGAGGGAGTTATTTATTTATACAGTGCAGAATTATTTATTTATATTAGTCAATTGATTTGAAGTAGAAAGAAATGTAAAGCAGATCATTAGAACAAACTATGACACGATATAAGAAATATAGAGATTAAAATAAAACAATTAAAATATTTGCATAAGGGAACACGAAGAAAATGATAAATCGTCCCCATTATCTTGACCAATACAAGGAAAACTAATCCATGATGTAACATTCTGATTTTGACGAGTCCCACTACAAGCATTATAGTGAAGTAGCCAATAGTAGATAGATGGCGTATATCTCTCTGTTTGTTGGCATTTTGATGTCTACAAAAGAAAAAATATATAGTCTGATACAACAAGTGCAAAACTGTGATGAGCAAAAGCTCCAGAACTGTCAATAATAATAAATAACTTGATTCTGCGCACGACACCCCGGAAAAACCAAGGAAATAGTAAGACCTCTCTACAGAATCTACACAGTGCTAGTTCTATGTTGATTACATTTTACTGGTGTTAATATAATGGCATGAAGCTATTAACTGTAGAATGTATTGAACAAGGAAAAAAACCCCAAACCACAAAATAACACAACTACACAAAACTGTATAATGCGTTTATATTACCTTATGTACATTTCGATAGCTCTGCTATCATCTTCAGAGGTAATAGCAGAGGATAGCAGAGCTATCGAAATGTACATAAGGTAATATAAACACATTATACAGTTTTGTGTAGTTGTGTTATTTTGTGGTTTGGGGTTTTTTTCCTTGTTCATATACAATCACCACAGTGCTCTAGTGATTTATTTATGTAGAAGGTATTAATTAGTTGCTCATGAGAACAGGTAAATGTGGCTACCAGCTTTCTATATAATCAATTGTGTTTGAGTGAATTTTATATTTATATATGTGTGTCTTTGTGATTCAACTCTCAAATAGATGTTCTGATTCAATGAAATTAAGTTATAGGATAGGCCATGGGTATGAATTTAAAAATGAAATAATAAATATATAACTTATATATGCACTTATAGTTAATGTAATTGCTGTACCCGAAATATAATGTTATTTGCGGACCAACTCTATATCTCTTATTTTTATTTTCTCACGTATAGAAAAGAATTTGGGTTTATTTTAAAGATTAGATTAGAACCTAAAAGTCTTCTCTTTTATTTAACCCTTATACAAGAATACAAAATTACATTTCTTGTAAATAAAAAAAAAATAAAAAAATTATTGGTATTTAATAAAAACCATAAATAAAATAACAAAGCTTAGAAAATAAACACTGGACTAATATGAATTAACACTTCAACTAATATAACTAAACGTGAACCACAAAAATTATAAACAAATTAATATATAAAGAATATTGTAAACAATATTTTGTAGAAATATATAATTACATCGAATAAAAATATTTATAAATATAATGTTAATCATAATATAATAAAATTTATTACACTTGTTTTCAGGCACATATTTACACAGCTATTTAAACAATGACAAATTACATTTCACCTCAGACAGAGTACATTGTTCATATTAGATATGAAAATACAACTTTATAAGTTAAAAAAAACTGAACACAGCAGTCAACAGACTTAATTTCATCTGGAAGTGAATTCCACAGACGGCAAGTGGACACACAGTAAATGATTTATTAAACATTACGGTTCGGTGAATTGGAAAAGAGAGTGTGTTGCAATCCCGTCTTGTGCTCTTAGCACTTATATTAGAGGGAAAGACAAACTTATCTGCCAAATTGGTTGGCACTCTAGATTGTAAAATAGAAAATAACAATTAAAATATGGAAACAACGTAGATTATTCACTTTAATATGTTAAGTGTAAGGAGTAACACGGACTTAAATGAAACATAAAGCATATACAATAGTTTTGTGAACCACTACAGTGTCACAGTATGTAAAGAAAATAATAATTAAAGCATTTACTAAAATCGTCCTCATTCGGAATGGTGACAGTTCTTGAATTGTTGTCAACAAATGCATTCCAAAAAACTTTACGTGTCCGATTCACGCAGTCTTTCCATGTCATTTTACTGTCAATAATTAGTACATTTGACATTTTATTTATCACAATAGTCCAAAATTTCATCATCAAACTTTAGTCTAGGTGAGGTATTTATGTATATTTTATTTAACAATCTACTATCTAATAAAATAATAGGTTGGGTTTTCTTTCTATTGATTGTAAGATCATGTTTCTTTGCTCATAGTGAGATATTTTTGTATGTCATTGTTTTACATTTATATACTTTTAGAACGTTTGGCTTTTAGAACAGTACATAGTTGTGCAAGACTCGTCAAAGATAAGGGGGAAAAAAAGAGAAAACGTGTTATAAATAACAAATAACTATTGAATATTATAATCACGAACAAAAATCTTAACTCATTCATGTCAATACCTCTTTGGCATAGAGTACCTTCGACTGATGAAGTCCTCAAATGAGTATAAGGATCTGGACAACAAAAGTCGTGTTAGTCTACTCTTAAATGTTGTAGTTTTGAATTATTTTTAAGCTGTCTGGTTGTTTATTAATGGTACACCTACTTTTGATGGTACCTTTTTGTGCTTATTGAGGCTGTGTTGGTCTAACCTTAAGTAATTTCCGAATCGGGTACCAAAATCATGTGTGTCATTATTCAAAATAGTATGACACTTGTATTTAATGTACAATATTACTTCAAAAATGTACATACTAGGAAGTGTCAATACTCCCAGCTCTTGAAAAACATTTCTGGAGGTCCTAGATTATTTATACCTGTGATGCAAGCTTTACTGGGGGTTTTTTTTAGTGTAAAAAACCTTTTCACTTGCTGAATTCATGAATCACCCCATTATATGATTCCATGGTTGAAGTGAGGATGCATAAGCCTATTGTAGGCTATTAACATTGTGTAAAAGTTACAGTAATTTCTAAGATTTCTTAGTATAAAAATTACAGAGAATTTTTTTTTTTTTTTTAAACCAATACTACTGCCTACATGGCATTTCCAAGTTAGTCTGTTATCAATGACCAAACCTAGGAGTTTAGCAGAAGTCACCTCTTCTATTATCACCTAACATAACAGTTGGTTCAGGACTTCTTTTATTTAAATTAAAGTATAAATAGTTTGTTTTGTGTAGATTGAGAGTTACACTATTTTCTGTAAAGTACTGACATGCACCATTGACTTCAATAAAAGTAGTTTGTTCAAGGATTTGAGCATTTCTTGCTCCTTGTAGTTGTGTAATCTGCATACTGAACCAAATTATCAATACAGAGAGATGAATATAAATCATCTACATGTAGGCCTATGAAAGTAATAAAACAGATCTTAAGACTAAGCGTTGTGAACCCTTAAAGTTAATTTGATAGCCTTCCTCCAACCTGTACACATTGAGCCCTGTTGGACAGATAAGTGTCAATCCAAAATAAAGGTGTTCACTCTCACTCCACTCTGCTTAAGTTTCTTCAGCATTATTTTAATATATATTCCACTACAATGTCAGTATTACATGGCTTAAAATGGAAGTAAATTTTAAAATTGTCAACATATAAATGGGATTGAATATATTTTTAATTGATTAAAAAAATTAAAAAATCTAAATAACTCAAAAAGGGGAAATTTTTATGAAAAATGTGAAGATACATTTTGTGTAGCTCTTTTAATTTCCTATCGGATATTGTAATTGTTTAACAATCGGACGAAGGATTACAGTAGAACTACACCCTTAGTTTGTCGGCCATGAAATCTATGGTAATAATGCATAGGCATTTCGTGCTCTTCAAATAATCCTTCGTCAGTTTTTTTTTTTTTTTTTGACAATTACAATATTAGATAAAAATTAAAAGAGCTACAAAAATCTCATATTATTTTTCGTAAAAAAATTAAGCAGTCGCCATTTTGAAACGGGTTGAATTAGGTTGGTTTTTTTCCCGAATAGTTATTTAACTTGCCAAGAGAAAAATATCCGTATCCGTTCTGAAGATAAAAAATATTATGTTAAAAAAATTAAAAAATGGCGGATATTTGGGAACTATGTTTATAGCTACTTTTTCTTGGTTTTTATGTGGGAAACCACCACCTGAATTTTGTAAACACAATTTTGCAACACCCTGTATAAATGCTTATTCAAAAACTCATCGTGACTTTATGGGACACTCTACATTGTATCTTGGAGGGTCACAGTGAATACTGGCAATTCCGAAGGATCCCAGCTGTATCTACACCTTTTTCATATAGTCTTGGGTTGGATCCTTCTCTTTCGTATTTACTCTTGGGTCTCTCTTGACCAGCTCTTTTACTCTTCCGACCCTGACACTATTAGAGTATGCAAGTTTAGGAAGTCTTTATTTTATGTCCTTTTTACTTACCCAGGATAATTTGCTAATCGTTAACAATTTCGACAGCTGTTTGTTTGATTAATCTTACGTTTTTCACAGCCTTAGGAAACAGAAAAAGTGATTTTAGACAGGGCGTCCGTCGCCGTTGTCTTCTGTACGTAACTACGATAGCGGCCAAAAAATAAATTGGAACATGAAATGTATTATTAGGGACTATAATATATAGTATAATATAAATACACAGTGAAATTGAGAAAAAACGAAAATGTCAAAATTTCGGTCGTTTTAAACAGTTTTGCTCAAATCTTATATGTTATGAAACTTATAACGCACTAAATTAGTTACACATTTACAAATTTCAATTCTGCATGTAACGTTACCAACCACACTTCTCTATGATGAGAAATAGTGAAGTTATTATCAAAAATGACCTCAATAAAATGTGAAAGTATAGTTACGAGATGCGGCAGTGCCGAGTCACGAGCGAAGCGAGTGAAGAATGTTCAATATCTAAGAGGCTCGTTGGGGGTGATATACACAATTACGAAGTTTAGAAAACCTGTAAGACCTTTTGATATACGAATACAATTTATTGTCTATTTCATATTGCCTTAGGTCTGGCACGGTAACGGGACCTGAGGGGCTTGTTGCCGGCCTGGCCAATAACAGGCCGGTGGGTGTAGCTGCAGCTCTGCTATGTCGTCACGCGAGGAAAGTGAAAGTAACCCACCCCCAGTCACCGCCAAACTTGACAACGGCGCAACCAAACTCTCCCTTCCCAACGCTAGACCCAGACCTAAAGCAATATTAAATAGACAATAACATTTCCTACACGGCTCAATAAACCAACTTTTGAGAATTTTATTTAGAAGATTTGCTTGTAATTATATTGTATGATGGTGCCCATTAAATTGTTTTTTAAGGTAGGTAACGATGACGGAGAGGTTTTTCGGTTTTAAACGTCAAGAAAATAATTGTAAAAAAGTCGAAGGCCAATTTAATAGACTATCCATTAGGATACAATCTTGTTGAGCACTGTGGTGAAATTCACAATAATAATTCGAATTTGCCCCTAACCACAATCACTAGAAACTTAATAAAACACAATTATCTGGTTAATTGTTCTTTATTAATTATTTCCACTTAAAGGGTACATTTCGATAACATGGTTATCATCATCGGAGGGTCTTGCTTATAAACTAAATCTAACCTTACATATCTACTAATGAAATAAAATTCATTGGGCAAATTCGAATTATTATTATTTATTAGGACTAACCATTATAGTACTAAATATTTTGTTGCAAATGTTCTTATTCTTAATTTACCACAAATCAAGCAGATACTAATTTATTACTATAGAAATGTTATTCTTAAGATTTGATTTGAAATAAAAAAAACAATCTTGTCTAAGCACCTTACCACTTGAGACCGAGTATGCATATTGCCCAGCCATTACAGCTAATAGTTAAGCTATTGTATAATGGAGCTATTTTTGACTAAACAGACTGAATGATTTATGCTCTCTAATAAAAAATCTACTCAGTCTATTTTTGGCGTTACGGTACTGAGAATTTGAAACCAATCATTGTTACGATTATTATTAAACCATTGCGAACAATCAAGTTAAAATGATCGTATTCTAAATATTAAGCTGTGACAGTTATTAGGCTTGAAGTTAGTTAAGAATATTTTGAAATTCTGGGACCAACTACGATCAATGCATCAGTGATAAATATATTAATATTTTATACAGGATCTACAAAAATCCCGGAACTAATAACTTTTGAAGCTGAATGTTTAGAAATAAATTTTGGTGAATTGGTTATTAATTTTCGTATTATTTTACATCAAAACTAACAAAAAATGTGAAGATAACACATAGTCGACTTCCTTTGCATTGTCCGTCTATCCGTCTATCCGTCATTTTGTTCTTTTATAAAATTGAGTTCAGAATTTAAGCATTTTGCACGTTTTGTATTACAATTGTACAAAACTAAAACTTTATTTCTATGATGTTCCAAATTGGCAGTGGTTAAATTTTTAAAAAATTAACTGTCGTGGAGATATTCGACGTTTATGGTTTTAAACGGCCGCCATTTTGAAAAGTGTAGCGACTATCCACAAAGTAGCAACTAACATGAAGAAATGTGTTGAGGCGTGTGTTGCAGCAGATGTGGGACATTTCCAGCTTCACTCCCTCTCCTTCCATCTTAAGCTTAATCGCTCTTCTCTGCGTCCATGAAAACCGTCAGATCATTTTGTCGCTCCCTGTATCATCTATTACAGTAGCCTCAGAGTAGGAGTGTGTCTCGTGTAATGGGCGTGTCCTCCCTTCTACTTGCTTCCTTAGCCTGACTTGACGGTACAACCCATTCCAAGAAAACTAGGAACACAAATTACTGCTTAGCTACATTTAATTCGTAAAGTTACAACATCTTGACAGACTTTTGTAAACGTTTTATTCTTATTTACACCGAAAAGAAACGAAAGTATGGTACGCGTTTACACAGAAGCATTTGAGGTCTATATATTTTTTATTGGGGTTGTACCGCTGAAAGTAGCCTTAGAGTAGGAGTGTGTCTGGTGTAATGGGCGTTTCCTCCCTTCTACTTGCTTCCTTAGCCTGACTTGACGGTACAACCCATTCCATGAAAACTAAGTACACAAATTACTGCTTAGCTACATTTAATTCCTAAAGTTACAACATCGTGACAGACTTTTGTAAACGTTTTATTATTTACACCGATAAAAGAAACGAAAGTATGGTACGCTTTTACACAGAAGCATTTGAGGTCTGTATTTTTTTATTGGGGTTGTACCGCTGAAAGTAAACGCAACAAACAAAGTGTGGGGTCCCTCTTTTCCTCTCCACTCGACACATTCCTACCTTGAGGATACTGTACCTGCTGTTAGTCTTGCATTTATTTCGTCTTTGCTATTATTTCTTTCTGTCAGCACAGCTCCCAAATACTTGAATTCTCACACCTTTTTGAAACGTAATTTATCCATTTATAACGCTAAGACAGTTCGAACCTGAGCTCAACCTTAGTAGTGATCATATCCTTGGTCTCACTTTCATTTATCGAGAGCCGGATTTATATCTTTGAACTATTTAAAAGTCTCCTTTAGTATTTGCTGATCTTTCTCTAAAAAATAGGGAATCATCTGTCAAGCATCGCCCTTTCGACTGTTCTTCAGGTATACTAATCAAAAACAGTGGTTCAGTAATAGAGTTAGGCTAACTAGCTTTCTATTTAATGATTTAAACATTCACAATACATATATTTATACAGTCACAATTTCATCTTATCTCAACTGATCTTTAAATGTATACAATCAACATAAATCCAGAATGGTTCCCCTACAGTTTTCTTTTTATATCAAACACTTACAAGCTTCAAAGATTTGCTCACTTTGAATAACATACTCTAACACTATATTAAATAATTATGTAGAGTGCACATCCCCTGGTTTCAGGTCTTAACACCTTCTCTCGTGGCCATTAACGTCATTTTACGTTAATGTATTCGTTGAGGATTTCAAAATCACCCTTAGTCACGTATTAAATGTCTCTATAATGCTTGTTTATAGACGATGAAAAGATGGTGTGAGATTGAATTCTAAACATTTTCCCAGTGTTTTTTTATAGAAGTAAATTCACATGTAGTAGATCTACTCTAAAACCACCCAAAGTCCGTTTTGTTTACGCTATTTCTTTCAGTAGTACACCCGATATAAACAAATTACAAAAATAAATTGTCAAAAATTACATGATCAATCACTACCCACACATATTTCCAGACTCCTATTTATAATTCAAGTGCATGGACACACCTGTACTCTAAATCTGTACATTAAAGTGTTTGTTATTAAACTTTACTGGTGATAATGCAGATTAGAAAAGCTTGTTCATTTTGTTATCGAAATAAAATGTTACCATATCAAACATTTTTATATTGTTAATTTAGAAAAGCTTTTATTCTCTAATCAATTAAATAAATAAAAGAAGTAACATATTTATTGCATTAAAAGTTATCTAATAGGTATACCAGCCGTGTTGGGGACGGACGAATGAGATAGTTTGTGCAATGTTTTTGGATCGTTTATTTACCAAGCGTTGCTCAGTCTACCATGCGATTAAAGATCGGAAACTGTTTAATAAAACGGGAATATTGTAATTAAAAAAATAGTCTAATAATTTGTATATTATATAAACACAAACGTCTTTGTCCTCTAACATTTTCCATTTTGTTCATCGTATTACTTAACCAGTATACGAAGTATAAGATACGACATGGCAATATACTACAATTCTGCATGTAATGGAACCAATCTCACAACTTCTTAATACAAGAGCCGGGAGAGTCGAATCACCGACACGAGCGTAGCCTCCTTCGTACAGCTTTGTGACCCACCAAGGTCAAGTCACCGACACGAGCGTAGCCTCCTTCGTACAGCTTTGTGACCCGTCAAGTCACTGTTACGAGCGTAGCCTCCTTCGTACAGCTTTGTGACCCACCAAGGTCAAGTCACCGACACGAGCGTAGCCTCCTTCGTACAGCTTTGTGACCCACCAAGGTCAAGTCACCGACACGAGCGTAGCCTCCTTCGTACAGCTTTGTGACCCACCAAGGTCAAGTCACTGATACGAGCGTAGCCTCCTTCGTACAGCTTTGTGACCCACCAAGGTCAAGTCACTGATACGAGCGTAGCCTCCTTCGTACAGCTTTGTGACCCACCAAGGTCAAGTCACCGACACGAGCGTAGCCTCCTTCGTACAGCTTTGTGACCCACCAAGGTCAAGTCACTGATACGAGCGTAGCCTCCTTCGTACAGCTTTGTGACCCGTCAAGTCACTGTTACGAGCGTAGCCTCCTTCGTACAGCTTTGTGACCCACCAAGGTCAAGTCACTGATACGAGCGTAGCCTCCTTCGTACAGCTGTGTGACCCACCAAGGTCAAGTCACTGATACGAGCGTAGCCTCCTTCGTACAGCTTTGTGACCCACCAAGGTCAAGTCACTGATACGAGCGTAGCCTCCTTCGTACAGCTTTGTGACCCAACAAGGTCAAGTCACTGATACGAGCGTAGCCTCCTTCGTACAGCTTTGTGACCCGTCAAGTCACTGTTACGAGCGTAGCCTCCTTCGTACAGCTTTGTGACCCAACAAGGTCAAGTCACTGATACGAGCGTAGCCTCCTTCGTACAGCTGTGTGACCCAACAAGGTCAAGTCACTGATACGAGCGTAGCCTCCTTCGTACAGCTGTGTGACCCACCAAGGTCAAGTCACTGATACGAGCGTAGCCTCCTTCGTACAGCTGTGTGACCCAACAAGGTCAAGTCACTGATACGAGCGTAGCCTCCTTCGTACAGCTTTGTGACCCAACAAGGTCAAGTCACTGATACGAGCGTAGCCTCCTTCGTACAGCTGTGTGACCCAACAAGGTCAAGTCACTGATACGAGCGTAGCCTCCTTCGTACAGCTGTGTGACCCACCAAGGTCAAGTCACTGATACGAGCGTAGCCTCCTTCGTACAGCTGTGTGACCCAACAAGGTCAAGTCACTGATACGAGCGTAGCCTCCTCCGTACAGCTGTGTGACCCCCCAAGGTCAAGTCACTGATACGAGCGTAGCCTCCTTCGTACAGCTGTGTGACCCCCCAAGGTCAAGTCACTGATACGAGCGTAGCCTCCTTCGTACAGCTGTGTGACCCACCAAGGTCAAGTCACTGAAACGAGCGTAGCCTCCTTCGTACAGCTTTGTGACCCAACAAGGTCAAGTCACTGAAACGGGCGTAGCCTCCTTCGTACAGCTTTGTGACCCATCAAGGTCAAGTCACTGATACGAGCGTAGCCTCCTTCGTACAGCTGTGTGACCCACCAAGGTCAAGTCACTGATACGAGCGTAGCCTCCTTCGTACAGCTTTGTGACCCATCAAGGTCAAGTCACTGATACGAGCGTAGCCTCCTTCGTACAGCTGTGTGACCCACCAAGGTCAAGTCACAAATATAGAATGTGCAAATTCTGCCTTGGTGTTAATAGTCATTCCTTGGTGTTATTAGTTCATTTACTGAAATTGAAGTTTTTTAAAAATAGAAAATTATTAGACAAAAATGTTTAAAATACTTAGGATAAATACTTTTTCTCCTTTATCACAGCCGTTAAGATAATAGCCTCAATAATGGGATTTTTTAACGATTTAACTTTTAACTGTGTTCTATTGTTTAACTTTGGTGGTTTCAAATTTCTCATAAGTACTTTTAATTTAATGCGTCGGTTGGTAAACCTGATACTGACAGACTCTAGAGTCTAGAGGATACTGCACTGCATAGCCTCAATTCAGTTAATTATTTAAACATTCAGTAAAACGTGTTTGTGATCAAATATTAGGTCCTAATGTTAAACTTATGAATTATAGTTTGAAAATTATGGGGTGGTTTTAATCCTGTTAAAGACTTTCCAAAATGTTTCGTACTGGACTAGATTTAAGCTCAACCAGGTGTGTTGAATTATTATAGTTGATGGACCTAATCAGCTGTTAAAAATCATGTTTCACACCGGTCTAAATTAGTTCAAACCTATCTTTGTGTTGAACTATTAAAACTGATGGATCCAATCGGCTGTGAGTATTCGTGATCTATTATATTTACTGCGCATGCGCGAACGTTGATTGATAAGATTTATATATTTTTTGTAATAACTCAGTTTATTTTTAAGATATCAATATGAAATAAAGTCTAAAAGTGTTTTTGAAAAATACTACTATAAGCTTGTAAAGTTTCATTGAGATCGGTTCAGTTGATACTGTGAACAAACATCGACCTTTACGCTTATAATTTCCTTATGGGAGAAATACATAGGTAAACCTTGTTATTGTCAACTTCTAATTGAGATATCGGAAAAAAATCAGCGGTAAAACCTTCTTTTTAAGTGGAAACTATGGTGTTATTAATTCTCGTTAAAATCGGTTCAATAGTTTTTATGATCTGAGAGGACAAACATAGACCCCCTCCTGTAGATTTATTATTATTATTATTATAGATAATCACACATAAGACAATATGGCGTAAGCCAGAGAAAATAATTCAATGAAAAAGAATGCCTCTATTTAATGTTGTATATAGGATCAATAGTTTATAAGATACACTAACAGTCCATGATAAAGTGGTAATTTATATACCAAAAACAAAACCATATCACATTTTGTTAACGTATTTTGTAGTTAAAATGCTACCCATTCCATTTGTATAAGAAATGCAGGCTCATCAACAGATGCTATTTCCAGCGACAGCGTCTCCTTGAAATATGCAGGAATATAATAACCTGATCTTCATAACTTAGACCTTTGTGACGTTTCTGTTATACTAAATCTAAACTTTATCCTGCGTAATCATTGCACGAAATCGGTTTCTCTTTCTTTCTTGTACACTTGAATTTTGTATTTGAATTTTTTTAAAGTGAAAAACCAGCTTATACCTTCTCTATTAAAAATATCAGGTGATAGAGTTACTTTTGTTAGATTGAGTAGAAGGTACGGCAGGAAACTTACCAGTGTACAAAAAAACAACGGTATTTATTGGCGATCCTATTTTGTTTTTACTGCCGTTTTGGCTTTGAAACATTGTAAATTATTTCGCTTTAGAATAATTATAGAATACGATACATCAAGGTTAAAAAACACACCCTTTTTCGGATAGTCTCTTACACTTTTGCAGTACTTTTGTACACATCAATGATTTTGACAAGCTTTTTTCCTCTAGATTCGTTATGAAATTTACGAGATCTTTGGGATCAACAGTCTTAAAGATTTCATTCGCTATAAAAGTTCTTCCTTTAGGCTCGTTACGAAACACGACCTTGGAATCATCTCCTCTTGAAACTTTAGTAAAAGTTCTTCCAAATACGCTACGTAGTCCTTGAAACTTTAGACCTTGTAAAAGTTCTTCCAAGTACGCTACGTTGTCCTTGAAACTTTAGACCTTGTAAAAATTCTTCCAAATACGCTATGTTGTCCTTGAAACTTTAGATCTTGTAAAAGTTCTTCCAAATACGCTACGCTGTCCTTGAAACTTTAGATCTTGTAAAAGTTCTTCCAAGTACGCTACGTTGTCCTTGAAACTTTAGACCTTGTAAAAGTTCTTCCAAATACGCTACGTTGTCCTTGAAACTTTAGACCTTGTAAAAGTTCTTCCAAGTACGCTACGTTGTCCTTGAAACTTTAGACCTTGTAAAAGTTCTTCCAAATACGCTACGTTGTCCTTGAAACTTTAGATCTTGTAAAAGTTCTTCCAAGTACGCTACGTTGTCCTTGAAACTTTAGACCTTGTAAAAGTTCTTCCAAATACGCTACGTTGTCCTTGAAACTTTAGATCATCTTGTAAAAGTTCTTCCAAGTACGCTACGTTGTCCTTGAAACTTTAGATCTTGTAAAAGTTTTTCCAAGTACGCTACGTTGTCCTTGAAACTTTAGACGTTGTAAAAGTTCTTCCAAATACGCTACGTTGTCCTTGAAACTTTAGACCTTGTAAAAGTTCTTCCAAATACGCTACGTTGTCCTTGAAACTTTAGACCTTGTAAAAGTTCTTCCAAATACGCTACGTTGTCCTTGACACTTTAGACCTTGTAAAAGTTCTTCCAAATACGCTACGTTGTTTGCGCCTTCGTTCCATAGTGCAAGACCCAAAACCTCTCGTTCTACCTACCACAATATTTTACTGATGTCTTGCGCAGTGTCAAATCAGCAGATCTATTACTCTACGCAGAGTGGATTTTCTCTCTGATAGATTCACCGAATCCTGGAAGGGAACCTACTTGAGAGTTGTGGGGGGGGGGGGCGGAAACATCCTACGTCTACATATTATAGTTAACTGTGAACGAGACTCTGAGTAAAGGGCCCTAGAATTTGTCGAAGTCTAAAATGAGGAGCTCATTGTAAAAGTGTTAAGAATAAAAAAATCCAACAATGGGCGATAGTTGAAATGACCATGCGTAAATACTTTCAGTTTAAAGTTCGGAAATGTTCCAAACCTTACATTATATAAATGACGCAAGAAAATAGCACAAACTTTCTCATTCATCCACAAAAATAAATGAGCAACTATGTGCCATCATGATACTTATCTAGCCCCATCATTTAATGTAAAACAAGCAGTATCTAAATGGAGTAATCTAAATGGTATACTTATTTAGTTAATCCAAAAATTATCACCCCCTGCAGTTCTAAAGAAGGATGGTTTTTGTGAAATATACAGGGTGTCCCGGAACTCTCTGGAACTTTTCATAAAAAAAATGTTCCTTAGGTCGAGACAAACATATTTCACAATATAAACATGGTCTCCGGTGACTAGTTTTCCGTCTGTCGGTCTGTAGGCTACATGTGTTTTTTACAAAGGATTTTATAATTCAAGATTTATTTAAGATAGAAACTTAAAATTTGGTATAAATATGTACCAGGTAGAATAAATGTATAAAATTTCGTTGCTGGAACTAAATCCATTTCAAAATGGCGGCCGTTTAAATGTTTTAGTGTCAAATTCCACGAAAACCGTTATAGCTATAAAACATTATTAAGTTAGGTAAAAGATGCACAATTAGGTAAAAGTTAGGTTAGTTAGTAAAAGTTAGGTAAAAGACAAATCGAATGACACCTTATTTAATAAAATCGAATAATAAACAACCAAGTTGTGACAATTCTTGCAAATAAATGTAATTTCAATATTACCACAATACATACCTAAAACATTGTTTAACAGCACATATGAGACGCTGCGTATCATTAATCAGCTGTTTTCTGTCCACTTCATGTTAAAAATGAATCAGCTGTTTATTAGTAAAGCATTGTTGGATTAGGTTAGGTTTCATTCTTGCAAAATGAAAATTACATTCTTTGGAAACCTCTTGCTTTTATCATTCCCCAAACATAGGATTCATAGTTGGCGAGAGATTAAGGGTTTACGTTGGGTAAATCCTTTCCTCTGGAAACAACGGCCGCCAATGTTCCTTGTAGCAAAACAAGAGTGTCTAATGCTGTGTGACTCGTGGGGCCATCTTTCTACAACTGCTGGGAACCAAAATCCAGGTTTCTAGCATGACAAAACCTCCTGAGATGTCTTACAAAAAGGTTGATTGATTTTCTTTCTGTAAAGTACTTGGTTTTAGAGTAACATCACTCACGTTATTATTTTCAATGAACGACCATAACAGGATGTTGAAATACAAGAAGAAGTGCTGTCTACTTGTTGATGAAACCGTTTGACTTTCATCTGAAACTCAAGGTTTTTATATTCTATTGCTAACATTGAGGCGCTATAAACAACTCTGGAAAGATCTCCAGTGGAGACTTATTTTCGGAGAGTAAGACTTGTTGAAGAAGTCTGCCGTAGTAATCAAGGTGATTGGATAGCCGGTACATACTTTCTGGTGTGTTAAACACTACCCTTACGACGGAACTTTTCAATTACACGCTATTACAGCATTGCTTGGCGGCTGATTGTGAATTGTTCTTGAAAATCAATAACAGTTAGTGCTAAACTTGGCTCACCCGAACAATCCGTTCTGTATGAACGGAAATAATGCTCTACAATAAAAACTTTTTCTTGGATATTGTAAGAAACATTTGGACTAAACTAGAAATTAATAATAGCCAGTGTAAAAAACAATTAACAATGGAATCAGCGGTTCAACACATTCATCACAGCTGCTAGAATTTCACTACTCTTTGGTTTGGCTCATACCGTATTTAAATGTTTTAATTTTAGTTATATAATAATATCACATTTTGGATCACTGATATTACAATGAAAAACTAAAGTAAATCCTATTTTGTTTGAACGTATTCATACAAAATATGTGAATATTTAATTTTATATTTCCGTAATGTAGAAAAAGTTATGTGATGGGTAAACAATCTGTGTCTAAATTTTTTGTCGATATATCAGTTTTTTGGAATATTGTCTTTCCTTTATTTAGTGGTCTACAAAAGCACAAACCGGTTGGCCGATTTTAATCAAATTTGTTATATGAGCATAGGTTGACTATATTTCGGAATTTTATTTCCATTTTTTTTATTACCTAAAAGTATCTGCCATAAGAAAAAAAAACATAATTTCGATTTTATCAATATCGGCTCTAATGATATTGAAAAAAAAAAATGTTTAGGTGTAGCATCACGTATACAATTCCTCAAGTTATAAGACCCCTTGATCTACCTTTACAATTTAATATTTACTATAACTTAAGAAACCAACTTTTGGGCATTACATTTAGTGCCCTACATCGTATGATTGGGCTGAGTAAGTACTATAATGGTTGATAATTTGGTTCTGTAAAACAGATGTAAGAGAAGAATACAACCCAAAACTAAAGAAAAAAGTTGTAGATCCAGTTAGGTCCCTCGGGATTGCCACGCTCATACTCGCCGCAAGTGAGCGCTTGAATGTGAATTTCATCAAAATTGGTTCACTACTTTGGGCTGTACAACTCTCCACAGACAACAGACATTCCAAAAGCTACTTTCTCGTGCTCAGAGGCCTAAAAATCGCAACAAAATTCATCGATTTTTGATCCATCAAATAATTTTCAACATATTACGTATCTGTGAAATAGTGAAAAGCAAGGAAACATGTTTTGGTTTTGATACCCAGCACCCTTTTAATGATCAAATGTAAGAAGCTTATCTAAAATCACTTTCAAAATATACAAGAAGATTGTCAACTGCGACTTAATCACGTAAAAGGCAACGAATTGATATAAGTTATTAGCACTTCCTAAACCTTCAGCATATATGTTTGTAGATAATAATAAAACCTACAAGCGTCATATACTGTTAATACATCTATCTATACAATAAGTTTAGAAATGTTCAATGAGCACAGTGGTGAATGTGAACAATATAAAACACTGAAAACCCCTACCATAAGTTTGGTACAATAACACAAATAAAAATTTTTTTTTGCCTTTAGAGTATTCTTTCAGATCCCTCCGATGATGGTAACTTGGTTATCGAAATGTACATCAGGGAACTATAATAACATAAGGCACATAAATATTTTATTTTATTTGTGTGTATGTGTGTGTTATTGTACCAAACTTTTTTCCCGGCCGATGCACCATTTGCTATGATTGGCCCTCTAAAATATGCCTGGGTTCTTATTTTCGATTAAATATCATCAAATCAGTGGTTCAGTATACTAATTAATTTTTATTAACAATGACTATCTCCTATCTTATTATAATAATACAATATCTTTATTACTACTATTAATCCAGAATGACTCTAATTATTGTGACTCACAGATCTGATTCTACGTTATATTCTATTATTACTTGTGTCTGAAATAATTACAAGGTTTAGACACGAAGTTTGCTCACCCTGCTTGCCATTCATGGATGCTCATCTGAAGTCTCAAAACTCCTAGGTAGCTCGTATACGCCAAGTCCGTCTGGCTATCTTCCAGAATTATGCTCCCAGGATTCTCTTACTCGCCAAGTCCGTCTGGCTATCTTCAAAAATTCCTGCGGCACCTCCCTCGATTAATCTTGGCCCACTGACCAAGTTTTCTCCCACCCAAGGGTTTATATGTGTTTGTAGCATCAATGACGTCTGCCTTGCTTGCAAGGTAAGCAATTTCATCATTTTTTCAGGTCTGTCACAATAATTGTTGTCATACTGTGTTCCTAAAAAGAACTTAGACTATATTCCTAACTAAAACTATCCTAATTCCTAACAGGTTTCAGTGTTTTATATTGTTAATAAGTTTATAGTTTGTAAAATCGAACTAATACGGCTGGCGTAAGGGTCGCCTCACCAACGCATGGTATCACCTACAGGACCACCTAAAGAGAAAAAAAAGTTTTTTGATTCTGCCCAAAATTTTAGTGAGAACTGATACCAAACAACAATCAATTTCAAGCAATCCGCTGTCCTTTACTTCTCTTCTAAGGAGATGATGATTACACCGCTATCGTCAACCTCAGTTGTTAAACTGTTGTGTAGTCAGAATTCGAGTCCACATTAAGTGTGATTCATACATCCAAATGTGAGTAGAAGAATTGAAAACATTACTCACTAAAGAGGACTTAGTTGAACACTATACAGGGTGTTTCTGTAATTCACTGGGTCCAAAATAAAGGAAAAAAAATATCTATAAACCTATGTTCGAAATCGTTTATTTTACCAGTTATCCGCCATTTTGTATTTTTCTGCTAAATCGATTGAGTTGAAATTAGGCACGGTACTTATCAATATGAAGACCTAGTTTAATAAAAATAATCAACTTGTTCCAATAATCAATTTAAAAATGGCGGTTATTAAAATATTAAAAATTAAAATAATTTTAAATGAGTTGTTATTTTCGTTTATAATAATCGCCATTTTGAAACGGATTACTTGGAACAAGTTGATTATTTTGTTAAACTATATATTTACATTGATGACTACCGTGCAATATTTCAACTCAATCGGTTAAGCCGTTCTAGAGATATAAATTATTTAGAAAAAAAAGAAGAAGGGAAAAAAATGGATAGTTGGTAAAAGAAGCATGTCCGGACATATGTTTATAGCAACTTTTTTTTTTTTTTTTTTTTTTTTTTTTTTTTTTTTTTGCGCCTATATAACCACCAATTTAAAGTGTGCACGACATTCTCTGAACACCCTGAATTTGTATGTAAACGAAATTTAAAACGCCGTGTACTTATTTCGGGTAGAATGGAAAATAGTTTAAACTCTGATAAATTTAAATATAGACATACAACGTCCATGGTTTGTTTTTACTTCTTCGTTGACAGTTACCAAATTGAGACATGTTGGATGAGTGAAGGAGAAAGTTTGTGCAATATTTTATTTGCTTTTGTTAACTTTTTCATTTAAAGTAATGAAAGTAAAAAAAAAAAATTTTATTTCAGAAACAAACTACAAAGTAAATATTTCTACAATTATCTTTTTTTTTAACTATATAAACGTAACAACATATAATAAATTTATTTAATTATTAACTGTAAAAGTATCATCTTAAAATTAATTCCACCTAATTATCAATTAATAATAATTAATAAACAGAAGAGATGAATATGACAAATAAAATAAACGTAAATTCATATAAAACAAAAATTGATTTCTTAATTCCATGAGATTAACTCTTACTATATTCTAACAGAGATATTAGTACATTCTTGAGACTTAACGAACTGTTTGCTAACTAACTTGTTTAATTTTTGTTTTAAACTTTTTGATTGTACTTTTTTCCAGACGTGTGTACTCTTTTCTCCAGAATTTTTTTTTATGTGGGCCCGTAAATAAATTGGCTTGCTTTTATGATACGAATAACATTTCTTTCACACTTGTCTGGTTTAAATTCAATTAAGACGACATTTTCTATTTTCAGACATTTGTAGTTCTGCTTCGTTATTGTTTTCTAAATAGTAGAGACAATTGATAAAATCGGTTTATAGGAACATTTCTAAGTTACAAACAAGAGAGAGAAAATGGAGATAAGCGTAATTTGGTTATAGCAATAAATTTACAAAATGATACCTTAATTAATTTATTGTAGGGAAAAAATAGTTTCTACAGCTCCTACGAAAAATAGGCTTACAGTTATGAACAAATTTGTGCATATTTAAGTTAAAACGAAAATGAGATGGGTTGAACATGAATGTTGTTTTGAGTTGGTTGTCACATAACCTCAAAGTTTACCTATTACAAATAATAAAATATAAAAGTGTAGAATTTATTGATGAATTTTTAAAACATAATATTATGCTTCGTATAGTAATTAATAACAGTACTCAATTTAGAGTAAACATATTTTTGAAACCACCTACAAAACGTGACTTGAATTATATGTTTTGGTACATTAGAATTTTCAGATTTGTTTCTAATTTTGGGTGATAATAAAATTTATTTTCAACACATGTTCCGAATTTAATATTCATCCATTGTCAGGTCTTCTTAATACATTAATACACAAATACAAATTCATACAACACAATTACAAAGATATAACAATGTCTTGAAGTTAACTTCAGTACATAGCACATTGCACACAGTTATCTGTTTTTTACTGACAGGTAAAGGTCTTTTAAACTCTTTTTTCTGGGCATTCTGTTTCGCTTTTATAAATTTAGTACTCTTCTTATCGTATTTTCTTTTATTGCAGTTATACAATATCTGCATATTTTTATTTATGCTGTGGTCACTGCTATTGATGTGCTCAACCAACTTTGATTTTTTTGGGGGCGTCTCATTGTTTGTATGCGTTCGTGGCGTCGTATTTTGAACAAAAAAAGTCCAATTCGTATTATGAAGACCTGATGATGGACGAATATTTAATCCGAAACGCGCGTTGTAAATAATAAAAAGACTGAAATTAAAGTATTGGTAGCGGTAAGTGAATGGGTTTTATTATCAACAATTGAATTATTTTGAATTGTAGTTTAATTGTTTAGCTTCAATAGAAGCATGTTTTCCTAAAAATTCATGAATAATTTCTATACTTATAACTAATTGTTTAAAATAGACAAGTGCACGTTTTGAAATTATGTAACAATTCACTGAATAAACTATTCAACTTTAAATCCATCTCATTTTGTCTGTACTTCAGTTAAAAAAAAAAAAAATGTTCACAGTAAATTTTTTAGGAGGAGCTATAATTTAACAGATACATTTTTAGAACTAAAATAAAACATCATAATCTGCAACTTAAATTGTTAATACCAAATTACCCTAACTCTCAAATAGGGACAATTTTTGTGTGTCATATTAACATGTTCTTCATAAGCAATAAAATTGTCACCCCTCCCCCTCATATCCACCCAGATCAAAAGTATTGTTATTGTGACATCGTCTTAAGAGGAAATTATCAGAAATAAATCTGGAGTGACTGGAGTGATTGTTGGAGTGAAGGAGGCAATACACATGTTGGAACAGAAATTAACATTTACACCTGAAACAGAGAGATAAAAATATAGGTGAGGAATATACAAGAAAGTGCCAAGAATGCTATAACATACAATTACATATTATAATTAGCTTCCGTTGTGTGCTTCACCCCAAACCCCCTGTGGGTTTGACAATCGGCGGAGTTTTGACAGTCATTGGACCAAAGGTGTAGATCAAAACTTAATAATTTCCATCCGTTGTAAATGTTTTGGGATACTTTCATCTAAATATCTAGAATCATCAAATTTAATAGTTATACTGTCACATCTAACTCGCATAAGCGTGCTAAATTTGATCATTCTAGTTGTCCTATAAGTGGGTAAAAAGATTAAATAATTTGTGGAAAATTTAACTAAAACAATGTAGCTCTATTTAAAGATATAATGGAGCTCTCTCTAAGTCATAGAATCAATTTGTAGATCTCGTCAAATACGTGACTGCTAGTGCAAAATTTCAGAAATTGTTTGGAAGTTGCTGCATCGGACGTAACAGCCCTTATGTCTAATGTTAAACTGTATACATTGTAGTGATGTCAGTTTTCTTTTAAGAATTATCATATAGACAGTGAGATGTGGAAGAAGTTTGTTGATCTTTTTATTACGAAAGTCTCCTCTCTATTCATTTAACGAATCTATAACTGAATGTTGCAATCGTCATCATTTAGCATTCACTTTCTTCCTAAATATTCATTCAGCTTTCAATATACCCTGTGAGTCAAAAGTATGGATAAAGATAGAAAAATGAAAGTCAGGACACCTTTCTAGGACCGATTTTGGTCTTCCATGTTTGGGGCGGTCTTTAACGCTGTCTGTTTCATGGAAACGTTGGATAGTTTTTTGAACTCCTGATTTAGATACTGGGTTTCGATTAGGATAAGTGTCATTAAATAAATTCCTTACTTCATCATAAGATCTCTCCCGGTCTCCTTACCCTCGCATCATCAGGATCATAATACGCTCTTGTTCACTTAAACTTTCCATTTCAACGTATAGTATCACAAAAACACGTCTTAACTTTGTTGATTCCAACCAGAAACTGAACCTGATAATGGACTTCCTCAAAACTGATAACATAAGGGAGGTCTGCCCTACAGCAGGTAATAACTGTAAAACAGGGTTGAGTTTGTAAGAAAAGTGGTTGTCTATTTTGGGATTATTTATCACCTGAATGTAGATGTTCATATTTTGCCTCAATGAAGTTTTACTTAATTTCAATGAGCTGCCATTTTGTACTGGGTTGAGATAGAAAGCTCTGGTTTCCACTGTTCTTCTTCTTTAATCAAGGACTTTAAAATGAGGTGTCACTTAATGGGTCTTTACATTTAAAATTTTTGAGCTGCCCCCCAAAAATCCCATTTTGGGGAAATGGGCAAAGTTGTAATAGTGACTAAAAAGTTAACTTTTATTTCCTAGAAAGGTGTTCTGAGTTTCATTTTTCTATCTTTATCCATTTAAAATTTAACAGGGTGTATCCATACTTTTGACTCACACTGTATAGAAGTCTAAAGGCGCAACTATATAGGGTGAGGATAATTCATTCAGCTTTCATCCCCCATCATGATGGGGTTCAAAAATTCATCACCACTTCGGTCATAGTGCTCCAGAAATGATAGAGACTATACTATTTTCTTGTGTTCCTCTGTAAACGTTCTTGGCACTCCATCAGGTACAAATTTCCTTGTACTGAAGCAACGTCATAAATTTCAGTTCGTGAAGCTTGAGGGAAAGCCTCATGCAGTTCATCAATAATAAATAGTTGTTTTCATGAATATGCTTATTTGTTGTATTTGTCAAATCCTCAGCGATGACAGCTGACCTTTCCAGATCGCCATTTACCTGAACAACAGTTTTTCCTCGTGACGATACGAAATTCCACAGTTATAAAATTATAAAGAATGCAAAGGATAAAATCTGATCTCACACAAAAATACAACTGTAAATAATCATATTGCCCACATTATGGTCCATTAACGTAAAATCATTCCATATTATACATAGTCATAATAATTTAAATTTGTAAATATATAATGTGACATGTAATCAAAGGAAAGTGACAAAGTGAATAATAATACAGCAAAAAAACAAAAAGATGTTAATGGAAAAAGGAGTAAGGAATTTGGGTGTTGAAAACAAAAAGGCCATGGAAAATAAAATGATGAGCTGTTTAAAAATTTGGACACATTAATCCATATGTATAAAAGTCAATACCCAGTGACTGATCACGAAATCTCTGGATCCAAGAAGCATAGAACTATACATTTTTTAACATGGTTTGGGGTAGGTCTGTAGACACGTACTAAGAAAGGGTTTTGAAGATGTTCCACTTCAAGGGTGTTTTTTACCCCTAAAACAAGCATCATATCTTTGTTATTTATGAGCCGATTTTGATCGAAATTGATGTGTTGTTGTATTTGGGCATACTTTATTTCCATAGCACCACCATTAGGGTTGTGCTAAAAAAAAAAATTTCTTTATAAAACTATCTCAACTATTCCCAGGTGAAACTGGGTCCACCTAGTCTGAGAATAAACGCATTTAATCTCAACTGCATAAGAAGTAATAAGTATGCATATCTGCAAATGTGATAATACATCATTTGGTGAGTTACAACAAATAAATCAATCTACATTAAACCCACAATTATCAACATAAGTAGTTCAGCTTAGTTTAACTTCAAAAGTCACAATTAACTTGAACTTGGTTAACAATAATTTCAAAATTTCCAAAGAACTTCTAATAAATTTTAACCCATGAAGGCATTCAAACTTATCCATCTCGTAAATCACCCCATTCACAAATTAAACATCAGTTTAGTTTAGATGTGTTAATTGTGTTGGTTATAAGAAATTCTTTTGCACTATGAAGAATTGACTTGGACTAGAAATAAAAATAAACATCATAAATAGTGTAATAATTTAAATATATTTTTTAATAATTCCAAAAGGTAATTAAATGGCTAGCCGGTAGGAAAATAGAATTGTTCAAATTTACTGTAATTTCTTAATGATATTAATAAATGCAAATTGTTCAAAGCTAATTTCCTTGTTTCACCAATATTGATTATTCATTTATAATAGCAATGACTACATAAATACTATAAGACACGACATAGGATAGGGAAATAGTCTACGCTTTACGGGTGCTGGTCGTCACAAGTTTGACACACAGCTATCAGAAAGCGCTAGCAGCAGGTGCTTGACTGTACGCATCCCACTTGGTTGAGACTGTACAACTGTTGACACAGCATAGTCAGTGTTGTCAGTTCGTGCGCAGAGATAAGCGATTCTCGACCTTCCCTCGCATCTCTGGTCCCATATGTGGCATCAGTGCGCAACTGAAACATTGTTTGACCGTAGAGCCACCTAGCGCCAGTCACATCAACTGCTAGCAGAGCGACAGCTCCACACCCTAGCGGGTATTGGTCAACTCAAGAATAAGCGTAGAATATTTAACATGGCCATGTCGTGTCTTATAGTATTTATGTAGTCATTGATAATAGTCTATAAAATCCTTTATTAAACTGCGTACCCCTCACAACAACTCCTCACAATTCTACAAGTTGTCGGTGAAGTTTAGCAGGATGAATATCTTTTCTTTTTATCCCTGTTTTTAAAGGTGAAAAATATCACGGGTATAATCCCCTAGCTCTGCAATACTCTATAAGCGTCTTAGGTCGGAAGACAAATTTTTGGTCAATGTACCTAATAGGAAAGGTTATAGAGAGGGATTTAATCCAAGACTAGATGAAGGAAGGTGTAGATCCAGTCAAGGAGCTTGGGATTGTACACTATAAGGATTATAAACCTACACAATCATCGCAGAGACTTGAAACCCACTGACGACGTATCTGTAGAGAGCGTCTGACCTTGAAACTACTCTGGTCTGCGTTTACAGTCACAAATGATTCATATTTAAAAAAAAATACTTATATTTCCCAGAATATACACTTCCACTGATTGGTCACATAATTATGTTTAATCTTATGTAAATAAATATCTACGTACCACAAATTTATGTTTCTCCATTGGTGAACTAAAACGGATTTAAGATCGAGCCAAGGACGAAAAAAATAAGACGTAACTGCATCATCGAGGTACTCATTAACAGAAGATTTGGGATCTTCATTCACTGTAGGAGGATCTAGACGTTGAACATGCTTAGCGACTGCTTTTTGGAAGCTCTCATTCTACAAAGAAATCAACAATTAATGTTAAAGATGTGTTAGATCTAAAAATGTTATTGAATGTGTTCATAAAGTACGTAGAATTGTAATATCAACAAGCAAAATATTTGTATTCCAGAGTTCGAGGTCTGTATTTTATGCTATTTTGTGTTTTTAAGGTGATGACCGCAGGGGTTTTCCTTTTTAAAAACAACAAATCGGAGAATGTTTATCTGGTTACTTTTTAAAAATCACTGTGGTTACAAGTTATAACCATATTTGCCTGCGATGACAGGGAAACCAAAACTTTCAACATTTTATCCATTTCCTTTCTGTTATTTTAATTCTAATTTTAACTGATAACCTTTTTTAAAATTGATCCAGTAGTTCCAGTTATAATCTTTTCACTGCTGAAAAATATGAAATTGTTATATTTCACTAATTTTCTTAAAGTGCTAACCAACATGTTTTATCAGTTATTTATAAGACGTTGGAGCTGACAGATTTATAAAAAACGGATTAGTATTACTTGTTCAATGAAGGCAGCTCGGATCTGATTCACATTCGCTCGGCACACAATGGTCACAGTCTGAATCATTAAGTTGACATTTCAGTAACAAAGCTTAAATATTACACTTAAAAGCATTAAATCAACAATATTCCTAGTGAAAAATGATACTAAACATGGCGTAGCGTGCATATTCAAAACCAAAATTTAATTATACACTTTAATGCATTAAATAAATAATACAGTATTTGGGTTCGATTTAACATTTAGAAAAGATAATTCTGCAAAATTAAGTATCTAAAATTGTTTATTTAAAAGACAATAAATATTGAGCTTGACATTTGAGATAATATTAGATAGAATATAACTCGAATACAAGATCTCACAAAAATTACGTTTACTTAATCAAACGCGTTTCAACGACAAAGTCGCCATGTTATTGTAGCTCATGTATCACTGAGGATGGCGACTTTCTCTTTGAAATGCGTTTGATTAAGTAAACGTAATTATTGTGAGATCTTGTGTTCGAGTTTTATTCTATCTATGTAAAAGTCTTTTTTACTGCATTATTATAATATACATTGTTTAATACATCTGTTAATTTTTTTCTAAAATCTGATCTCCAAAACTTTTATGCAGAACTATCAAATTTTTGGAAATTTCCTGATAAATTTGTTTCTATAATATTTTACTAATTTCTTGTAGGTTGTTGAAAATAAAAAAGTAAAGCATAAATTTAACATACTGACCAAGGTTTTACTTTAACAAAACCTGTTAAAATGTTTTATTGTGATTTTGATAACACATTCTTCCGTTTCGTTATTTAGTAGCAATTTTTCTTTTTCTTGTTTTTTTTTTTAATTAGTTGTAAATGTAAAGTTTTTGTAGATTACAAATTTTTACATAGTAAATTATTTCATTGCACAATGTTTCATGTCATAAATTTCAATATTGCATGCACTCTAATGTTAAAATTGCAAATAATTATGAACTGCAAATTAATTAGGAAATCGTAATAATTTGATTTTTATAATACTACGAGAAATTAAAACTTTTATATATACTTTTTTTTATAGTGTAATCGAGTTTGGGTTCATTTTTCATGGAATTGAAAGTAGAAACTAACATTGTAATCGGAAGGAAGAATTGTGTCATTAAATAAAAGTTGTCATTACGTACTAGGTGTCTTGTAATGATTCAGTGACAAGTGTGCACGACCTCACACTCAGATATTATTGTTTTTTCGGACCGTGTCTGCGCATGCGAGCGTCTAATCCCTCAGCCGCCTTCAGAGTATACGCGTAAGTTTGAAAAAAAGTTTTGCTAGAGATAAAGAGGGAATTCAGATTCTGTATATGTTGCCATTTCAGATACAACATACATTTTTGTCAATGACAAGGTTGTTACAAAATTAAAATATTGTTTATATTGAAAATATTATTAAAATCGTTACAGAATTAGGTGGTTTTAGTGTTAATACCGCTATTGAACGCAACTAGTAACGTATTCAACAACTTTAACATGTAACACATGGGCTATACCAGATACAAGTATCAAATAATGGTATCAGTTACCGGTTAATATCATTATCATATTGTATCAGGATCCAGAATGGTTCTTTCACAAGTGGTAAGACACCGTGAATGAAGGTTTCGCTTAGTACATATCTATGTCACCAGAAACAGCATGATATTTTACCGTACTTGGTGTTTGTACGTTTTGTTTCATGCGTGTGCTGTATGGATTAATGTTCGTACCTTGTTAAGAGTATGGTTTCAATATTTGATATTTCAGTTTTCAACAAGGAAGTAATAGGAATCTGTTAAAAGTGCGTGTGTAGTCCATTCATTTGTTGGACAGATGTTAAAATATTTAAGTCTATTGATTCATCATAAATTCGAGGTTACACTTGTGTTGCTTGAAAGTTGATTAAATAGAACTTTTTTTTACCTTTTCCGCCTATTTTTTTTTCATGCTATACTGAACACAGGTTTCATAACGGTTGACTTTTTCAATTAAAATTCAATCCCCCCCCCCAAACAACTTTTTTCCTAAAGTTAGTAATAAATGTCACCTTTCTCGCCTCATTTTGAATTCTCATGTAATCAGGGGCTCATATATATCTGAATTGATCAAAATTAACAAGAAAATATTTTAAATCAAATGTATGTAATAATTTACAAAATAATTTTCACATACTTTTTACAAGTGTTTGTTGAAATCAAGATTTAATAAAACATAATATTACATACAGTTCGTAAGATTTAGCTTGACCTCCGTCATTGAGATGCGCAGTCGTCTCTGGGCCGGTTGGTGTAGTGGGGGAAACACTGAGATCAGTCTTGCAGTGAGTATTGTACTGTGCGTTTCGTAGTTATACGTGCATTTCAAAAACATTGGTTTGTTTTGTTGTGATGGAAAGTTGGTGGGAGTAAAGTCCTCCATAGTCAGTCTCGCGAAATCATATCAATTGTGTATCATTTATGAAACAAGAAGCCGAGAACGGAGGCACTATTATTTTGTAGAAAATGCAAACTTCGCGTAACACAAGCAACGGGTTAAAACGAATGTTAAAGTAAGAAATGAAATGTTTGCAGGCTGGTAGGTCTACGGAGTTTATTTATTATTTTTTTTAAGGAAGGAAATAACATTGGCGACTCCGATCTATGTGTAGTGAGAAGGATTTTGAACTTTTTCCACTTAGGGGAATGGGAATGTCCCGTTTTAAAGTCCTTACTTAGGATTTAAATGATAAACAAATTTTAAATGGAGTATACACCAAATAAAAATCGAACCTACTAAATCGAACTAAACTATTTTGAAATTTCCCGCCATTTTGAATTTTATATAATGATTGATATTTTTTTTTGAAAATAGGCAACAATTTTAAAATTTATATAACGATTTTTCTGGTTAGAAAGTTTGTACAGTTGATCGTAAATAAAACAAAGACGACAAACAGACGTTTCTCATGACAAACGTTGACAGCAGAATGGAACTGAGTCAATGTTTTTATCAGTGCAGTAATTGTTATGACATTACTTCTCCGCCTGTTTGCAATTTTCCCTAACAGAAACACGCATTATGTAAGTCCACGGGGCTACAACTCACGGATTGTGTCCAGTATGTGACTAATTTGACAGATCTTCACATTTCATAATCTTAGAAAACAGAAAAAGTGTTTTTCTACATCCCGTCCATCTGTCGTGTGTATGTAAGCACGATAGGACCTTCGTTAATATGATTTAATATGAACTTTAAACCCGCGCTATTTTAGCGAGGGTGTACCTTTTGAGGTCGGGTTTTGCGGCAATGTGTTTTACTCATAAAGGCTTTTAATTCGACCTATGCTTTCATTTAAGATTGCCTACTTACTCCTTGTGGGCCGTCCCCCCTGGAAAGATAGCGGTCTATTGAACACGTACTAATATAGATTTTGATGTCCTTGTGCAAAGTTTCGTAGCTCTATTTCTAATGGTTAACACCGCGGTATACACATCTACGAAGTCTGTTGAGGCCTAGACTTAGTCAAAAAAAGTAGAGATCTACAGAATTAAGGTTCAAAAAACCTGTGTCCAAACACAAACTTTAATCAGTCAAAACGGAGGTTGAAATTTTGATGATTACCGAACTTATTCTGTAGTTATTATTAAACCATTACTACCTGTACTGGCTCGAACTGAGCCTCTTCCGAAACTGAAGACAGCTTGATGACACCGTCTGTAACAAAACACAATTGATTGAGTGATTTATACAGAGTGTCCCACGATGAGGTACACGCTTATTTGTTTTTCTATTATTAGCTTATACCTCAACCGATTCATTTGAAACTTTTTAATAAAGTTACCAAAAATGTTGTGTGAAAATCTCAACACGCTGGTGTTTATAGAAACAAAATGGCGAGATCACAAAAACAGCCGTTGAAATGAAGCACCGCTTTTGTTACGTTTGGAAAAAAACTTTTATTGCTACCAAACGCAATTTTCTTTTAAAAGAAACTAAAAACTAATTAATTGTTTTAAAAATCAATGAAAAATAAGATTAAACAATTTATTTATTCAAACTGAAACCCATCCACAACAATACACCTAAAAAAATATTCGTACACTCTGGTAAAGTAATTACGTCCACTCTTTTGTCCGGATCATCTTCAAGTATGTTACGGCTTTTTGTAAATCTTAATTTGGTTTTTCTTTTCGATTTTTACCACTGAAGATTTGGGCACTCCAGTTTTAAACTCTACTTTTCTATGTGATTTTGATTTACCTGGAGAACGGAGTAATGAAGCGCATATCAGTTCTTCTCTTCCCTTATAAGGAGATCGAGTGTATCTTTTTACTACGCTTACCGTTTCAACAACAAATCTATCCTCTTAATTATTGAATGAGTGGTTGGTGGATCAACACCTGGGAAGGGAACCTTAAATTGTTTAATTGATTCTGCAACGTTATTAAAAATAATGGCCCACGCGTAACACTTTACCATAAAACGCTCAGCTGTAAAAACCATTTTGTAATTACAAACGACAATCAAATTTTATTCAAAAGAATTAGGTTATAAATATCTGTTTTAATTGTTGTTTAATTTGAATCGAACAGCTGTTCAACAATTAAACCTGAAAGAGTAAAAGGCATAAAAGTATAGAAACTAGAAGTTGTGTTGCCGCCATTTTTTCTTCTATAAACACCAGTGTGTTGAAATGTTCACACAACATTTTTTAATTTTTTTATTTTTTATTAAACAGTACGTATAGATTGAAAAGAATCTGTTGAGGAATTAGCAATAGAAAATCAAAGGAGTGTACATCGTGGGGCACTGTACTAAATTCAGACTATTTACAAATTTAATTGTCTAATACTTAGGATCACTGAATTTCTCGCTGTCATTTTAAATGTAGATACAGTAGAACGTCGATAATTCGGAGGTCAAAAATCCAGACCGTCAATAATCCGGATTCGTCTCTAGCAAGAAATAAAATTGCGTACCTTTTTATAACTCAAATATGTAGTGTCTGATGTTTTTACTGTACGTTGTACACATGTTGCTGTAAATAAAATACGACACAGTGCTTGAAAAACATGTTTTTAATTTATAGACCTTATACCCTACCTACCAATAATAGAAAATAATGCAATTTTAAAAACTTTTTTTCTCAAATAGTGCGTGCTGGCCGTTTATTAATGTAATTTCGATAATCCGGATAATTTGATAATCCGGATGGGGTCCGGTCCCAATTAATCCGGATTATCGACGTTCTACTGTAAGTTTACACTTGTTTTACTGTCTGCTTCAATCAATATTGCAGTATGATACTTACCCAGCCTCCTCGTACAATATAATACAAGCAAATCCTTTAAATGCAATGCCCAAAAGTTGGTTTCTTGAGCCTTGTAGGAAATACGAGTAAATTGTATTGGTAGGTCAGGGGATCTAATCCAGTAGGCCATGTTTGTTAAAAACCGTTACACAAGTTTACTGCACCTCGTAACATCGCTATTTTCTGGACGTCGTGTAGGTCCTATTGGTCCTCGTAGATGTGTATATATTAAAAGGTCTAGTGTGTCGGTCTTTGTGGGCCTCCAAGTTGTACTTATGTTAGTGAGCCTTCATCCGCTATATTATTGTCGGTGACTTGACCCTGCCTAATGAAGTGATATCGGAAGGTGTAGGTTTGGAAATTACATTTGAAACAACAACTTCGCTGTATCGTCGTAGAGAGGTGGAATTGATACCATTTGTATGGTTTGTAAAAGTTTGTTTAAAACAATTAATTGTTACACAGGTGTATATCACTAATTTCTTTACTTCGGCTAGACTCGCTACGCTCGTATCAATAGTTCAGCCTTGGAGGGCCTCGTAGTTTATATTTTTGAAAACAGACTGTACAAATGGACAGGTTTCATCTGAGCTGTGGAGTTTGGGTGCGCAGTAGGTCTAGGCAGCAGTGAGGTGGTGGGGGAAGCGGTCGCCTCAGTCTGTGTTGGGTATTGGTACTAACAAGGATGTCTGCAAGACCGCTGGATCGTGGACAGTAGTCGGCGCCGGCTGTTTCCCCTACAATGCCTCCTGTCCCCCACGCGGCCTCGAACTACAAACTTGTACCTCCCCTCCACGCGCTGCTCACAGCTCAGATGAAACCTGTCCATTTATACTTTTACCTCCGGATCTCGTAACTATACGAATATCACATTTTCAAGGGTTTGAAAATACATTTTAAATCATAACTCTGCTATTTGTAATCGTATAGAGGTGGGGTTGGTACCATTACATGCAGAATTGAAATTTGCAAATTTATAACTAATTTAGTGTGTTAAATAACACGCTAGATATGAACAAAAAAACTGTTTAAAATGGCCGCCATTTTGAGATATTCAGTTAGATCTGAATTTCCAAAGGGCTCACTCTATGCACCTCTATACAAAATTTAATGTTTCTATTTTTACGTAGCCGCTATTTTGCTTTCGTACAGACGCCAACGAAACGGACTGACGGCATGTCCTGAGGATGTAAAATTAAGTCAAAAACGGAGGTTTAAATTTTTATCGATTACCAAATTTCCCCTACACTGTGTACTGACGTTATTTACAGCTAACCGTTGAATTTCTTGTCTCTCACTGACATTTTAAATGGAGATTTACTCGTGTTTTACTGTACTTGACAGGTTTAACCAGGTTTGAGGTTATGTGTTTCCATTACACAAGCAAACATAATTAATGAATTGTGTATATTGTTGAAATTAAAATCTTCTGTCAATTAGTATACAAAAAACTTGCGACATATGGTGGTAGTTGTTATATCCCTCTCTCCTCATCTTTTCTATCATGCCTCTTTTGATCAAATCTTGTCCCATTTCGACCCCTGATAATATTAGAGTACTCGAGGACCAGGAGTCTTTATTTTATAATCTTGTCTTTCTACATTTTTTTTTTGTATTGATGACTATAGTGTGCTCATATAGAACCGTATATAAATTCATAAAAGTCGTATTAAAAATTTCAAAATGGCGGGTGTTTCAAATAGTCTTTTGTTCGTATTTTGTGTTATTCAAATTAAAACGCACTATATTAGATACAAATGTGCAGATTTCAATTCTACATGTAATGGTACGATGATAAACAGCGAAATGATGATCAAAAAAATGTAATTTCGAATCCTGATATTCGTATATTTACGAGATGTAGCAGGGCCGAATCAACGCCACAAGCTTTTTTAAATATGTATAGGTAGCGAGTCTAGTGGAGGTGAAGAAAGTGGTAGAGTTCATTTGGTATGTAGTGGCGCTTGATCTTCATCGGGTAAACAGGTTCCCGTCACTTTTTAGTGGTGGGGGAAGCGAGGGAGTTAGTGTTCCGCCGTCCTTTCGTCAGTGCGTTTCTAGACAGTGTATTACGAACAGCCTCCCCACTCCAAGCCAGACCGCCCTCTCTCTCCAAGCGCCACCACATAACAAATGAGCTATAATATTGCTAATATTGTGTACCAATTGTTTTAAACAAACTTACTTCATAATTCGTTTACGCTTCACCCCCTTGATTTAGAAATACAATTTAAAATTTCCTACAAGCTCCAAGACACCAACTTTTGGGTATTACCTTTAGAAGATTTGTTTGTATTATTGATTGCGATAAGTACTATGGTGGCCCACATCAGTTTGTTTGAAATTTCATTAATTTAAAAAATTCAAAATGCATCACCTTTTTTGACGTCTGTACGTAAGCACGATAGCAGTAGCACAAACATAAATATAGGAATATGAAATTTTGTATAGAGGATTATAGTGTGTTCGTAGTGATCCATATTGAAATTTAGAAAAATCAAATTTGAAGTGTCAAAATGGCGGCATTTTAAACAGTTTTTGTTCATATCTCGTGTGTTATTTAACTTCTAACACACTAAATTAGATTAAAAAATTGGGTGCGTAGAGACTACGCGCGTTAGAAGTGAATACTTATTTAAACCCTTTTTTACCATATTAGCTTATCGAGGTTTTAAAAGTAATATTTTTTGAAATGTAAATTTAATTATTCAAATTTAGTTATTTATTATTTTAGAAATTTAATATCATAATTATATTCGTAATTTTGTAGTTTTATTTTTATTTGTAAACAGTAATAATATTTAAATAGGGAAAAATCAAATTTAAAAAACACATAAAAAATTTTTACCGAGATCTCGTAAAATATCCTTTAACGTATAGGCCTAAAATATGATTTAAGAAACCTCTTGTGTGTTCTAGTAAACTACCAATATCCGTTTAATATTTTTTTTTACCGATGTCTCGTAAAATATCCTTCAACGAATAATAAATATAATATGATAAAGAAAAGCTTTTTGTGTATTCTAGTAAATTACCAAGATTTTTTAAAATTAAATTTAATGCATAACAGCAAACCAATATATGTTCTCTACATCCAGCTGAATTAAATTTTACATAGAAAAATAATCAGCTCTTTTAATTGGATATCTCTGATGTTTACTACTTTATTTAAGCCTCAGCTGCTAGATATCGTGTCGTCATTTTCGTGACGATTTTTCCTTTCACTCGTGACGTCATTTTCGTGACGATTTTCCCTTTCACCACATCGATTTAACAGCACCCAAAAAATACAGAGATTTCAAACGTGCACGTAATGGTAGCAACTTTCTACGATGAAAAATAGCGAAGTTATTGTCAAAAAATATAATTTCGAACCCTGAAATTCGCATAGTTACGCGATCTGGTAGAGCCGAGTCAACGATACGAGTGTAGTCTTTTTAAAATATATTGCCCGCCATATTGAACACGAGTGGAGCGAGTTTAGTTGAGGTGAAGAAAGTAGTAATGTACACGATTACGTATCTTGTATCCCAACTGTTTTAACCAAACTACGTTTACTGGGTACAACCCTCCCCCTTCATTATATTTAGTAGATCTATTTGTTTTACATTGTATATAGGGGCTGGGTAAGTACCATGATGGTGCTCATCAACTTCTTCGTATTGACTAGTACTTTTAAATATTACCATAACATTTTTCAGCGCCACTTAAAGTCGGCAGTTCGTTGAACTTAATGTCCTCAGGATTGTCAGCATCTCCCCATCTCTCTTCTGCAGTTTTAGGTCTGTAAGCCGTTGGAATACAGCACAGCACTGCAAATGTAAACACAGTTCTTAGAATAATTTATTACACTTATTTATAAAATATTTATTATATCTAAATTTTGAAGCAAAGGTCAAACCTGCGAGCGATTTATTCCCTCTCATTTTTACTTTCTCGCATTTAGGTAGTGAGAAAGTTATGTAAGGGGTCAAAAAAATCGATGTAGAGATTATTTCGGATAATTTTTCTCTTTTTGAGATTTTCTGAATTCAATAAAAGTGGTTTTTTGAATGATGCCTGTCTGGCTGTCTATCCTATGTCGAGAGTATGGGAAGTGCTCTAGAGCACAAAGGCAAGTACTCTATTAATCAAAATTGGTATTATAAGTTAATAAACGCAATGCGTGTAAATGGGTTTACAAAATTATTTAAGTTTTGTTTTGAAATTATTTGTTATAATTTGAGTTTAAGTTACAATTGAATCTCGGGGTAAAATATTGTCTTTTTATACCGTGGCTAGCTGTAGTACTGTTAAGTTATGCTTCAAAATATTAAATTAAGAGATACAAATATCTTTAAGAACTATTTCTGAGTGGTTAATATAAAAAAACTATGTGGGTTATTTGTAGTGAAAAAATAGAATGATTTGTGGTGAAAAGGTGGGTTGATTTGTGGTTTAAAGATGAGGTGATTTGTGATGAAAAGAAGAGGTGATTTATGGTGAAAAGATGGATTTGATTTGTGGTGAAAAGATGGGGTGATTTATGATGAAAAGATGGGATGATTTTTTTTGGAAAGATAAGGTGATATGGTGTAAATATGGGATGATTTGTGATGAAAAAATGGGTTGATTTGTGGTGAAAAGATGGTTTTGATTTGTGATGATAAGATGGGGTGAATTGTGGTGAAAAGATAAGTGATTTTTTTTGGAAAGATAAGGTGAAAAGATGGAGTGAATTGTGATGAAAAGATGGGTTGATTTGTGATGAAAAGATGGGTTGATTTGTGGTAAAAAGATAGGATGATTTTTTTGGAAAGATAAGGTGATATATGGTGAAAAGATGGGGTGATTTGTGGTGAAAAGATGGATTTGATTTGTGATGAAAAGATGGATTTGATTTGTGATGAAAAGATGGGGTGATTTGTGGTGAAAAGATGGATTTGATTTGTGGTGAAAAGATGGATTTGATTTGTGATGAAAAGATGGGGTGATTTGTGGTGAAAAGATGGATTTGATTTGTGGTGGAAAGATGGATTTGATTTGTGATGAAAAGATGGGGTGAATTGTAGTGAAAAAATGGATTTAATTTGTGGATAATTTTATAATACTGTATATTGATTTCCGTTATTAATTTTATAAGCTATGAGAATTTTTATTATTATAATTTGTAAAACTTGTTGTGTTTATACAAACAGTTGATAGGTTTTAGTCTTTTGATGATTTTAGATTCTGATGTGTGTGGATCACTGGCGGATATTTGTTGATGGAAATTGAAAATTGTAACTCGCCAAGTTCTGAAGATATATTTTGATTACCAAATATTTTGATATGGAATTCTGTAAATCATAGACGCTCTCCAATGTCTTGAATTGCCATTAAATAATAATAATAATAATAAGAATAATAAGAATTTTCAAAATCTGCTCTAACGATTTTGATTAATTTGATGCAAGTTTAGCTTTTAAGGACCTGTATTCGTCGCTCGAAAATACGAAAACAACAAAATCGGACACTAGGCTGATGTAAAATTTAATCTCCCACAGTCACCTCTACTGATTTCGTTCAAATTTTTTTGGAATGCAATTATTTATGACCCAAACCTGTGTGCAAAATAGCGAGTAAATAAATAAATAAATAAATTTTAAAATAAATGGGTGTGAGATTAATTGGAAAAAATAAAAATGACATCGAACGTCGTTATTAAAGAATCGACTTTAATGAAATAGGAATTACACTAAGGCAAGTTTAGTCCCTTATTTAAATATTTAAAATAACTAACTCACCTAACTGTCGAGCGTATTTTAGGTTCAATGGTGTTTTTAAAGTCTATAAAACAGTTTACTCCATAAATCAAAGTTATTATAATGTTATTTTCGCCAGGAAAGAATTGGATTAAAAAACTAAATCAATAAAAAAATTTTGACCAAGATTAATCAAAAGTATTTTTTTTTTTTTTAAATCTAAATATTTTAAAATGAAAACCACATGTTTAACTTTTAATTAATCTTAAAGATCTGAGAAAAAAATATTTGACTTATTTCAATATATACTAAAGAAATTGTGATACGAAAGTCTATATTTATAAATAATATAAATAAAAGGATACAACTTCAAATCACAAAAATAAAATTGTAAATAATCATATTTCATGTCATATAATACATTAACATAAAGTCATTTCATATCATACATCATTATAATAATTTTAATTTGTAAATATATAATGTGGCATGTGATAAAAGGAAAGTGATAATAAAAGTAAAAAGTTGTAAATGGAAAAAGGAAAAGAAGGCTGATGGTTTGGATCTTGGAAACAAGAAAACATGACAACAATAGAGATTAAAAAGTATTGAATGAACTACGCTGTTTTAAAATTTTTTAGATCCAATAATCAATGTTCAAGTTTATTAATAAAATTATAAAAAGGACTGATAAGTGTGCCATATCTTCAAATAAAATAATATATATCATTTGGTGACTGACAACAAATCAATCAACATACATCAAACCACATTATTAGCCTTGGCCTATTTTAACTACACAAATTTTGAACTAAAAAATAAAAAGCAAAATTTCCAAACAAACAAAATTAGAAGAATTGAATTGGACTAACGAAATAAAAGAAACATTTATATTGCGATAAATTAACTATTTGTTTAAGATTTCCAAAAGGAAAAGAAAAGGTTAGCCAAATAGAATTGCTTATAAGTATAATTTCATAATAATATTAATAGATATAAATAGTAGTAAATATCGGTTTTACCTCGTCCTCTGATTTTTCTATAAAAAAATATGAAAACATTAAGTATTTATCTTGTAATCAAAGGATCAGATATATATTTGTCGCAATCAATTTTTCAAGTCCCAAAATGCATTAGTTTAATAGAAAATGAGGTAAATACTTTATTATAGAAAAATCGGAGGACGAGGTACAACCGATATTAACCTAAATAGTATTGCTCAAAACAGGTTATAAATGATTAATAATGGTTTAATCTCCATACTTTTATGTAACGATTCAAACAAACGTATTTATGTGTTATTTCTCCAAAAATGACGGTCCAAGAGTTTATAACGATACCATAGTCCAGGTTGTAAATAAACTATCACCTCAGGTTAACCTCATCAACCACAAGATGATAGGTTGTGGTCATCACAAATAGTCATGAACACCAAACATCCCGTCGCATAGCTCATTTTAATTCATCAAACCTAACTATATACTGGGTGTAACGTAAAAAAGTGGACGGCTTATTCATTTTCGGATTATTTACATCAAAACCAATAAAAAATGCCAAACAACATATATAGTCGAATTCCTCTTCATTTCCGTCTATCCGCCATTTTTTTTTTAAACATGTGCAGAAATAGTAAAGATATTGAGTTCAAATTTAGTATAAGTATTTTGTATGTTACGTCTTTCAAGGTAACTTTACAAAAAACTTACAAGAGACAAGAAAATTTCTTTCCTAACGACAAACGACAAACAAAATGGTTTTCTTCTTTTTTCTGTAGGTCAAAGGATAACCAAGTTATCGACAAAAAACTAAAAACACATTTTTATGGGGATTGTCTACAACAATCAAAACTAGTTTAATACCAACACAGTTATGAATTATGTTCATTTGTATTAATGGTAACCATGAAAACATATTATTATTATTTAATAAACAAATCAATTGACAAGTTTACTTTTTATTTTAGCATTAATAATAATGGAAATATGACAAATAACGCACACTGTGACACAATAACAATTGGGTCTAAGGCACAGCTACTTAAACAGCACATAACAATTATAAAATAAAGAAATGTACTACTAATTCAGCAAACCATCATTATTATAACGTTTAATTTATATTTTCTTGGTTTCCATGGATACAAATGAACATAATTAAAAAATGTGTTGGTGTTAGACTAGTTTTAATTATTGTTGATAATCGCCAAGATATTGTATTCTTTACTTATGTAGAACAAAAACTCCACATACATATTGTTATGTGTTGTGGTGTTGTAATTACTTGAACATTTGAGCCATATATGTAAAAGTGACTAGACGAGGCAAAAAAAAAAAAAAAAATACCGGAGTTTACATGTGTTTATATGAATTAAACCTGTAAAATAATTAACTTGTCTAATCATAATTGTGTTATTAATCAACAGTCATTTATATTATCCATCTCCATTTAGCTTTTATTTAAGTTGTCCGTAATAATAATAAAAATTAAAAAACCTACCTTTGGCTGTTATAAAATGCGTAAATTTATAAAATCGTTCCTACAGTTTTTCCCGAATTTTAATGTAGTATGACGTTTAATAACCCAAACCTGCGGCCAAAATCGCAAATAAATAAACTCTATTACGTCACAATTCAGGTAAGTAGTGGTTTACCCACGCGAGGCGTAGCCGAGTTACAAAAATTTAGAAACATGAACTTCGACATAAGGCACTATAGTGTGTTCATATTGAAATTCAGAAAAATCTAATAGAAAATGTCAAACTGTTTTTTATTCATATCTCTTAACCTATTCAACCTATAACACATTAAACTGTTTTTTTATTCATATCTCTTAACCTATTCAACCTATAACACATTAAACTGTTTTTTTTTATTCATATCTCTTAACCTATTCAACCTATAACACATTAAACTGTTTTTTTATTCATATCTCTTAACCTATTCAACCTATAACACATTAAACTGTTTTTTATTCATATCTCTTAACCTATTCAACCTATAACACATTAAACTGTTTTTTATTCATATCTCTTAACCTATTCAACCTATAACACATTAAACTGTTTTTTTATTCATATCTTTTAACCTATTCAACCTATAACACAATAAACTGTTTTTTATTCATATCTCTTAACCTATTCAACCTATAACACATTAAATTAGATATAAATTTGCTAATATCAATTCTTCATTTAATGCATTAATGGAACCAACCCTACGATGATAAATAGCTAAAGTTATTGTCAAAAATATAATTACAAAACTTGACCTCTCGTGTACTTTAAGAGTTTCAAAAGAGAAGTAGTTACTAGAACTAGGAGTGCCGATGTATGTAGAGCCTTTCGGCACAACACCGACACCCACCCAAGAAAAGAAGGAGAAAGGAGAATATCCACTATCAGAGCAGCACCACTACCCCCACGAGTCCAACCTCAACTGCATGGGTGACGAAGTGAAGCTCGTGGTAACATTTCTCAGCGTCGCCCCGATGCCCAGAATGGTCGCGGGCCCGTGATCGTAAACAGACCACCATTTACGGCCACTACGGTTTCGGTGTCCCTTCATGTTACGCCTGGGACTTGACGGTACACTCCAGGTTACCTGGTTTTTCGTACTCAAACCTGACCTCACACGAAAATATGATTAGGTCTAGTAGTGCCGAGTCGCTGAGCGTAGCGAGTAGAGACTTCTTGACGTGTGTACAGTTTTCAAAGCCCGCCAGTTCCGAGACTCTGTTACGAGAGATGGGAGTAGAGACTTTATTATCAAATCTACAAGGCCAGTTAGAGCCTAACCGAAGTGATTTATACGTAGTTGAAAACCTGTGTCAACTGTTTTAAAACAAACTTACCCTACTGGAACATTTACTACTACAAGGCAGGAGAGACCAACTTTTGTACATTAGATTTAGATAATGTGCTTGTATTACATCGTACGATAGGGCTGGGTAAGTACCATGATGGCGTCCATAAAATATTTCCCTTTATCTCGCATCTGAAAATGGTAGATACACTCCATTTCAGCCCATAGTTGAAATCAAATATATAAATATACAGGAATTGCTAGATTTTATTTTAAAATGAAAACTACCAATCGAGAAAAGCAAGAGTAACATATTTATGTTTTAACAATATGCGTTTTTAATCCTCTAAATTGGTTGCCCCAAAGTTTATTTTTTCCCAAAGGCGAAAAACCTCTTGGTTATCATTCATTATATAAAAAAAGAAGAAGTATAGAACATAAAGAAGACCCCTAAAATACTTGCATAGTATCATGTTCGGAAAAGAACAAGAGTTGGACAATAGAGACCGGATAGGAAAGATGAAAGAGAGGGATCTAACCCAAGACTACACGGAAAAGTGTAAATCCAGCTAGGTACCCTCGGGATTGCCAAACCTGTACTAACTAAAGTGAGCCTCTTAAAAGTACCTAAACATCATTCCCACACCCGAAAACTGTAGATTTTACCCCATTTTAACGAAATCCTTTAGCCCGTTTTCAAAATGAAGTTTATAAACACAAAAATTGCTTCTGTGTATAATTTTAAATGTTAATACTTAAAATCGAATTCTTGTAAATGAAAAGATTTTACACTAAAACATCTTTCCTTTACTTACATACTGTGATAGGATTCCATATTGTCCGTGTCCCAAATATTCCTCCAAAATTCACTTTAAACTTGCTTCACCACCTGTAACTAAACTCCCCAGTTTTCTGTACAACACTAATCAACTTCCTCCTAAGCTTGCCCTCAATATCTTCAATCCACAATTTAAAGAATGTCCAACTCAGCATTTTAGAAAAGCCTACTTTTATGTCTTAACCTAAAGACACATTGAAACAAATGTCACAAGACCGAATTGCTGACGAGTGGATAGTTTTTAAATAAACTGTTTGAATACATTGCATAAAGCTTTCTTACTCAGCCAAGTATCAAATATTGTAAGCGATGGATTATATCAATCGAATAATATCAGAAACTAAATTTATATATTGATAGTAAATATTCACACAATTGTTTTACAAATAAATGTAAAAAGTATATGTGGTACTGATATTGGCTAACGATTGGGCATCTAATGGTTATAATCAGATCAGGATTTAAAATAATCCTGGTTTTTGTGGCAGTTGTGGAGAGTCCGCTAAACAACGCTAATTTAAAGTTGTATTATTTAGTGCTAATGAAATGAATTTTCAATAAATTTAGTCTTTTGTACAATAACAAATATTGTGGTTAGATTATTCCATCATACAAAAAAAAGTTTTTATTGTTGATTCCCCCCTCCAATATTTCTATGGGGAGATTAGTTGTTTTTCGAAGGTCTCCTCTTTATCCAATTTTTGAAATTTCACCCCCAAATAATTAACAAATGTTGCCCCTTGGGAAATGTTACTGAGTAGACAATTTCATTTTGCTTAGTAACATTTTAATTTGACATAAAAAGTGATGGCCTAAAACGGTTAAATGATAAATAGCAGTGTAGATATGATATGAAGTTGTAAAAGTCATGAAACATAAATTAATTATGACAGTCTCTTCACAAACACTCTTATCCTGGAGTTGTTCAGTGGAGCATTGAGGCAAATATTGACCCCCCCCCCCCCCCAGAGAAACGAGGGGAGATATTACCGAGGAGGCAAAATTCATTTTGCTCGGTAACATTTTAATTTGAGCTGTGTTCATGGTGAAGGAGAGTCAGTCATAACTTACAGCTGAGGGTTAAAGTTATGAACAACAGACAGTTTTATTATTCTTTGAGACCCTCGGTTGAGCAGCTGATTATAGTCGGCTAATCTTTAATAATAAACAATGTTTTAACTTCAACTTAATTTAAAGAAAGTTTAAATCTGTCTACAGAAATTTTCTCTCGGTTAACAGTTTAAAATGAAATAACATTAGCGATTTATGACCTCATAAGGTAAGAGCAACCCTCGGGTATTAAGTGATGATATTTCTCCCAACAACCGAAATTCACAACAGACAGCGGTCAATGTTAGTTTGGTTTTTTGCTAATTAGACTATTTCTTTCAATTTCGCAGACTGGTTTGAGTCACTATTCTTCACATTTTAATCGAAATTAGTAAGGCTAATTTATTACTGATAGTTCCTTAATTGTTATTATTTTTTAGAAGTTGCAACTAATACGTTTCGGTTAGGCCGCTAGAGTCTAAGTTAAATCAAAATCGTCAGAGCCAGTTGTAAGAAAGTCGTTAATTTGTGGTTGATCTTATGCAAGTTGCCCTCAAATAAGTAATTTGAAAATAATTTGAATAAAATAAGAAACATCTGGTATTATGACAAAAATATCCGGTATAATAAATTCGATCCACTCATTCAGGCTGCAGAGAAATTACTCAATAACAGAAATGCATAAAAAAAAAACACTTTTTTGGTACAGCGAACTTCAATGTCTTCGAAACACTCAAGTTACATGTATTTACAAAAATTCAAATCAATTATTAATTACTGTACATTGTTTTGTTTCCTGTAATTTCCTCCACATTTTTACTTAACTTTATGATGAATTAGAGTAAAATATCTAGCTGAGGAAAGGCAAAGTTCATATTCGTATGAAAAACCTCCAACTCGGAGAGCAAAATGGTGCTAAAACTATAGGATATGATAAAGAACATATAAATAAAGAAGAGACAGCGAATCTCCTTCCAAAGTGGCAAAATAGGTGAGAAATCTATCAATCCAGGAGATGGATGTACAAGCCGATTCCGAAACTGAAAAGAGGGATGCATAGAGGTCATGGGAATGAACTTCTAGCTTACGCAGGCTCTTACGGGACATGTATGTTTTAGACCTATCTCTATAGATTCAAAAGAGTGGATGATTTATCAACTGTGGAGCAGAAGAGGATGATGCCCTCCATACTCTCTCCTATTGCGAAAGATGGAAATTTCGCAAGGACTCGGGACAGAATTAAACCCGACAAGTATAATCTCCACTATGCTAAAGAAAATGGGAATTTGTTTGAAGGTATTTTGGAAATTTTGAAGTCTAAGGAAGATCAACTATGGTAAATCTAAAGAACAAAGGTAAAAAAGAAAAAGTCAGCGCATAGGTAGACGAGAAGCAATACCGTAGTAAGTGTCACAATTGGAAAAATAAAACTAATTAAAATTTTTGGAAATATACTAATGTGTAAAGGACATATAAATAAAGAAGAGACAGCGAATCTCCTTCCAAAGTGGCAAAATATGTGAGAAATCTATCAATCCAGAAGATGGACGCACAAGTCGATTCCGAAACAGAAAAGAGGGATGCATGGAGGATGAACTTCTACCTTACGCAGGCTCTCACGGGACCCGGTTGTTTTAGCCCCTATCTCTATAGATTCAAAAGAGCGGATGATTTACAGCTATGGAGCAGAAGAGGATGATGCCCTCCATACTCTCTCCTATTGCGAGAGATTGAAATTTCGCAAGGACACACATAGGAGGAAATCGTGACGGAATTAAATCCGACAGGTATAATCTCCACTATGCTAAAGAGAATGGGAATTTGTTTGAAGGTATTTTGGAAATTTTGAAGTCTAAGGAAGATCAACTATGGTAAATCTAAACAACAAAGGTAGAAAAGAAAAAGTCAGCGCAAAGGTAGACGAGAAGTAATACTGGAGTAAGTGTCATAATTGGAAAAATTAAAATTTTCGGAAATATACTAATGTGTTGGCTGAAACTGTTATGAATTAAGAAAACGTAAAGTTTATTAAAGAAATCCGTTAGAAAGAGAAAAAGATGTTGGAGTTATTTGATTGTATGTATTGATTTTGAAGCTTCAGTAAACATGCTTGGCTTTATTGGTAGGTTGTTTATCTACAGACCGTGTGTGCGTAAATACTTGGGAAACTTGGAAAACGTAATCCCTAATATAAAGAAAATATTTGTAAAATATAATCCTTAATAATAATAAATAAATCTAAGTATTTGTTAATATTAAGCTACAACACGTGTACACGATATTTCTTAAAATAATTTTGTATAAATATTTACGAATTAATCGATTAGTTGAGACCTTTGCGTGTTTCGCACTGTAAGCGTCATATTAGCTGCAGTCAATACGATTTACAACTTTAGAATAACATAACGCAGTAAAAACATTGCACACACTTTCTCCGTCATCCTCAGAATTAAATAAATACCAACCAAAACTATTCGTTGTCAGTTTTCGATTGAAATCGAGCCTAAATTGACTACGATCAACGTTTAGTTTGGTTTTTTGACGATTATTGCTAAACTTTTTTCTTCATCTTTTCCCCCCCTTTCCTTCTTCTTTTTTCTTCTCCTTCTCCTCCTCCTCTTCCTTCTTCTTCTCCTCCTCCTCTTCCTTCTTCTTCTTCTTCTTCTTCTCCTCCTCCTCCTCCTCCTCCTCCTCCTCCTCCTTCTTCTTCTTCTTCTTCTTCTTCTTCTTCTTCTTCTTCTTCTTCTTCTTCTTCTTCTTCTTCTTCTTCTTCTTCTTCTTCTTCTCCTCCTTCTCCTCCTCCTCCTCCTCCTCCTCCTCCTCCTCCTCCTCCTTCTCCTTCTCCTTCTCCTCATCCTCCTCCCCTCCCCCTCCTCCTCCCCTCCCCCTCCCCCCCTCCCCTCCTCCTTCTTCTTCTCCTTCTTCTCCTTCCTTCCTTCCTCCCTTCTTTCCTTCCATCCTTTCTTTCTTTCTTTCTTTCTTCTTCCCACTTGTGATTTTCCATAAGGATTAAGATCCATAATTTCACATTTGACTAAAATTTGAACGAAATCGGTACATCCGAGTTTGAGAAACTATGTCTACAACAGCCACATGGCCGATTTTCTCTTTCTCGATAATCATGCCGTTAGTTATTTTTGGAGAGATAGCCACCAAATCAAAATTGTTAAAGCCTATTTTGAGAAAGTCATAATTTTGGTTTTTTTCATTATTACTATCCCCAAATTTTGAGTTATCGAATAAAATGTAAATAGTGCCTAAATAATATATGTACCAAAATAGAAAATTTGATTTAAATCGGTTTATCCGCTAGGCGTTAAGAGCACATGCGACAAGGCAGACGTCATCAATATAGACAGTCTGTATTCCAAAAACCTTGACCAATCAGAACTTTTCTTTTACGTTGGCGGTTTGTCAAATATTTTCCTTACGAGAAAAAGCGTTGTCTTACTGTAAAGCGAGATATTGATTTGCAAAGTTTTCATTTCTCAACCTCTACCTAGTAGACATTATTAATCTGTTTTCAACATACCTGACGTTGTAGCTAATATGAACTTTAAAACCCACGTTATTTTAGCAAGGGTGAACCTTTTGAGTTCGGATTTGCGGCATCGTGTTCTACTCGTAAAGGACTTTAATTCGATGTACAACTCGACCTATGCTCTCATTTAAGATTTAGGACTCCTTGTGGGCCGCCCCCCTGGAAAGGTAGCGGTCCACCGAATAGGTACTAAAATAGGTTTTGATGTCCATTAACAATGTGCAAAGCTTTGTAGCTCAATCTGTAATGGTTAAAAAAATATTAAGCCATTTAACACGTCATATATACTGGATAATTAAAAACAATGGCTTACTTTTTGCATTTTAAATATATCATAAGAGTATATAAATGCCTAAAATATTATTGTTTATTATGAAGATAAATTTTTAGAGGAAAATTGAAACAATTTATTCACGACTAAAAAATATATTAAGTGAGAAGCAAGTAAGACAACTAGATTGTTTACTGAATATATGATCAGATGTTAAACACTGCCTGGCGACCAAAAATGTAAATATATCGACTTTCCTTTTAAAACGCAAGTAACCTTGTTTAACATTTTAGTACAAACAAAACAAGTTGGGAAAATGATTGTTTCTCACAAAGTGATGCTATTTTAATTTTTGTAATTAATGAAATTTAAAACAAGTTGAAGGGGTAACTACCCTGAGCCATCATACTACTTACCCAGCACCATCATATATATATATATATATATATATATATATATATATATATATATATATATATATATATATATATATAAGGCGGTCTATGCTGATCCATAATGACTACATGGATGTACTTATATCAGCTCATTTTGTTCGTCAGAATATCTAGATCAAAGTTGAAAACAGTTTATTGAGGGGCAACTCAATAATTTGTTGATTAATGGCTTATAAACAATTAGAACGCTGGACGATTGAACATAATTTGAAAAAAATGGAATATTTTTATAAATTTATTTCATTTTTGGACTTATATGTTATCGTGTATGTTTTTGGGTCGCCGATTCCGATTCTGATGTCAAAAAGATGCAAATCCTAGAGGGCGGCACAGAAAAAGGCAATACCAGGTCTAAATAGCGTTAAATTATGAAAATTATAAAAGTTTTTGAGGTTGCTGATTTCAATTCCGAGGTCAAAAAAATCCAATGTAGGTCAAAATGTAGAATTATGGCGAAAGAAGAAGAATAAAGGAAAACTAATTAGCGGGTTCAGACATGGGAAAACTCGCTTGGAGAGGCGGCGTGCATACTGCATATTCTCGACATACGTATTGGGTGTTTACCTTCGTGCGGCACAAAATGTTTGGCTTCTTATATGTTGTCGAGAGACCAGTATTTTGATTCGCCGAGTGACGCGATAGCACAGAATGTGACACTACGAGTGTATTTTTCAAGTGAGGCGGGGGAAGTCCTTGAAAGTTTCCAGAAAAATTAAAATTTATGCTGTAATATTTATGACGTGAAATAATTGGAATTGACAAAAATATTCAATTTCGTATATAGTTGTAAGTTTTTTAAAACAATTCTGAAAAATTCCACTGTATTCTTTGGTAGATTTTAAGACTTTTTTTACATCTTGCAAATTTTTTATAAAAGCGCACGTTTCCGAGAAAAAAGTTTAGAAAAAATTGTGGATTTTTTTTCTCGGAAACAGTGTGCTTCTATAAAAAAAATGCAAGATGTGAAAAAGTCTTACAATCGACCAAAGAATACACTGGAATTTTTCCAGAAATTTTTAAGATTCAATTTTTCTGCACAATCCTACCGGTCCCTGTAGGATTTGAATTTTTTGAGCTCGGAATTGAAATTATCGACTTCAAAACCTTACAGGATATCATTTTCATAATAATATATTGCCATTTAGATCTGATATTGACTTTTTCTGTGGTGCCCTCTATTATCTGTATACCGTAACTTGGCGTCTGGATTCGGACCGCTCCCCCTCGCTCCCTTCCTCACCCAGCTGTTTCCGTGATGAGTCACCTACTAGCGTTAACACTGCACTGTTTAACTTTTTTATGGGAGACACAATTTAAAATTTTTTTTCAGCATTGTTAAAATGTTTAGGAAAATATAAGCAAATTGATACCAAATACGACACAAATGTATGTAAATAGTACGTAAACATGTAAATAATAAGTATGTGATTATGCAAAAAGTAGCTGTGTAAAGAGCTTTCTACTGGCGGCTCTTACAAACGGAATAGTGTCGTGTTTGGTATCAATTTGCTTATATTTTCCTAAACATTTTAACTATGCTGAAAATAAATTTGAAATTGTGTCTCCCATAAAAAAGTTAAACAGTGCAGTGTTAACGCTAGTAGGTGACTCATCACTGAAACAGCTGGATGAGGAAGGGAGCGACGGGGGGACGGTTCCGGCCGCTCGCAGGTAGCCAAGGGTTCAGACGCCAAGTTACGGTATACAGACTATAGGATTTGCATCTTTTTGACATCAGAATCGGAACAGAGACCCAAAAACACTAAAAAAAATGATATATTGGTTCAGAAATGACATCAATTTATAAAGATATTCCCTTTTTTCAAATTACATTCAATCGTCTAGCGTTCTAATTGTTTATAAGTCATTAATAAACAAATTATTGAGATGCTTCTCAATAAACTGTTTTCAACTTTGATCAAGACATTCTGACGAAGAAAATGATCTATCACGTAAGTAAAACCGTGTACAATCACTATGGATCTGAGTGTTAGCTTTTTTCCGCTTTTAACGGTTCGACTAAATGCCAAACATTGGTGTCTTCGGCCTTTATGTTCCTACCTTAATTTCTATGGCCGTTATCGCTTACGCGCTTACGCACTGACGTCAAGACGTCAACACCATCGACGACGGTCGGACGACTATTCAAAAATCACTTTTTCTGTTACCTTAAAGGCATGAAACGTTGGTGAACAGGTATTTAGTGTATAACGCGAGATACGAACAAAAAATGTTTAAAATGGTAGCCATTTTTATTTTGTATTTTGTAAATTTCTATATGAGCACATTATAGACCCCTATATCAAATTTCATCTTTCTATATTAATCTTGTGACCGATATCTCTTGCTTATGTACAAACAACGATGTCGAACTGACGGCTTGTCGATAATCACTATTTCGTTTCATAAAAAAAAATAAATAAATAAAACGGAAGCAGACATTTTTTAGGATTAGCCAACTAACCCTAAACTCTGTACACCGGAGTTACTGAAACGGACAGGACTGGTGATGACTGAATCCTTTCAGAGGTTACTTGGACTTCCAAGACGTAGATAACACTTGATGATAATCTGTCTTCACTTGTCATCATTTACAAATTAATTAAAGTCTACAATAAATTTCAATATCAACACATACGCGCACTTGTGTGAAAAGATAGATTATTACAATCATAATGAATGGAGCTTTCATCGCAGGTCAGAGATCACTACTTAATCAACATGTCACTGTTTATTTTGTTCTTATTTTCCCCACATCATGTACGTACGATAGTTATGTAACGACGGGTCAACCAATCAAAGTCGAGTTTTTCCCGATTTATCCGGTTTGAGGTCCGTTGAGTCCAAAGAAAGTGGTTTTCGGTTTGGTGTCGTATGTGAATATATTATCGCCACATCGCGTGACTTTTTAATGTTTTTTATAAGTCAAAATTTGGAGGTAGCTGCATAATTAAAAATCTTAAAATTTCTTATAAATTAGAACGAAATCGGTGGAGTCGGCTTTGTGATATTACGTGTTTTATAACATATATAATTTTTTTTGCCGCTAATTCACAATCGACCAGTACGTTTTGACCGGTCCTTACAGGCTACACTTGAACAAAATTTGATCAAAATCGTTTCATCCGTTTAGGCTATATAGACCACTGTACATACAAGAGATAGGTGCTGGGCAGACAAATATACCAAATAAAAACTTTTATGGGCATATAAAATCGTATTTGATTAAAAACGTACTTTTCCATTTTAATTATAAATTTTTCTTACAGCAGAGTGTTTTTTTACTTGCTATTTTGGGTTTGGGTCAATAATCTACACATTCAACTAAATTTTGAATGAAATCCGTAAATCCGTTTTCGTGACATTTTTGTTTGTTTTGTAGATAATTAACGAAACAGCATTTTTAGAAAGATGACGACCAATACGTTTTCTTTGGGTCCTTAGAAAATTTAACCAAAATCGTTAGAATCAATTTTGAAAAATGCGAATTTTTGTGTTGTTTTCTTATGGACAGCCACCTTCAACTTTTTGTAAATATAATACCGAGATATGATTAAAATATTTTCCACATACAAAATTTGTTTAAAATCGTGTGTAGAGTATTTTTTTGAGAATTTTTAGGAGATCGTAATATTGTTTTCATCATACTGCTTCAAAAACAGCTGTTTTCAATACATGCATTGAGATGCTAAAGTTGTTCTTTTTAGTCCTAGGACCTAAAAACAGCTGAGGTGGCGCTCATCTCAGCTGTTACTTCGTTTATACGAATTAATTAACGACTGTAAAGTATCTATAAAAACAACAGATACTCTCGATTTATAAATAATCGTTAAATCACCTGTTACCATCGATTTGAAGGTAAATAGGTTATAACATTTTTGTTTTCGTGAAATTGTTTTCTTATATTATTTGCAGTATTGAAAAATATAGTTCATCACTTGGACCAAAAGAAGCTTTTCGATCCTCGCTTATTTTCCTGTCTCTGCCGTTAAACTTGAGCTGATATCGAAAAGCTTCACTTTTGGTCCTAGTGATGAAATATATTAATTTTGCCTAGCTTCAATTACGTGTTTTTTAAAAAAATGTATGAATCGACAGATAGACATCATTCTAAAAACCAATTTTTTAGACTAAAAGGACCTCAAAACACGACATAGATTTTTGACACTTTACAAAACTTTTTCATACAGGGTGTGAAAGTAAAAGAAATTATTTTGTGTTTCAAATTTTGAAAATAGAAGTTTATAATTTGATACCTAATATAGTCAAAATAGATTTAAGTTTAGATTTAGAAATCAGGAGAAGAGTTTAATTAGCACCTAAACTTCACAAGTTAGGCAAGTGAACAAATTAACAAAATTAACTGTCACTTAGTGTATAGCTTATGTGTACTTCTTTGAGTACTAATATTTGTCATACAATTGAAAGGATGACATACAGTCGAACGTCATTTCTTTTGACGACCGTTCTTCTGGCATGACTTCAATTCATCTTCTCTTCCTCCACTAATTTTCATTTTACTTCTACGCCCTTGTATATCCTCCCGAAGGTGACGAATCAATAGATAGTAATCACTAGATCGACAGATAGAAAAGGGAGTTCGGGAATTACCACCCCTGCGGGTGCAAGACTACAAGCTAGTAGCGGGAAATTAAGGTCAGTGTGAGGTATAATTCTTCAGCACTTACTGTACTAGCCGTTCTAAAAACATTAAACACCGTCTTAATCCTGGTTTCTGTTCAGTTCTACTGAGTTATTTATTTCAACTATTATGTTTTACAAAATTAACATCTTTTTCAATTGTTTTGTATGGACTTTAATTTCTCTCAGTAATTCACCACAGATAAATAAATTCTAGTAAATGCCGACATTCCATTTTAATACGGGCTACATTTTAACGTATAATCGCAATCATATTAAACTGTCTAATCGGCCTGATTGCATTAGTTTAATGGAAATATTGAATCCAATTCACCCGTTCTAGATGAGCTGTTTAAAACTGTTATGTCATTATTAGACAACTGGAAACTGCTGACTGCTTTAAAAGTGTCTATGATGATTGTTTGGTCATACAGTACAATGAAAACGCATTTTTTTTAGTTCAAATTACCTAATCTCCGAATTAGATAGATTTTATCGGATAACAAAAATTGGTTTAATAATGGTCGCTGGATTTTTTTTTCTGGTTTAGACACGGTCAATAAACAACTTTGACAAGTTTCATCAAAATCGGGCTTGTAGATTTGGAGTTAAAATGGGATTGTTACAGGCACGCGCGCGATTATATAAGGGTGTTTTTACACACACCAAGTACTACTCATTTCAGAAACGTCCGTATCTCGTAAGCCACGCTGTACAAGGAGCCTTCAGCTGGTCTTGTAGTCTTCTCACTTCAACCACACTTACATGCTCATTTATAGTAACAATCCCAAGGGACCCTAGCTGGATCTATTTTTTTCATTGTACTCTTGAGTTAGATTCCTCTCTTATCTTTACTATCAGGTCTCTTTTGATCAACTCTTGTTCTCTTCCAACTCTTATACGAATGGGCTATATTTTAGGTCATTTTTATCTTTTTCGAGGGGTTGCTGATCGAGAGGTTTTTTTTTTAAAAAATTTATAAAAGAAAAATGACCGGAGGCTTTACAATAACAAGACTAAATACAAACGTGACCAGGAAGGACCTTTTCACCTAACGCTAAATCGTATTTGATTGAAGGTGAATTTTTAACGACGGTAGTAAAAATTTATTTGAGTTATTTTCCAATGATTTATGAACCGTGATGACAACCGAGAAGGTTTTCACCTTTAAGTAAATAAGAAATTTTATATTTTACTATTAAATTTAAAAACAAAAAAATTGACCGCAGTAAGATGACTGTCGTGGCAAATTTTCACTTTACCTTTCAGTACTTAGAGGCTAGGATTGAGAAAAAAATAGTTAAAATCTATAGAAAGATTTTCAGAAAATTAAAATTTTGATTACGTAGCATAGAGCTTTAAATTTATAATTTTTTTTTTTTTTTTAATGAAAAGAATTGTTAGGAATTATGGCAAAAACATGTCTACATGTCAAATTTGATATAAATCCGCCCATTCATTTAGGCTGTGGAGGATAATTACAGGGATTTATAATAATTACATAACCATTTTTTTTTTTCGAAATTTCATAGAAAAATAGATTTACTTATCACATACGTTTTATATTCAAATATTTTATTTTAAAACCACATGTTTAGTACAATATATATAAGTACGAGGTCATTTATTCACTCTATAAAAAAGCATTTTTCCACGATACATTATACGTTGCCTTCTATATATTATGCACAAGCTAAAATGTTGCAATCTTCCTTTCAGAGGAACTCACCACTTATTTCTCTTTTATTCTCAGTAAATTGCCTACCCTTGAGACGTAAAGTCAGGAAAGGGAGAATTGTTATCATAAAAGCCTGCTTTCCACATCAGCTTACTTGCCTGATTTCTTTCAGATAATTACTATTCTCTTTTCAATTAAACAACATAGTGCCGTGTCATTGTACATATTTGGTTGAGTTAAACAAGTTGATGAGCTCCATCATAATACTAACCCAGCCCTATGTAATACCTAAAAGTTGGTCTCTTGGCCTTTGTAGGAAATGTTAAATTGTATGGTTAGAGGCAATTAATCAACTGGCAACAAACAACAAAGTCTCCTTACTTTGGGTGCAAGGAAATGAAAAAGCGGATCGCCTTACCATGAAAATGCAGGAGCTGATTTTGTTGGGCCCGAACCATTATTTGTGGTGCTTTCATAATATCATGGAGACCTGGGAACAAGATCAAAAGATCAAGTATTGGACCACCTACCATGGTCTAAGACAAGTCAAAAAGTTTATAGTCTACTCTAAGACACAGGCAAAAATTACTGGATCTCGGTAGAAAGGGAGCTTAGGCTGATTATTGGGCTTGTTAGGATTTAGGATGTAACAATACGTTGTAGAAGTTTAGATTGAGAATCCAAGAGTAACAACAATTATTGTGACAGACTTCAGAAAGTTAGGTAATTGCTTGCCTAGCATGCCTCACAAGACGATATATAAGCCATGTAAGGAGAGAACTAGCGGCAATGACTACATATATACTATAAGACACGACATAGAATAGGGAAATAGTCTACGCTTTACGGGTGCTGTTCGTCACAAGTTTGACACGCTAGCAGCACCTTCTCAGCATAGTCAGTGTTGTCAGTTCGTGCGCTGAGATAAGCGATTCTCGACCTTCCCTCGCATCTCTGGACCCATATGTGGCATCAGTGCGTTTTCTCTTACCCGCCTGAAACATTGTTTGACCGTAGAGCCACCTAGCGCCAGTCACATCAACTTCAGATTGGTCACATCAACGCCACCTAGCGGGTATTGGTCAACTCAAGAATAAGCGTAGAATATTTAACATGGCCATGTCGTGTCTTATAGTATTTATGTAGTCATTGCTAGCGGTCAGCGGATCACGGAAGGACTACCGGAGATACTGCTGATAGCCAGAGACAGTTGGCGAGAAAGATTCTCCAAAGAATAGGAACGAGTCCTTGAAGGAACGAGCGTCACCATAGAGGGGTGAGCAATTTGCTGTGTATTCACTAACTTGCAATTAACTTGAAAACATTGATATTGTCAAAGTGAAGCCAAGTCTAGAAATCACGATAATTGGAGTTATTCTTGGTTCATAAAAATATAAATTGTTTAATGATTGATTGAGAATAAAATAAAGTTCTTTTTGTTTTAATTTTAATATAAAGTATTGTATTTGTTTTGAGTAAAGAGTGTATTCTTTATAATAATAAAGACAAGTTGATTTAAACTGAACCAACGAGCATTTGTATTTTAAAGAACCCAGGTCAAAATAAAGGGTTGGAAAGCCCCAAACGTAACAGCCTACTGTCCGGGCACGGGCCAGTGAATTACCATCTAAAACATATGGGAAAGGCAGCAGTGGATTCATGCCGCTTCTGTCTGAGCATAAAGAAACAACCGAACACGGATTGTGTGAATCTCTAACCTACAAAAGGCTACTTTACCTCAGCACTCCTTTCCTCACCACCGCAGAGGTAACGATCATGTCCCTCAGAATCATTTTAAGATTCTTAGGAAGCTTAAATTTTGGCTGGGACTAAAACATAATTAGTTGGGTAGTCACAAAAGATACATTTGGGGTTGCAGTGACAAGAGGCTAAATAACCTCGGACCCCAATAACACTAATAACTGATAGAGGTATTTACTGTAGGGTGAGTTTGTTTTAAATAGTTGTTAGATAGGGTTATAGAACCTCGTAATTATTTACGTCGACTAGGCTCTAAAGGGCATCGTGGATGTGTGTATATTCAACAGTCTCCACTCGCTTCGCTCGTGTCAGTGTCAGTAGTCGAAGAGGTACAAATGTGAAGAACCCTCAAATCGCTACGCTAGTGTCGGTGACTGCCCTGCCAGATCTCTTGAGTATAATATAATTATATTTTGTTGGGAGGTCACAGTTCCCTGTATACTGAATTTAATGTTTCTATTTTAAATTTTTTTTGAGACCACTGTCGTGTTTACGTACAGATGACGGACGGACGACATGTCGATAATCACTTTTTTTCAGTTTAATAAGGACATGAAAACGTGAATATCAGTCAAAACATGGTGGCCCCAAATACCTACACGATTACCCTGTACTTCGTATGCAGTGTAACCCTTTTACATATTTATACCCCAAAGATACACGTGTCGTAGAGATATTATATTATAAAAAAGTAAACTTTGATTGACGGGATATAAGCTAATATGCCTATCAAGATACTTGTAGGCCTAAACATGAGTACTGCCACATGTCATTGAAACAATTCAGTACTGATGACGTAGGAAATGCATCACCTAACAGTGTTTATACATGTTTCGAATGTGAATTTATGATGAGGAAAAATATATATGTTAATTTTGAAATGTTCTACCCATTCATACAACGCTGAGAGCTAATTGTGTTCATAAGGAAACTAAATGTATGAATTGAGCTCGCAATTTAATTAAAACCCTTAAATGTTTCATATGCAAATTCATATCCTTCCTCCGAGCAGTATAGGCATCTTCTTCTCCTTCTGAGCTAGTTTCTTCTCGGTCTTTCTCTCCTTGAGGACCTACCTTCTTCTCGGACTTCCTCTCCTTCTTGACCAATTTTTTCTTGGTCTTCCTCTCCTTATGGAGCCATTTACTTCATTCTCTTTCTCTCCTTGTGTACCCTTCTTCTTCTCGATTTACCTCTCCTTATCGAACCATCTTCTGATTGTGGAGCCAGTTTCTTCTCGATCTTCCTCTTCTTCTGGAGCCATCTTCTTCTCGGTCTTTCTCTTCTTCTGGAGCCATCTTATTCTCGGTCTTTCTCTCTTTGTGTTGTGAAGCCATTTTCTTCCCGGTCTTCCTCTTCTTGCGGAGCCATCTTTTCTCGATCTACCTCTCCTTATGGAGCCATCTTTTTTTTCAGTCCTCTTCTCCTTTTGGAGTCTTCTTGTTTTTGGTATTCCTCTCCTTGTGGGGCCATCTTCTTCTTGGTTTTCTACATCTTGTGGAGCCATCTTCTTCATTTACTTCTTCTCTTTGTGGAATCATCTTCTTCTCGGTTTGCCTTACCTTCTAAAGCCATCTTCTTCTCTGTCTTCCTCTCCTTGTAGAGCCATCATATTCTTCTCAGTTTTTCTCTCGTTCTGGAGCCATTTTCTGCTCGGTCTTCCTCTCTTGAAGCCATCCATCCATTATTCTTTAGGCAATCTCCCATCTTCCATACGAAATATGGTGGGAGTGATTACCTCTCTCTTAAAAGCCGTACGAATAACAAAACTTGTCATCGAAATCAAGAAAATTAATTTATGATTGCTTTATGCCATTTTTACAATTGAAATCCCTTTTACGGACACCCTTTTCGATGACCTTGTATATAGTAGAAGCATAAATGAATGTTATAATATTTGTATAGATAATGTACAGAGTATTTTCATTGAATTATTTCTCATTTTGTATGTTTTTGTTTTCAGGTAAGTGCATGGTTACATGATTCTTTAGACTCAGATTATAGTAAGTAAAACATTTTAATTGAGTTTTCTTTCTGCACGGAAATACCATATTGTGTAAACAACAGACGTGTTGTTGGAACAATGTCAGTAATTGTTCTAATGCCGTACCAGAAGTCGATGAAAACAGATTGTCAACGAAGAAAGAGACTAATCATGTATAGCCTAATGTAATATTGAATTGACACATTGTACTGTTTTAAAAATATTGTTAAAAAATATCAAATGACGAATTTTTGTGCTGCCTTACTTAGAGGTGATTTTCATCTCTTGTGGTTGCTTAAACTTCGATCTGTCGGCTAAAATTAAATTAAAATTTATGTCTACAGAATATGTTATTTCCGTAGGTATTGTAGTGGAGAAACTATCGGGCGTTTCAAAAAGGACGCAACCCGAAATTTAAGAAGGTATAAGTTACACATAGGTAAATTTTTCTTCCCCAAATATCAGTTGGCTAAACTGTTTTCATTGTTGACTTGTTAAGTGTTATTGTAATGCACTAGTACTAGTACTATTCCAGTATGCATTTGTCTTTGTAAGTGTGTGTATATTTTCAACTATGTCTTTTTCCAAGGATGAACGTGTGTTTATTATTGAGAGTTGTTGCGCGTATTAATCTTACAAACGAGTAACGGACTAGTTCCAAGTTACAGTTTCCCAATTCTTCAGTTCCTAATAAGTCCACAATATCGCGTCTGATTAATAAATTTCGTGAGACTGGCAGTGTATATGATCGGAAAAGCATAGATCGACCACCACTGTTAACAGTGGAAATTCTGGACGAAGTGAAAGAACGTTTGAATTGATCACCCAGCAAATCACTTAGAAGAAGAATCTTCACAGGCTGGACTTTCACTAAATAACGCTTTTAGGGCTACTAAAAAAAATTAAAACTGCGTGCTTACCGCATCGGTGTTGTTGAACTGAAAGAAGTTTACCACGGTAAAAGTCTAAAGTATTGTCTCTGTAACAGTTGCGAGTATGAAACTTGGTTGATGAACTCCGTTCACATTCATAATAATACTGAATCAATGCGTGTTTGTAAAAGTCATCAATGTAAACTACTTCAAGTTTTCACCTACTACTGTTTTAAATTAGTCAACAATGACAATACTCTTTGCTATGGCAACAAATAGCGTTGAAAATAACAGCTGATGTTTTAATAAATCCCAATTACATATCTGTGTACAATAAAGTGTTTTTCCTCTGTGGTCGGACAACAAATAACGAAACCGCCAACCATTTAAGGTTTTAACTTACTTTTGAAAGACCTGTTGTAACTTATTTTATTCAAATAATATTTATAGTACATAAACATTTAATTTGAAAGGGAATATTAAGGTGTAAAATCAAACTATGGGAAGTTGTTTAAATACTCTATTTTAAGAAACTATGAGTTCCGTGTTCTCCGGAAAGTCAATTTTAAAAGCAGGGACGAAAAGAGTTATAAACATTCCTCTTTACTAGGTAAAGTTTTCAGACAGCTTTTTAAAATCGTAGAATTCATTTAGGGTAAGGTTTTAGTTTTACGAGTCTAAGAATCGAGATTTATTAGTAACATATATTATGAAAGAAGATTATGTGTATAATTTATGCCCTCCATATTGCTCAGCGCCCCATTTTCGGCAAAGAGCTTAATCACTCTCAATATAGGCCCTTAAGGTTAGCCTACTAGTTATTTCTAAATATAGTTTGAAGCTGGAAGGCTATGTTCGTTCTTTTCACATTTCTCATGTTCTAGGTTTAGCACTTGATAACGGTGGTTGATTCATAATTTCGAAACGTCGTCTATACTTTTTTTTTTTATACACAAATAATGGAACATGTCCGAATAAAATATACAGGATTATTAAAAACAGGTGTGACAGCTGTTTCATTCGTGTAGTACAAAAGTTACAAAAAAACATTTTAAAAGGTAAAACTCCCCAGGATTTTTTCAATTAAAACTAAATGTACTACCAAATTTTTCATATCACCCGCCATTTTTCCAACATGGCGGTCAGCACTAAATTTGTTTACAAACAGCTGTATGGACATTTTGGATAAGTCACATTATTTTAAGACGTTTTTCTTCTTGGATATTTTTCTATATCTTTTATTGTTTATGAGATACATGGAAATGTTTAAAAATTTCGCAAATTCATGCTATTTCCATAGACGATTTTTCATATTTTCCGTAGTTAAATTAAGGTGAAATTTTAACTACAATTAGAGTAAAAGTTGTAATAACACTACTGTTATTTTTATTCGTTCTGCAGGCTTAGAAAACAAAAAATATAATTTATTAGTAATTGTCTATAACATCCACAGGCTTTGACCAGCTCTGTATTATTACTGTATTACACCCTGTAAATCTTGTATAACATTGGTTTCGGCTATAATATATTATTCACAAAGTCTAATACACCCAGTAATAATTACAAACTGTTATAAGCCAGTAGGTGTTCTAGACAATTAACAGAGAGGTTTTTTTTTTTTTTTAAATCGAATGTAAAAGACATTTTAAAGAGACATTTTAATAGATTTCTTTTTATTTAATTTGTTTAAAAACAGATCTGTCAACATTATTTTGATTCTAGAAAAATTATTATTAATTTCTCAAATGTTGCCACGTGAGTAAACTATAAAATGTTTCTTTTCAAATTTTTAATTTTTTGTATGCATTACAGTGTATCTATAATTTTAAATTCGGTTCAATTGTTTTAGGTACTGAAAATGGACCTCTGAAACGCCTTAAACCTTGTATTTTCACAACTTTGAGCGCTTATTGCCCCTAAATTGATAGAGATATCGAAAAATATGCAATACAAAAAAAAATCGCCATAAAAAATGAGGTTCCATAAGAAATTTTAGAGCCGACAGCTATATTTGAAATTTACGGGTGATATGAAAAAATGGTAAAATATACCTCTAGTTTTAAATAAAAAATTCCTTGGGTTAACTTTTAAAGTTTTTTACTTATCGAATAAAACAGCGGTCACACCTGTTTCAATCACCCTGTATATACACAATCTATCGTGGACTTTGGGTTTCTCCTATAGTGAGTACGGAAGTGACAATCCCGAGTCACTCTAACTGCATCTACACTTTTTTCCATAGCCTTGAATAAATCCATCTTTTTCATATCTCCTATCAGGGTCTTTCTTGACCAACTCTTGTTCTTAACAGAACCTGACACTATTAGATTATTCGAGTGTTAGGGTTCTTTTTTTTATAAGGCTATGATCGAGATGTTTTCCGCCTTTGATCAACAAGAAAAAAACGGAACTTTTCAGATTTATGATGTAGATTTACCACTTGACAACGGAGGTTGATTTATACTCAAGAAAGGTCGTGAGTAAAATTTTATATATAGTAACTTAATGATGGCAAAAGTCGAAACAACTATATATTAATACATCATTATCCAATACCTGTACAACCAGAAAAGACTGTATAGTCTTGGTAGAACCCTCTTTTTCATTTATCCTATCAGTTCTTTCATGACCAACTCTTGTTCTTAACAGAATCTGACGCTATTAGATTATTCAAGGGCTAGGGTTCGTTTTTTTATAAGGCTATGGATGACCGAGATGTTTTCCCCCTTTAATCGACAAGAAAAAAAAGAATCTTTTCAGATTTATGATGTTGTAGATTTACCACTTGATAAAGGAGGTTGATTTATACTCAAGAAAGGTCGTGAGTAATTTTTTATATATAGTACACAAATGATGGCAAATGTCGAAACAACTATATAGTCAAGGATAAAATAAAGCAAAAGCTTAGTTTCAAATATTTAATAGTATAAATGAGCTACAATTGTTTCGCCTTGCGGCATCGACGGGCTACTGTCGTGCAAAGTAGCCCGTCGATGCCGCAAGGCGAAACAATTGTAGCTCATTTATACTATTAAATATTTGAAACTTTAAGCTTTTGCTTGATTTTATCCTTGAATATGGAGTTTCAACAAGAAATATCTGCTATTACATTAAAGTTGAACTATATAGTCTATTAATACATCATTATTCAATACCTTTACAACCAGAAAATACTGTATAGTCTTGGTTAGAACCCTCTTTTTCATTTATCCTATCAGGTATTTCTTGACCAACTCTTGTTCTTAACAGAATCTGACGCTATTAGATTTTTCGAGTGCTGGGGTTCTTTTTTTTATAAGGCTATGATGACCGAGATGTTTTTGCCTTTAGTCATGAAGAAAAATAGGTTCTTTTCACATTTATGACGTTTTAGATTTACCACTTGATATCGGAAGTTGATTTATACTCTAGAAACGTCGGCGTCATGTGTAAATTTTTATATACTCAAACGATGGGAAATGTCCGAATAAACTATATATATATATATATATATATATATATATATATATATATATATATATATATATATATATATATATATATAAGCCATCGTTACAACCATAAAAGACCGTATAATAGTGTATCAAAATACACATCACACTAATTATTATTCAACCAGGATGTATAAAGAAACGACAAAATAATTTTCACTGAATACATCGTCGAGACACTTGCGCGAAAGAGGGTAAGAAAAGGATCGTTGAAAACCGCTTTTGATGACCCTTTTAATAATTCATGGGCACTTATTGCTTTCAAAAGATACAGCAGCCATTTTTGCCAATAAAAATGACTCGGTAAAGATCCTTATTAGTGTTCAACTGAAATGTGGGTTGGCCATATGGAAACTGTGATCAATAAAGCGACAAGTTTTTACGATCCAAGTTCTACTAAAAGACGGACATCGTTCTGCTTCAAAGGAAGACATTTTTTATCTCCTGTCTGAATCGATTCTTATTTACTTCTTTTAAATTTATGTCAGCTGATTAAGGCCAAAATAAATTTTAATTTGTAATATAGTTTTGTATACTAAGACAAAACATTTTTGGTCTGAGATTGCAATTTTGTTGCTTTCTTAAGGAGATTTTAAAGTTATATACAAAAGTAAGCGTATTGACAATTTAAGTTGCAAAATGGTGCATTTTTTGTTGTTTGTTACTTTCGCATACATATGTATAAAAAATCCGATGATCATTGCACAATGTCAAAGATCGCGGGATAATGTTTAATGGCGATGATCACCGTGCAATGTAGAAGAGCTATGATTACGGCATAATGTGAACATGAATTGTGGTGGACGACGTTTTTAAAAAAAAAAATTTATGTAGACTTGCTTCGCTTGTGCCAAATACTTCTGAATTGTAATGATTTGTTAGTTGCGATGTTACACACGTGTTGAGTCATTAATCGTCATATTCGTTAAAATTTGAACGAAATTGTTAGAGTCGATTTTGAGAAATTATCTATAAAACACCTCTCAAGGTAAGATTTTATTCTTTTTTATTACTGACATCTCTTGAACCGGTGTTTTTTGGAGAAATAACAAGTAATACGTTTTGTTTGGGTCGTTACAGTGATGGGAAATGTTCTATTAAACCAACAGAATCCAAAAGTATCTGGATTAATTCAAAAACAAATTTTCTCAGATTTTTAGATACATTAAAAGTTAAACAAATTGATTTTCTTTTTAAGCTTTTCTTATTTCGTCTTAACAAATTTCCGATACATTTTGGTTAACATTGTTTGATTGATTTACTTTCAATCTACATTCTTTCCTGAAGACAATGACGTAAAATGAATTTGTTTATGTTCGGATAAACTTGTTTTAAAGAATTTAAAAAACACCGTCCAACGTAAAAATGTTTTGACAAGAATCAGACTTGCCAGGTCTATTATCTTAACGATAAGTAAAATAAAGAACTAAATCAGACAAAAATTACACATCTGGGAAGTTTACATATATTCAGTGAATAAAAGATTATGCCTAATTATTCCTAGGGGTTTCGATGGGTGGGGAGGGGTGGTCATTTAATAGTCTCAGGTGTTGCATTTCCAAGGGAAATTGCATCGCTAGAATTTCCATAATTAGAAGTTTGTTAATACAAATAGTGGTGTAAAGTAAGACATAAAACACTTCTTCTGGGTCTGGGTATTGGGGGGGGGGGGGATTTTTACTCCATCGCATATAGAACAAGTTACATGATTGATGAAATGGTTTTAGAAATGATGTTTGTCATCTTATTTAGTCGATAAAACTTGTCTTGTTTACTTACTTTTTTGTTTTAAAATATTTCTTTTCTTTTCATTTAAAGGCATTATAAAAAAAGAAGATGAAATAAAGACGCTTAGCCTTCAAATATTCTTTTAGCGTCAGGGTTAGAAAAGAATAAGAGTTGGTCAAGAGAGACCTGATTGGAAAGATACAAGAGAGGAATGTAACCTAAAACTATATGAAAAAAGTTGTAGATCCAACTAGCTTCCTTCGGGTTAACCAAGTTCGTACTCAATAATTTGAGCTCCTGAGCGTTTTATTTTACAATAAATCAATTTACTTTGTTTCTTCTTATAAAGTAAGATATATATTGTATATACTTTTTTTTACATTTTAAGTACATTAAAAACCACAATTTAAAATAACATTAAAGTTTGTACGACTTTTGATGAGCAAAAAGTCAAACAATTTAGGTAAAACATCATTTTAAATTTATGTTCAAAACATTTTACCTCAAAAATGTGACATGGTTAATCTTATAATATTATAAATGGATGCAAAAATATTAATAAAACAAGGACATTTGTTTTGAACAATACTATTTGTATTCATTAAGAACCATTATTAGAACGATTCTATTTTCCTACCGGCTAGTCTTTTTCCTTTTGGAAATATATATAAAAAAAAAAATTAAAGAATCTTATAAAGAATTTTTTTTTAACCAACGCAATTAACGTAACTAAACTAAACGGACGATTAAGTTGTGAATGTGGTGATTGCGAGATGAATATAATTTGAATGCCTTTTTGAAATTCTAAATAATTAATTGATGGGTTAAGGTTTATATAAGTTCACTGTTGTTTTTGTTTTTTAGTTTTGAAATTGTATGTTAACCAAGTTCAAGTTATATGTGACTTTTGAAGTTAAACTAAGCTGAACACCTCATGTTGATAATTGTGGGTTTAATGTAGATTGATTTATTTGTTGTAACTCATCAAATGATGTAGATTATCTCATTTGCAGATTTGACATCCTTATCAGTTCTTATGCAGTTGAAATTCAAATCTTTTTTTCTTTTATTCTCAGATATTGATTAATGGATTCAAATTTTTAAAACGGTCTTCCATTTACGGCTTTTTTGTTTTCAACGCTCAAATTAGCATTCTTTTTACTATTTCCATTTACAAATATTCACTTTGTCACTTTCCTTTGATTACATGTCACATTGTATATTTACAAATTAAAATTATTATGATTATGTATACTATGGAATGATTTTATGATTATTTACAGTCGTATTTTGGTGTGAGATGAGGTTTTATCCTTTGTATTTTTTATAATATTATAACTGTGGAATTTCGTATCGTCATAAGGAAAAACTGGTGTTCGTGGTAAATCATGATCTGGAAAGGTCAACTGTCATCTCTGAGGATTTGACAAATACAATAAATAAGCATATTCATGAAAACAACTATTTATTATTGATGAACTGCATGAGGCTTGATGAAAGAGAACCTTTACGAACTGAAATTTATGACGTTGCTTCAGTACAAAGAAATAGTATAAGCTCTGTCATTTTTGGAGCACCATGACTGATTTTTTGAACGACATCGTGATGGGGGATGAAAGTTGAATCATCCTCATCCTAATGTTCTGAACTTGCGCCTTTAGACTTCCATTTGAAAGCTGAAGGAATGGGTTGGGAAGAATGCGATTGACAAATGATGACGAATTAAAACAAAATCATTACTTGCCTTGACGGGAGACTTTCGTAGTCTATCATCATAAGGAAGTACTGGTGTTGATGATGAATCACGGATCTGGAAAGACCAGCTGTCATGAATGAGGATTTGATAAATAAGCATATTCATGAAATCAGCTATTTACTGTTGATGAACTGCATGAGACTTTCCCTTAAGCTTCACGAACGTTTAAATTTTATAACGTTGCTTCAGTACAAGGAAATTTGTGCCCCATGGAGTGCCAAGAACTGTTTACAGAGGAACACAAGAAAATAGTATAGGCTCTGTCATTTCTGGAGCACTATGATGGAAGTGGTGATGCATTTTTCATCCCTATAGTTTACTGATCTTGTGTCTTTAACTTCCATATTTTTGAAAACTGAAGGAATGAGGAAAGCGAATAACAGATGATGACGAATTGAAAAAATTACTTGTAGGTTCGTTAAATGAGCAGACAGGATACTTTCTTAATGAAGAGATAAAATAGCTTCTACCATCTCTAAACGTGTATACTATAATTTTTAGATGAAAACTGATGTTTATACTTTAACATTAAACGTATGAGTGATGAATCCAATATGGTGGAATGGAGCAAAACCTTATTTTTTCTATTTTCATTAATAAAATAAGTATATATATATATATATTAATTTTTTTAATAATAATATAAATTTTTAAACTTTCTTGTTAATAGGGATTAATAGGGGTTAATAGGGAGAAACTCAGATTTAGACCTACACAACAAACTGCTTCTATACAAGCAAATACTGACGCCAGTATGGACTTATGGAATCCAGCTGTGGGGCTGTACAAAAAACACTAATATAAAAGTAATTCAAACTTTTCAGAACAAAGTCCTGCGAAGTATTGTATAGGCTCCGTGGTTCGTTCGCAATGACAGTCTTCATAGTGACCTTAGGATAAACACTGTCTCAGAGGAAATCAAAATATTTGTAGAGAAACACAAGCAAAGACTTCTACAGCACGAGAACAAGGAAATAGCTTGCTTGTTGGACAACTCTGGCGAGACCCGTCGCTTGAAAAGGACGAAGCCTCTAGAACTTTGCAATGAGAAAGTGTAACAAATCACACATGAACAGAGTGTGCGTTAATCAGGAGTCCATCGGTGGGTGATACTCCAACAAACAGTGACATTAGTATTAAATGTATATTACTAGATAGGCTCTTATTGTCTAGTTGTAATTCTGTAATAAAAAAAAAACTTTCTTGTATAACTGGAATTTCGTATCGTCACAGTCTTCACAAGAAGCATTTTCCCTCAAAATTCCATTAAAATCTACATTAAATATCTACAAAACTAATAGGTTATTTTTTTATAGGCACAAGTTAAGTTTGAGGTTATGTAAACAACTCCTTAAATAGACCAATAAATTTCAAAGCTATTTGTTCTTTGTGTAGTGTTTGCTATATATGAGCCTCTTTTGTTTAGCCCTCTTCAGACAAAAGTTTGGTAGTAGCTGTTCAAGACAAAGCACAAAGTTATGATTTTCTCAGAATCACATCTCACGCTTTTGAACCAGAACGGAACGGATTGGTCACCATCACACAAAAAATACTGGTTCATTAGTTAACGGTTTGAAAAACCAAAAATCGATCACGAGGATGTTCTAAAAGATGTAACTGGCTCTGCTCATTTTGTTCAAATTTAGTTAAATTCAAAGATTATTTACCTAAATCTGTGTGCAAAACTGTAATTAAAAGATACTACTTTTCAGGAATAATTATCAAATATAAAAGAACGTACCTTCACCGTTTTAAAAGCTTGAATTTAATCAAATACGATTTATGTAGACGCGTTTATGGCACAAGTAAAGCAAGTTTAGGAAATCTGTTAATATTTTTTCAGAGATGTCCTTTTAAAATTTTCACATTTTCACTTTTTGACTGAAAAGTTCCCGAACTGACTTGTTTGTAAACGAATAGTTTTGGTTAGTTATTTGCTTTTGAGATGTGTGTGTAATGTATTGTAATGTCACCATTCACTTTACTCTTGGTCAATTTTAAAACAGTATAAAAGTTGACCCAACTGAAAAATCTCGTATGTTTAAACAATTTGGTTTTGTATGAGTATTGTTCAACAAGGTTGTTAAGCAAGCATTTTGAAATTAGACACAATAAACATTTGGTGCAAGGAATAACAAAGAACGTGCACAATATGTTTACTGGAGTCGCGCCAACATTTGTTATTGTGGTATAAAAAGATATTTGTTGTTTCCAGTCAAATTATTCTGTAGAGTTTCTTTCTGTTATTAAGTACTATTTGATTTATTTCGTGTATTTTTATTTTTTTTTTAACTTAAATAAATTCTCTTAATGTTTAGAAATTTGTTTGGCATTTATCCCAAAGAGTTTAATAGTTTTTACAAAATTGTATTTTACTGTGGTTTAAAAAAATTGTGTGTATATATTAATTAATTTAGGAGAGTGGTTCAATAACTCACCTGTATGTTTCGTAATTCTAATGTTTGTCCAATTCAATATAGTTTTCATGTGCACTAGGCCAGCTTGCTCACTAGTGTGATACGTACATATCTTAAAGTCGTAAGCGATACGCGATAATTATAAGTATCGTTAATGCGCGTTCTAATCGTGTTGTAGTAGCTAAACAGGTGTACACCAGTAAGATAATGAGATCTATTCTAAGATACATATACGACACGTTTTACCTATCTCCTCGTTAAAGTCGTAAGCGATACGCGATAATTATAAGTATCGCTAATGTGCGTTCTAATGGTGTTGTAGTAGTTAAACAGGTGTACACCAGTAAGATAATGAGATCTATAATATTCTAAGATACATATACGACACGTTTTACCTATCTCCTCGTTAAAGTCGTAAGCGATACGCGATAATTATAAGTATCGTTAATGTGCGTTCTAATGGTGTTGTAGTAGTTAAACAGGTGTACACCAGTAAGATAATGAGATCTATTCTAAGATACATATACGACACGTTTTACCTATCTCCTCGTTAAAGTCGTAAGCGATACGCGATAATTATAAGTATCGTTAATGTGCGTTCTAATGGTGTTGTAGTATTTAAACAGGTGTACACCAGTAAGATAATGAGATCTATTCTAAGATACATATACGACACGTTTTACCTATCTCCTCGTTAAAGTCGTAAGCGATACGCGATAATTATAAGTATCGTTAATGTGCGTTCTAATGGTGTTGTAGTAGTTAAACAGGTGTACACCAGTAAGATAATGAGATCTATTCTAAGATACATATACGACACGTTTTACCTATCTCCTCGTTAAAGTCGTAAGCGATACGCGATAATTATAAGTATCGCTATTGCGCGTTCTAATCTTGTTGTAGTAGCTAAACAGGTGTACACCAGTAAGATAATGAGATCTATTCTAAGATACATTTACGACACGTTTTACCTATCTCCTCGTTAAAGTCGTAAGCGATACGCGATAATTATAAGTATCGTTAATGCGCGTTCTAATGGTGTTGTAGTAGTTAAACAGGTGTACACCAGTAAGATAATGAGATCTATTCTAAGATACATATACGACACGTTTTACCTGTCTCCTCGTTAAAGTCGTAAGCGATACGCGATAATTATAAGTATCGTTAATGTGCGTTCTAATGGTGTTGTAGTAGTAGTTAAACAGGTGTACACCAGTAAGATAATGAGATCTATTCTAAGATACATATACGACACGTTTTACCTATCTCCTCGTTAAAGTCGTAAGCGATACGCGATAATTATAAGTATCGTTAATGTGCGTCCTAATGGTGTTGTAGTAGTTCTACAGGTGTACACCAGTAAGATAATGAGATCTATTGTAAGATACATATACGACACGTTTTACCTATCTCCTCGTTAAAGTCGTAAGCGATACGCGATAATTATAAGTATCGCTATTGCGCGTTCTAATCTTGTTGTAGTAGCTAAACAGGTGTACACCAGTAAGATAATGAGATCTATTCTAAGATACATTTACGACACGTTTTACCTATCTCCTCGTTAAAGTCGTAAGCGATACGCGATAATTATAAGCTAATGCGCGTTCAAATCGTGTTGTAGTAGCTAAACAGGTGTACACCAGTAAGATAACGAGATCTATTCTAAGATACATATACGACACGTTTTACTTATCTCCTCGTTAAAGTCGTAAGCGATACGCGATAATTATAAGCTAATGTGCGTTCAAATCGTATTGTAGTAGCTAAACAGGTGTACACCAGTAAGATAATGAGATCTATTCTAAGATACATATACGACACGTTTTAACTATCTCCTCGTTAAAGTCGTAAGCGATACGCGATAATTATAAGTATCGTTAATGCACGTTCTAATCGTGTTAATGCGCTAAACTGGTGTACACCAGTAAGATAATGAGATCTATTCTAAGATACATATACGACACGTTTTACCTATCTCCTCGTTAAAGTCGTCAGCGATACGCGATAATTATAAGTATCGTTAATGCACGTTCTAATCGTGTTAATGCGCTAAACAGGTGTACACCAGTAAGATAATGAGATCTATTCTAAGATACATATACGACACGTTTTACCTATCTCCTCGTTAAAGTCGTAAGCGATACGCGATAATTATATGTATCGCTAATGTGCGTTCTAATGGTGTTGTAGTAGTTAAACAGGTGTACACCAGTAAGATAATGAGATCTATTGTAAGATACATATACGACACGTTTTACCTATCTCCTCGTTAAAGTCGTAAGCGATACGCGATAATTATAAGTATCGTTAATGCACGTTCTAATCGTGTTAATGCGCTAAACTGGTGTACACCAGTAAGATAATGAGATCTATTCTAAGATACATATACGACACGTTTTACCTATCTCCTCGTTAAAGTCGTAAGCGATACGCGATAATTATATGTATCGCTAATGTGCGTTCTAATGGTGTTGTAGTAGTTAAACAGGTGTACACCAGTAAGATAATGAGATCTATTGTAAGATACATATACGACACGTTTTACCTATCTCCTCGTTAAAGTCGTAAGCGATACGCGATAATTATAAGTATCGTTAATGCACGTTCTAATCGTGTTAATGCGCTAAACTGGTGTACACCAGTAAGATAATGAGATCTATTCTAAGATACATATACGACACGTTTTACCTATCTCCTCGTTAAAGTCGTCAGCGATACGCGATAATTATAAGTATCGTTAATGCACGTTCTAATCGTGTTAATGCGCTAAACAGGTGTACACCGGTAAGATAATGAGATCTATTCTAAGATACATATACGACACGTTTTACCTATCTCCTCGTTAAAGTCGTAAGCGATACGCGATAATTATATGTATCGCTAATGTGCGTTCTAATGGTGTTGTAGTAGTTAAACAGGTGTACACCAGTAAGATAATGAGATCTATTGTAAGATACATATACGACACGTTTTACCTATCTCCTCGTTATAGTCGTAAGCAATACGCGATAATTATAAGTATCGTTAATGCACGTTCTAATCGTGTTAATGCGCTAAACTGGTGTACACCAGTAAGATAATGAGATCTATTCTAAGATACATATACGACACGTTTTACCTATCTCCTCGTTAAAGTCGTAAGCGATACGCGTAATTAAAAGTATCGTTAATGCACGTTCTAATCGTGTTAATGCGCTAAACAGGTGTACACCAGTAAGACAATGAGATCTATTCTAAGATACATATACCACACGTTTTACCTATCTCCTCGTTAAAGTCGTCAGCGATACGCGATAATTATAAGTATCGTTAATGCACGTTCTAATCGTGTTAATGCGCTAAACTGGTGTACACCAGTAAGATAATGAGATCTATTCTAAGATACATATACGACACGTTTTACCTAATTCCCCGTTAAAGTCGTCAGCGATACGCGATAATTATAAGTATCGTTAATGCACGTTCTAATCGTGTTAATGCGCTAAACAGGTGTACACCAGTAAGATAATGAGATCTATTCTAAGATACATATACGACACGTTTTACCTATCTCCTCGTTTAAGTCGTAAGCGATACGCGATAATTATAAGTATCGCTAATGCGCGTTCTAATCGTGTTGTAGTAGCTAAACAGGTGTACACCAGTAAGATAATGAGATCTATTCTAAGATACATATACGACACGTTTTACCTATCTCCTCGTTAAAGTCGTAAGCGATACGCGATAATTATAAGTATCGTTAATGTGCGTTCTAATGGTGTTGTAGTAGTAGTTAAACAGGTGTACACCAGTAAGATAATGAGATCTATTCTAAGATACATATACGACACGTTTTACCTATCTCCTCGTTAAAGTCGTAAGCGATACGCGATAATTATAAGTATCGTTAATGTGCGTCCTAATGGTGTTGTAGTAGTTCTACAGGTGTACACCAGTAAGATAATGAGATCTATTGTAAGATACATATACGACACGTTTTACCTATCTCCTCGTTAAAGTCGTAAGCGATACGCGATAATTATAAGTATCGCTATTGCGCGTTCTAATCTTGTTGTAGTAGCTAAACAGGTGTACACCAGTAAGATAATGAGATCTATTCTAAGATACATTTACGACACGTTTTACCTATCTCCTCGTTAAAGTCGTAAGCGATACGCGATAATTATAAGCTAATGCGCGTTCAAATCGTGTTGTAGTAGCTAAACAGGTGTACACCAGTAAGATAACGAGATCTATTCTAAGATACATATACGACACGTTTTACTTATCTCCTCGTTAAAGTCGTAAGCGATACGCGATAATTATAAGCTAATGTGCGTTCAAATCGTATTGTAGTAGCTAAACAGGTGTACACCAGTAAGATAATGAGATCTATTCTAAGATACATATACGACACGTTTTAACTATCTCCTCGTTAAAGTCGTAAGCGATACGCGATAATTATAAGTATCGTTAATGCACGTTCTAATCGTGTTAATGCGCTAAACTGGTGTACACCAGTAAGATAATGAGATCTATTCTAAGATACATATACGACACGTTTTACCTATCTCCTCGTTAAAGTCGTCAGCGATACGCGATAATTATAAGTATCGTTAATGCACGTTCTAATCGTGTTAATGCGCTAAACAGGTGTACACCAGTAAGATAATGAGATCTATTCTAAGATACATATACGACACGTTTTACCTATCTCCTCGTTAAAGTCGTAAGCGATACGCGATAATTATATGTATCGCTAATGTGCGTTCTAATGGTGTTGTAGTAGTTAAACAGGTGTACACCAGTAAGATAATGAGATCTATTGTAAGATACATATACGACACGTTTTACCTATCTCCTCGTTAAAGTCGTAAGCGATACGCGATAATTATAAGTATCGTTAATGCACGTTCTAATCGTGTTAATGCGCTAAACTGGTGTACACCAGTAAGATAATGAGATCTATTCTAAGATACATATACGACACGTTTTACCTATCTCCTCGTTAAAGTCGTAAGCGATACGCGATAATTATATGTATCGCTAATGTGCGTTCTAATGGTGTTGTAGTAGTTAAACAGGTGTACACCAGTAAGATAATGAGATCTATTGTAAGATACATATACGACACGTTTTACCTATCTCCTCGTTAAAGTCGTAAGCGATACGCGATAATTATAAGTATCGTTAATGCACGTTCTAATCGTGTTAATGCGCTAAACTGGTGTACACCAGTAAGATAATGAGATCTATTCTAAGATACATATACGACACGTTTTACCTATCTCCTCGTTAAAGTCGTCAGCGATACGCGATAATTATAAGTATCGTTAATGCACGTTCTAATCGTGTTAATGCGCTAAACAGGTGTACACCGGTAAGATAATGAGATCTATTCTAAGATACATATACTACACGTTTTACCTATCTCCTCGTTAAAGTCGTAAGCGATACGCGATAATTATATGTATCGCTAATGTGCGTTCTAATGGTGTTGTAGTAGTTAAACAGGTGTACACCAGTAAGATAATGAGATCTATTGTAAGATACATATACGACACGTTTTACCTATCTCCTCGTTAAAGTCGTAAGCGATACGCGATAATTATAAGTATCGTTAATGCACGTTCTAATCGTGTTAATGCGCTAAACTGGTGTACACCAGTAAGATAATGAGATCTATTCTAAGATACATATACGACACGTTTTACCTATCTCCTCGTTAAAGTCGTAAGCGATACGCGATAATTATATGTATCGCTAATGTGCGTTCTAATGGTGTTGTAGTAGTTAAACAGGTGTACACCAGTAAGATAATGAGATCTATTGTAAGATACATATACGACACGTTTTACCTATCTCCTCGTTAAAGTCGTAAGCGATACGCGATAATTATAAGTATCGTTAATGCACGTTCTAATCGTGTTAATGCGCTAAACTGGTGTACACCAGTAAGATAATGAGATCTATTCTAAGATACATATACGACACGTTTTACCTATCTCCTCGTTAAAGTCGTAAGCGATACGCGTAATTAAAAGTATCGTTAATGCACGTTCTAATCGTGTTAATGCGCTAAACAGGTGTACACCAGTAAGACAAGGAGATCTATTCTAAGATACATATACGACACGTTTTACCTATCTCCTCGTTAAAGTCGTCAGCGATACGCGATAATTATAAGTATCGTTAATGCACGTTCTAATCGTGTTAATGCGCTAAACTGGTGTACACCAGTAAGATAATGAGATCTATTCTAAGATACATATACGACACGTTTTACCTAATTCCCCGTTAAAGTCGTCAGCGATACGCGATAATTATAAGTATCGTTAATGCACGTTCTAATCGTGTTAATGCGCTAAACAGGTGTACACCAGTAAGATAATGAGATCTATTCTAAGATACATATACGACACGTTTTACCTATCTCCTCGTTTAAGTCGTAAGCGATACGCGATAATTATAAGTATCGCTAATGCGCGTTCTAATCGTGTTGTAGTAGCTAAACAGGTGTACACCAGTAAGATAATGAGATCTATTCTAAGATACATATACGACACGTTTTACCTATCTCCTCGTTAAAGTCGTAAGCGATACGCGATAATTATAAGTATCGCTAATGCGCGTTCTAATCGTGTTGTAGTAGCTAAACAGGTGTACACCAGTAAGATAATGAGATCTATTCTAAGATACATATACGACACGTTTTACCTATCTCCTCGTTAAAGTCGTACGCGATACGCGATAATTATAAGTATCGCTAATGTGCGTTCTAATGGTGTTGTAGTAGTTAAACAGGTGTACACCAGTAAGATAATGAGATCTATTCTAAGATACATATACGACACGTTTTACCTATCTCCTCGTTAAAGTCGTCAGCGATACGCGATAATTATAAGTATCGTTAATGCACGTTCTAATCGTGTTAATGCGCTAAACTGGTGTACACCAGTAAGATAATGAGATCTATTCTAAGATACATATACGACACGTTTTACCTAATTCCTCGTTAAAGTCGTCAGCGATACGCGATAATTATAAGTATCGTTAATGCACGTTCTAATCGTGTTAATGCGCTAAACAGGTGTACACCAGTAAGATAATGAGATCTATTCTAAGATACATATACGACACGTTTTACCTATCTCCTCGTTAAAGTCGTAAGCGATACGCGATAATTATAAGTATCGCTAATGCGCGTTCTAATAGTGTTGTAGTAGCTAAACAGGTGTACACCAGTAAGATAATGAGATCTATTCTAAGATACATATACGACACGTTTTACCTATCTCCTCGTTAAAGTCGTAAGCGATACGCGATAATTATAAGTATCGCTAATGCGCGTTCTAATCGTGTTGTAGTAGCTAAACAGGTGTACATCAGTAAGATAATGAGATCTATTCTAAGATACATATACGACACGTTTTACCTATCTCCTCGTTAAAGTCGTAAGCGATACGCGATAATTATAAGTATCGTTAATGCACGTTCTAATCGTGTTAATGCGCTAAACAGGTGTACACCAGTAAGATAATGAGATCTATTCTAAGATACATATACGACACGTTTTACCTATCTCCTCGTTAAAGTCGTAAGCGATACGCGATAATTATAAGTATCGCTAATGCGCGTTCTAATCGTGTTGTAGTAGCTAAACTTGTGTACACCAGTAAGATAATGAGATCTATTCTAAGATACATATACGACACGTTTTACCTATCTCCTCGTTAAAGTCGTAAGCGATACGCGATAATTATAAGTATCGCTAATGCGCGTTCTAATCGTGTTGTAGTAGCTAAACAGGTGTACATCAGTAAGATAATGAGATCTATTCTAAGATACATATACGACACGTTTTACCTATCTCCTCGTTAAAGTCGTAAGCGATACGCGATAATTATAAGTATCGTTAATGCACGTTCTAATCGTGTTAATGCGCTTAACAGGTGTACACCAGTAAGATAATGAGATCTATTCTAAGATACATATACGACACGTTTTACCTATCTCCTCGTTAAAGTCGTAAGCGATACGCGATAATTATGAGTATCGCTAAGCGCGTTCTAATCGTGTTGTAGTAGCTAAACAGGTGAACACCAGTAAGATAATGAGATCTATTCTAAGATACATATACGACACGTTTTACCTATCTCCTCGTTAAAGTCGTAAGCGATACGCGATAATTATAAGTATCGTTAATGCACGTTCTAATCGTGTTAATGCGCTAAACAGGTGTACACCAGTAAGATAATGAGATCTATTCTAAGATACATATACGACACGTTTTACCTATCTCCTCGTTAAAGTCGTAAGCGATACGCGATAATTATATGTATCGTTAATGCGCGTTCTAATCGTGGTAATGCGCTAAACAGGTGTACATCAGTAAGATAATGAGATCTATTCTAAGATACATATACGACACGTTTTACTTATCTCCTCGTTAAAGTCGTACGCGATACGCGATAATTATATGTATCGCTAATGTGCGTTCTAATCGTGGTAATGCGCTAAACAGGTGTACATCAGTAAGATAATGAGATCTATTCTAAGATACATATACGACACGTTTTACCTATCTCCTCGTTAAAGTCGTAAGCGATACGCGATAATTATATGTATCGCTAATGCGCGTTCAAATCGTGTTGTAGTAGCTAAACAGGTGTACACCAGTAAGATAATGAGATCTATTCTAAGATACATATACGACACGTTTTACCTATCTCCTCGTTAAAGTCGTAAGCGATACGCGATAATTATATGTATCGCTAATGTGCGTTCAAATCGTGTTGTAATAGGTAAACAGGTGTACACCAGTAAGATAATGAGATCTATTCTAAGATACATATACGACACTTTTTACCTATCTCCTCGTTAAAGTCGTACGATAATTCAAAATGACAAAAGATGTCTATACAAGTAGTCTAATGGTGAAGACTTTAAGTTTCATACATTCTGGGATAGAAAACCATTGCGGCCCAATTAAAAGACAGAAGTAGAAAATTACGAATTTCAATGGAAGTAGTCACGAGTTGCAGTAAGAAATGGAAACTCTCAGAGCCCATCGTATTAAATTCTTTAAAGTTCTTTTTGATTATTCGCTGCAACTACTGCGAAACCGCATCGGTCGCACATTCATTAAATTATACGACTGTACCCGATACCTCATTCTCTCCTTTGTCACGAAATAAATACCAATACCAATGATCACGACAAGATCATTTCATTTTAAGAGTTCATGATTCCACTTAATGAAGTGGCACGAAAAATTATCCTCTGTCAACAGATCGTTCGCTTCGGTGTGCAGTAAGATTATCTTAAGCTAAAAGTCGTATCGTAGTGACTGTTACAAACATCGTATTGTTTTAGTGTTCAGTTGACCTATAATAAATATAATTAAATTAAATTTCACTAATCCATGGGCTACCACAATGGAATTCAAGATAATTCTGTATTAGCAAAACTTAATAAATAAATATCTATACATTGCAAAATAATAAGCTCACAAAACAATAAACTCAAAGGCACTTGACTGAACTGAACACCCATAGCGCTAGCATGCAAGTCAATAACAAATAGAAACATGATCCCTTTCAAACATCACGACTGCTTGTACAGTTCAAACAATATATTTGCAATACAGGGAAGTGCAATATATCAAACAAAAGCGCTGAATGTCGTATTTCCAATGATTTAAATGTTTACTAATTGATATCTGCAAATATTACAGACGGGGTTCGTACCGGTTATGATCGGGTAGAATTTCTGTAACTCACAAACTATGAAAGTTACGATAATTTGGAAGGCACAGAGTAGAGAGAAATGTGAACTTGTGAAAAATGACGTTTTCTCTTCTGCTTCGACAGATATTGACGTTGTAAACACCAAAGTCCACAAGTTAGGTACAATAACACAACACAAATAAACTTTTGACAAAAATTTATTAACCTATGTTATTACAGTTCCCTGGTGTACATTTCGTTAACTAAGTTACCATCATCTAAACTAATATATATATATATATATATATATATATATATATATATATATATATAAGTTATAAAACTAAGCTGACAATCTCCCACTTACTTCAGTTCAGATGGATCGGAAAGTCATAGTTAAACCACGTCATAAACCTTTTTGAAAACACCTGGTGGCAGTGACTAACGGTACCCGGTCTTTGAGAATGCCCAGAGGTTGAATATTACAAATTTATAAAACTATACAGTTAATTCGGAGAACCAAATTATTAAAAATAATAATCACTATCGGCGAAACACATTTTAACGATTTATTTCATATTATTTATTACATTTTTTGGACTTTTGGTTATATGAATATTGAAAGTTTGGAACATTAGCTTTAGAATGGTAGGTAAATTATTAGGATAGGACGATTTTCAGTGGGTGAAATGTTGATTGAAAAAAAAGGAGGGGGGGAAGAAGAAGAAGAAGAAAAAAAGTGTTCTCGTCTCAGGTGAGTCGAAGAATATTTTAAGGGGGACAAGAGACGTATTGTATTTATATTTTGTATCATTTGTAGACTTTTTTTTTAACTTTTCAGGATATCTAGTAGCCTACTATATACTTCAGCCGTTCGTTCTTTGCACTTGAAAATACAGTATCACAATCTGGCAACGTTGCTTCGTTGGCTCCGTTCCAAGAAGTAGTCTAACAATAAAATATCGGTTTTCGAGTTATCATTTGAGCAAAATTATTTCTGTGTATCAAATAATATAATTTTTTTACACACTGAAATAAATCATAGAGTGTGTGCTAAAGATTGTTTCGAGCGTTCGTTTGAATTACACATTATGTTAACAGTAAGATATATTTATTTATTCACCAAAAACTTTAGAGATTTTTTAATTGTTTAGATTAAATGAAATTATTACATTTTACAGTTTAAAAGGTTCACTCTGTCAACTAATGGAACAAAGCATAATACAAACTGAACAATACGTAACAGTTTTGTTCAGTATAACAAACACACAGAACACAATTCTCACAAAAAATACCCCTAAGTATCAGACGCGTTTCAACGACAAGGTCGTCCTCTTCAGTGATACACGAGCTACACCAATCAAACTATAACAATTTTTCTCATAAGTCAAGCTCAACATTTAATATAACAGTTTTGTTGTTTAGATGGGATAATACGCGCGCAGTTTGGGTCCGATGCTAAGATATGCGGCCGTAGAGGGGCAGTGCGAGACGACGACGTTGCCATTTCCTCTGCCTATCCGGTGCGTCACCAAAAATCCAAGTGCAAAGAACCAGCGGTTGTAGTATAATCATAAATTACAAGGGCTTAAGTAAAAGTCAGCTTATTGTTTAATAAAGGACCCAGTCTTAATGGTTAGTCAGTAGTATTTTAGTCCAATCTCAAGAAACTGAATACTGGTAAAATATATAAAACTTAGAAGGAAATTAATTCATAACTGCAAAGTTTAATAGCTTCTAAAATTAATATTTACGTTCCGGTTATGGAAACTGGACGAGGCCATCTACCACTGGTACCTGTGAAATGGTCGCCTATTGTTCTGTCCATCCCATTTGTGACACGTGTGCTCGTATAAACTACCTGTAACGATGGCCTCGTTCAGTTGTCTGTCATTTCTTGTTTGTACTATCAACATGGATATCCGTAGTATAAGTTCTTTTACGGATTTCATTTTAGAAAAGTGTTTAAAATATGTTGTGTTAGACTGTAAGTTAGTAAATAAATCGGTTGATTGTTACAAGTGCAATAGAAAAATGTATCTAACCTAACCTGGACTAATTTTATGACTTTTATCAAGCTATTAATCTTATTTTTTTTCACCAGTAATATTTATAATAAATAGCAAGTTAAAAATTAGCTGTTACTGTTAGGTTAGGTTGTCTTTGCATGTTTATTCGTATGACTGAGGCTTTAAATATTTTAACTGAAAAATCGCCTTTAGGCAACTGGACGAGTCCATCGCATCATAATAATAGGCGACATTAAACAAACACAGTTTTTTTTTGGGGTACCAGTGGTACATGACCTCCAGTTTCCATAACCCTTCCATTCAGGTTTAATTATTCTAAATGTATAATTATTTTCCACAATTAACACGTACATAAATTTTGTTTCTTTTAAAATTACAACACCAGTGATATCTTATTTAAAACTTTAACAAAGAGAGGGGCGGAATCTTACTGTAAAAAAACATTTAAACTTTCTTCTGTTAACTTTAAATTAAGTTGAGGTAAAAACATTGTTTATTGTTGTTAAAGATTAGCCGACAATAATCAGCTGCTCAACCGAGGGTCTCAAAGAATAATAAAACTGTCTGTTGTTCATAACTTTAACCCTCAGCTGTAAGTTATGACTGACTCTCCTTCACCATGAACACAGCTCAAATTAAAATGTTACCGAGCAAAATGAATTTTGCCTCCTCGGTAATATTTCCCCTCGTTTCTCTGGGGGGGGGGGGGGGGTCAATATTTGCCTCAATGCTCCACTGAACAACTCCAGGATAAGAATGTTTGTGAAGAGACTGTCATAATTAATTTATGTTTCGTGACTTTTACAACTTCATATCATATCTACACTGCTATTTATCATTTAACCGTTTTAGTCCTGACGACGTATAAATTCCATCTCTTATTTATACTGTTTACCCATTATAAAGAAGTTTTGTGATCGATTTTCACACAGGAAACCAAAAAAAGTAAATTTTAACATGTCGTCTGTCGTCCGTAAAGACGATAGCGGTGACAGAAATTAAAATAAGAATATGAAATTTTTTATAGGAGGCTTTTGTGTCCTCATATAGAACTCTATTTAAATTCAGAAAAATCGAATTAACATAATCAAAATGACCGTCATTTTAAACAATTTTTGTTCATATCTCGACAATGTAATGGTATCAACCCCGTCTCTCAACGATTTCAAGTAGCGAAATTATTGTTAAAAATGTGTTTTACAAGGCCGTCAACTAACTATAAGCAATGACTACATAAATACTATAAGACACGACATGGCCATGTTAAATATTCTAAGCTTATTCTTGAGTTGACCAATACCCGCTAGGGTGTGGAGCTGTCGCTCTGCTAGAGAATCTGAAGTTGATGTGACTGGCGCTAGGTGGCTCTACGGTCAAACAATGTTTCAGGCGGGTAAGAGAAAACGCACTGATGCCACATATGGGACCAGAGATGCGAGGGAAGGTCGAGAATCGCTTATCTCAGCGCACGAACTGACAACACTGACTATGCTGACGGAAGTAAGTGAGAAGGTTTGTGAGAGAGAGGTCAACAGTTGTACAGTCTCAACCAATTGGGATGCGTACAGTCAAGCACCTGCTGCTAGCGCTTTCTGATAGCTGTGTGTCAAACTTGTGACGAACAGCACCCGTAAAGCGTAGACTATTTCCCTATCCTATGTCGTGTCTTATAGTATTTATGTAGTCATTGCTATAAGGTAAAAAACGTGATGTATTTTACTACAAAACCAGCTCTGTAAATAGTCTGTATAAATTTATTTGAATTTACAAAGTTGTAAAGTCGAAGCACTCTGTACTTCTTTTTCATCTGAGTTCTCTAGAGTCGCTTATTAAAAAAGGAGAGGGGATGAAATTGAAAAATCTTGATTATCTCTCGACGTATGTATTTTACGAATATGTTACAGGGGACAATAGTGTGCTGCTCGTATAAGTATCTTTGTGAAAAATCTAATTGAAAATGTCAGCATTTTTAAACAGTTTTTTTGTTCATATCTTTCTACTCTTAACGAACTAAATTGGATACATATTGTAGATTTCACTTTTACATGCAATGGTACCAAACCGGTCTCTCTACGACGACATATAGCCATGTTATTGTTAAAGATGTCATTTCGAATCAGGACCTCCCTTTCGTCTACGTGCTTTGACAGATATAACAACTGATGCCAACAAAACTTCTGGATAAGACTCTTGGCCATTACATTTAGTGGATCTGCTTTTATTACGATGTATGATGAGGTTGGGTAAGTACCATGATGGCCCCATCAACATATATTGGGCAGGTACAAACTAATAACAAATTTGAATTCCGTGCAGTAAATATTACAAAATACTTGTTTGTACCTTACTAGTACGTAGGCCTATATTAAAAAAATCGAACCGTAATTGGATTGATAATAAATCTGTCAAAACTAAACCCTCTATGCAAATAGTCAAACACTATTACTATTAGACCCTCAGGGTCTCATTCGTAGTGAGTGAGGGTGTGGCGAACCCGAGAAACTTAGCTGGATCTACACATTTCTTCAAGCAATCTTGGATTAGAACTCTCTTAACCAAATCTTGTTCTCTTCCGACGCTGACGCTATTAGAGTATTCGATGACTAGGGTTCTTTATTTTATGGCTCTTTACTTTTTTTTTTTTTTTTATATGGCGATTTTGACCGACAGGTTTTCGATAGCAAAAACTATTACTATTAGTTATTATTTGGAAGATATAATTAAGGCTTGAAATTGTACAATCTGACTACAGTACTCAAAAGATTTTAAAACGATGATTACTCCTAAGTAGGGGCGAAATTAGGGAGGCAGGCGGGGTGGGGGAGGGGATGCTGCGCCGAGTGTAAGAGGCGTTAGATAGGCCAAAGTGTCGAGTATTAAACGGAAATAATTGTAAATCATTACCAAGTGATGTTAATGGAGAGTATTTTAAGGGGATATTTAGCGGAGAGAGAGGGAGATTTTTATCTTCAGTTGGAGTTGGCAACACTGGAAATACCCTATTGCGTTTGTGTTTTTCTCCACGAAGCGGTATTCTAGTTGGAATTTTTTATCTCTTGTACAGAGATGTAAAAAAGAAACTATATGGATGTTTTGATCTGTAGAGGATTCTTTTTGGTAAAGTTTTAATAAATCTTAGAAAGAAATAGAATTTTTTTTTGTCTTGTTATAGGTTACTCATAATTTTAAATTATTTATAAATTATAAATAAATTTCAAGATATAACCAAATTATGCCCACTGCAAGATTGATAAAAATCAATTACTCTTTTAAGCTGTATGGCACTTGCATAGACGTCATATATATATATATATATATATATATATATATATATATATATATATATAGAGAGAGAGAGAGAGAGAGAGAGAGAGAGAGAGAGAGAGAGAGAGAGAGAGAGAGAGAGAGAGAGAGAGAGAGAGAGAGAGAGAGAGAGAGAGAGAGAGAGAGAGAGAGAGAGAGAGAGAGAGAGAGAGAGAGAGAGAGAGAGAGAGAGAGAGAGAGAGATCATTTAACATACTAATTTTTGGAAACGGATATGTCCGCTACAAATTCAACATCAATTTTTTTACCAGTGAATAGAATTACCAAGAAATTATGTTTTTAGTATTTTGTCGATGTCGCGGTTATATTTTTATGTACAGAATACAAATTCAAAGACCAATTTGTTCGTCAATAAAAAACAAAAATATCATGTCTCATGTACATGTTTTTGTAAAGTTTTCGAGATATTTGACGTTAAAAATTTTAAACGGTCGCCATTTTGAAATTAATACAAAATAAAATCTTTGGTTTTAGTGCACTTGACAAAATTAACACAAATATTGTGTGTATCAAATTTGAACTCAATATTTTATATTTTTCCACAGTTATAATGGTTTTTTGTTTAACTTGAAACAAAATGGCGGATGGACGGGAAAGTAAATATTTTCGACCTATGTTTATATGATTTTTTTTCCTCCCTTTATTTCTTGGCATATATTATGAGCCCCCAAAGTCTCTGCTAATCTACTTGAATCATCCTGTTTAAAGTTTATATAAAGGGTGATTCAAAATTCCACTGCAATATTTTGGGAGCTGATTCCAAACGTAAAAAATAAGAAAATTAAACGTAAACAGAAATAGTACATTTATTTATTCAGTATAAGTTTATAAACCATAGGTCCGGAACGCTTACTTTTCCGTCTGTCTGTCGGCCATTTTGTGTATTTACAAACAAACAAATATCTTTGGAAGTAGTTATTGAGTGAAGATTTAGTATTCCCATTATTTGTGTAAACCAGTATACCAAGTTTATATTAAATGTTGAGCTTGACTTATGAGAAAAATTATACAGTATAACAAACACACAGAACACAATTCTCACAAAAAATACGCCTAAGTATCAGACGCGTTTCAACGACAAGGTCGTCCTCTTCAGTGATACACGAACTAAACCAATCAAACTATAACTAGTCGTTGAACTATAATCCTTGTCGTTGAAACGCGTCTGATACTTAGGCGTATTTTTTGTGAGAATTGTGTTCTGTGTTTGTTATACTGCATGTAAACCAATCAAACTATAACTAGTTAGATTGGTGTTGCTCGTGTATCACTGAAAAGGACGACCTTGTCGTTGAAACGCGTCTGATACTTAGGCGTATTTTTTGTGAGAATTGTGTTCTGTTATTGTTATACTGCAGCTACATCAATCAAACTTGGTGTAGCTCGTGTATCACTGAAGAGGACGACCTTGTCGTTGAAACGCTTCTGATACTTAGGCGTATTTTTTGTGAGAATTGTGTTCTGTGTTTGTTATACTGCAGCTACATCAATCAAACTATAACTAGTTTGATTGGTGTAGCTCGTGTATCACTGAAGAGGACGACCTTGTCGTTGAAACGCTTCTGATACTTAGGCGTATTTTTTTGTGAGAATTGTGTTCTGTGTTTGTTATACTGCAGTATACCAAGACTTTTAACAATAACAATTTCGTAATATTTCTGTTTCTCAAAGGCTAATCTTGAGTATTGTATATAATTTTTAGTTTTTTTTTTTTTTGTCGATAACTCAGTTTATCCTTTGACCTACAACAAATTTAAAAAAAAAAAAAGTTTTGTTTTTCGTTAAAAGAAGAAAATCTTTTCTAAATCGTAATATTAATGGTTTTCGAGATATTCAGCATTTCTTAATTTGAAACGTCCGCCATTTTAAAAATCTAAAAAAATAAAACCTAGGTATTCTCGTATACTGGTAAAAGGTTACATAAATAATGTGTATCAAATCTTCACTAAATATCTTATCTACTTCCAAAGATATCTTTTTTTATAAAACCACAAAATGACTAACGGACGGAAAACTTACGTTTCCGGATCTATTTTCATATATATTTTTTAAAAAAATGTTAGCTTGTAGATAACTATTGATAGAGTAATATTGATACAGTTAAAAGCTTAGTTTTTAGAGGGAATAAAGTACAGTACAGTGCACTATTTTTTATCTCTGTAACTCGAATTTTTATTTGGTTTACCTCTATATATCGTTACCTCTGTAAGTGGAATTTAGTCAAGAATGACCTCTATAACTCGAACTATGCCTAAGTCGAACTACACGTAACTCGAAGAAAAATTGTAGTCCCATGAATTTTGAGTTAGCGAGAGTCGACTTTATATATATTTGTCGTTAAAAGAGGATACTTGTGTTGTACATTTTCTGTAAAATTAACGCTTTTCAAAATATTCGATATTAATAATTTTAAATGGCTGTCATTTGGAAATGAGTGAAGGGAATTGATTTCATAATTTTTCTCAAATTGGGTCTTTATAGCATGCAAAATTTTAACTCTGTATTATTTGCTTTCAAAAGGTATGATTCGGTGTGTGTTTAAAACAGAAAATGGCGGTAAGACAACTAACCACTTACGTTCGTATGGATTTTTAAAAATAATTTTCACCGGTAGAATAGTCCACGTCCTAAAAGTTTCTCAGTCTTTGTTTGAGACGCTATCTGTATAAGCAAATGTTAAATGTTGGAATAAATTATACCAATAAATGAACAATCCATAATTAATGTGTTTTAATCGAACATTCTCCAACATTTGTGTATATAAAAAACTAATACTTGACGTTTCGTGAATTTAAATCAACTCCTGTTATCAAGTGATAAATATAGAGTATAAAAAGTGAAAACGTTTTGGTTTAGATTTATCATTTGATAACGGAAGTTGATTTAAATTCACGAAACGTCGTGTGTTAGTTTTTATATACGCTAATATCCGATTAAATCATATTAATATGCGTAATATTAACAATCCGTCATTATCAAATAACTTTTAAAAGAGGAATAAACCAAAGTGCAAAACTATTTTTTGTTTTTCAAAAAAAAAAAAAAAATTAGAGGATGAACTTAAAACATTTGTAACTAACATAATACGTCTAATTAGGCTCCTATATAGCAAAATCTTATTTTAAATAATTGTGAACCAATTATTGAAAACTTGTCCGATAGATACGAGGCACCATATTTTCATTTATCTAAAGTAATTGTGTTTATGAAAAAAAAATAAATTCTGCTTGTTCTAATATTAAAAAGTGTCAGTCCTTAGAGAAACATTCAATGTTTTTTTTTAAAACCCAAGGAGGATTTCACTGAGGGACACAAAATGGAATTTCTCCAGCGTGGGAGAAAGCATAATGAATATTTAAGAAGGAAATGAAAGGGTTAAAGCAGCCAAATTCTCATAACATCTCATCCTTTATCAGGATTTGACAAATGGTCTTCGTCATTGTACTCGTACTATATTTCATTTTATTATTAACATTTTATATGTCAATACTGTCCTCATTTATAATTCTGGAATATCATATTTTGTGGTAGAAATTTTAAAAGCGAGTAAAATAAGACATAAAACACTTTTGGTCTGAGGAGAGGGAGGGGGGTAAATTTATTGCTTAGATCAGTTCTCAAGGACATTTTAAAGTTAAACAAAAACAAGTCGGTGCCCGCCATCTTGGTACTTACCCAGCCCAATTATACAATATAATACAATCAGATCCTAGTTGGTTTCCTGTGTGTTGTAAGAAATGTTTAATGATTTACCAGATCCAATAGGGTAAGTTAGTTTAAAACCGTTTTCCAATTTCGTAATTGTGTATTCACTCATTTTTTGACTTCGGCTAAGCCCTAACTGGCCTTGTAGCTGTGTATACAGAGTGTTTAAAAAATGTGGTCTAATAATTCACCAACGTGCTTATTGCATCATATCATTTTAAATTAAAAAAGTCCTTATAAACGTGGGCCCTAAAATGTTTAATCTGTTTTTTAAATCCTAAAACATTTATCTTCTTTTTTCCCCTTTCTTCTTCTTCTTCTTCTTCTTCTTCTTCTTCTTCTTCTTCTTCTTCTTCTTCTTCTTCTTCTTCTTCTTCTTCTTCTTCTTCTTCTTCTTCTTTTTTAAACAACTGTGGACATAAACAATACTAGTTGTTTACAGTTAAGCATTTTAACAGTTTTATTGACTGCAGATATAACCAATATTGAGTACGACCACCGTGGCAATCATGAGGGCTCTACACCTTTTTGCTAGCTTTGGGCTTTGGGCTCTTTCATGGTTTTATATCTAGTCTCCCTTGACCAAATCTTGTTCTCTTCCGACTCGGACGCTATTAGAGTATTCGAGGAGTAGAAATTTTATTTTATTTTGTTCTTTTTACTTACCCAGTAAACGAAGTATAGGGTAAGTCTGGTTAATCTATTATCACGCCCTCCATTAACACACGTGCAAATACAAATGTAATCTATTAGAATTTAATAAACTCGTTAATATCCTCATTATATAATGTCAATTATACTTATAAGGGAGTTAGTAATTGTAAACACAATTGACATGGAATATCTTACATTTATTACTCGTCCATATAACTCGACCAGTGAAGACATATTTAGTCCAACCCTAGGCTTGATTTCTGCAGTTAAAATGTTTACGACTGTCATGGAGTCCTCCAGTCGTCTACAGTATTCCGTCTGTTAAAAATACTTGTTGTTAGGAATGTGTAGTAGAAATAACTACAAAAAACAATTTAATTGTGTGAACATTGCACAAATTTTCTCAATCATCCCAAAAATAAAAAGCAAATATAAAACTAATATTTTTTGCGTTGATGTTTTAAAACAAGAAAAGAAAAGAACATAAAATAGAGATTTTTGGGGTTCGACTACCCTAGAACAGAACAAGAGTTGGTCAAGAGAGACCAAATAGGAAAGATGAAAGAAACTAATATAAAAGATTAACTGAAGAAAAGTGTAGATCCAGCTAGGATCTTTCGAGATTTCCACACCTGTAGCCACCATAAAAGTGCTCCTGATACGGTCCAAAATTAATCTCCACCCAAAAAGTGAGTTTGATAATTTTCAATTGAAAAGTGAAAATTTAAAATAAAAATATTTATACAGTGTTCATGTTTTTATTAGTTCCTATTTCCTGGATTGTTAAATTATTAATATTTGTATTATATTGAAACCTTCAAACAATCACTTATTTTCAGATATGTACATCTGACTGGAGTTTCGACATCACACTGTCAGGAATTTTTTTTTACATTACACATGTGTAATGTGATTTAATTGTGTAACACTTGTCTTCGACGATGACAATGTGATGTCGAAACTGCAGTCATCAGACGAATCTGAAAATAAGCGATTGTTCGAAGGTTAGTATATAATACAAATATTATTTATACAATGTTCATAAAGTTTGGCAGCCATATTGGATCCACCATCTTGAAATTAGGTTTAATTTCACATGATAGTTGCGATATGGTTTTATATTGTTTTTTTATTTTTTATTCTGGATTCAATGGTGATATCCGTTTTTTTTATATCTTATTTCTTTGAATGGTTATCAACTAATACAACTATAGAACATTTACATTCTTAATTCACAGGTGGATAAAGGAGTTGGATATGTTTGAACATGTACATGCTGTATATTTGAAGTTGTGATTTTCGATGATGCTCAAATTGTTGCCGCAGGACTATTTGGTACAGTCCTAAATGGTTATGGGGAGTGACTAATCATAAACAAGTTAAACGAGTTTTTGATAGGCCAATAGAAAGAATACCGAAAACATGGGTGATGAGAAGGGGAGTGGCTAATCAGAAACAAGTTAAACGAGTTTTAGATAGGCCAATAGAAAGAATACTGAAAACATGGGTGGAGAGAGGGGGAGTGACTAATCATAGACCAGTTGAACGAGTTTTAGATAGGCCAATAGAAAGAATACCGAAAGCATGGGTGGAGAGAGGGGGAGTGACTAATCATAGACCAGTTAAACGAGTTTTAGATAGGCCAATAGAAAGAATACCGAAAGCATGGGTAGAGAGAGGCGGAGTGACTAATCATAGACCAGTTAAACGAGTTTTAGATAGGCCAATAGAAAGAATACCGAAAGTATGGGTGGAGAGAGGGGGAGTGACTAATCATAGACCAGTTAAACGAGTTTTAGATAGGCCAATAGAAAGAATACCGAAAGCATGTGTGGAGAGAGGGGGAGTGACTAATCATAGACCAGTTAAACGAGTTTTAGATAGGCCAATAGAAAGAATACCGAAAGCATGGGTGGAGAGAGGGGGAGTGACTAATCATAGACCAGTTAAACGAGTTTTAGATAGGCCAATAGAAAGAATACCGAAAGCATGGGTGGAGAGAGGGGGAGTGACTAATCATAGACCAGTTAAACGAGTTTTAGATAGGCCAATAGAAAGAATACCGAAAGTATGGGTGGAGAGAGGGGGAGTGACTAATCATAGACCAGTTAAACGAGTTTTAGATAGGCCAATAGAAAGAATACCGAAAGTATGGGTGGAGAGAGGGGGAGTGACTAATCATAGACCAGTTAAACGAGTTTTAGATAGGCCAATAGAAAGAATACCGAAAGTATGGGTGGAGAGAGGCGGAGTGACTAATCATAGACCAGTTAAACGAGTTTTAGATAGGCCCAATAGAAAGAATACCGAAAGTATGGGTGGAGAGAGGGGGAGTGACTAATCATAGACCAGTTAAACGAGTTTTAGATAGGCCAATAGAAAGAATACCGAAAACATGGGTGGAGAGAGGCGGAGTGACTAATCATAGACCAGTTAAACGAGTTTTAGATAGGCCAATAGAAAGAATACCGAAAACATGGGTGGAGAGAGGCGGAGTGACTAATCATAGACCAGTTAAACGAGTTTTAGATAGGCCAATAGAAAGAATACCGAAAACATGGGTGGAGAGAGGCGGAGTGACTAATCATAGACCAGTTAAACGAGTTTTAGATAGGCCAATAGAAAGAATACCGAAAACATGGGTGGAGAGAGGCGGAGTGACTAATCATAGACCAGTTAAACGAGTTTTAGATAGGCCAATAGAAAGAATACCGAAAACATGGGTGGAGAGAGGCGGAGTGACTAATCATAGACCAGTTAAACGAGTTTTAGATAGCCCAATAGAAAGAATACCGAAGGCATGGGTGGAGAGAGGGGGAGTGACTAATCATAGACCAGTTAAACGAGTTTTAGATAGGCCAATAGAAAGAATACCGAAGGCATGGGTGGAGAGAGGCGGAGTGACTAATCATAGACCAGTTAAACGAGTTTTAGATAGGCCAATAGAAAGAATACCGAAAACATGGGTGGAGAGAGGCGGAGTGACTAATCATAGACCAGTTAAACGAGTTTTAGATAGGCCAATAGAAAGAATACCGAAGGCATGGGTGGAGAGAGGGGGAGTGACTAATCATAGACCAGTTAAACGAGTTTTAGATAGCCCAATAGAAAGAATACCGAAGGCATGGGTGGAGAGAGGGGGAGTGACTAATCATAGACCAGTTAAACGAGTTTTAGATAGGCCAATAGAAAGAATACCGAAAACATGGGTGGAGAGAGCGGAGTGACTAATCATAGACCAGTTAAACGAGTTTTAGATAGCCCAATAGAAAGAATACCGAAGGCATGGGTGGAGAGAGGGGGAGTGACTAATCATAGACCAGTTAAACGAGTTTTAGATAGGCCAATAGAAAGAATACCGAAGGCATGGGTGGAGAGAGGCGGAGTGACTAATCATAGACCAGTTAAACGAGTTTTAGATAGGCCAATAGAAAGAATACCGAAAACATGGGTGGAGAGAGGGGGAGTGACTAATCATAGACCAGTTAAACGAGTTTTAGATAGGCCAATAGAAAGAATACCGAAGGCATGGGTGGAGAGAGGCGGAGTGACTAATCATAGACCAGTTAAACGAGTTTTAGATAGCCCAATAGAAAGAATACCGAAGGCATGGGTGGAGAGAGGGGGAGTGACTAATCATAGACCAGTTAAACGAGTTTTAGATAGGCCAATAGAAAGAATACCGAAGGCATGGGTGGAGAGAGGCGGAGTGACTAATCATAGACCAGTTAAACGAGTTTTAGATAGGCCAATAGAAAGAATACCGAAAACATGGGTGGAGAGAGGCGGAGTGACTAATCATAGACCAGTTAAACGAGTTTTAGATAGGCCAATAGAAAGAATACCGAAAACATGGGTGGAGAGAGGCGGAGTGACTAATCATAGACCAGTTAAACGAGTTTTAGATAGGCCAATAGAAAGAATACCGAAAACATGGGTGGAGAGAGGCGGAGTGACTAATCATAGACCAGTTAAACGAGTTTTAGATAGGCCAATAGAAAGAATACCGAAGGCATGGGTGGAGAGAGGCGGAGTGACTAATCATAGACCAGTTAAACGAGTTTTAGATAGGCCAATAGAAAGAATACCGAAGGCATGGGTGGAGAGAGGCGGAGTGACTAATCATAGACCAGTTAAACGAGTTTTAGATAGGCCAATAGAAAGAATACCGAAAACATGGGTGGAGAGAGGCGGAGTGACTAATCATAGACCAGTTAAACGAGTTTTAGATAGGCCAATAGAAAGAATACCGAAAACATGGGTGGAGAGAGGCGGAGTGACTAATCATAGACCAGTTAAACGAGTTTTAGATAGCCCAATAGAAAGAATACCGAAGGCATGGGTGGAGAGAGGGGGAGTGACTAATCATAGACCAGTTAAACGAGTTTTAGATAGGCCAATAGAAAGAATACCGAAGGCATGGGTGGAGAGAGGGGGAGTGACTAATCATAGACCAGTTAAACGAGTTTTAGATAGGCCAATAGAAAGAATACCGAAAACATGGGTGGAGAGAGGCGGAGTGACTAATCATAGACCAGTTAAACGAGTTTTAGATAGGCCAATAGAAAGAATACCGAAAACATGGGTGGAGAGAGGCGGAGTGACTAATCATAGACCAGTTAAACGAGTTTTAGATAGGCCAATAGAAAGAATACCGAAAACATGGGTGGAGAGAGGCGGAGTGACTAATCATAGACCAGTTAAACGAGTTTTAGATAGGCCAATAGAAAGAATACCGAAGGCATGGGTGGAGAGAGGGGGAGTGACTAATCATAGACCAGTTAAACGAGTTTTAGATAGGCCAATAGAAAGAATACCGAAGGCATGGGTGGAGAGAGGGGGAGTGACTAATCATAGACCAGTTAAACGAGTTTTAGATAGGCCAATAGAAAGAATACCGAAGGCATGGGTGGAGAGAGGGGAGTGACTAATCATAGACCAGTTAAACGAGTTTTAGATAGGCCAATAGAAAGAATACCGAAAACATGGGTGGAGAGAGGCGGAGTGACTAATCATAGACCAGTTAAACGAGTTTTAGATAGGCCAATAGAAAGAATACCGAAAACATGGGTGGAGAGAGGCGGAGTGACTAATCATAGACCAGTTAAACGAGTTTTAGATAGGCCAATAGAAAGAATACCGAAGGCATGGGTGGAGAGAGGCGGAGTGACTAATCATAGACCAGTTAAACGAGTTTTAGATAGGCCAATAGAAAGAATACCGAAGGCATGGGTGGAGAGAGGCGGAGTGACTAATCATAGACCAGTTAAACGAGTTTTAGATAGGCCAATAGAAAGAATACCGAAAACATGGGTGGAGAGAGGCGGAGTGACTAATCATAGACCAGTTAAACGAGTTTTAGATAGGCCAATAGAAAGAATACCGAAAACATGGGTGGAGAGAGGCGGAGTGACTAATCATAGACCAGTTAAACGAGTTTTAGATAGCCCAATAGAAAGAATACCGAAGGCATGGGTGGAGAGAGGGGGAGTGACTAATCATAGACCAGTTAAAACGAGTTTTAGATAGGCCAATAGAAAGAATACCGAAGGCATGGGTGGAGAGAGGGGGAGTGACTAATCATAGACCAGTTAAACGAGTTTTAGATAGGCCAATAGAAAGAATACCGAAGGCATGGGTGGAGAGAGGCGGAGTGACTAATCATAGACCAGTTAAACGAGTTTTAGATAGGCCAATAGAAAGAATACCGAAGGCATGGGTGGAGAGAGGGGGAGTGACTAATCATAGACCAGTTAAACGAGTTTTAGATAGGCCAATAGAAAGAATACCGAAGGCATGGGTGGAGAGAGGGGGAGTGACTAATTCACAAACTATTTTAGAAATCATTTGATCAGTATTAGAGTTAATTTCTGTTGATGTCCTATTTTGTAGCTCATTTAGAATATATAGTTAATTAAAATAGTTAATTCAAGAGGTACAAGGCCAGGAAAACTACGGCATGTAGCCTATATGTTAAAGGTAGTACTCAACTCATTTGTCCATCTGTAAATTATGGTTTTTAATGTTCTGTAGTTATATTAGTAGGTAACTTTTTAAGGAAATGAAACTTTAAAAAACGGATTAAACCATTGAACTCAGAATAAAAAAAAAAAAATGTAAAAACATGTGTCACGTGACCTTATTCCTGTTTAAAAAATAACTTAATTTCAATATGGCGGATCCAAGATGGCCGACACAATTTAAAACTCAAAACTGGAATTGAATGTTGACTTGTAAACATATACCAATAACGAACTTTTTTATGTTAGGCTGTTTTAATGATTTTTTTAAAAATATATTTCATACTTTAATTAACAAACTGTATATTTAATTTAAATAACTTGCCTAGCTTGTACAAGCCCTCAGCGTATTTGATTAAAATGAAGCTTTTAATGGTGGATGTTAATTATTTCTGAAATGTAATATTTTTTTACTTGTGATTAAACACACGGGTTCGGTTATTATTCTTTCACATTTCACTAAAATTTGAAAGAATACGTCAGAACTTGTTTTATAGGAAATCGTAGTTTTTGTTTTTTCCATCAGGATTCCGTACTCACTATAATGCGCCCCAGAGGGTCCATCGTTGTTAAAAGGTTGATTTTTAATTATATACCGATTTATGTCAAGGACGGATGTATTACTTAAGGAAAACAAATTTTGGCTTTATTTATAGTTATAAATATTTTTTCAAAAAGGCCGTCCATAGTTCATTTTCAATTTTTACTAACACGTATATTTTTAGAAGGAATAGTTGTCTAGTTGATATTTCGATTATGAATAGTTGTCCAAAATAGTTTGTGCAATGTTTATTAGAATAAACCAATAATATGAAAGTGTTTGTGCATTGTTAATTTGTTTTGGAACGTAGGTTTGACTGAGACAAATCTAATCTGGTTTTCCCACGGGAAGTCATATCAAATTTCATAGAAATCAATATAGCGTAGTCATTTGGCTTGGTAGGTCTACACTCCAAACAACGTTTACACCCACCACTCTACATTGCTTGCTTTATAACGTTACAACTATAGCGAGAAAACAATTCCACTTCAGCCATGTTAGAAATAAAATGTAATTTTTTTCCTGGTTTTTTAAAAGCAAAAAACCTCTCGGTCATCATCACCTTAAAAAAAGGAACTCTAAATTAAAACAACTAGTCCTATAATACTCTAATAATATCAGGGTTGGAAAGTAACAAATGTTGGTCAAGAGAGGAAAGATACGAGAGAGAGAGAGAGAGAGAGAGAGAGAGAGAGAGAGAGAGAGAGAGAGAGAGAGAGAGAGAGAGAGAGAGAGAGAGAGAGAGAGAGAGAGGGGGGGGGAGGGAGAGAGAGGGGAGGGAGGGGGGGAGAGAGAGAGAGAGAGAGGAGAGAGAGAGACTACAATAAAAAAATATAAGATCTAGGCTAGGTTGCTTCGGGAATCTTCAGTAAAAATGTCAGTTCGGTAGCTGTCAATCAAATAGTGAAGATTAACCACGGACACCAAGGAAATATTCTTTGATAAAATATTTATATATTTAAATAAGGGTATAAACTTACTTCACTTGTGCCATAAATATGCCTCTCTGCGTTAATCGAATTTTTTAACAATGGGTAAAGTTCATTTTGTTTTTTCCCCCAATTAATCTTGAAACATTTAAATTTTATTATTTTAGGTTTAACGTACGAGTTGACCTCATTAATCTACAGATTTGACTAAAATTTGAACGAAATCAACTGAGCCGATTTAGAGAAATTACGTCTTTTATAAACCGGCGAATTTTTTACTTTACTGATAACACACTAACCAACGATAGTAAAAAATAAGAGGCCTTAGTGGCACTTGAGCTAAATTGGTCGAAATCGTTAGAGCCTATTTTGACAAAAATCGAAATTTTGTGTTTTTTATTATGGTAGCTACCTGCGAATTTCGATTTAACTAATGAAATTCTAACGAATGAAATAAACCATCCCGTTTGTTTTGATGACTAGAATCATTCTCTAAATTTTCTGCAAAGAGTTCTTGAGCAATCGGGTATAAAACAACATAATATACAGGGTTTAAAAAAAACCTTTCAAGAGTTTGGGATATGATTCCTCATTCAAAAAGGAAGACAAAGTTCATATGAAGATATGTCCTAAAACGTTTAGTTTTCCGTCTATCTGTCTGTATGTGTTTTTTACTTAATACGTTATATCTTAGGAACCTCTGAAGATATCAACTTCAATCTTGGTACAGGAATTACAACTAATAAGACCGATTTTGGTATGGGATATCAAGTTTATACTTTGTACCATTCCAAAATGGTGGCCGTTTTAAATTTCTACATCTCAATATCTCAAAATCTATACTGTAAATTTTACAACATATTTACAAGAGACAAAAAAGTTGCTAAATTTGATCTCCTATATAACGGCGCAAATAAGATTCTATGACTATTGATTGAGCTTTTGCAATTTTATGGACTACATGCGCATTTTGTGGTAATATTGGCAAAATTTCAAATAATAATCGTGGAATCTTTATAAACTATACATACAACAGACCACATTTATTTTTCTTTCCCACATTCATACATCGTAAAGTTATACAATTGGTGACAAAATCGATGTCGAATTATTGCGTTATATTCGTTTTTTAGGATTTCATGATTCCAAAATAAATTATTGATTAAACTGATTATAGCTTAGTTCCTGCAGTTCGTGCATCACTGAAGATGACGACTTTGTAGTTGAAATGCAATTGAATAAATAAACGTACTGTTTGTGAGAATTTGTGTTAAAGTGTTATTCTATTAACTAAACTGCTTTTTTTTTTAAATCACCAGATCTTATATAAAATATCTTTAAATCATTAAACATATGCGATTATTTCAGATTCCCCCCCCCATCTTGTTTAATGGCGAAAAACCTTTCGGTCATTATAACCTTATAAAAAAGGAGAAGAAAAGAATTTAAAGTAAAGACCTTGGTTGAGACCCTATAAAATATTCTAATAGCATGAGGGTCGGAAAAGAACAAAAGTTGGTCAAGAGGCAAAACATTTAATAATATGTTTTTAAAAGCCTGGTTCCAGGGTTTGTTTTCCCTTTTATTTGACAACTTCCGAACTGACATTTATCTAAACAAATAGTTTTGGCTGGTTTTGTACAATATTTTTGTGGAGTTTATCTCTGTTTAAGGTGCAATGCCTACCAGTGGGAGTGGGTGGCTGTGTATTAGATTCCTCAGAGTTATTCAAAGAATTGATTGTCTCTCTCTCTCTCTTCCAAGTTAATGAATTTGTTGGGGTCAATGTCAAAGTCATTTACAGTTAATAAGGTCAACTGACATGATTTAACTTCAATACAGTTGTACCAAACAAAATCATTAGACAAGTGGAAGCGTTAATTAAGGAATATCGTTCCACTAAATCTCTCAACTTCCTTGATAATAGTTAAACTATTGTTCATATAAATCGTTGTTTAACCTTATAACGGCTAATTGTCTATTTATAGATGGTCAAGAAAACCTTATCTAAATATTTTCGTGGAATTGTGAAATGGAAATAAATGTGGATAATTAGCTTTGATGTTGAGAATTTTCGAAACGTTCAGGAAACTGTAAAAATAATTGAAAGGTGGCTCTCAGGTTATCACAACCTTAAAGACAAAACCATCCTGCCTATAAACGTTATTATGTATCTTCTTAAACTATGCATGGGATGTAATTATTTCCATTGAAACTATAAGATATCATCAGGATGATGGTATGGCAATAGGTAGTCCATTAACAACAATTTTTACAAATATCTTTATGGGAAAATTCGAGATGAATATTCCGAGTTTAAACCAAAAATATGGCTAAGATGTGTGGACAAGACTTTTTTCACATGGCCTCATGGCGACACTATACTATTATCAAACTGGGAATGCGGGTGAACGATGGATCGCCTCACTCTAACGCACGCGCCATCACACAGATGCGCAGAGTATAAGGACCGGCTGGTACCTTCGGTGGGTCACCTTCATGAAATACCTACTGTGCTTCACTTGATCAAACTTGCTTTTATTTAATTTGATATTTTAAAATAATTATATTTTTATTCTACACTTCGTTACAAGAAAAATAAGACCAGACAATGTATAACTTACTGTAATAGAGCTCAAAATCAACAATGTTTGTTACAAAATGAATGACAGCATAACTATTATCTGTATACCGTAACTTGGCGTCTGGACCCGGACCGTCCCCCCTCGCTCCCTTCCTCACCCAGCTGTTTCCGTGATGAGTCACTTACTAGCGTTAACACTGCACTATTTAACTTTTTTATGGGAGATACAATTTTAAATTTTTTTTCAGCATTGTTAAAATGTTTAGGAAAATATAAGCAAATTGATACCAAATACGACACAAATGTATGTAAATAGTACGTAAACATGTAAATAATAAGTATGTGATTATGCAAAAAGTAGCTGTGTAAAGAGCTTTCTACTGGCGGATTAGTGTCGTGTTTGGTATCAATTTGCTTTTATTTTCCTAAACATTTTAACAATGCTGAAAAAAAAATTTAAATTGTGTCTCTCATAAAAAAGTTAAATAGTGCAGTGTTAACGCTAGTAGGTGACTCATCACTGAAACAGCTGGGTGAGGAAGGGAGCGACGAGGGTACGGTTCCGGCCGCTCGCAGGTAGCCAAGGGTTCAGACGCCAAGTTACGGTATACAGACTATAATAAGTGTGAAAAACAACACTATCGTATACACGTTGTTTGGTTTCATTGTTCTTGTAAATATTTGTAGAATAAAAATATATTATAGGTTTTGTTTTCAAATATCAAATAAAATAAATTAAAGTTTTATAAAATGAAGCCTACTAGGTGACTCATATGGGTGGCTTGGGCACCCTTATCTTCTGCGCTTGTGTGAGTGAAGCGACCCTTCGTTCAGCCACATTCCCAGTTTGTTGCTAGTATAAATTAAAACTGTTTTTTATATGCTTAACAACACTTTTGATTCCATCTCCTTAACCACGGAAAAGGAAGTCAATAATAAACTTCCTTTTTTAGGTGCTTCGAGATTTGTATGATCGTCATTAAGATTTCGGTTTACGGAAAAAGACACACAGCGGTCGGTACCTAAATTATTCTCTAACCATCAACTAACTGTCAAGGAAGGAATAATCTATTCCTTACTTGATAGAGGTAATAATATTTGTTCTGATAAAGAGAGTTTAAATCGAGAATTAAATCGTATTGAGGGCGAGTTAGTTAACAATGGATACCTTCAATCCATAATTTATAAAAGAAAAAAAAAACTATTTCTGATGAAAAGAAAGAGTCTAAAGACAATTATAAACACTTATCGTACACAATCCGTTATGTCCCTCGGATTAAAAGTTAGTGGCGTTTTAGGAAATATAAAATGCGCACAGCTTTTAATAATCAAAACACTGTTCAACATCTCATCAAACCCAACCTAAAATGGTACTCAAAATCTGAAAAAAAAACTGTATTTTCAGTATTAAATGTGATTGTGGCAGGCAATATATTGGTGAGACAAAAACCTCTAATTATAAAATTAGTGAACATAAAAATAATACGCGATTAGGTCTAACGGATAAATCCTAAATAGCTGTACATATATGGTCCGAAAATCATTAATTTAATTGGGAAGAAGACAAAGATAAATACACCAGGAGAAAACTTGTATAAACGAAAATTAATTAACAATAATTTATCATTACGGATAAATAGTAATGCATTCTTTTTCTGTATTCAGGGATTTTTGTGTTGGTGTAATGTTCACACACTGTTTGTTTGAGGATGAGTAGGGATCAAGGGATTTTCAACAATAATGGACTTTGAAGAGGTAAATGTTAAGAACAAAGCATGATAAATGAAAGAAACTCGTGCTCTCTTGTCACTCATTTGTCAAATTATTAAGGCCGTATTATATGCGTGAAGGTGAAGCATAGGGAGTTGTGATGGAATTTCTGTGTTTCCTATATTCACTTTACACCGGGTTCTTTCTTTTATGTCCTAACATTGTTAGTTTAGATACCGTAAGATCACGTGGTTTATATAGTTGTGGATTCTGTTGTATTATAGATTTTTTGTATGTATATACAGGGTGTACAAACAATCTTGATACGATTAAATAACTTTTAAATTTTAAATGGTGGAAACTTTAGATATGTTTTTTGGTGTATAAAAAGTATTTTTTTGGCATTATAAAGTAAATTAACAAACACCCAAAAATGGGGTTTTGAGATGCAATTCAAAATTTTCAAATATAAAGCTCCATTCAGTAATATCGCATTTTAAAAGTCTTATTTAAAAGTAACTAACTGCGCAAACTAGGGGTCACTATCTTATTACAATCCAAAATGGCAGTTGATCTATTATTTGCTTAAATCACAATTTTTTTTTTTTTAAATTTTCCTATAATATAATTTTGACATAAATGAATACTAAACTGATATAATATACCAACTGAAGTAAATTATATAAAATTGATAAATGCAAAATTTATAACAAAACATGTAAAGAAAAGAAAGAAGAAATATACCTATAGAATACAAATTACTAGAATTATGGAGAAAAAAATAGAGCCCTTAAGGCTTACTGCCCGTTTAAGGGTTCCATTACAAGAATAAATTAATCAAACAATAAAACAGAATTCTTTTAAGGTAGCAAATATTAATCAAGATAATTTAACTTTCCCTTTTGGTTTTAACTATACAGAGTGTTGCCAAACTACGTTACAAAACTTCAGGATATAGTTCCTTGTGTTAAAGTAAGTAAAACGTTCCTATGGAGATGTGTGCTTAAATTCTTAGTTTTCCGTCTGTCTGCCATTTTGTGTTTTTCACAAAAAAAAACATAATTTTTTAGAAATAAATAAGAAATCGAGTCCAAATTTGCCATACATATTTTTTATCAATGTACCAAAAACCAGGACTTTATTTTAGATGCTTTCAAAATGACGACGGTTTAAATTTTTAAATGTCGTATATATCAAAAACTATCAACTTTCGAAAAAAATTTAAACGGATGCCATTTTCAAAACTTGCAAAACAAAGTCCTGGTTTTTAATATGTAGCATTTAAATCCAAAAAAGCACTTCCGCAATAACTTAACTCATTTCGTAAATATACATTCCACTTTCCGTCGCTTGACAGATGCTGGCATCTAGCGGCCCGCTCCTAAACCAAGCATCACCTGATACTTGAAACCAAAGTACATTTTCGCCGGTCAAGCTAGCTTCTCGATTACCGGTCCACAGTCTACATGCGATAACAACATGGTCGACACTCTTCATAACTCCGTTAGCTAAAAGTTTTTCTTTCTTCTCTCAAAATTACCGTCTTTCTAAAACATCATGTTAAATTACTAATTGTGCGCCTTAGTCTAATAATCTGGTTCAAAAATGTTAAAATTAACCATCATTTTCTCGGTACTACCTCACGTGATCTGCGACAGGATTTACCAGGTACTTCAACCTTACAGATTTTGTCATATTATAAATTTTGTTAATTTTTAAAATAATTTGTTAATTATCATGTATTCTTTAAAATATGTATTTCATGTTTTATTCAATATTCTATTTCCTTTTGAAACTAAATGATTATAAAAATTTTCTTTTCTTAAAACATCATTTACAAAATCTTGCAAAGGCACATTTTACGTTTTGAACATTTTTGTGAAATAAGTGCAAACTAGTGTTGAACATTAAATGATCAGAATATGAACATGTCAAATATAAAACAATTGAGGAAATTTCTTCTAAATCAGAAAATTTCGTTTTACAAGCTTTTGCAAAATCTTACAAGTCTTATACAAGCTTTCTTTTAAACAAAATTAAAATATATATAAATAGATTTATAATAATCTAAGAAGCTTTTAAGTACCATCTTAACGAATTTCTGTTATACAATCAATTTTCTTTAATTTTGGCAAATAATCAGATATTTCTTTAATGATGAACATTAATGCTAAAACATGTCTGATTTTGTACAGACACTAAAAGAACATGTTTTTTGCTCACAGCTAATATGCTGGTAGGACAAATAGGAGAAATTGGAGAAATAAAGAAATTCTTGTCTCACATTGCGCAAACCAACGAAACATCCTAACAAGTTTCGTCCTGTTGGCAAAACACGTTTTTTTTTGTATAACGTAACTTCACATTTTCGAGTGCATAAAAGTGATGTCTTTTTCTACAGCTGACTTTACAGAACTTTAACTAACTCATTTTGTATATGTGCCTAAATTTACTTTCGCAAATATGTGTTCCTTAAGACTATTTTCTAAATGTAGACCTGTGTAGTTAATTATAAAGTATATATAAAAAACAATTATTGGGTGGAGCCTGCATGCAATTTTCGGTCCTAACAACCTCCAAGAGGTTAATTTCCAAATTAAAATAATTGACGTCAATTAACAAAATTTCAAAATTCTAAATTCCTTTTTTTTGTTTGTTTAAAATATATAAATTTATTTGGCCAATATAGTTTTTAAGAAATTTTTCAAACCAGTTATATTATGTATCTTTAGTTTAGTGATAAACATGTTAACTATAGATATGATTTTTGAACTTAAAATATCAAACTCTTTTATATTTTGTTAAATTCTGTAATTGTTTAAAAAGAAACTATCATCTTATAAACTAAAAAGGGGGGGATAAGTTTTTTTCTTTTTTTTGAATCTTTTGATTAATTTTTTTTTTATTATTATACTTTTACATTAAGGGCGTATAATCTTTTTTTTTTGATTAATTATAATTCTGTGAATTATTAAGCTGTGCTCATTGTTTTTTTTGTTAAATTTTTGTAACTATAAATATACATATTAAAAGGGGGGATAAATTTTTAGAATCTGTTGATTAAATTTTTTTTTCTAAATTATTATATGTTACAATTAAGGGCTTATAACTTTTACAATTTATGATATTGTTAATCATAAGTTTTTTTTTATTGATGATTTGTGTCAGGATGTCTTTTGTTGTAAATGACAAAGTCTGAAGCGCCGAAATTTCTTTCTGTTTTCAATAAACTTGAGCCTTGTTAATTATTAAACTTGTCTTTGTCTTTTTTTTTTATTTTTCTTTTCAAACATCGTTACCATTTTAGTTCCGCCTTTATTAAATTTAAGTCCCCTGGTAACATGTTTTTGGTAGCAGAGCGTGGTTGATTTTCTATTCTAGCGTGGTTAATTTTTTAAATTCTAGTTTGTTTTTTTTTCTAAATTACAGAGCTTGGTTAATTTTTTTTAAATTCTGGAACCGTAGTTAATTTTCAAAATTTCGCATTGGAACTATCTAAATTTAAATTCAAAATTATCTTTGTAAACAAGGCTCTTTTTTATGTTTTGCAGCTTTTTCAAATACTGCACAACTGTTGCTGATGAAATTTTTTTTTATTTAGTTTAAATATTTAAATCTCTATAAATCTATAGTCTCTTTTTTTTTATTATTTAGTTATTTTTATAAACACTTACACAAAAACTTCTAAACCAATTTCGATAAAATTTTTTTTTATTATTTTGTCTGCTTAAATATTTTTTTTATATATATATATTTACATACACTGCACCCTAGTCATTCACTGAATTTGATCCAGACAGCGGGCTCATTCGGGAATCCAAAAAAAATTTAAATAAATAATAAAATCCAAAAATAGTTAAAAACAAAAAAAAACAAAAAAATTTCAAAATCTCCTTCAAAAATTTTCTCGAGTTTTCTTTCGCTTGTCTGTATCAATTCATACTTACACACACACATATATACACAACAACTACACTACATATAATTCTTGAGTCTTTCTCTGGCTCTTTCACCTTTTTTACATCATCTTAAAAGAAATTTTTTTTATTTAAAAACACTTGATTAAATTTTTTTTTATTTATCAGCAACAGTTAAGATGGCAGTGGATTTGCTGCGATTAGTGGATTCGTTAAAGAACACGGAGCTTGTCTTTGAATTTTTTTTGTTTTCGTCATCTTGAAAGGAAAATTATTTTTATTTATTTTTTTTTATTTTATCATCATGGCGGTGGACTGGTTGATGCAGATGGTGGCATCTGTTTGATAGTAAATTGAAATGTTGAACACCTTTTAATAATATATCCTTGTGAGCTAAATTTTCTTTTCCAAATCATGTTTCCAAATCATGCAAAAAAATTTTTTTTCTTTTCCAAATTATAGGGGCCCAGTTTTTGTATATAGGACGACATGGTTGGCCTGTTTGTTTTGATTAATTTGTTTGTTTGTTAGTTAGCAGGTCAACATGTTTGTTTCCTGATTTAGTTTTTTGTTAGGGTTGAGAAAACCGGAGTTGGGTTTTCCTCACCATGGGTCACCTTTTATTTACATATTTACTTTGCTACACCTTTTCTTAATACATCTTTCTTTGTACATCTTTTTTTTTTTTTTGAACACTTATCTTATTTTGATGAAATTTTTTTTTTACATAATTTTTTTTTATTAATTTAAATTCCTTTTTTTTTTTGGGGCACATGATACACATACATAAGACCTTAAGTCAAACACCACATGCCCTGCCTTGGGCACTAAAACAATTTTGACTCCCCAACGTTTCATACTGTTTTTTTGTTTATTTTTCAAATGGATTATTCGTTTAGACCCTTCAAAATTCTTTTTTCTCACGGAAATTGTTAAGAGCCGTGAATAGTTTAAATTTCTCTTCGTATGGGAGAAGAGGAGTTTAAAAATAACGACGCTGAGCATGATCTGACCTAAAAGGCTTCAGGAGTTTTTCTTTTATTTTTATTTATTTTTGTAATTAAATGTTAAGGTCGGCTCAGAGGATACTCCCCCCGTCTGAGTCCGACCTTTCCTGCAAGTCCTTAGTGCCATGCACTTTTCCCTCCCCTGGTCCCCGGAGTGGTCACCTCCACTTGGTTTCCCGAGGTGCCACTCCACCCCTTTCCCCACGTACCTTAGGGTACAAAGTCAGTTCATGCACAGCAATGTCGACCTTTGCGTCACCCTTCAGCTCTTTCTGTCGGGGGCTTGTCCTAATGATAGATGGGAAGAGCTGAGACGCTATAGAAATTTCAAAATTTAATAAGTAAATGCCGAAGGAGGCTACACCCTAGAGTGGTGATTATAAAAGCATTATGAAGCGTTGTTTCTATCAGGTGCCCCGTTTCAAAATTTTGCGGGAGGCCCTTCTGGCCCCTTCTTTAGAATCTTCTGGAGGCCCTTCTGGCCCTTTGCACCTTTTTCAAAATTTTGCGGGAGGCCCTTCTGGCCTCTTTTCTGACTACACCCTAACTCCGTCTTTCGGGGGGGGAGAGCTGTAGCATTTAAATCCAAAAAAGCACTTCCGCAATAACTTAACTCATTTCGTAAATATACATTCCACTTTCCGTCGCTTGACAGATGCTGGCATCTAGCGGCCCGCTCCTAAACCAAGCATCACCTGATACTTGAAACCAAAGTACATTTTCGCCGGTCAAGCTAGCTTCTCGATTACCGGTCCACAGTCTACATGCGATAACAACATGGTCGACACTCTTCATAACTCCGTTAGCTAAAAGTTTTTCTTTCTTCTCTCAAAATTACCGTCTTTCTAAAACATCATGTTAAATTACTAATTGTGCGCCTTAGTCTAATAATCTGGTTCAAAAATGTTAAAATTAACCATCATTTTCTCGGTACTACCTCACGTGATCTGCGACAGGATTTACCAGGTACTTCAACCTTACAGATTTTGTCATATTATAAATTTTGTTAATTTTTAAAATAATTTGTTAATTATCATGTATTCTTTAAAATATGTATTTCATGTTTTATTCAATATTCTATTTCCTTTTGAAACTAAATGATTATAAAAATTTTCTTTTCTTAAAACATCATTTACAAAATCTTGCAAAGGCACATTTTACGTTTTGAACATTTTTGTGAAATAAGTGCAAACTAGTGTTGAACATTAAATGATCAGAATATGAACATGTCAAATATAAAACAATTGAGGAAATTTCTTCTAAATCAGAAAATTTCGTTTTACAAGCTTTTGCAAAATCTTACAAGTCTTATACAAGCTTTCTTTTAAACAAAATTAAAATATATATAAATAGATTTATAATAATCTAAGAAGCTTTTAAGTACCATCTTAACGAATTTCTGTTATACAATCAATTTTCTTTAATTTTGGCAAATAATCAGATATTTCTTTAATGATGAACATTAATGCTAAAACATGTCTGATTTTGTACAGACACTAAAAGAACATGTTTTTTGCTCACAGCTAATATGCTGGTAGGACAAATAGGAGAAATTGGAGAAATAAAGAAATTCTTGTCTCACATTGCGCAAACCAACGAAACATCCTAACAAGTTTCGTCCTGTTGGCAAAACACGTTTTTTTTTGTATAACGTAACTTCACATTTTCGAGTGCATAAAAGTGATGTCTTTTTCTACAGCTGACTTTACAGAACTTTAACTAACTCATTTTGTATATGTGCCTAAATTTACTTTCGCAAATATGTGTTCCTTAAGACTATTTTCTAAATGTAGACCTGTGTAGTTAATTATAAAGTATATATAAAAAACAATTATTGGGTGGAGCCTGCATGCAATTTTCGGTCCTAACAACCTCCAAGAGGTTAATTTCCAAATTAAAATAATTGACGTCAATTAACAAAATTTCAAAATTCTAAATTCCTTTTTTTTGTTTGTTTAAAATATATAAATTTATTTGGCCAATATAGTTTTTAAGAAATTTTTCAAACCAGTTATATTATGTATCTTTAGTTTAGTGATAAACATGTTAACTATAGATATGATTTTTGAACTTAAAATATCAAACTCTTTTATATTTTGTTAAATTCTGTAATTGTTTAAAAAGAAACTATCATCTTATAAACTAAAAAGGGGGGGATAAGTTTTTTTCTTTTTTTTGAATCTTTTGATTAATTTTTTTTTTATTATTATACTTTTACATTAAGGGCGTATAATCTTTTTTTTTTGATTAATTATAATTCTGTGAATTATTAAGCTGTGCTCATTGTTTTTTTTGTTAAATTTTTGTAACTATAAATATACATATTAAAAGGGGGGATAAATTTTTAGAATCTGTTGATTAAATTTTTTTTTCTAAATTATTATATGTTACAATTAAGGGCTTATAACTTTTACAATTTATGATATTGTTAATCATAAGTTTTTTTTTATTGATGATTTGTGTCAGGATGTCTTTTGTTGTAAATGACAAAGTCTGAAGCGCCGAAATTTCTTTCTGTTTTCAATAAACTTGAGCCTTGTTAATTATTAAACTTGTCTTTGTCTTTTTTTTTTATTTTTCTTTTCAAACATCGTTACCATTTTAGTTCCGCCTTTATTAAATTTAAGTCCCCTGGTAACAAATACATAGATAAAAAGGTCACATAAAAAAATATGTATACCAATTTTGGACCCAATATCTAATTTATTTCCATAAATAATTTAGAAATAAGGTATAATGTTAAAAAAAAAAAAAAAAAAAAAAAAAAAAAAATGGTGGACAAGACTGAGATTTTCCATTTTGTATTTTGGCCTAGACTGTTTCATTCATATACTATAAATACCTTGATTAAATACCGCTCAAATTTCTCCCGCATATAATATGAGTGCTGTGTCTTCTGGCCATTAAATTTAGCTTAACATCCATCATTTACCTAGATAATGATCAAAATAACACCCATTTACTTCCGAATATGCTCTAAGCAAAATAATAAATTCATCAAAAACTTAAATGTTATTTTATTAAAGTTTGATCAGAAAGCTGCATTAACTTACAGTTTTAATTTTAACCTCAAAATTTATTTGTCCATACTTAAAATTTTGAAGTACAATACCATAAATATTTAATAATTAAAAGTTTAGAATTCGTTTGATATGTTGGATGAATGTTGCAAAAAAGAAATGAATTTTTTTTTTTTTTTTAGTAATTAATAGTGTAAAGTCCTTCTTCAATGTCAATTCGGTTTATGTTGGGTTTGGTATGTTTTGTTAGCTTAGGGTAGGGTCGTTTTGGTTAGATTAGGTTTAGGTAGGTTGATTAAAGTAGGTTTGGTTAGGTTAGGTTATCTTAGAGGTTTGGTTTGGCTAGATTGGGTTCAGTTATGTTAATGTGATTAGGTAAGTTAGGTTATTAAAAAAATATTGATTGATAATATTATTAGACATGCCATGATGAAAACCGGAAATTTAAACTTTATCACTGTGTAAATAAGTAATGACTAATTATGTATTCCTAACTCTACTGTCGCTCTAATGAAAGACATTTTTTTATTGAATTAATAATGTGACATCAATTAAACTTTTGCTTTTTAATCAATAAATTGGCAATCAACGACTACACCCTATTAATAGTAATTAGCTTTATTAACACACTTGACCTATTCATTTAAATTTATATTGATTTATTATCAAATCTTTTTTTTTTGCTGGATTTCGATATGAAAGCAAGCCCTCTCCCCCCCCCCCTGTTGTTTAAAGGTAGAAAACCACTCTGTTATGATCGCTTTATAAAAAAAAAGAAGGAAAAAAAAAAAAAAAATACGTCTTAGTCTCAAATACTAATAGAGTCAGGGTCTGAAGAGAACAAGAGTTGGTCAAGTGAGACCTAATAGGAAAGACGAAACTGAGAGATCTAACCCAAACCTAAACTGCATAAAAAAGTGTAGAACCAGCGTCAAATGAATTTTGTATCATCAATTTCAGTTTCTTGTAATTCTGTCAATATGTCCATTCTGCATTGGATGGATTTCACCACTGTTGGACTATTCACTACAGATCCTCTTAATCTTATGATTATTACACCATTTATTGATGTGGAAGGGAGGGGGGGCGGCTAAAGACTAAAAATCGTCATTTTCGTCAAGGCTTTTTATTTATTTAAGGAGGTGTAACAAATTAAAATACTGATTACGATAAACGCCTCAATCAAAACCCTGTTTTTTTGTTAGAGTTATTTTTTATTTGGATTTAGGGATGGGCGAGTGGGAAAGTTGTTGCAATTTTTTTCTGAAGAATACGAGGCAAGAGAGTCGAGGAGTTAATTAAACATAGATGCATTCTTCTAGTACGGTTTTGTAAAGTTTTTTTGTTCTAGTTGCAATGTTTTAACATTTATTTTAATATTACTAGAAAAAATATCACGTAAATCGTTTTGTTGGTCCTTAATGCTAGATTAAAAAAAAAAAGTGTTCTCTATAAATGAGTTTTCTCCAAAATTAAGACAACTAAATTCCCTTTTTCACCTGAAAATGCAAATTTACCCCATTTCAACAAAACCTCATCTCTCGTTTTGAAAGTAAAATTTGTAAAACTAGAAATTATTGGTTTAAAGTTCGTCTGGAACACTTTTTACATAGTCACTCATTTCTTTCAAAATCCTGCATCAACCTGGAATATATTGTTAAGTAACAACCTCGTTGGTACATACCTTTTTGTTCAGTTGACCAAAGTATGTTCTTGGCTTTAGTCTGGGTTACTAGTGTTACTTGTTTTTATTTTTATAGTCGTTAGGCTATATTGTTTATTTTTATCTTTCCTCTAAAATAAATTAACAGAATTCTCTATATATATCTTCTGGTGCATAATAGGGCGGATTTTTGACATTTTGGGGGGGGATTGAGGGGGTGATTAAATATCTCAAATGTAATTTAGATTATGTGGCACATCATTGTAAATTATTAAAAGACAAAGTAAATGCACAAACTAGAACTTAGTAGTGTCAGGCTCCGTTTCAATGTAATGGCCAATTAAAATGATGAAAAATTGTATTTTATTATAAAATTAAAGGAGGTTAAAGGAACTTTTTAAATGTTCTGTATATACAGGGTAAAGGTGTGACTAAAGTTGTATTCTATAAGTACAAAAGTTACAAAATAACTTTATAAAAGTTAACCACCAGGACATTTTTGGGATTAAAACTGGAAGTATTCCAAATTTTTTATATCACCAGTCATTTGTCCAATATGGCAGTCACCTCTTAATTTCTTATGTGAACTTCTGTTTTTTATAAACTTTTCAAAAGCTAAATATTTATTTTTTGTAAAAATACAACTTTGTAAAATGACGGATTGTCTGAAAACGATGCGGTTTCGTATACATATTCATATGAAATTTTATTTTTATTTGTATGTCAGAAATCCGCTTCCGAAGGTTGCCAAAGTATTTCTGAAACACCCTGTATATATGTTTATAGGTTTCTCAATGAATGACAAGATTTGACTCACATTCTTGAAATGTCATGAGTTCATAATATTTAAATTTCAATGTATGAAATTTGCACAAATAATTTTTTTTTTTTTAATTGTAATTTTCAGTTGTATTAGTAAAAACACAAGTTGTAAGAAACAAGATGCAAGTTGAAGTCCTGAAAGTACTACCAGCATCTCCGCTAATTAGGCAATGATTACAGCATCTTCACTTCACTGATGTTTCTCTTAGAGGTACAAGTTATATAGTCTATTCAAAATGCGGAGTGACATTGTTCAATTCAGATACAACTTTCATTATACGTTTATAGGGTCGCTCTTTCCAAAAATCGAGGTCGCGAAACCCTAAAGTGGTGGCACACCCCTAAAATTAAAAACACCCCTATAAGGGTTTTTTGCAATAATCTAATTAAAAATCTTAAATAATTCTATGAAATGACCTTATTTAATAATAATTTGAATTTTTAGTGAGATAATGTTAAATTGAGCCAAAATTTATTCTCACACCAAAATAACTTGTCACACCATCTTTCCGGAATATTTAATCAAACTGTAAAAAGATTTTTTTTTTAATTACTGTTCTGTGTTTTAGGGGGTAGTTTTACCCCTAAAAAGAGTGAAAATAATATGCGATATTTTTTTAACACTAATTAACTACAAATAAAAAAAATGCAAAAAAATTTTTCTCAACGTATTTAAAAAAAAATTTAAATTTATATTTTTGTTTTTAACACCCAAAGGAGATTTAGCTTTATTTTTAATCCATAAAGTGGTGAAAATATTATTTTTTAGTCCTAAAATATCTATTCAAAATGTAAAAACTTAACTTTTTATTTTGCAATGTTTTAGGGGTAGTTTTACCTTTTCAAAGGTTGAAAATAATTTGCGATATTTTTTTAACACTAATTAATTTTAAATAAAAAAATTCAAAATATATATATATACAAATGGGTTTTTTCATGTGTAGTTAAATGTAGATTTTTTTTAACCCCTGAAGGAGATAGTTCAATTGTAATTTTTATTTCTTAAGGGATAAAAATATTAATTTTAGTTGTAAAATGACTGTTTATTACTTTAAATTATGGAACCTACTGAAAAAGTAAAGTAGCAAAAACATTTGTATCATATCCATTTTTCCTTTTTTTCTTAAAGAACATGTTTTTCAACCCCAATTATTTACACTAAGAATATATTTTAACCCAATTTAACATTTTCTCACTAAAAATACAAATTATTATTAAAATAAGGCATTTCATAAAGTTATTTAAGATTTTTAATTAGATTAATTATTGAAAAAAAAAACTTTACAGGGGCGTTTTTTTTGCATTTTTAGAGGTAACATTGGGGTTTTGCTACCTCGATTTTTGGAATTAATGACCCAAAAAAACGTATAATGAAAGTAGTCTCTATTCGTGGCATGAATTGAACAATGTTACCCCACATTTTGAATGGACTATATATAACTATGGCAAATATTAGCATAGAGTATACATTTTGTATTCTGACACTTGTTTTTATATAATATATAGTATAAACTATTTGGTATTTATTATGTACCCAGTAATGGGTAAGTTTGGTAAATCGTCAAAAATTTTGAACTACTTCATTTATTTTTTTTATTGATCTTCATATTTCATGAATTCAAGAAACTGAAAAAAGGATTTTCAACTTGCCATCCTTCCGTCATTGTTAGTATGATAACGCCCATAAAATATATTTTAATCATCAAAACCAATGAAAAAGGATATGTAAACATATTTCCGAAAATGCTTAGTTTTCTATCTAGTCGCCATTTTGTGTTTTTAACTAAAAAAAAACCCTTTAATGGTAAATGATATGTAGTTAAAATTTTATATTTTTAGTGTTGTGCAGGCCCAATTTGAGAAGGAAAAAAATCAAACATATTTCATCACTCATTTTAAAACGTTGGCTATTTAAACTTTTTAACGACCAACTAAACGTTTTTAAATTTACTTTTTTCTGTAGCTTAGAGGATAATTAAGTTACAGATGAAAAACTGAGAACATTAATTCTTGGTAATTTTCTACAATATTTATTTCCAAATCTTCCTGTAGCTTAAAAGGACAACTGAGTTATCAACAAACCTAATAGTAATATGTAATAGCTAATATCATCAATTTCTGTCTTTTGTAGTAATACATAATAAGGCTGTAGACCTACAGTGTATGGCATACAATATTAGTCCTTTTAAACTACAAAAATATTTACAGAAATTATACAAAATTTTGGTTGTAGGGTAATCTGTGGTATTGTAGACAATTAATACATACATGTCTAAAAGTCCCGTTAGGATTTAACCGAGACATCAAGAATGCAATGATATATACAATTCAGAAAATCTGTGTAATAACTGTTTTAAACCAACTTACCATCTGCTGGGTAAGACCTTTAATCTATCAATACAATTTAACATTTCCTACAATCACCAATAGACCAACTTTTGGGCATTCATTTAGAGGATCTGCTTTGTATTATATCGTATAGCACTTTCAACTTTGTTTAATATTTAATGTTAAAAGTGTTAATTCGAGATATTTGATATTAAATATTTTAAACATCCGCCATATTGAAAATGTACAAAATTAATTCTTGGTTTTCTGGTATATTGGTAAAAGGTTACGTACATATTGCGCTCAATATCTTATCCACTTCCAAAGTTATGGTGTCTTTTTTTAAATTCAAAATGGCCCGACAGTATGGAAACAAAGCATTTTTGGACCTATGTTTATATGATCTACATATTTTTTTCTTCCAACAACGCTGTCCATGGTTCATTCAACTTTTTGATGAACAGCTACCATATGACATTTTTGGTTCTTTATTTGGTTATGGGCATGGGTGAGTGAGAAAGTTTGTGCAATGTTTTTGCACAAAATTATTATTGTTTTAGTCTCGACGAGGAGTAATAATAGTGCCACCGCCATGAGACGGAACATTAAGGAGTTGGGGGAGATTCAACTCGACAATTAGAGAGAATTAAAAGAGAATAATTAAATTGGGAAAACTTGGCAGTGTCTTCTATTGTTTTGCTTGATAACCAAAGATATACTGAGGAGAACAATTATTTGCATATTGAGTAAGGACATTTTAATGTAGGCCTAGAGTATTTCTAAAATGATGTCTTACTTAACGTATGGAGTAAGTATGGTAATCGTCAAAAATTCGAATTCAGTTTTGTACGGAATCTTCGACATGTTGTTCGTCCAACATTGTTATCGTCTTTATAATAGCTGTCACAGAAATAAAGATAAGAACATTAACCTCCCAAAAAGTGTGTTATATACTAGATGGGAATGGGAGGCTCCTTCACATACGTCGAGGCCAGTTTGGGCCGATACACTGACACGAGCGCAGGGCCGGATTTCCCAATAGGCCCTGAAGGCCCGGGCCTATGGGCGTAAGCTCCCAGGGGGCGCACGGCCGAGAGAATTTTTTTTTTTTTTTTTTTAATATCTAGAAATAAAAATAAATAGCCATAACTTAAAATATTTTTTGAATTGATTACAAAAAAATCATTCTGATTTTGAAGTTCATTGGAACAAATAATTGTTGGTAAAGTTAAACTATTTTTCAACATTACGCATCAACTTCGTTACAACATATGCTTGATATAATTTTTTAATAAAGGTTTTTGGGGAAGTAACTTTAACCAGACTAGGGGGCGGAAAAAATTATTGGGCCTAGGGGCGCCTAAATGCTAAATCCGGCCCTGCACGAGCGATGCGAGTGCAGGCCATGCGACATCAAAAAAAGTAGTGATTTACATAACTACAAGAAAACCTGTGTTATAACTGATTTAAACAAACTTACCCTTTTGGATAACACATAATGATCTACCAATTTAACATTTGCTGCAAAGCTCAGAAACCAACTTTTGGACATTTAGAGGATCTGCTTGTATTACATTTAATGATCGGGCTAGGTAAGTACCATGATTGTGGCCATCAACTTGTTGTGTGGTAGAAGAATATAACAGTTCTGTCTTCCAATTTAGCGTAAGCTTTGATTTTCAAATTAAGGTTTGGCCCATTTAAATATCTATTAATGTAATACAATTAAACAAGCATTTATTTTGGGTTTGTAAATTTATCTTGAAAAACATCTCTTTTTTGGGTGACATCCCTCTCTTTCATCTTTCCTATCATGTCTCTCTTGACCAACTATTGTTCTTTTCCGATCTGACGCTATTAGAGCAATTGAAGGCTAAGGGTTATGTTATTTTCTTCCTATTTTAATTAAGGGGACGATGATTGAGAGGCTTTTTTGGTTTTAAAAAAACTTTAATTTCAATCAAATACAATTTACCCTGAGGGCTTAGTTATTGAACATAGGAGCAAGTTTAAATCCTTATTAAAATATATAAATATTGTTTCAAAGTTGGCACCCATAGTTCATTTTCAGTTTTTGATTAACAACTGCCCAACTGACAATTTTCATGACGAGATTCGGTTTGTTTTTGGAGAAAAAATTAGTGCAAAGTTTTTGTATCATTTATTTTTAAAGATACAGATAGATATTAGATTAGACAAAGCAAACACAATAAACATTGTCATGAATGTATCTTATTATTCGCAAGCTTTACATTCCTTCATTCCTCTCCCCTAGTTATGTGCAGTAGTCCCCATCCTTAATGTATATATTGTAGAAGTAATGTTGTGTTAAGCTTTTTAGATGATGAACGAGCAACAAGATTCAACCCACTTGTCTCGAGTAAAAGTTGTCTCTCTAGTATACAAATCGCGGTTTTATTACATAAACAAGAAAACAACATCTCAAATTGTGGCTTTTTATTGGAGACCTTATCTTCATGTTTACCACGACTCGCAAGAAAACAAAATCTTTTAAACAATTTAGCCTCTCAAAGTTTTTTTTATTACTTTACACTTCCTGAAAACACAGACACCCTAGCAAGGAAAACTATTTTGATAAAATGGATAATTGAAAAATTTACATTTCTCGTTACTTAAATGTTTCTCTCCCCTCCCCCCATATACACAGTTATCTAAAGTATTTATAATAATACAAAGTCTGAGAGAAATAACTCCCCCGATTTCTCGCCACTGCTGGTGGAACGCTATTAGTACTTTTGTGAACTTACGGCAACACCGTCGCTCACAATTGAGATGTTCTGATCAGACCGGCTGGAAAGAAAGCTCAATGATTATTCGAACATGTCTCAAATTTGTTCTTTAGCCTATGAACTGTTGACTCATTAGGTGCATTATGACGACCTAAAATCTACGAAGTATCCCCACAGTTGCTGCGTATCACTCAACATATTTGTAATATGTTTTGATAATTAATGTTCGTTGTTCCATTGCAAAGCGTTTCATGATAACTAACCTCAAAAAATACTGATTAACAAAGGTATAAATAAAATGTTGCCATGGCAACAATGCAACAATAGCTTGCAATTTCAAACAGACCTTCTTATTGAGTCGAACTATATAAAAGATAATACATAATAATATAATAATACAAAAACATTGCACAAATTTTCTGACTCACCCATCCTAAAATCAAATAAAAACGAACCAAAAATGTCGAAGAGTTCATTTTTACTTTGATTGACAATAATATTCGGTGAGTGAGAAAGTTTGTTCAATGATATTTTCACCTTTTATTATTATGTAATGGGAATTTAATTATCATATTTACAAGTAAAATAAAGTCGAAACAGAATAAATAAATAATCTTTTATAACCTACAATAGATGATTAAATTGTTGCTAAAAATGTGTTTTTATTGTATATCTCCACATCTTGTAAGAAAATGAAACATATCTGTTGTTACAAATCTTGCTCATCCAATATAAGAGACGAGACAAGATGAGATAAAGCAGGACGGAAGATGCATAACTCTGCCTACTTCATTGAATATATCTTCTCTTATATTACATTTCTTTACACAACTTTCCGACATAGGTTATGTTCTGTCTACGGTTTGTGTTCAAGTGTTTATGCTTTTAAATATTTTAGGTGTAATCACTTTTAAATCAATTTTCGTTTAATAATAAAAACCTGTTATAGAAACTTACTCACAGACTGATTCACAATCTAAATACTAACCAAACAGAACTATTTGTGACAAAAAATTTCAGCAGAGCCGAAATACATTCGCTAAAGAACTCCTCTCCATACATCCAACAGAGTTAGGGTGATCTCATTGGAAAGTTTAGGGTTTGAGGATCAATAGCATACAGTTTTCATAAAACTGCACATTTTTTTTTTAAATATGCATATTTTATGTGACCTACCCACGGTCATGAAGGCCTTTTTTGCCAGGTTTTTAAATTGTTTATAGTGACAACTCTATTAATGCCTATTTCAGGAGTTCTACTGGGCCGATTTTCATGCCATTTGTTTTAAATGAAAGAACATTTTGCCATTATTTTTCAAAAAATTATGAAATATCAATTTTATTAACTTTTTATATTTAAAAAACATTCTACTTTGGCATGAGTCACAAATCGCACAACAATCACTATTAATACATTATTGATCAGCTGTTTTAAGCTTAATCAGCTGTTTTAAGTATGCATTATTGTATTGATTGCTATGGTAACTTAATTTGTATGTTAAATCACAAAATCGATTTTAAAACACTTTCTAAAATGTTTCATATTGGTCTATGCTAGGCTTAACCTTTCTTTGTGTGCTAAAGTTCTCCTCCGCGCCCACTCAACCTACAGAGTTTTGGATGTTCTCATTGGAAAGCCTGGGGTCTGAGGATTAATAGTATATATAGACAACGATCGTGTGACTATCCATGATCACAAGGGCACTTTTACGGGGATTTTGAATTGTTTTTGTTGAGAACCCTATTAATGCCTATTTCTAGAGTTATAGCAGGCCAATTTTCATGCTGTTTGTTTTAAAAAAAGAACATTTAAAACAAACTACATACAATCTCTTACGAATTACACTAACAATTTTCACCTTACGATGCTAAACTTTGAAATTATAACAAAGCTGATACACACGATACAGAATACCAAATCATGAAGACCTATAAATGTTTGTATCATTTATGACTGTATCAAGCAATTGTGATTGTGAAGCCAAAATAGGGCTAAAATGCAAACTAAAACTCGGTATTTTAAAAAAAATAAGTGTCTAACAAAAGTTTATTTGAAAAACAGCAGATTACAATCTGTATTATTATATTTTTTGTATGAAATGGTCAGAACAAGCAATGAAAATTCTACAGATACACTTTCAAAAGTCCCTTACCACACTTGGGAATAAACAAAATGACAAAAATTTTTTTTGTTAAGATTCCCTCTGAAGATGACAACTTTGTTGTTGTAATAGCTATAAGGGTCTAATAGGAATAAACATTTTACTTTTGACAAAAATTTTTGTTTTTTGTTATTTTGTTTATTCCCAAGTTTTGAAAGTGTATCTGTATATATTGTCACCACAGTGCTCTGGTCTTTGTTTAATGAAAATTCTGTTTTGATTTTTGTACAGTGAAATGTATGGAATGAATTATTTTTCTTAGGTGTCTAATTTAAAAAAAAAAAATGCATACAGTAGAAAAAGTATGTGGAGATGATAATTATTGTTTTTTCATGTGTGTTTTCCTTATTTTAACTTGGAACACAAACTTTATATACACAAAGAGATATGGACATACATTGTAAGCAAAGTTATAATAATTGGGACGACTATTCTCTGTTTATTATCGTTGACCAAATTATTTATGGAAAACCTATTAAAAATTGTTCAGAATAGAAAAAGCGGGTCTGTTGAAGAAGAGGGACACCACTCGTAAACAATTTTCTATTGACATAAATAGAATGACAGAACCTGACTTGATGAAACAGGTAAAATGTTATTGTTGCGTATTAGTGGCGTTGACTAGTAACAAAACAAATGTGGAATCAGTAGAGATTTGGTAGATTTCTATGTAACTGAATTCATGTGGTACTGTAGGAACAAGGATGAAGATATGTTTGACACCATCTGGAAAGACATCAATTTATATTGGACTCCAGAACAATAAAGTGTGTATTCACATATTATGTTTAAAGTTTGTTATGTTAGATTAGATTAGGTTTGGAAACCTTATGGGTGCCACTGTTTGAGTGGGGGTCCTCTTCTTGAACAGACCTCAAAAAGATTTGATTAATTTTTTCCTAATGCTTTCGAAATATCTGACTTCGGGAAGCTTTTTTTATCTAATTTATTCAATAATTAAGAACCAAGTATATGAATTATAGTAACTATGTGAAACAAGCTTCCTCTCTTCGTTTGTCATCTCCACTCTAAGCTTTACCACCCTTCCTCCAAATGCCAACACTCTATTTGATTTAAATCAAGCTTTTAATGTTGTTTGGTGTGCTCTTAATCAGGATCGCATTATTGGTTCCTTATTCTTTACTAAAAGCACCATAAGTGAAATTGTGTATCTTGATATAGTGGAGCTATATGCTCCTCCTCAAAATGCGGATGAAAACTTGATTTTTCTGCAAGATTGAACACCGCCTCACTATGCCTTAGTTCTTCATCATTGGAAGATGTGGATGAAAGGATTGGCCATCATACTCACAACATTATACCCATGAATTTTTATTTATGTTTAGAGTGAAAGGATTTGGAACATCGAACATTGAGGCAACAAATCTCAAGGAAGAAGCAATGCCATCAATATCTTCAGATATTCTAGATCAAGTGTAGGAAGAGCTGTAATATCATTTAGAAGTTTGCAGAGCTAACTACAAAACCCACATAGAACTCAGATAAACAATTTTTTGATTTTTTATTTCATTTTATACATGTTTTTAAATGAACGCTTTTGTAATATTTTTCAAAACTCTGCACAATTTTATGAACACACTGTATATTCTTGTTTTTCTTTAACAACCCATAGGAACTTACTTTCACGATCCCCCGTAAATTAAAACAACGGTATTAAAATATCTTTTCTTCATAATTCTTTTGTTCTTTGCTTAAATGGTTTGTCAAGGGAACAATAGAACATCCATGAAAGCATCATTGCCAACTTTTCCCTGTAATTTGTCTCTCGGGATTATAATTAGTCTGTTTAAATCATTCTTAATTTATCAAGTTAAATTTATAATCTTAAAAAATCGTAATTATGGTGACAAAATTTAAAAGTATATCTATTTTGATTAAAATAATCCTAATTTGAATTATGTTAAAAATCATAACAATTAATACTCTACATTAAATAAATGTTGCAAAATTATTGCACAAATTTTACCTTTCTCACTCATTCATCTCCAAAATCAAATAAAAAGGACTGCCACTAACCTAACCAATTTTTTTAACCAGTTCATTTACCCGCTGCACATTTTCCAGTGTTCTTATGCTCTTCCATCGATCATGTGTAGCTCCTCTTAGCATGTTTCCAGTTTGCTGCGTAATCCATGACAGAATTATGTTTGCATTAAGAACCAAGTTGTTGTGTAGAATGTTAAAGTGTCACAATTACAGAAGGGTTGTTTAAAAAATACGCCTGCATGTTAAGACCTCAATGTTCTCCGGTTCAAACCATGTGGGCTACTAAAATGTGATAACCGACTGAACAGGACTAGGTCATGTGCACCTCCCTTCTTCCACATTAGCTTGAGTAGTGACCCCTTAAAACTGTTTAGTCAGTTTTGCCCCATCCTGTATTTATCACGTGATAAAAATTATTATGGAAAAGTCTCTTCCTTACATTTATAAAATTAATTTTTAAAAGATTTTTTATTTTGTTTAGGATAAGGAAAACAGAATTCCAAACCACAAAAACGAAGACTGTTTAAATAATCCAATTATCTTTCTTATACTATCCTAATGTACATTTCGGTGACATATTCATCATCATCAAAGGATTACAGCTAAACATGAGAGTAGTATAAGAAACGTAATTAGATTATTAAAACTGTTATTGTTTTCTGTTTTTATGGTTTGGGGATATTTTTTCCCCATACCGTGAATATTGCTACAGTGCTCCTTTGTAGATTTGATTTTGTTTAGGGTTTAAAAACAAAAATTGTTTCGTAGTGCACTAGTACATGAAAAGTAAAAATAGCATCAAAATCAGTTCAGCCGTTTTGGCCGTAGATATCCAGTCATCTGGACATGCTTTGGATTTGAACATAGATATGTCTAAAATGAAAAATTGTGAACTTAAAAAAAAATTTTCTTCATTAGGGATATGGCTTTCTAAAATGCCACATTTTGAAATTCATTAAATAATAATTTGGAAAACTTAACACAACTTTAGGACTTTACTTCAATGAAATCATTAATTTTAATAAATAATATTTTGTTTGATCATAAATGAAACTACAAACAAATATGTATGGTATATATGACTATAATAACATATTTTTCCGTTCGTAATTTGATTGAAGTTCATCAATTTGTTTCACATTACAAAGACAATAGAGGGATACTAACAGACATCATTCTATAAATAGCTTTCTCTAAATAGATTATTAAGTAACAAAAAACATTGATTTTTATTGAACAGTAGTAGCAGCACATCAAGTGAATGCAATGGAGGAGTGTTCATTTATGTTTTATATTGTTCCATGAATAATATAGATCATGTTCACATCAGAAATTTTTGAATAAAACTTTATTGTCATTGTAGAGAGGTATCATTACTTAAAGAATTGAAATCTAAAAAAAATAATTTAATTTAGTGTGTTATAAACACACAAGATATTAATCAAAAACTGTTCAAAATGGCTTATATTTTGAGATTTTTCTATTAGATTTTTCTATATGTCAATAGATGAACAAATTATAGTCTCCTATACCAAATTTCATTTGTTCTTTCTTAGTAATTGTGGCAACTTTTATGCTTACGTTAAATACAAACATTTTACACTTTACATTAAGATTACAAATTTAAAAATCGTTCATACATTTAAAAAACTGTTTGGATAAATTGTGAAAGTTATTATGGTTATATTAATGACCTGTGGTGTTGGCGAAAAAGACCAGTGAACAATTTTGTTTGAAATCCCTTTAGTCATTGAAGTGCTATCATGTTAACTTGGAGATAAGGCTCCAATAGACCTAGGCTTAATCTACTGAGGGGAGGGAGGGGGTTGTTTGAATAGAATATAGCAACTTAACTTTTATCATAGCTGTGAGTTCAATACACACATACAATAACATCCCATAAAATCCATAATAGTGTACACGCTTTACTGTGAAAAAACTTTTTTATTACCATCTTTTTATTATTAATTTTTTTTTCTTCCGTCTCAAATTTCACACGTGTTATGTTAATAAGGCACAAAGCCTAAGTGTACTATATAGAAGATTTAACAAATATGCTGAATGGAAAATTAAAGTTCAATTTATATGGTGCTATTATACAAATGACATTTAAATGTTGAAGCAGCTAAATAACATGTTCATGCATAACAGACAGATTTGTTGGTTTCAACTTCTTTTCTTTACAAATGGAAGTATGGTTTCTTTTTATACAAATTACAATTTTTATCGTGGTAATTTAAAGTTTAAGGCTTTAATCATGTAAATCTATACTTTTTAATGTCAATTATTTTCTTTAAAAAAAAAAATATATTCTCTGATATTTTACTTCACGTTTCATAACCTAAAGATGTAGTTTTTAACTTGCAGTCCATCTGTTGTTGTTTGTATATAATCATAATGCATTTTACAAAACTTAAACTGTGGATTTGAAATGTTGTATCGAAGATGTGTGAGTCCATACAGAAACTTATTGAAATTCAGAAAAACCCAATGAAAATTTTCAGTGGCGATAACTTTAAAACAGTTTTTTTGTTCATATCTAATTCAACCAACATCACATTAAATTAGGTAATTATTTGAAGATTTTAATTCTGCATGCAATGATACTACCTACTATGTTCTAGGATACTAATGTATGAAGTTAAAAGTCAAAATTGTGATTTTAAATGGTGTCAAAATTGTGTTTTACAAAGTTACTAGGTCTATCAGAACTGTCACTATATGACTGTAGCATGTTCTGAGTTTTGAAGGGATGAGACATTAAAACTAATGATGTGAATGAAGGGTGTTATGCGCCTAGTTACATTCATAAGAATAGACAATCATCAATTATAAAACTATAAAACCTAACCAACAAGTAAACAACTTCTTCGTTTTTGTTTTTAGACGTTTTCTTTTATAAGAAGTAAAACATTTTCAGTTTCATTAGCTTAGAAAAAAATCTATTAAATTTGTATTTACATAAAAGTCACAGACTTTGTTCCATGTGATTTCCTCTTAAACTTGTTGTAACTTGTATACATGCATCAATTAATTAGAATAAAATATACATTCCGCATTCTAGGATTTATATATATATATATATATATATATATATATATATATATGATGGATACACCATAATATATACTTCCATTCTGATCCCAATAAATAGTAAATAACAATGGCAATGAAAGGTACAACCCACCAAGTCACCTATAAAAGATTTAATTTTTATAAGTACCTGTACCTAGATGGCGACCTTTGCTCTAAGCAGTTTTTTTGAGAACAAAGAGGAAAAAGGGTAAGTTATCAAAGGAAAGTCATCATATATTGTCAGTGATGTTTTAATCTCAAAGCAAATTATATGACTGTTAAAAAAAAAAAAAAAAAAAAAAAAAAACATGTATACCATAAGGAAAAGCTTAGTTATTATTTAGCGAAAATTTTAAAAAAACCACGTTTGTTTAACGTAAGGAAGCTTAGTTAATATTTAGCGAAAGTTTAAAAACAACCAAAATTGTTACCATAAGGAAGCTTAGTTATTATTTAGCAAAAGTATATAAAACAAAGACTTTTTTTACCACAAGGACGCTTAGTTATTATTTAGCGAAAGTTTATAAAACAACCAAATTTGTTTACCATAAGGAAGCTTAGCTATTAATTAGTGAAAGTTTAAAAATAACCAAAGATGTTTACTTTAAGAAAGTTTAGTTATTGTTTAGGGAAAGTTTAAAAACAACCAAATTGTTTTACCATAAGGAAGCTTAGTTAATATTTAGTGAAAGTTTAAAAAACAACACAATTTGTTTAACGTAAGGAAGCTTAGTTATTATTTAGTGAAAGTTTAGAAAACAACCAAACATGTTTACCATAATGAAGCTTAGTTAATATGAAAGTTTAAAAACCAATCAAACATGTTTACCATAATGAAGCTTAGTTAATATTTAGTGAAAGTTTAAAAAACAACACAATTTGTTTAACGTAAGGAAGCTTAGTTATTATTTAGTGAAAGTTTAGAAAACAACCAAACATGTTTACCATAATGAAGCTTAGTTAATATGAAAGTTTAAAAACCAATCAAACATGTTTACCATAATGAAGCTTAGTTAATATTTAGTGAAAGTTTAAAAAACAACACAATTTGTTTAACGTAAGGAAGCTTAGTTATTATTTAGTGAAAGTTTAGAAAACAACCAAACATGTTTACCATAATGAAGCTTAGTTAATATGAAAGTTTAAAAACCAATCAAACATGTTTACTATAAGGAAGCTTATTTATTATTTAATGAAAGTTTAAAAACAACCAAATTTGTTTAACGTAAGGAAGCTTATTTAATATTTAGCGAAAGTTTAAAAACAATCAAACACGTTTACTTTAGGGAGGCTTAGTTAATATTTAACGAAACATAAACACACTATATTGAGCTTATTGTACCAACACTGCAAATTTTCCATCAGCTGTGCTATGTATTAAAATGGAGATATTACGTTTTTTATGCCCCATTGTTGTTCTTCAACAAAGATGGGACCTTCTTCAATGGATTTTCACACCTGAAAACTTATAAAATCATAATTTCATGAAAATCGTTAGAGATCTTTTTTGAGAACGTGAACACATCTAAATATACAAACTTTACTTGTTTAATAACCTGGACTGTTGTTTTATTCAAATGTACATTAGCGGATATTATTTAATGTAGGTTTTGAATATTATTTTGATAATCAATAGGACTAAAAATACTCGACTAATAAACATAACGGATTGTGTCACTTGCCATTGTGACCTAGTCAAGAGTTTACATACATTGATGGGTAGAGCTACATTGATATTTAATACCATTCTGAACCCAATAAATGATAATTCACAGCCACAATGCAAAGAACAAGCCACCTATAACTTATTCCTCTCAGTAAATAATGCCTTGTTCATGTGTAGATATTATTTAATATTATTTTTCTGTTTATGAATATGATTGTCTGTTCAGTAACCACTTTTGGTTTACAAGAATAATTTATGAAAGCTTTTAAACCATCCAAAATGTAATATCAACTGTGCGTGTAAAGATTTGTTTTTTATTTTATACGCCAAAGTTACAACATCAACTCAATTGTAAAAGGTAATTAAGGTAATAGGAAATTATATTAAGTCTTGTAAAAGTAGTTTTTTTTTGTTAGCAGTCTTAATAATTTATTAACAAAGAGACTGCGAGAAGAAAGCACATTGTGTATAATTAAGTCATCTGCCAGAAATGTTGACACAATTGCCTCCAGGTATAATATCGTAGTTTCTGTTTGTAACAGAGATGTGTAAACTTTTTGTCTCTTCACACATCCGGGAATATTCTTCCCCTTATATTCTCTTCTTAATGTGTGTTTGCTAATTTAGTTTGTATATATTATTACTTACCCAGTAAATGTAATATAAAATAAGTTTGGTACAAATTCCAACCTCCGTGTTTTTTTTTTTACTCATCTTCACATTTCATGGCCTTTGGATACCGATTTTTTTTTTTTTCCCCTCTTCGACAACTGTTTTTTGTTCCCAACTGAATCTCAACTGAAATTAGGGCAGAGTCACTGACATGAGGATGACATTAGTGGTGGCTGTTTAAATATACATACATCTATGAGGCTCGTTAATAAGGCCTAGCCAACATCATTAATATACAGGGTATCCCACAAAGAGGTTGCTATTTTTGAATTAATGTCCTGGACATGTAGGACAAACTTGACACTTTACAGTTAATGTTAGATAGATATATAAATAAGTACCCACGAATTTCATTTTTTTAAAATCAATCAAAACAAAATGGTGGAATAACAAATTTTATAGTAGGATAGTTTTATGAATTGATTTTCTTGATGGAGGAACCACATTTGTGTGGGTTCTTTGAAAACACCTTATTGCTTCATATTCATTTTCAAAAGCAATATCCCATGAACATCATTTCACTTTTGTTCAATTGAAAAATTCATTGTTTCGAGGTTATATATCACACATAAACCGATTGAACATAACTATCAAATTGTTTCATTGTTGTATTGACAAAACAACAGCCGATTGAAATTCAATAAACTCTGATGCATGTTTTAAACGCATTGCATTGTGAAAGGAAGTGGTTCTATCCAGAAGATTAATTGTTTCCGCCATTTTGTTTTGATTGATCATGAAAAAATTTAATTCGAGGGTATGAAACTTTTTTTACATATCTATTATAAAGTGTCAAGTTTGTAGATTGTTTCATATGTACAGCACATTAATTAAAAAATCCAGCCCCTTCATGGTACACCTGGTACAGAATTACTAGGATAAGAAAACCTGTCTAACAATTGTATTAATAGTTATTTGTGCAACTAGTGAGCAAAGTGGCACTTTTTTAAACGAGAGAAAAATGTTGACGCACGAGGCTTGCCGAGTGCATCAATTTTATCGAGTTTAAAAAAGACACTTTGCTCACGAATTGCACATTATACTTTGTCTACAGTTGTTATTTTGTGACAAATAAAAAACATACTTCAGCAGTAACACAATTTAATAAAACATTAATTTAATACAGTAGTGTTCAACCTCACGTCAAAACTGAGGTTATTTATGAATATTACAAATAACTTAGGTGTATTGTTGAGGAAACGGGATTGCCAACTTCAAAACTCGGCAAACGAAAAATACTCTACGTGTACATCACTGTCAATCATCTTTATGAATAATTACTTCCTTTTTCAACTTTAAAACGTTTTGTTGTTTATTTATGTTATTTTACATGCAAGAATTAATCTAACATACATACGGGACATTTCCTGTATATTATAAATCAATTCAAATAAACAACCTAAATTTAGTTTTGTTCGGTTGCCATTCGGAGTGAGCAAAGTAGTGTGCAAAGTAGTGGGCAAAGTGAAACTGTTGAGAAATCAGCTGTTTTGCAAACTAATTTAAATGAACAAAATGCCACTTTGTTAACAACTGTAGACAAACATACTTATCCTCTACTATGTATACTGTGTTTTCCCAGTATAATTTAATATATATTTAGGCCCAAATGACCAACATTTGGATATTACATTTAGGGGATCTGCTTAGTCTTGTAGTAGGCCAGAGAATTAGCGAAGTTTACATAGGTAACATTTGCATCACCAATTGTACAATCTGGTCTGCTGCTTCATTACCCTGCTTGTTACATTACTGCTGCATTCATCAGATATTAGGTATCAATTGCTTGTCTGTAGCTTCCTGATGTATCTATATAAGGTTCTCTTCTACTTGATATGGTTGAGTAATCTTAAGAACGAGCCTGCAAGGCAGCTTTTTAAATTAAAAAAATTGTGATTGATAATAAATTGGAACTAAGTCTAGTGTCAACTTCTAAAATAATTAGGAATTATATTTTTGCTTTTTTATTTGTTATTAATTGTCGATACTTGTATCATCACCTTTTCAATATGTAAATTGTTTTTCTTGTACTACATTGACCCCTTAAAAGAACTTTTGTTAGTGTCTTAATAAATTACTCCAAAACCAATATTTGTTTTGTTCAGGCTCTTTTTTATACCTGTGGGGTACAAAGTATTGCTGAGCAATATCTTGCATAATTTAAGAAATATCAGGGTATTCAATACTCTGAAGATAAACCACTTAATAATCTAGTACAAAGAAGATATTTTTATATATAATAAAAGAACAATAATGTCCGTCTATGTGACTTTTTTAATAAAAAAGTAGTTACTTACTTTATGATCATATGACACGTTTCGGAACTCGTTCCATCTTCAGAAAATCGCTCTGTTGAGGTCGTTAAAACATTAAAATAATTTATTACACAACATATCGCAACACATATACACATACACGCGCACATTAACACAGACAATATCAACGCGTGTGCACACCATCGAATACGTTTAATATACTGATCCCTAACCTGCAGTACCGCTTAGTGTTTGTGTTTCTTATCTATTCCTCTAGCAAAGTCGTACATCAAGTTGGACTTAAAATTCAATTGGTCATTCAACATATGTTCTGGACTTTTTAACTGCGCTTTATATATTTCATATTCCTCTAGCGCGTCCATTTGTTTGCTCTTCTTGCATATGTGAATTGGATGGAAGTTGCTTTCAAAATTAGAATACGAGTGGTTTTCTTCTATAATGTGGCGTGTGTAGTTAGATTTTGCATACGCTACTCTGTTACTTGGAAGATGTTCTTTATATTGTTTTTTAAATTGCCTCCCAGTTTGCCCTAATAGAAACACTCACATTCATCACAATTGATTCTATACATTCTTGACTTTTGTTCCAATGGTGTTGTTTTTTGGGCTTAATTATATTCTTATGTTGTTAGAGGTGCGGAACGACATGGTTACATCTATCTTCCTCAGTGTGTTTGTCAAGATGCTAGGTAGGATAACCCCATATTCCGTGGATCTGAAGGTTTTGTTCTTTTATTATATAAAAAAGAGTGACTTGGATACAAACACAATGAGTTTTTAATATTTTTATAGTCTATGAACTATAACATGTTAAACTCTATTAATATGGTTGAATGTCAAATTTCTAATGCAGTTACTCATTACAATTTAGGGGTTACATGGAATAATTCAGTAGTTTTAGAAAACATTATTTTTAAATCTTTTACAGTATCAATATAAGGGATTATAATATATCATCTTGCATTTCCATCATACAGTACAATCCTTGGATTTTTTTTCAACATTTGTTTTTTCTCCAATTTGACGAAAATTCAAGATAATATATTATTAACAAGCCAGTTAGGCTGCCACAAATAAATGTGGATAAGGGATTAGGCATTTTCAGGTAGGTGGAGATGTTGTCACATTCTATGACAAGTTAATGTGGGATTGAGACAGTTATAGTGTGATGTAGACACCTCTGCAGTAGATAAATTATGAGTGTGGAACTGACTCAATAGTATTGTCAAATTCATGTAATATATGACATTTACAATCTACACAACAAATATTTGACAAGTGGGACAGGTTAGGTTAGGTCCTATTATTTCCATTTACAATTTATATGTTATATTTATAAAACTGTGCTTTACGACTTTGCAGAATGTATGTGTTGGGAGTCATTTAACAACGTAGTTGCTGTTATCTACAGAAATAGTATTTTTATATTGTTATTATGATGAATTTTGTGTTGTTGTGCTGTCGTACTGCTCTCTTATATTTGTGAAAAATACTTACATCGAGTTCCGTTATGCTGTGTTAAGTTAAGACAAAAAATATTAATTAAAAATAGTTATGCATTTATTTTTACTTTATAACATTGTTGTAAAGAAAAATATCAAAAAATAGAAGAGTTAAAGATTTTTTATAACTACTGTTTATTTTTGTTCACATTGTTTTGATGGTTAAAAGTAATTTTTGCACAAGTTAAGATATTCTGACTTGCATTCTACCCCCTATCCATCTTCATTTTCTTCACTGTTACAAGTTTGGCAACAACCCCTCCCTGTCTCTTCATTTAATAAGCGCTGGTTTTGGAGTACCAATATGAAAACCCGTATTTCACATTCAGGCCCATAAATCAACTTGTATATTGTAAACAGTTTTTGTCCACTTTGAAAACATGGAAGGGAGTTTTAAAGGCATATTTTATTTTACATTTCAATAATAATTTTAAATTAAATTATTTGTGTTAAAATGTTTGTAAAATTTTACTCAAGAGTTATTCTATATAAATACTTTTCTTTTGTTACAGATCAAAAGTTATGAAAAACTCGAGTGTCCTGAGGAGAGGCGAAAACTAGCTCGAGAAATCTATGACAACTTCATCATGAAGGAATTATTAGCTCATGCGCACGTAAGTCAATTCTTTGTTCTTTGTTTACTTTCTCATATCTTATTCTATTAAACGAGCAAGGAATTGTATGTATGTATGTATGTATGTATGTATGTATGTATGTGTGTGTGTGTGTGTGTATGTATGTATGTATGTATGTATGTATGTATGTATGTACCTATTTCCAGTCATTTTATCTCAAAAACGGCTCTAACGATTTTCTCCATATTTTTTTTATATAAAGGGTTTTCAACATCAGCAATCCAATGGACTTGGTCGAAATTTCGAGAATTAATAGCAAGTCAAATTTTGACCAAGTCCATTGGATTGCTGATGTTGAAAACCCTTTATATACAAAATATGGAAAAAATCGTTAGAGCCGATAATTCCACAAAAAAAGTTTAAAAAATATTTTTATAATTTTCATAATGGGAGATAATTATTGTACTTATAACTAAACCAAATAACTAATAACATACCCAATTTTTTATAGATGAGACAATAACCCGATCGGAGATCGGCTTTCCTGGTACTAGTCTATATGTAGTCTGGAGAAAATAATATAATGAGGGGAAAAAATCATTGTCTAGTTTTCTGCAGGTCTATTGTCTACCATTAGTATAGTGTTCTAGAGCCCAAACATGTAGACCGTTTGGTTTGTTCAAAAATATATTGGCCATAACAATTTTGATCAAATTTCACCAAGAGTAGCCTTTATGGACCTATACAAAATGTATTGGTCACAAGCTCTTCAAAAATGCCAATTCATGAGTTATTTGTAAAAAAACAGCTTTGTAGCTATTATGAAATATACAGTTTCTCAAATATTACTCTACTGATGTCGTTCAAATTTTAGTGTAATGTGGAGATAATGATCCAAATCTATATGTTGTAAAATTTATTACGGTTAAAGAATAATTAGCAGAAAAACAAAATTAACCTCGACCGCCTTCATTCAAGGCTCGTTTAATCAAGTAGATTTACACTGACAATGTGTTTATGACACACAATTTGGCACTATTTATAATGTTTGTTTAAAAAACAGTGACCGTGGTTCATTTTTACTTTTAACGATGAGTGAGTGAAAAAAATGTGTCCAATGTTTTTATTCTTATTCTTATTAGACTCATTAAAATAACCTTTTATATATCGTTAGATGTGATCCTAGATGTAAATAAAATTTCTGATCAGCTGTTCCTTATACCTAATGAAGTTTTAATATTTAGTTCAACACACCTGTCGCATAAAATTAAGGGCCGAAGTAATCAATAATGAAGTCAGCTGTGTGTATGCTTCTAAATATCTAGTATCAGCTGAATATTAGTATTTACAATAATAATAATATTGCCTAAACATTTAGAGATTGTATAAATATATATGACAGTGTCATCACCTAAACTACTAAAAGGTGTGAAACTAGCTTCCCTTTAACTATAATAGTTATAATAATAATACTAACAAGTTGTAATCAACAACAACAAACAGTAGATTTTACTGAAAGTATCTTAATAGCTTTTTACTAAATAGGCTAAATTTCAAATAATTATACCCCCAGAGGCTTAGTTTAGTGTGTACGGACTTGGTAATATCTGGCTGAATCTACCAATTTTGCTCTTATGTTACAATCAATTAGCTATATTAACACTTACAAGCTTGATGTTGATTTAAATTGTTATATATGTACTAATGATAAATGTGTTAATTGTTTTGTTTAATTTTAGACATTGCTTTGCTAATTTTGTCTTTTTAATTTATATTTTTGTGAGATTTTTGTTCAACGGATGCTACTAAAGATTCATTATCCATTTGGGTGTCATCATAATACTTACAAGAATCATATAATGTAATACAAGCATATCCTTTATATGTAATGCCTAAAAGTTGATATCTTGTGATCAAGGGCTTTTATCCTGTATATATGTAAGTCCGTTTAAAAAAGTTGTTATAGATATCGGCGCAAATGCTGGCATTTGAACTTACCTTGGCACGATGGGCGGGGGAAGGGCATAAGTGGAGGAAAAAAAATTTCCCAGCGCCGCTTTCAAATGTGTCTCATCCTTTCAACGAAAAATACCTCATCCTTTTCTAAATGTGATCGATTCTAAGCTTTATTAAAGTGGTCATTATTATGACATTTTCATTTCTATTTTTTTCTTCTGAATTTCAATAGGGTTCTATATGAGCACACTAGTCATTTATACTAAATTTCATCTTCCTATCTTAATTTTTATGGCTGTTATCGTACAGACGATGACGGATGTTTTGCATGTCAAAAATCACTTTTTCTCTTTCTTAAGGCAATGAAACAAAGATCATAAGAAAAATGGAGGTCAATTTTTTTTACATTTATTTAACTTACCCTATGCTTTGTATAGTTGGATAAGTAAAATGATAAGGGAAGTTTGATAACCACCAAAAATTTCGACCTCCAGTTTTTAACTGCCTAAATTTTTGACAGTCTACATACGTTGTTATTGTTTTCTGTGCGTAACCTCAAAAGCTTAAAATTACAATAGAAACAAGAAATTTGGAGAACTATAGTGTGTTCATATAGAACCATACTAAAATTCAGATAAACTAATAAAAATTGTAAAAATGGCTGCCATTTTCATTGTATCTTTTTTATATATTGTTTGTGTAATATAAACAATTGCTATATATTGGTTGTGTAATATAATACGTTCAATTGCTATTGAACGTCTAACACATTACACCACATGAATATTGCAGATTTCAATTTTGCATGTAATTTTGCACCTGTCCCCGTTCTCTGTGATGACACATAGCAAAGTTTTTGTCAAAAATATAATTTTGAATCTGACCTCCTAAAAAATGTGATTTTCATTTAGTTAAGAAATTCGGCAGGGCCAAGTTACCAACACAAGATAGCAAATGGTGTCTCCATCTCTTATTTACAGCTTCGAGTCCCACTAGAGCCGAGACATTGACACAAGAGAAGCGATTCAAGATGGTAGTAGTAATAGAAGGAAGGAAGAAGTGGTATACACAATTATGAAGTTCGAAAAACCCGTGTAACAACTGTTTTAAACAAACATACCATACAGGATAAGGTCCCTCGATCTACCAATACAATTTAAACATTTATTACAGGGCCCAGGAAACTAACTTTTAGGCGTTACATTTAAAGGATCTGCTTGCATTACATTTTATGATACTATCAGCGTCTCATTTATAGTGAGTACGGGCGTGCAATCCAGTGGAACCTACCTGTACCTACACCTTTTTTATTGTAATCTTGGATTAGATTCCCTGTACCTACACCTTTTTTATTGTAATCTTGGATTAGATTCCCCTCACTTTCGTCTTTCCTATCAGGTCTCTCTTGACCAACTCTTGATTTCATCCGATACTGTGGTTATTGGAATTTTTTGGGTTAGAGGTCTTTATTTTATGTTGTTTTCTTGCTTTTTTTATAGATGACGGAGATGTTTTTCAATTTTAAATAAGGAAGGGGTATATATTATACGATTAGGCTGGATAAGTACCATGATGGACCCCATTAACATGTTCCATCTAATATAAATGTAGGGTATGACTATGGTAGCACAGCACAAAGCTATTTCATAAACATTGTTCTACTTAGTGATACTAAAACTGAGATAGGTGAAAGACAAGAGATATTTTATGACACAAATAAGTTGTATTTTAGAAGAGGCTGTTATGTACAAAGTTTTACACCTTTTACACTTCCTCAGGGAATCCATGTCAGACTCCCAGATGTTGTAACTTTAGATTTATTAAAGCAAAAGGAAAATAAAATGGAACCGAAGAAATACAACTATTTCGAATTCAATTCTGTTGTTTTAACAAATAGATTTATAATTTAACCAGTCTTTTGTTACAACTCACTATTATATTGTAGTATATATACAGGATGTTGAAAAGTACCTATGGAAAAGGTTTGATTAATTTTAAATGAATAATAGAAGAGAAACAAGATTTGGGATTAATCTATTGGCTAAAAACATTTTGATAAAACTAATTTCTCTCAAAAAATTTTTGCTCAAAAAAGAAGCCCACAAGAGGTATAATTCAAAATTTTCAAATGTAAATCTTCACATACATTTTGTATTGTAAATTGTAGTAAATAAATGGTGTACAAACATTATATAAACTTTCTCACTCATTCACCTCAAAAACCAAATAACGGGCCAAAGTAATTGTCACCAAATATGTTAGTTCAGTAGATTGTTACTTTAGAATGAAAAGATTCCATCTAACCAGAACGTAGTTTTGAGAAAAACCAGTTCAAAGTTATGAAACGTTATACATTTTTATTTTGCGATAAATCATTTGTAGTTTTACAGTTAAGCTAAAAAACTGTGAAAGGACACTTGTGTTGGTTTTTATTACATTTTTATTTATTTAAAATAAAATCAGAAAAAAATAAAATTGCAGTTGGAACTGTGTTACTCATATTTACTCATTTTATTCACACCAGCAACTATTTACCAACAAGTCACAATTGACTTAAGAGTGTAAAAGTTTCAATTGCCTCGTAAAACGCTGTCATTCCAAATCTTCAAAAAATTTATCTCACATGGAACTTTGGCATACGTTAGTTCAGGTTTTCGTCAACAGAATGTTAGATTATTGATTAGATATAGAACCATGTCATCCAAATAACTACAAATAAATCATTTGGTTATATGGAATCTTTTCATTCTAAGGTAACGAGTTGTTAAATAAAAGTAAGCAGAACCATAGACACCATCTTAAAAATAAAAGTTCATGTATTTAAATAAAGGCCTAAACTTAATTTGCTTGTTCCAAAAACATAAATTACATTTATTATAATCGAGGTGTTAATAACTATGATTAAGGTTCATATTTGTTTTCTAGCAATTATTCCTGAACCATTTCGATCCTTACGATTTTGCACGAATTTGGGTCATTAATTACATTTTTATAACAGCCACATGGTTGATATTTAGATTTTTTAAATCAATAATGAACAGGCATTTTTTGAGATAGAGGGATCAATACGTTTTATTTGGGTCCTTAGAGGCTAAACATGAGCAGAATTTTATAAAATCTTCATAGCTGAGAAATTTGGAGTTTTGTGTTTCTGTCTTGTTACTTCTAATTTTGAGTTATCAACAAAATGAAAAATTTATAGATAAAGCAAAATTATGCGACAGACTACAGACAGATATGGATAGATAGATTAGATTAGATTAAATTATTGGGGTATTAGGATTCAAGATCCTTGTACGTTAACCTAAGCTTATTGTACACTTCAAAGACCTACTACCAAGGCAAGCCGATACCTGTGTCTTCAATGAGGGTTAGGTGTTTTCGTCTAATACTAGCATCAGAATCAACACTTAGTTTTGAAGCTCCGAATATAGCCCTTTCTTAGTCTCAAATCATTCACATACTCGGATGATATGTTAAGTAGTCTCTTCAGAGTATTTACATAGTCTACAAACGGGATCACTATTGATGATCTAAAGTGTTGGCAGATGTTTCCTGAAGTGGCCATGTCCAATTAGTAGTGGTGTAACTTCTTTAAACAAAACCATAGCTCTTTGGGTTTTACTTTGGCAAAAGTACCGTTTATTCCTGTTCCTTAAGAGTAGGGTTATGCTGGACAAGCGTCTCCCAGACTTGATCGGAGGACTTTTTCAGAAGCTTGGAGTACGTCCTAAGAAACACCCTTGTAGTCTTTCAGATTGTCTTCCTTAATCTGTTGATCAACTTGTTTTCTTCACCTAATGGTTTAAAGGTAGCAATCATTATCTCCAACCATCTATATGTGGCATCGTCTAGGCAAGAAAGAACAAGAGTTCTTTTTTCCATGTAGCTCCCTGAGAACGAAAGAAAAATTCCATCCTCCATGAGTTGGAACTTATCCATTATCATGTCCTCGATGTCTTCACCTAGCTTATCGGTAATGTTAGCCTCAGGATAGGGATTGAGAACAACAGCTATTTTACTGGCGAGGATGTCCCTGTACATGGGAACTTCATTACCAGATGACTCTAAATGACAGTGAGGTTTTGTTATGTCAGAATCTTGAGTTTTACCTCTGGCCTTCTTTGAAGGACCTTCAGCAGAGAGCGGAATAGCCAAATTTCCTCTAGAACGCTCTACCACACTCATTGGTCCCTAAAGTGATTCTCGACTCTAACTTCCATTTCTTTTTTATCCTGCCCATCACCACTTGTTAGCGTTCCATTACTCACACTTTCCCAGAATTTGGCTTTGACAGAGCCTCCCATTCGTTGGGCAGTAATGAGATTAGTTCTCTTCATTTTAATCCGCTCAGTTAGAAGCATCGTCGAGTGATTTTTCAGAAGTTCTTCATCTCCTTCCGAGATAGGTGGAACCTCTCGCTGTTCCATCTTATCCACCTCATTGTCCATGCATTCTTGGCTAGAATCCTTTATCAGTTGCTTTAGGCCAAGAGCCCAATAGGCTAATTACAGTAGATTCTTGACAGAGACAGACATACAAAATTTCAACAACCTTTTTGGAATCAAATGATGTCTAACTGATACATTCCTAAAAACTGCTACCGATATATCGATTTTTCGACCCATCACTTAACACTCTATACTACATGTTAAAAAGTAAAAATGTAATGAAAGTTACTCAAGGTTCAGTTTACAAGAGTTTGTAAATGTCATGTAAAAAGAAAACCTCTCCCTTCTTGAAGTGTCCTTAATTCACCCTAATTCTCTGCTGTACACTTGAGTCCGAGTGTGCCATGTGTAACCCTTCCTTAACTTAGTGACACACCTCTAAATTAAAGAAGATGACCTAATATCCTATTAAAACAAACCTCTATGCCTTATGCCTGCCATCTACATGACTCTTTTCATCTTACAGTCTTTGTTTTATTCAGTGTTTACATTGTTTTATTTTAATAAATGTATTATTTATAAACTCAATGACATTTTTACATTCACATAAAATACGTAGGGAAAGTTATGGGATGGATAAAAAAATTAATAGATTTTTCTGGATATGTCGGTTATAAGGTTCAAAAAGATGGTTTTGAAGAAAGATATCTGTCTTACATGCGGTCCAAATTCGTAAAATGAAGTAATCAAATTTCGTATTATGGGATTTTGACCATATATCAGGACTATTTCAGTGTTTTTTATAACTCAAAATTATGAGGCAGCTATCATAAAAAAATCACAAAACTATGATTTTATCAATATTGGCTCAAATGGTTTTGACAAGTTTTTCTCTAGTGTAACCTCTAAGAATCCATGCAAACCTTTTCGTCCCCATCTTCAAAAATTCCGCTAATAAAACATTAAATCAGTTTAAATGTTATAAAATACATAGTGTTTCAAAATCACCTTACAAATTTCTTTCAAATTTTAGTGAAAAGCGAATATTAATTAACCAAATTTATATGCAAATTCGGAAGTACAAAAAATATTACGGTTTAGGAATAATTTACAAAAAACAAAACTTAACCTTAAACCATCATTAAAAGCTCAATTTTAATCAAATACGATTTACACTGAAGCCTTGTTTTTAGCAAGCGAACCAATTTTAGGATCTTCTTTAATTTTTTTTTAAGATGGCATCCATTGTTGATTTTTACTTTTTGATTGACAACTACTGAAATGACATTTTTGGTGAAGATTAGTTTTGGTTTTTGGGATGGGTTACTGACAAAGTTTGTACAATGTTTTTGCACAGTTTATTCATTAAGTGGTCATAAAACAGTGATAAGTAAATAAAATACTTAAAATATATAATTAAAGGTTACGTTACAATTTTTAGATTTGTTTGAAAATAATAACACTATCAATACAAATTTGTATTTGCATTTATTTTAAAATATATTATAAAAATAATAATTTTTCTCAAAAATAAGAATGGAAATTTACAGGAATTGAAATCGACAAACAAATTGTATTCTTTATACTATTTTGAGATATAAGCAAAAAAATAAAAGGGACAAGCGTGAGCTAAAACCATAAGACTTGGGATTCGTAGGCATATATGGACAGTTATTTTTATAAAGTCGAAATCTTTTAAGCGACTTAGTGCCAACATATTTATTTCTTCATCAAATAAACATATTCCTAATCAGAATAACTTCTAGTTTTCTTTGATACCACACACATAATATATCCAAGAATTAAATTTTTCAACTCAATAGTTTCTGCCCCTAAACTACCCTAAGGTCTTTTTATTTGTTACGGCTATGTTTGTCATATATGTGGGACAATACAAAGAGTATGAATGCAAAGTTTGAAATATATAGAATACATCGTCTTGTCCGTGTACATGGGTTGCAACTTACATACAGATGGACAGACACCTATGAAATTATAAAGATTCTTGGTTTTACCCTATGGACCCTAAAAAAATATTTTATTATCAAGTTTTTAAAAAATTAGATTGTTTAAAAAATGGCAGTAATATTAATTAAAAATTGATAAATATTAACTTCAGAGGCTCTTATAGGTAAATTGTGTCAATCCCATGGCCGTTAGCTGGATTTACACTTTTCCTATCTCTTTTGACCAACTCTCTCCACAGGTGATTTCTTATAGTCAGTATGGGTGTGGCTACACCTTTCTTCATGTAGTCTTGGGTTAAATCTCTCTCTTTTATCTTTCCCATCAGGTCTCTACTAACTATTTTGTTCTCTTACGCAGCTATTAGGGTATTCGGATATAAGAAGTATTTTATATTCATTTCTTTTTTTTATTTTTTATAAAGCTTTGAAGAGTGAGAAAAAATGTATTGCTTGTTTAACCTTTAAATAACAAAGGAAAAAAGAAGAGGACAAAAATTGACCAACACTCCCAGCCAAGATGCTATTAGAGTATTTTAGAGCTAGGATGCTCTTCTAGCTTATCTTCCCGAATTGTAAATGTATAATATGAATATTTGACAAGAAGGTTAATTTAACTAAAACAAGGTTCATCCCCAGAACTTATTGTTAAGTTCAAATTTGTATGTTATTGTTGTTTGGTTTGATTTGTTGTTTTTATGTAGAGGACTATTTTACACTGGGTTCTTGTTAAGGCGATGATTACCATAAAGGTTTTTCATAATTAAATAACAAAAATCTTGGTTTTTGGTCTTATTCCAACCATGCATTTATTCAGCTATGATTTTCATTGGTATTAATTATCAATAATAAATCTCCCCCCCCCCCCTTCGTCTCACCTGTATGCAACTCATTCAATTAAACCACCATGTACAGTGTTTATAGTGAACATTTTCCACCTGTAAAATTTTTATACTCATTCCTATTCAAAAGCTTACAACAACAGCTAATTAATTAATATTTGTTTTAATTACAAAACTATGTGTACAATTTAAAGATTATTTCAGAAGATAAACGTTCATTATTCAAATGGTTTCATTAGTTTATAATTTGGTTTTTAATTAATTTATTAATTCCTGTTTACACAGTATAATTAAAAACAAAAAAAAATTAATTGTGAGTTTGATATAAATAGTGTTCTGTAATAGGTAGGCCTATGACATAATTATACTTTAACAACAGCACAAAGCTACTTATCAAGTATCAAAACAGATGGGATTGTTGACAAAACAAATTACACGTCAAGATAACAGAGTTACACTGAATTGTATTAAATTGTGGGAATACGTTGTTGATTTTAAAATAATTTAGTTTCCTAAAAGGTTTGATAATTGTTTTTGTCATAATTCCATTTGCATGCTTACTGAACTAAGCCAGAGCTTAGATTTTTTACTTCCTCATGTATACACAGTATAGAGACAATAATGTGATGGGTCAAAAATTCAATGTAGATGTTTTTACAGATATGTTTTTACAGAAATGGAGTTTCTTAATGTTGAAGACACTTGAACAGATTAGAGTGTGGGGAACATCTTTATTTTGGATAGACACTTATCTGTCCAACAGGACTAATGTGTAGTTGCAGGAAGGCTATCAAATTATTTTTGGGGTCTACATGGCTCAGTCTTAGGACCTATGTTATTTTTTGTATATGTAAGTGATATATAATTAAAACAAACACTTTTAATTTACCATGGTCGGTAAATTTTAAATAAAGTTGTGGTTTATACTAAAAAGTGTTTGTTTTAATTGTTGAAATTGAATACCAACAAGCACCTACGTCCTTAGCATAAATAGTTTTAAGTGATATATGTTCATCTGTCTGTTGATAATTTGATTCAGTATGCAGGTAACACAACTATTACCCGTAGGAGCAAGAAATGCTTAAATCTTTGAATAAAAATCTTTTATCATAGTCAACTCTCCATGTCAGTACTTTACAGAAAATAATTTAACTGTCAATCTAGACAAAACAAATTATTTATACTTTAATTTAAATCGAAGTGCTGAACTCAGACCAACTGTTATGTTAGGTGATAATATAATAGAAGTGAGTTCTGTTAAATTCCTAGGTTTGGTAATTGATATCAGACTAACTTGGGAATGTTATGTAGACAGTATTTGCAAAAAAAACTGTGCCCTGGAATTTTTATATTAAAAAAATCTTAGAAATTACTGTAACTTTTCAACAATGTTATCAGCTATGGGCTGTTACAACCTCACTTGAACTATGGAATCATATTTTGGGACGATTCATCTAGTGATTCATTTTGAGTTCAACAAGTGAAAACGTTCTTTACATTAAAAAAATAATAATAATACTGCTTAAGGCAGGTATAAATATTCGGTACTTACGTATTAATGCCACCGCAGCAACTTTGCGCATATATATATATATATATAAGGTTTGGCCAGGTGTTTATGTATATATATATATATATATATATTATAACGATCTCAAAGGATCAACAATTGATAAATAATTAATTAATGTCTAGTATAAAATATTAAAATAATAATAATCGATGAAAAGGTTAATATTAATAAATAATTGTAAGAATGAGTAAATTGGGACAAAACACATGTTACCAAGCAAACTATACCGACAATAGCAGCTGCAAAGTTAAGTTGGGGAGATAACGGTACTAATTTGAAGAACGTGACCAATACAAGGAAAGAAAACATTCTGTTTTCTTTGAGGGAAGAAAGTTTGCCGACATACATAAAAAAAGGCACGGTAAAAAGTAAAAACATAACGGAGTTTGCTACTCGAAGCAGCTGCATGTCATAAACAGGGAACCTAGAAAAAATGAGAAAGTAAATACCTAACGGTATCTCCGAGGGGCGAGGTCAACGTACGTAAAAAAAAGTAATGTTTTTAGAAAGTTTGGATGTCCAATCAGAAGAGACCTGAGTTTCAAAAATTAGATATAGACCAATAGGCGAGGAAGACGCGGAACTTGGAAATCGGGGGAGGCAAGATCCAACGGTAAGAAGAGTCAGTCTAAAACTGGGGGTGAGAGTGCGTAGGTCTTGGCCTACAGCTGGGAATCAGAGTAAGGAGGTGTTAAGAGTCTTAAACTGAGAACCTGAGGGTTTAATTCAAAGTCGTTGAATAACTTAAAGGCAGAGTTGCCACAAAATTTAGTAGTTTTTGTTGTTTTTGTAATAATAATTAAAGTCAAGGAGTATTAAAGTTGTAAAGGAAGAGGAGAGAATCATTGCGTCGAATTAAGAGTTAAATTGAGAACGAGTTAAGAGACCAAGCAGCGTTTAGCGAAAGTAATACCAGGGATTCACCATTCGTCAAGGAACCAGGATTTGCAGCGTCCGACCTCCCAGGATAAGGATATACATGTGTTTAGTGCGTCGTTAGTGAAGAAAGAGAAATTAAATAAATAAAAGCAGTGGGTGATTGTGTTTGTGTACAAGTGCCAAAAGAGGACGAGGCGTAACTGTTGATAAGTACCAAAATTTATAATTATTAATCATTTAGAATCTAGTATTTCACTTTGATGAGTCATAAAAGTTCCCATGCCCGAGATTAAGAGTAAAGTTTTTTATGAATTAAATTAAGAGAAAGTAATTGAGCTAGCCGGCAAAATAAAAGTAATTTGAAAATAATATAATTAAATTAAAGAAAATTGTTTTGTAATAGATTTGCTATAAATTAATAAGAACATTAAGACAAAATCTGTAGAGACATTCGTAGAGTTTTTATGTAAATTGAATAATAAATTAAGATTTTAAAATTGTCAACAATTAAATATTGTGTATTAGCATAAATTAGTTTTTAAAGAATGAAAGTGTGAAAGAATGAGTAGTCTTAAGATTGATATGAATATTTAATTGAATGTGATTCTTGTTATATAAATAACTACATGAGAATAAATCCAGAAGATGGTTAAAAAGGTAGAAGTTGTTTGTGGAATTAATTTAATTCAACCATCCTAGTTTTGGTAAGATTTCGATAGAAATCAAATAAAATTAATTGTCAGAAATAGATTAGCGCAAAATAAGTGTGGCTAATAAAGATTAAGTTTAAAAGTAAATTCATAAATGTTTCATAATTCAAAACAAATTAATGCAATTCAAATTAAAGTAAACGTAAATAAACGGTAAAATAATTAAATAAAGGTAACATAGGTGAAGTTACATTTGACACTCCAACGTGTGGCTTTAAGTAAATTAATTTTAATATAATAAAAAATATAACAACTCAATTGTTATAATATATATATAGCTACCTGGCCAAACTTGTCATGATATATAATAATATCGCAAAGTAAGCAAATATTGGTGCATATATATATATATATATATATATATATATATATATATATGCGCAAAGTTGCTGCGGTGGCGTTAATACGTAAGTACCAAATATTCTTAGGGCTTGGAGAGATGTTTTACGGAACTATTGAGACTTCCTAGTACGTATATTGTACATTAAATACAAGTGTCATACTACTCTTCATAAGGAGATATAACATACTACTTTTCTTATATGTTATAAAATATTTTATCTTTATTATAAAATCCAAAATAGTGAAGTTACTTTATTAAAAATTTATTTGAAATATCTACAACTAGTCTTCAACTACTACTAAATAAGCTGACAATAATGCAGATAATTTCAGTTATATAAATTCATTTGTTTATTCATTTAAATTATAAATATTTTCTTTTAGTAAATTATTTCTTGTTAAACATTAATAATATTTGCTTTTGAGTTCTTTTAATAACACAACAAGGTTAAATTGTCTTTAATTACAAAGTTAAATTATTCCAGGCTAGCTCTAGGTTTGGGTTCATTACATATATCTTTATCATAGAATTTCAAAGTTCTTTTATAAATATTAGTAATTAATATTTATTATTTTCTCGGGGCAGGCACTCGACCAGACATGAACAAACTGTTTTTAACGCATTTTGTGAAGTTACAGTTAAGAAAAATTGAGATTTAGGATCGGTGTTCTTTTTTGAAATAGGCTTATGAATTGTAAAATTTGTTAAAGTTTATCTTCAATATTAAGAGTTTCTGGACTTTATTATGTTTAAATTTACAGAGGATACCACTCTCTGTGTGATTTAGCACTGAATTTACCACTGTTTATACTGTTTTAACATACTAAAACTTGACGGCATCACTTTTAAAATTACGAATAGAAATTTTCATCTTTGGGCTCTGAAGTCTTGGATTGGAATGAATTTTTGGCTTCGGTTTTGGAATTTAATTGTTGCCGCGGTTCCCAGCATGCACTGTTTTTCCGTTCCCTTGGTTACTCAAATAATATTCTTTCGCCTTGTACAATTTGATGTTCCTGACTTGAATAAATTATAATTTTGATATTACTTTATGTCTTTTTTGCCTTTGGTCTCGTGATAATATTTATTCATATTTACATTGCCGATTCTTAAATGAGTTTACTGATTTTATTGTTAATTGTATAATTTCCCGTTCCAACAGAATGACGTACTTATATCTATGACTCAAGTAGTCCTATTTCTAATTCTAATTATATAACATTTGGGTCTTACGGTTACTATTTATGTTCTTAAATTTACTTTAAGGATTGTTTTACTATTCTAACAGATATTGTGACTTATTATTTATTTTTATTTGATTTTATTAATTTCGATTGTGATAGTCGTTTCTTTGATCTAGTTGTACTAACAAAAACATGGCGTTCATAGGGAATGCGTTTTACCTTCATATATTGTATATGCTATCTTCTGATGATTAAAATAAAAAATAGTTGTTTACTGAGGCTATATATATATATATGTGTAGTGCTTATATTAATTTATGGTGTAGTGTTTGTGATAGTATTATGGAATTGGTTTCAATGTGTTTGTTTAGATGTGAGGTTATAGGTTTTCATGTTACAAGGCTCTGTCTAGGCTTTATTCTATATTTGAGAATTATATTTGATAATATCCATTTCTATATGGATTTGGGTGAATTCTTGGGGTGTGAATTGGTTTTGACATAGTTAATTTAGTTATTGATGATGTTTTTCCTTGTGTATTACTTTCGTAAATTGTTTAGGCCTATCAGCTGATATTTTAGTGTCGGTTTCTTGGTTGGCTTTGTGGGTCATTGAACTTTGCTTTGTTTTGGTGTCTTTTATTTTAGGCTAACTTTTTATGATTGAATTTGTGACGTTATAAATGCCCTTTAAATTTGTTTTTGTGAAGTTTACTGAACAATAAATAAATTTATAACTAACAAATTACATTGTAAAATAACATATATAACATAATATAACATAACATAACATACATTGAACACTTATTCTTATGGAATTATAGGTTATCCTTACTTATTTTATCAGTTGATTTTGAATTGGTTTAACAAATTGAATAAAATTAACAATTGGATCATATGGATCTTATTCTCATATTAGGCTACATATACCTAATTAATTGATATTTTATATCATAATTCATGGTTCATGGGGTTATACATAGTTTATCATTTAATTTGGGTAACACTTTATAGTTGGGGACACATGTTTTATCATTGGGGTGGGAAACATATAGTTGTCATATGACATATAGTTCATACTAAGGAATGTCCATTGGACATGGGGAATACACATTTCGGGGACACTTTTACATAAATACATATTTTGTGATACTGTTCATTTTTATTTCACTGTTTTTATATGGGTTCACTATTCATGGAGATATACATATATTTTAACTTATAAATATTTGTGATAATTCACTGTTTATGGGGGGGGATAAGTTGTGTGGGTTGTGGGAAAAATACTGTTTATGAGGGACCATTTTGTTTGTAGTAAAAACACATTGTTGATGGGGAACATACATATAGATAGTCACATTTTTTATATTTAAGCACTTTGTTTATGGGGGATATACATATATATAGGGAATTATATATAAATGGATAGTCACATTGTTTATGGTGAACACTTGTTTTATAGGGGACACTTGTTTTATATTGAATTACATTGTTTATATCGTTGCACTTAACTTTATGTCGATTAGGTTGGTTCGTCGGAGGTCTGTACAGGCAAGGCAATTTTGTAACGACGTAGGAGAGATATGTGATATGGTCCATAGGTTTTTCCATTATCATCGATTAGGGAGTAAATGGCTTTTCCCATTTTCTTCAATATTTTTAATGGTCCAACATATATTGTGAACAATTTTGCTGTTTCACCATATCCCATACTGGATTGGGGAAATGACTTTACTAGTACTAAATCATTTTCCTTGAGTATCGTTATCTTATGTTTTGCATTTAATTTCTCTGCTCTTTTGGCTTGTGTGGTTTTTATTCGAGATTTTGTTAATTCTAACTTTTGTTGAATGGGGATTTGCATTTTGAAAGGGTTTTGTATTACCTCTTCCCAGAATCTGATATCACATTTGTTTAGTTGTAATTCATTGGGAGTGAAACCAGTGGTTTCATGTTGTATTTCGTTTAGGAAACTGTTTATGGTACTTATGTAGTTTGACCAACTTCTGTGATTTTGAGCACAATATGTCCTGAGACAGCGTTTGACTTCTTTTATAGGACGTTCTGCTATGTTTGATATGGGGTGGTATACTGGATTTAGTATGTGTCTTATTTGATTCTCTTCTAGTTTTTGAATCCAAATTCTACTTTTGAATTGAGTACCATGGTCAGTTAAGATTTTCTTAGGTTTTCCGTATGTGGGTATGTATTCTTTGAATATTCTGTCTATTACTGCCTGTGATGTGGCTCTCTTTAGATTGTATAATTGGACAAATTTTGTGAATGTATCCAGAATGATGAAGATATATTGGACACCACCTCGACTTTTTGGTAAAGGACCAATCAAATCGATTGCGATTAGATCTCCTTTTCCTTCAGATTTGACTCCACTAGTCTCTCCATAGAGAGGATGGTTACTGTGTTTGCATTTTTGGCAGGTGTCGCAGGTTCCTATTAATTGTCTAATTTTCCTAGCCATATCTTTAAATATGAAATCCTTTTGTAAAATTTGCAGGCATTTCCTTGCTCCACAGTGTAGATAAAATTTATGGCATTCTGAGATTAAAGTATTGACAAGTGATTGGGGTATTGTAATTAACCAATTGTTGTGATTCTTCTGGTATAGTATGTCGTCATTTATTCTAAATCTATTATGTTCTGTAGTGTTTGAATTTTTAATTTGGAGATATATCTGTTTGAGAGTTGGATCGTTTTGTTGTAATTGTATTAAATTTCGAAGGTTTTCTAAAAGTTCTAAATTGTGTTCTCTTTCTAAATTTGCGACTATTAATTCTGGTGTGGTTGTCAATGAGTTCTGTTGATTCTCATCTGTTCTGACTCTGCTGAGTAGGTCAGCTATTGTGTTATCCACTCCTTTACAATGTACAATTTCAAATTGGTGATCTTGTAATGCAAGTATCCATCTAGTTAATCTACCATTTAACAATTTGCATGTTTTCAAAAATGTCAATGCTTTATGATCAGTAATGATCGTTAATTTTGCGTTTAAAATGTAATGTCTGACTTTTTGTATGCAGTAGACGACTGCTAGCAACTCCTTTTCTGTAGTGGTGTATCTGATCTCGCATTTCTTCAATGTTTTGGATATAAATAGGGTAGCCCTTTTGTTGTTCTGGCTGTCAATTTGGAATAAATGTCCTCCTATCGCAAAGTCTGAACTGTCTGTCTGTAGGTAGTAGGGTTGGTTTGGCATAGGATGGTTCAATACATTTGTTTTTAGAAATAAGTTTTTAATTTCTAGGAAGTGTTTCTCTTCATTAGAAGTCCAAATAAATTTTACTTTCTTAGAAGTCAATCTCATTAAAGGTTGTACAGTTTTTGCATATTTGTCTACGAATTTGTTGTAGTAGTTGATACCTCCTAGGAACCGTTTGAGTTCTTTCCTAGTGGTGGGTGATGGAAAGTCTTGAAAACATTTAATCTTTTCTGAATCTGGTTCTAGACCAGTAGTGGTTAAATAGTACCCTAAGAAAGGAACTCTATCTCGACAAAAGATTGATTTAGACAGTTTTATTGTCATCTTTGCATCTGCAAGTTTTCTAAATACATATTCTAAGTGTTGTAAGTGTGAATTGAAATCAGGTGATATAACACATATATCATCAATATAGACTAAAGAAAAGTTTTCTATCGTGTTCTTGAATACTTGGTCTAGTGCTCTTACTAGGGCAGCTTGTGAAGTGGATAGGCCAAAAGGGGTTACAACATATTGATACACTTTGCCTCGAAATTGAAATGCTGTATACTGTCTAGATTGTGGTTCTAGCTCAATCTGCCAGTATGAAGAGGTAAGATCTAATGTAGTCAGCCAGTTGGAATTTGTAGCTTTAGCTAATAGCTCATTAATGCTTCTGTTACATTCATAGTCGGGGGTAATTAGTGCGTTTATACGTCTCATGTCTAGACATATACGGAGATCGCCAGTCTTCTTCTTGACAATTATAATAGGGTTTACAAATGGGCTGTTTGATTCCTCAATTATATTGTCCTCGAGCATGTCATTTAATTTTCTCTCTACTTCATCCTGTAAATTTATGGGTATTGGATAACTTTGCGCTCTATAATGTTCTGGATTGTCTACCCTGATATGGTGTTGGTACATGTTGCAACGTCCAGGTTTGTCTGAAAATACTATATTGTTTTGTTTAATTAGGTTGATTATTAGGTCCTTTTCTATTTTGTTGAGTTTATCGTTGTCTTTAATTAAATCGTTTATTTCACTGTTGTTGTTATTATTATGATTTTGAGTTTGATTATTGTTATTTATTCTATATTCATTGTCGTCGTATTTTATTATTTTGCATCCTGCTGACTCATTACTTTCGCTATCGAACTTCATTATTAATATTCTATTATCCTTACTCATTATAGTAATTGTATTAATCTTGAAATTTATTTCCATTTTTAGCATACGTATTGCGTCTATTCCCATTATGCAATCTTTAATAAGGTTGGGGACAATTATACATTGGATATCAAACTCGATATGTTTTATTTGGGCTTTTAATAGCACAATGTGTGAAATTCGTTTCGATTTATTGTTCAACGCAGTGGTGATGAATGTGTTACTCACTGGCAACTGTTCAAAATGACCTAAATTGTTCTTGTTTACCTGGAACCAGTTATCAGAAATACAGTATATACTGCTTCCCGTATCTACTAACGTATTTGTGGATATACCATTTAAATTTATAGTTATTTCTGGACACTTACAGTTGGTTTGATCTGGACTATTGTCATTGTCTTCATTTAATAGAAATTCTCTATCGTAATAAAGGTTTGAGATGTTGTAATCATTATAGTATGATTTGGTTTCTTTTTGTGGCTCTGTTCCGATTTTTGTAAAATTTGTTGGCACTGACTTAGAGTGTTCAGGTTTTTCTCGCAGATATCTCTCGCTTTTGCCTGTACAGCCTTGGTTGTTATTCGAAGTTTGGTCTAGGCCAGTGCGTTGGAGTTTAACTCTTGGTTACATTCCTCCTGAGGCACTTGTATTGGCTTCTCTAGTGTCGGTGGTTTAGTATTCATTGCTATAGCTTGACATACCATTCTTTGCTCGTTTGTAGGATACCTAACCTCTCTTCGCTCTTGGTATGGGCCTTTTTGTTGATAATATCGTTCTTGGTCTTGTTGTGGTTGTCTGTATTTGAACTCAGTCCTTATGGGTTCTGGTTGTCTATCGTAGTTGGTTTTCTGGTTATAGTTTCGGTTTTGATTATAATTGTTTGTATAATGTTGGCCATAACCGTTGGTGGGCCTCTGATTGGGTCTGTAGCTATTTTGACTTTTATAAGGGTGTTCTCTGTTCTTTCTGAACTCGTTTTGGGATTGATAATTCCTAAAGGGTGGTTTTTGTGGTTGGTTGTAGTTAGTATTTGTTTGGTAATGTCTAAATGATCTGTTGTTGGTGGGATTTTGTGTTCCTCTCGGGCTTGTATTATTACGTCTCCTAATTTCCGAGTTTGCCTCTTCCGTATCTTCTCTTTGGAGAAGGTCAGCAAATTCCTTTATTGTACTTATATTCTGTACTCTTTGCGCATCCTGTATGCGTTGGTCAAAATGTTCTACTAGGGTTGCGATGATGTCTTCCTCCGGTGGTTGGGGAGTCATCGACTTCATTGTTAACACCCTGTCAATGAAGTATTCACTTCGAGTGAGTTTTCCTCCTAAACGATATTGTTCGAGTTCAAGTTTTTGCCTAATTCCTTTTTGAACATCCCTATTCCAAAACTTGGATAGGAATTCTTCGCAGAATTGCTGGAAATTTGTAGTATCGCCTTTTATTAATTGCCACCACCGAGCAGCACTACCCTCTAAACTGTTGTCGATTATGTCGAATAGACAGTCTCTGTTGTATCCGATCTGGTTGATTTGTCGACAAGTTAACCTCTCGTAGTATCTTGTTAATCTATCCAGATAATCATTTGGATTATTCTGTCTTCCGTTAAATTTAGGAAGTGTCGGATTAGTTAAATTGTTGATTTCTTGACTATTACCTCCACAAGTTACGTTTATATGGGATGGTATGGCATTTTCGATATTTGATTTCGGTAGTTCAGCAATCATAGCTTTTACCTCATGGATCACATTATTTTTATTTTGTAACAATTGCTTTTCAATTGTGGCCTTCTGTAGGTCTAGGGACTCATTTAAACTCTGACTATTGATTGTGGAATCTAATCTACTTTCTAGGTTGTCTATTCTTTGGTTGTTCTCTGTCACAGCTTGTTCCATTTCAATTAATTTATCTGTAAATTGAGTTTCTACTATAGCTATTTGTATTGCCAAACATTCCTTTAAATTAGTAATTTCTTTCTGGACTATTTCAAAATTTTCCTTCAAATTGGATTCATTTTGAATCATTTTTAATTCTAGTTTTTCCTGATTTTGTTTAAATTTATTTTCTAATTGGTTCTCTAATTGCTTCTCTAATTCATTTTGATTTTGTTTAAATTTATTTTCTAATTGGTTCTCTAATTGCTTCTCTAATTCATTTTGATTTTGTTTAAATTTATGGTCGATGTTAATCTGTAGATTGTTAATTAACAGCGTCATTTGTTCTAATAACGTAGGGACATTTGGTTCTGTATCTTGGACACTACTAGCACTACTCTGCTCCATAACCTCTATTTGGCTAGGCCTAACATTTAGTTCAGTGTCATTGGCATCAATAGTCTCTCTAAAGGTTTTCAATTTCCCTTCCTTGGCTTTTCCGGTGGGATTAATTTTAGGCCTAAGGTTATATTTGCTACTTTCTTCTTGGTTAGCGTCCATTTTAAATTATTATTTTTGATTTTGGTATATGTTTTTGAGTTTAAATAGATAAATTACTAAATTGAAATTAGGCTAATCTTAATTCTAATACATATCTTATTCTAGGCTATTAAATTTGTTCAATCTTATAATTAAAGTTGAATGAATCCTTATTTCTAAATTGTTGTCTTAAATTTAATTTCAATTTACTTATATAATATATTTACTTAACCTAAGTCATTCTGTTGAATTCTCAGTTTGTTCATGCCCTAATCGTTGCGGCGCCATTTATAACATACTACTTTTCTTATATGTTATAAAATATTTTATCTTTATTATAAAATCCAAAATAGTGAAGTTACTTTATTAAAAATTTATTTGAAATATCTACAACTAGTCTTCAACTACTACTAAATAAGCTGACAATAATGCAGATAATTTCAGTTATATAAATTCATTTGTTTATTCATTTAAATTATAAATATTTTCTTTTAGTAAATTATTTCTTGTTAAACATTAATAATATTTGCTTTTGAGTTCTTTTAATAACACAACAAGGTTAAATTGTCTTTAATTACAAAGTTAAATTATTCCAGGCTAGCTCTAGGTTTGGGTTCATTACATATATCTTTATCATAGAATTTCAAAGTTCTTTTATAAATATTAGTAATTAATATTTATTATTTTCTCGGGGCAGGCACTCGACCAGACATGAACAAACTGTTTTTAACGCATTTTGTGAAGTTACAGTTAAGAAAAATTGAGATTTAGGATCGGTGTTCTTTTTTGAAATAGGCTTATGAATTGTAAAATTTGTTAAAGTTTATCTTCAATATTAAGAGTTTCTGGACTTTATTATGTTTAAATTTACAGAGGATACCACTCTCTGTGTGATTTAGCACTGAATTTACCACTGTTTATACTGTTTTAACATACTAAAACTTGACGGCATCACTTTTAAAATTACGAATAGAAATTTTCATCTTTGGGCTCTGAAGTCTTGGATTGGAATGAATTTTTGGCTTCGGTTTTGGAATTTAATTGTTGCCGCGGTTCCCAGCATGCACTGTTTTTCCGTTCCCTTGGTTACTCAAATAATATTCTTTCGCCTTGTACAATTTGATGTTCCTGACTTGAATAAATTATAATTTTGATATTACTTTATGTCTTTTTTGCCTTTGGTCTCGTGATAATATTTATTCATATTTACATTGCCGATTCTTAAATGAGTTTACTGATTTTATTGTTAATTGTATAATTTCCCGTTCCAACAGAATGACGTACTTATATCTATGACTCAAGTAGTCCTATTTCTAATTCTAATTATATAACATTTGGGTCTTACGGTTACTATTTATGTTCTTAAATTTACTTTAAGGATTGTTTTACTATTCTAACAGATATTGTGACTTATTATTTATTTTTATTTGATTTTATTAATTTCGATTGTGATAGTCGTTTCTTTGATCTAGTTGTACTAACAAAAACATGGCGTTCATAGGGAATGCGTTTTACCTTCATATATTGTATATGCTATCTTCTGATGATTAAAATAAAAAATAGTTGTTTACTGAGGCTATATATATATATATGTGTAGTGCTTATATTAATTTATGGTGTAGTGTTTGTGATAGTATTATGGAATTGGTTTCAATGTGTTTGTTTAGATGTGAGGTTATAGGTTTTCATGTTACAAGGCTCTGTCTAGGCTTTATTCTATATTTGAGAATTATATTTGATAATATCCATTTCTATATGGATTTGGGTGAATTCTTGGGGTGTGAATTGGTTTTGACATAGTTAATTTAGTTATTGATGATGTTTTTCCTTGTGTATTACTTTCGTAAATTGTTTAGGCCTATCAGCTGATATTTTAGTGTCGGTTTCTTGGTTGGCTTTGTGGGTCATTGAACTTTGCTTTGTTTTGGTGTCTTTTATTTTAGGCTAACTTTTTATGATGGAATTTGTGACGTTATAGACACATCCATGATTATGGTATCCGATTCAGAATCTACTTACTGTTAGGCCAACACAGGCTCTGTAAGCATTAAGAGCTACCATCTAAAGTAGGTGTAGCATTAATAAACTACCAGACAACTTAAAAATCATTCAAAACTACAACACATTTAAGAGTAGCCTAAGACGATTTTTGTTGTCCAGATCATTTTACTCAGTGGAGGAGTTTATCAAAAAGAAGTCTTGACTTGGTATTTCTGTGGGTGGGTACTGACATGAATGTGATAAGATTTTTCGTTTGTGATAATGATTTTTAATAGTTAAATTTTTGTTTATTGTTGTAATTGGCTTATAATGATAATTTTTAATAGTTTTAATGTTGTTTGTTCTTTTTACCTAATTGTTTTCTGATTTTTTCCCCCTTTCTTTATCTTTGATGTGTCTTACACAACTATGTACTGTTCTAAAATATAAAAAAACTATGTACTGTTTTGAGGTCCTGTAAGTAAAAAAAAAAAAAGATCTTTGGAATGATGTCTGGCGTCTGTTCAAATCCTCATGGGTTCATTATAATGATTATGAGCATGTAAACCTAAGGGATTCTAACTGGATCTACCTTTTTTTCATTTAGTCTTGGTTTAATACCTGTCTTTCATTTTTTCTATCAGGTCTCTTTTGACTAACCCTTATTCTTTTTCCTGCCCTGACTCTATTCGAGGTTAGGGTGTCTTTATTTTATGTTTTCTCTCTCTTTTTTTTGGTTTATATATAAAGACAAGAAGACTGAAAGGTTTTTCGCCTTAAAAAGAAATCATCTCTTCATATTTTAAAACTTTTTACATTTTGCAACAAATCAAAATTCGGTAATAGCTGCCCCAAGAGAGAAAAAAACACAAATTTATGATTTTATAAAATTGGCTCTAATGATTTTTCATAAAATGCAACTCAAGTTTTAGTCTCTAAGAACCTAAACGAGTCGTATTCACCATCTCTCCAAAAATGCTGGTTATTAGTAAAAAATTGCCAATGAAGATTGGTATAAAAGTTGTAATTTCCCAAACTGGCTCCTCTGATTTAATTCAAATTCTAATGAAACACGAATAATAATGCTTTAAGCCAGAGTGCCGAAATGCAAGTAAATGAAAATTATATTTAAAAAATAATTGGCGATAATCGAAAATGAACTTTGACTTTCGTCCTTAAAAATTCTACTTCAGTAAAATATGATTTATTCTCTATTTTTTTCTTCTTTTATTTATCACATTCACCATTTGAGTTAAATTCAAACTGGTGACATGTATAACCTAAACTCTACATATTTAGTTAATCCTTAACTATTTTAATGTATGAGTACAATAACTACAATAAAAGTATTAAAACAATACAAGCAGGCCTCAGCACTCATTTTATAAAATCCTCAACTATGCCTTTCTAAGTAACATATTTTTAGTTTAGAGCTGAAGGTGAGATATGATAAATGCTTCTTCTTTAAGTTGGAGGCAGATTAAAAAAGCTCTAAGCCCATGTAACTAGGACTTTTTCAAACATCAAAAGCTCTAGAGCTTATGTCACAAATGATGCAAGCTTAAGTTTCATTTAAAAATAAAATATGTTTCAAAATGAAAACAAATTCTATATGAATGCCTTATTACAGCAACTTATTTCCCATAAGAAATATATGGAGGAAATTCAGTAATAAATAAACTTACTATTTTTTGGTATCGCCTTAGAGTAATCAAAAGACTTTTTTGGTAGAGATGGAAACGAATATTATTTTTGGTTTTGTAAATGAGTGTTTGAGAAAGAAAGTTAATTCAATGTTTTTGTACTATTTATTTCGAGTTGTAGAGGTTCAAAGAAATATAAGAAATGACGACATAGGTTCAGTTTTATTTACCGTTAGACATAAATTAGGGAGGTTCCAAACCTGAGCAAAAAAGAAATGGTTCTACTGGTGAAGTTATTATTATAATACAAGTTTGAAATTGGAATAACATAAAATAATCTCTATCAGTGATACGATGAGTTTTTCCACTTCCAGTAATCTGCTCTTGGAGATTAATTCTGTAATCAAAACAACGATGGATGATAGGCTTTCAATGTATTGTAAATATATTCATGGACAATCTAGGCCTCTACATTATAGATTATTAAAAATAAAGTATTAAATAAATGTTTATATTATTAGAGAATATTTTCAAAATAATAATATTTTTTTTACCTTTCCTTTTTTTTTACTTACCCAGATTATGAAGGACAGAGATTTAGTAATCGCCAAATATTTCAACATATGTTTTTTGACTGATCTTCGAAAAAAATGATTTTCAACGTGTCATTGTTGTCTATATGTAAACACGACAGCAGGCACAAAATTAAAGATAGGAAATTTAAAACAAAAAATTTGGTATAGGAGACTGTTTTGTGTGTGTGTGTGTGTGTGTGTGTGTGTGTGTGTGCGCTCATATAGAACCCTGTTGAAATAAAAAAAAAAATATTGAAAATGACACCCATTGTAACCAATTTTTTGGTCATATCCCATGTGTTTATTTTATTCATTAACACAATAAATTAGGTAAAAATTAGCAGATTTCAATTCCCCATTTAGTGGTACCAACCACACCTCTCTACGATGGCAAATAGCGAAGTTATTGTCTAAGATCTTATTTAGGATCCTGACCTCCCAATAATATGTGATATACATATAGTTACAATATCCTGTAGGGCTGAATCATTGATATGAGTGCATTTTGTAAAGCTTTGAGGAACATAATTAGCTTTTAACAGATTCCCAGCCATCTTCAAAAGGCTGTTCCACAATTTTATCTAGGTTTCACTCATTGAGTCTTCTTAATCATCTCAATAGTTTTCTTTACAAATGTTCAAGTTTTTTGACAAAATTTAACGAACTACTTGTTTGATCATTATGACTATGATGGTTGCACTCATTCAGCAGTATCTAACAGACAGCTGAATAGTCTAATGTTTTAGAGTTGTTCACACATATGCAATAAGATCCTCTCTGATTGCCTGCTAAAATAAATCGAGGGACAAAAGGTTGTTCACAGCAATAAACTGTTAGGTCACTGGCACCCAACCTTGGGACAGTTATTTGTGTTTTTTGTGTAGTGTACTCATGTGACTTAAGTTTAAGTTATATTTAGCTTTAGCCCTGAGTTTCTTTTTTTAGGGTATTGGTTTTTGTTTTTGTTTTGTTCTAGGTTTTATTACTTGATAAGGGGAGTTGATTTATTATCTTGAAATTTTGTGTATTATTTATATACACAAATGGTGGCATATGTTCGATTAAACCATATCAATAATAGCCTACTGCTTAAACTTTTCTTGTGATATTCAAAATTGCTGGATATTTTCAGTACAAACCTTGTATTATGTAATTCTGACTCTGAAAGCTATTAATTTGAATTTGTCACCTTCGAAAACCTATATATTAATACAAAATTAGCTTTGTTGTTCTGCAATTTCATTGTTTCAAGATTAAGTTATCTTCTTTAATCCAAATTTTTTTTTTGTTACAGGATTATCCAAAAGATGCAGTTGCTCATGTACAAAAGTATTTAATGAAAAATGAAGTTCCGGTTAATTTATTTGAGGTAAGTTTTTTGTTTTATTACGTAATTTTATATGTTATTACTATTATATAAAACATTTTTGTAGTAAAATTCAGAAACATTATTTGTTTATATGTCTACCTTATGGCATTTCCAAAACATGGTTCTTAGAGTAAGAAGTTTTTTATAAATCATTTTTACTATAAATTATAAAGCTTGTGTGCTATACCAACCCCTTTTTTGTAAGTTTAAACTTGCTTTTACAAATATTTTTAGGTTCTGTTATCCGTCTCCTGCCATAACAAACAAAAATAACATGACTGCGACTTTCGTTCTCCCCATTGCAATCCCTTTAAGTTCAGCCATTCATCCGGTCTAAATCGCGCCACTACAAGTTCAGTGCTACTGCAACACTTACGATAATCATTCTTTATTTTTAATAGAGCAGTTTGTGCTGTTATTTTACTGATTTATTAATTATGTTTTGTTTTAAACTGAATAATTTCATAAGTCTGAATGTATAATATAAACTGGCCTAACCTAACCTATTCGAGTTTTTGGTACATAAAAATGTAGATCAGATTTTGTGGTAGCAAGAATCACCACAAATAGATTAGGTTAGGTTAACCCCTTAAGTGTTTATGTCGGTTTAAGCCGACGCTACAAATATTGATAAAAAGTGCCGCTGTCGGCTAAAGCCGGCGCTCTTAACTTGCCCTATTCTATTTCGTTCTCTGTCGTAATATTACGTTGTAGTTGCTAGTATTGCCGCTAGATAGTGTTGGCATGCTCTCTAGAGCATAACTTATAAAACTACCGCTTTATTTTGTTCTCTTTGGATCCGCCGTGAACATTATATTTACAAGGAGTCGCGATATGTCCGCAAGGAGTCGCGATACTAGTGCAGCGAATGTGATGTTGGGCTGTGTGCTGCCCCATGTTTTAAAATATATCACACCCAAAAAAATTACTAAACATTAGTAAGAAACTGTAAACAATCTTTATTGTGTGTACTTTTATTTTTAACAATGGTTTTATTACATTTTACTTTTTTTTAATTGTTAGGTAAATGTGTTTTTAATGTATTTGCAGAAAATTTTTAAATTATATTAAACATGACATTTATACTTTTGATGTTGCTTATATTTTCTTTTAATGCCTATTTTTTAACTTCCAAGTTAACAAACATTAAAATAATCAAATAAAAAAAATAGGCATTTTTGGGTTGATTTAGGCAAAAAAAATAAAACACTTAAGGGGTTAATATATATTGCAGTATTACTTTAATTAGTTTGATGTATAAAAAAGAGGGGTCCATATAATACACAAGTGCCCAATATTGTTCAACCCTTTAATAAAACCTTCAAATTAAATGTTTGTTATTTTTTGTTACATTCTCTTATAACTTAGAATTGCTTTTTTTGGCATCTTGAATCACAATTGAAATCTGTAACAGTTGTATGATAGTGTCATTCCAATAATGTTAAGAATTAATTATTGTCTCAAGCTCATATTCCAATTTAAAGCAATCTTTTAAATTTCATAAAACATTAGTTAATTAAAATAATTTCTTAGGGTTTTGAAACCCTTATTCTTGTGTTTTTACAAGCAGTGTCTGTCTGACCATCTGTTTAATCAAAACCTAGATAATATGTATTAAATGTTTAGTAGGTAATAATATTTTTTTAAAAATTCTAAGTTAAAATTAATAAGGCTACTAATTTAATTGTTTTTAAACATATTTCTCATGTTGTAGATATATCACTTCATAACGCAAGTTCATCTCATCTTTTTAAAAGTATTTTACATACACAAATGATGACAAATATCCAAATAAATTATATCAATAATATGCAAAAGCCATCATTATTCAATAACTTTAAAACTACAAATAAATAAGATATTTCGTGCATGAATTTGTTTATAAATATAGCAGGAAAATATTACAATGATTTGTTCTGTTTCTCTTTCAGCCTTATATACAAGAGATATTCAACCATCTACGAGGGGAACCATTTAAGAAATTTTTAGAAAGGTATGTAATCTTTTCAGATCCGTAAGCTGAGTTCATATTTCTAGATTTAAACTTTCTTGGCACTCTTCTATAAACAGTTTGTTGTTTGCCAATCATAAAAAAGTTACACATAACAGTAGGCTTATAAGAAATGTATTTTAATAATAATATTTAAACACCGTGTTGACTTGTTGCCAACTTCATTTTCCCTTATGTATCTCCCCGCCCCCTTTTCTGTCTCCCTTTTAACACAACAGTTTTTTCACCTGTTCTAAAAGCAAACATCGTTTACAGGTAATCGTCTCATCTTTGAGAGACTATAAATAATATGGACTCTTTGTTTAAGAGACTCATTAGTACTGAGTACCATTAAATTGACTTAATCTCCTTTATATGAATCTGTATTTTACTTTACATACACCCTACTTAGTATAGAGAAAGTTATATGATGGATCAAAAATCCATATTGAGTTTTTTGCTGATGTATCCATTTTGATGTCCCATAAGTCTTAAAAAGTGATTTTTTTAATGTTGTCCATCTGCCGTATATGTTTTGTTCTACAGCTCAAACACAGAGATTGATTTTAATCAAATTTTTATGTGGGCCCATTTTGGCCATATCGCAAGATGTTATTCTTCATTTTTTCGATGACTGAACATTTTTTGTGTAACTACCATTTTTTTATTTATTTTTTAAAATTTATATAACATAACACAGTAACCGCTAATTATCCATTAATGACCATTGAAAATCACAAATAAAAATGTGTTATGGTTCTAAAATAATTGGCAAAAACAAAAATTGAACTTTGATCACTGTCATTAAAGCTCTATTTTAATCAAAAATTATTTACACTGAGAGTGTATTTATGCCACATGCGAAGTATATTTAAGTATATATTTCTATAAAAACAGCTTCCACGGTTCAATTTCATTCCACAACTACCGAATTGACATTTTTAGTGGTCAATGTTTTTGGTTGATTTTGGGATGGGTGATTGAGAAAGTTTTGTGCAATGATTTTTCACAGGATATTTTAATTTTATAGTATATCTAAATTTATTTAAATTTTTACAACATGTGTTTGGCTATTTTCCAACTTGATTGATGGCCGTTAAATAATGTCGTTTTTAGCAGATAAAGGGGGAAGGTAAAATAAAACCAACCCAAAAGAAATGTGTATATAATAGTACGTTTGGCATATGTTGTATAAAGTGTGTCTATAACTAACCTCACTACATTCTTTGTCGAGAGCATGTATAGAACTCAGGTTCAGTTACCATCTAAATGCAGATGGATAAAAAATTGTCTATGCATCTGAATAGTATGGAAAACAAAAATATTTTTAATAACTTACCATGATCACTTAGTTACTTTCAAAGTTTAAAATGTCCCACGCCAGTCTACAGACTTTTTTTTTGACATGTTGAATTGTATTCTTTAATTTAGCCTAATACTAATATTGTTTTTTTAGAAACATCTTTTTCATAACAAGAGTCAAATATACATAAGTTAGTATAACATAGGCTATAAAATATAAAAACAAATCCTTCTTATATTTAAAAAATACAAAACACTCCTACACAACCACTCTACAATATTGACAAATAGCATCGTACAACAACCCTCATAATATTAAAATTTGTAGTATTCATAATTATTTGTTTATTTATCTTTTCAATATTCTCAATGACTGTGTCAATTAAATGAGTCACATTAGATATGTATTTAGTGATAATGTTTTTCATTCATGAGGATTGTTCGAATACACTGAGGTTTTCATTTCACCTCAGAGAAGACAACTCAGATGCAGAAAGAGACAAATATTTTGAAGGTGAAATGATTATGTCCGCAAACATTTTGCCCAGTAGTGCCATAGACTTATGAGCTATAACATCATCCTGCTGAAACTAATCCTTGACAATTTCATCCTGTGTCAGTTACACCATGAAATGATACAGAATATTATGGTTGACAGTCGAGAGAAATTTTTGTTTGTTTTGTTATCTACCCTACATAAAACTCCCAATTCAAATGCCAGTCTTTTCATTATGTAGCAAACTCATGAATTTTGTGAATTGTGGCACACTATATACATGAGTTTTGACTGTTGATCTACTCTGACAAAATAAATTATACTTTAGGCTGAGATTTGACTTCCAATATATCCTCTACTTTGCACTTACGAAAGTTTTTAAAAAAAACTACCTTCAGCATGGTACCATCTTAGCACTATCATCAGATTTCAATTCATACACAGGTGTAATTTTGTAAGAATAAGTTCTAGGCTTTTTTAAAACCTGTATAAATCATCACTTATAAGTCATGAGTCCAGGTATCTTAGCTAGAACTATGTATCATCTACAATGATACACAGTACACATTGTACTGTGTACTGATACATACACAGATACACTGTGTAACAGATACACATATACAATGATACAATGTATCCGACACTGGATCTATGTATGGATCTAGCCTTCTTTCATCAAGTATTTGGGTTAGATTGCTCTCTTTCAATGTTCTTATTAGATCTCTCTTGACCAACTTTTGTTCACTTCTGACCTGATGGTATTAGTGTCTTTGAGGAGTGAGGTTTTAACTTTTAAGCAACAAAGCATTGGCCTCTCTGTACTGAAACACAATGGAGCTATTGTGGAAGGCAACCCGACTAATATTCAGCCCATATTTTACCCAAGCTTTGTATTAAGCCCATGAAGATCATGGAATCAACCTCTGTGCAATCTTCATGACTCGCAGATGCCTTAAAAAATTCCCTGTATCTCTGTGTAACAAACGCACTTTCTCCTTTGTCAATATTAATGGCTTTCCAGATTTGGTAATGTCATAACACAGAACTGATTTCCCAGAATTTTTGAATTACTGTATAATAGTAATCACTAGGCACAAGATGATGATCGAAAATCTCCTCTCATCTCGAAATATTTAAATTGGTTCGAATGTGTGGGTAGCCATTTAGGTATGTGCATTTTTGTTAAGGGGGACAATTCCTGACCGACATAGGTTTTTAATTGCACACAGTGCAAAAAAGTTTCAAAATTTTTGAGATGTGATCTTGAAATTTGTGGACATTTCATAGAAAGAACAGAAATTGTAAACTTTTGGTTTTCTTTCATCTTTTCTCATACTGCATGAACCAATTCATCACTTAACTAAAGATAGACCCCCACTTTGTTTGTCATCATTGTCATCATGTGCTTGATCACATCCTTCATCGAATTGTCGGACCCATTTCTTTACCATTGAATCACTCATCACATTTTCTCCACAAACTGGCAGATCTGTCGACGAATGTCGACTGGTTTAGTGTTCTTGGCATTAAAAAAATGAATTGCAGGTCTAATCTCACAAGTGGTGGGATTTTTAATCAACTTCACAATTCTAGGCAAGCACTACAAAGCGTAAACAATAAACAGAGATGTCAAAATGACATCATCTCCTTCTCCTTTGCTCAAAACAACTACCGCCCATGCACTGAACTGTGCGGCGCTGTTGCAGCAAGAAATACAAATGGATTTTGCTTTCTAGACGTACCTCGGAATTCACACTACTTAAGCTATTAAGACAGTGTCTATTATCCATTTTCTTGTTTTAATTCTAAGTAACTCTCATGTTAGGGTTTGTCAACTGATAAGTTATAGTAAGTATGTGAGAATGTTATTTTAATGAGTTAACAAATATAAAATGAACATTCTGATTAGTTTAGTACAACACATATTCTTTTGTATAATTTATGCCTATATGTTTTGTTGCAGTGATAAATATACACGATTCTGCCAATGGAAGAATTTAGAACTTAATATTCAAGTAAGTATATTGAATTCTTCTGGTTATATTTTAAGTAAGCAATAAGGGTACTTTTAAATCAGCATATAAATCATTGCTATTCAGCTGCTGTGGCCAGACTGTTTTTAAAAACTTACTGCTATAACTGATAGTATTTGCGGTATAACCCCAACATATTAATGTTGTAATGCTTAACCGCAATCTAATCACAACACATATTTTTGAACCTACATATTTAGTTCGAGAATGCTAAACTGCTTAACGTGCTCTGTTTGATGTGCTTGTTAAGTATGCTTTCATCTGGTGTAAAGTCATTTGCTTTCTTCACACTACAAATTTCTATTACATGTGTTAGCTTGTCAAATGATTTTATAGACATGTATACATATTTTGTTAATGTTCCGGATATTTTCTATAATATCTGAACCAAATCTGAAACTCGCCCACTGATGGTCTTTTGCAAAGTAGGGGATGTATTCAATAAGTCCTCTTGTATTTATTGCTTTGCAGCAGTAAATTAGCTGTGATTATTTTGGTATTGCTTTAGCTCTAATATTTTACAAACAGGAGACTTTACCGTGTACGATACAGCAAACTAAAAGAAGAATAGTTGGTGTTAAGGGAACTTTTGGCTACATTACAACTGCTGTGGTTTGATCACTGTGTGTAGTGTATATGTCGTAACAGTCAGACTGCTGTACTTAGGTAAAAGCTCCCTAAGTTGTTATAATATATATATGTAAAATTAGCATATCACTAATTTGATAATGTATACTTGTCTGAACAATATTGATATTGTCGATTGTTATTTGACAGCTGTTTTGCCTAATTTTCAGGCATCATCAGAAAAAAACTTAAGACATAAATAAGTTACATATAGTTTAAAAAAACACTTAGATCACAAACACAAATTATAAATAACCATTAATAATAAATGAGTTGTATTATGTGATGTATCGAGCCAATTTCAATTTTGTATCACTGGTGTTCTGTCTGACTGCGTAGCTTACTGATAAGATGTTACTGTTCTTAGAGGTAGTGAATATCTTTTTAAATCAAACAGTATATTTATTTCAGTAGTTATTGAGTACATTATTGTACTGCTTATTTTGTGTTGTCTGTAAGTCAAAGTATTCATGGTTTAAACTCTGTTACAGTTTATACTGTGCAATTGTTTTTACTGTTGAATTTTGAAGAGTTTCTTGAATACATGACGACTGTCCTGTTTGTCAAATGTATTTCTTAAGGCATACATTACAGATGATTCTGTATATTCTGGTTTAGTTATACTTGGTGACAGTTATATTATTGAATTTCTCATGTATATATAGAAAGTTATATTATATAAGTATATATAGAAAGGTGGGTAAACAAATTATATCAAGTTTTTGTGGATTTGTCCATTTTGAAGATACAAAATGACTCCATAAATGATGTCTGTCGTATTTTCAGTACTCTACAATCCACACATGTTGACCTATTTTAATCAAAATTAGTATGTGTGCATATTTTGACCACATATTGATTAGAATTCAAAATTTAGAGGTAGAAAAAAACAAGAAAATTATGAAACTTTAATGTAATAGCAGATATTTCTTGTTGAAACTCCGTATTCAAGGATAAAATAAAGCAATAGCTTAGTTTCAATTTTTTTTTTTTTTTTTTTTTATCTTTGAAGAAAATTATGATTTCCCCAAAATCAGTTCTAACGATTTTGATCAAATTTTGCTCAAGTAGATCTCTAAGGACTGAAATAAATCATATTGATCGCTCCCTCTCTAAAAATGCTGGTTCTTGAGTTATCAATAGAAAACTAAAAATTTGCTCATTGGGCTGTTATTAAATACGTAATTTCTCAAAATTGATTCTACCGGTTTTGTTCAAATTAATACTGAAAATTAACAGCCCAAATCGTGTGAAAAATTGTAAGTAAAAAAAATATTATGTTTCAAGAATAATTGGTATAAAACATAAATGATTTTGATCACCACCATTAAAGTTTGAATTCAATCAAACAAGTTTAGAAACTATTTATATAAATAAATATGTTTTCAAAGATGTTTACATGGTTCATTTTCAATTTTTGACCAAACTGATATTTCTGGTGACAAATATTTTTAGTTTGTTTTATTTTTTGTGTGGTTATTTATTGATTGATTTGATTTGGAGTTTAAAGGGCCTTTTAAACCAGATCTGGCATCCAACCGATGCCCTATTAAGCCTTCTCATTCTAGCTGAACAGATTTGTTCCCCTTACGAGTTTGAGTAATCCACTACAAACTAGCTAATTCAATTATAGTTCCCTCAGGAATTTGGAATCTAAAAATCTCTCCCCTCTTATTTTCGCTTCACAATTACTTTTGTGATTAGGTGAGTAAAAAGTTTGTGTAATGTTTTTGCACCGTTTATTATATTTTGTGAAAATTAAGAAATTATAATTTAGTTGTTAATACATTTCTTATAAAAATATGTTTCTACTTATAAAAATATAAAATTCACTTACCACCAGAAGTCAAAAATATAATAATGTTAAGATTTTTTGGTTAGTTTTATTGGGATAATATTGCAAGGTTTAATTATTTCTATATCTCCTCTTGTCTTTTGTAAATGTAACACTTGAGTTATTTTTAGATTAACCCAATACAGTAATATATTAGCAAGATGTTTGGCCATCTGGTGTTAGTAAATATTGCGAGCAAAACAAGTTGGATCATCATTCCATTATATTTAATTATTTTAGGCTTCCACTCATAAGGCCTTTGCCATGTGCGTTCCTACTAATATTAATGTCAATGAAAGAAGGAGTGTAATAATTCTAAAATTAAAATTACAGACTGGATATATTTTCCAGTTAGAAATAAATTAATCTAGAAAGTAAATACCCCGCACACTAGCAACTTTTTAATAACTCAGTCCAAGCAACCTTTTAATCACTAAAATAAAACACATAATAAGTTATAGTAGACAGCACACTGGTAACTAAATAGTTGAGTCAACTAAAAATATCCAACATGTTCTATTTTTTGGGTGATTCAATTGTTGCCGGTAAAAATGAATATTACAAGTTCACATGTGTCATTGCACATGTGCCGATTATACAGTTGTTCTTCGCAGACAGTCTGTCTGCCTATTTCGAGTCGAGTAGTGTGGATATCGTTTCCATCTTCATTCATCAGTCATTTATTTTATATTCTAATAAAAACATGACATTCGATGTTGAATTATTTATCCAGGAGGTAGAAAAGCGTCTTTATACAACATAAAGCTTAAAGAATATTAAAATAAGTTTTTTAAAAAGAATTATGGACAAAATTGTGCAAACAATTTTTGAAAACTGAAACAAATTGACAGATGAAGTAAAATGTGAGAAAGGTAAGTTTTAACAAATCTTTTATTCCATATTTTTACACTATTGAAAAATAGTACGTATGAAAATTATAGAACGTTATTAAACATTATAAAAATGAAAATAACTTTATTTTAAAAGCAATATACTAGTAAAACAAATATACATAATATCAAAAATACTTAAATAATAATTTACAATTTTATCGTATTGCCAAGGAACAGATCCAGAAGGTGAAATAAAATAATCTGCGAAATAATCTCTAATCAAAATCCTTGTAGTGTTGCTTCTTACTCCAACTGAAGCAATACGTTCCAAAGGGCATTCATAAAGTGTATCTTCAAATTGTACCCTGTCTTGTTTTCTAACAAAATTATGCAGAATCCAGCAAGCTTATATAATAGATTCACTAAAATCAAGTGAGGTATCAATTGCTCAATGAAGTATTCGCCATTTGTTTGCTAAAATTCCAAACGTGCATTCAACCATCTGATGGGCTCTTGATAGTCTGTAATTGAAAATGTATTTTTTTATTAATAGATTTCTGCCAGAATATGGTCGTAAAACAAATTTTGATACTGAAAATTCCTCATCCTATGTAATTAGGAATGGCATTGCCTTACCATATAAATCAATTGGAAGACATCTATGTTCAGGAATATTTAAATCATAATTCATTAATGTATGTGAAAATTTCGATTTCTTAAAAACATTTGAATTTCGTGAAGCTCATAGGCTCCAACTTCTATATAAATAAAATTATAATTTGAGTCTGCTATAGCTAAAAGGATGGTTGAGAAAAAAGATTTGTAGTTATACAATTCTGTTTCAGTTTGACTAGGCTTTATCTAATATGTTTACCATCAACCTCGCTTAAACTGTTAGGAAATTGCATTTTTTCATAAAAATCTTGTAAAATTTTTAGCCAAGAATTGTAATCCACTGCCGGCATGTAATGTGGCACTAAACATTTCCAAAGTACGTCACAGGTATCTCTAGCGATTTTTCTAATTGTCGAATCACCAAGTAAAAATTCGTAATGCAATGATGCAAAGCTGTTGCCTGTTGCAGTACCTAAAAAAAAAAATGATTAAATTCTTGGAAATGTGTAATTTATTCATAAACCTTTTTTTTCCAGGTAAGAAATTACAAAATAAGTGGAAAACCTAAGAACATGATTTTAGCGAGTTAAATGCTAAAAAAAATAGCCCCTCTGGTTCTGTGACCACAAAAAGGCGCAAAATATATACTTTGATAACTTGTTACAGTAGAACCCCTCAAACTCGACACAATGTGGACTTTAAGGTTGTCGAGTTTGGGGGTTGTCGAGTTTTAGGGAACTTTGGTATTTAATGGTTAGGTTTGCAACAAATACTCAAAATTATTTTAAATAACTGTACATTTATTGATTATCAATGATTAAACGTTTATTGCAAAAAGTCCCTGCCTGACAACAAAAAAATAGTGTGTTCAATCACACATTAAAAATAAATTTATCGATCGGTCAAATGAGATTTAAAAAGTGTTGGCCTTGTACAATAGGTTTAGTAAACTAAAAAGACCTATCCTAATATGCTGTAATAAAATTTACAGTAAAGTCTACAGTAAAAAACAGACAGTCCATTAAATATTTTTAAAGATTAAAACAATTTTATATAAAAAAAAAAAATTGAAAAAACTTTTGATTGATCTTTGTTTTTCATTTTCGACTGGACGTCTGGCAGCTTCATCTCGAAGTTGCCGAAGAAAAAGAATGTCCATACCAAACACAGTCCAATACAAATGCTATAAATTGAACTGCTGATCGCATATAATTAGGAGTCGGATTATTTTTCTAACGTGGTTAAGACCTTTATTACAAAACTTGAATCATAGTTCTACGACGCTCCGTTGAATTGTTATGACAAAAGACTTGCCGCTTACTTTAATGGAATCGGTGCTAATGACCGGTAGCATCCGGGTGGTTAGGCGCTTGGGTTCACAACAATATGAATGTTTTGACAACAAATGTTTAGGGCTGTCCTGGTCTACCTGGACCCTTTATCTTTAACTTTGGCCTCTACTATACAGTAGGATTAGAAAGTGGCTAGACAAAGGAGCATCCCTCACAGCTGTATAAACAAAAGTAACAAGCCTCAACCTCCGGGCATCTGGCAGGCGCACATGGCGTAAAACAATGCAGTGAATGACCTTGAAAATCCCATGCTCCTTGTCACTGGCCCTGTCGAGTTTGACGGAATGTCGAGTTTGAGGGGGTCGAGTTTGAGGGGTTCTACTGTATTTTTACATGATGTGATCGATAGCAGCAATACTTCAAACAGTCTTGATGTTGACAGTTTAGAAAACAAAAGCAACATTGCAAGTGACTTGGAAGATACTAATGTAGGAACCTGACTTCACTACTAAAAAAAAAAAAAAAAGATTGCCCAAAGAGGGCCCCTCGAAAGAGTACTAATATCTACGAAGATTCTTTGCTACAGATTTTGAGGGGGAAAAAGATGAGGAAATTGATGAAGATAAATACTGATTATTATCATTAGTACCTTCTTTTAAAAAATTTTCGGAGGACCAAAAATTCACTGCCAAGACAGAGATAATGAATGTAATGAGACGTGTTCGAATGTCTTAGTAATTTACAGTATCAAACTCATTAACTGAATGTAAATACTAATTTCATCCAATCGGGAAAATGGGGACAAATCTTTTCTCCCAATCAAACATTGTTGCATATCATTCGCCTACTGGATCATTTTTCTCAAATTTTAATGTAGAATATCATGAATTACCAAGAGATAACGATTCGGAAAATTCATCTGTTTATACTTTTTTTTTAATGTAACAAATTGTTAATTTTCCTTTTTTAATTAGTATATTAATAAACTATGTCACTATAAATGACAATAACGTTTACTTACCTTAATGTTATAGCCAATCTTTCTTCTGGGGGAACAGCCTTTCTTAATACGGTGTCTTGATATGATATATTAGGTCTGACCAACGCCAAAAGTTTATCAAAACTATATGTGCTCATGCGGAAATAATTAAAAAACTTTGTTTCATATTTCCGTAAACTTTTAAACAATTTGTAAAATTTCCATCAAAATGTTGGTTGGTTAATAGAGGATGAACCCATAATCTTTTTTGCTTTTAAGTTCTTCGTAATTTCAAGCTCAAAGTACAAACGCATGCTGTCTCTATGAAATCCATTTTTTAACTGAGGAGAGTTACTATCTAGTTGCTGGTGTGCGCTCATACAGAGGTTGAAGCAACTAAGAGCAACTATAGTTTATTTAATCATCTTGACTAAAATTTGGATGTGTCCAACTATTCCAATGAATTACAATGACTGTTACTTAGTTTCAAATATAATTTGTTCTTACCAAAATTTGCTTCATTTTTAGACATTGTCTCAGCTATGTACATTTTTCCCATCAGTTTTCCAATTTCTCTAAGCCTTCAAAAATACTGTTTCTTAAAATTTGCAAAATGAGTGTTTGTTTCAGTCAATTGCTAATCTTTTTCCATCAAGTCTTTTCTTCATGTTGGCAATTGGCCAAATCTTTTGCAAAAAAGGTCCTTACAAACATGAAATGAAAATATTTAAATAGTAAAATGTTCAGTTGTTTTTTCAAAAAGAGGTACATTATATTTGGTTGTGTATTTATTTGAAATGATGTAAATTAAAGTCTTTTAAAGTGTAAATTGGGATTTAAAAATTATAAAGTATGGTTCTTCCCAAATTGCAAGTTTATATTTCAACTAGAAATATGAAAATGAAATGTAAATTATTTTATTCCTTATCATCCTTAAGGAAACCCACAAGTGGTTTATGGTTTTTTCTGATTATGTTTGTATTTAATCTTAGTTTTAACTGCTCAAGCTTAGTTTTAGGAGTTGGTTCCTTTCTTAATTAGTTTTAGTTTCCAACATGGTCTTTGGACTACTGAGTCCATGTGTTTCATTAATCTCATGTTTTAGGTTTATCACTTCACCAACAGGAGTTGATTTATACTCTTCAAACATCATGTATTAGTTTGTATATATAGACAAATCATGGCAAATTTCCAAATTATAACATATTCATAATTGTATTTTGTATAAGATGTATTTATTTCATTTTTTAAATGAAACATGTGATTTAATGTTATTACTTTTTTTTTTATTTCAGTTAACAATGAACGACTTTAGTGTGCATCGAATTATTGGTCGAGGAGGATTTGGTGAAGTATACGGATGCCGCAAAGCAGACACAGGCAAAATGTATGCGATGAAGTGTTTGGATAAGAAACGAATCAAGATGAAACAAGGAGAAACTCTGGCTTTGAATGAGAGGATCATGTTATCACTTGTCAGTACAGGGGTGAGTGTAGACATGTTGTTTATACATCTTCCCCTCTTGGTTTTGGAAGTATTTAACATTAATACAGTTTAAAAAAAAACTTTTTTCACTGAAAATTAGAGAGATAGTGTAAGTTGATGCTCTAACACCATAAACTTGGATAATATACCCTTTGTTGTAGTGTGCACATTGTCAATTCGAACAACTCCGTGCACGAGACTAACCCTGAGCTAGGTTACCGGCGTCTTGCAATGTTAGTAGAGTTGTATAAATAAGTAGTTTTATTATGTTTACGTAGTTTTTTATTAGTGAAATGATAGTTACTTGTTTTAATAATATAAACATGTTTAGTCAAACTGATACATAAACATTATGTTAGCGATACTGACATATTTATTTTTTAAACTTTTTTTTGCTTTATTGGTATCAATTATTTCCCCTTTAATAATAGCAATAAGACAGTAAAAAAATTAATATTAATTTTTAATTGATGTTTCTTTAAATTTAAATGGAAATATTTATACTACATTTATGTATTTAATAGGAAAAAATATTGTTTTCGTTGAGAAATATCTCATGATTTGTTTACAAGGAAAGAAAGGAGCTACAGATATATATTTTTAAAAATTGTATGTTAAACTATGCACTTTGTAATTGTGATGCAAAATGAAATGCAGTATGTATGATTATCCAAGCATTTTAAATGAACGTAACTGCAAAAGAAACCCAGTTTCAAGTGCAGTCACAGCGATAAAACGAGTTGGCAAACTAGCATGGTACCCATTGGTTTCTTCAAGGTCAGGCTGTCTACTGGCTCTTCCCTCAATGGTCTTGACTCGTGGTATCTTGTATATAGTTCTAAATTATGTTGTTCTATCTTAGAATTAACTTTTTCAAATAATATTATTTTATTTTACATACTGTTATAAACAAAGATTAAAATTGCTAACCTCTTCTTATCTCTTCTTTAAGTCTTTGATAAAAAGTAGGAAATAAATTTAAGATACCATTGGATGTATTAATTACTATTATAACCAAACATTTAATTTATTTACAGATTGATTGTCCGTTCATTGTATGTATGACGTACGCTTTTCACACGCCGGATAAATTATGTTTTATTTTGGATCTTATGAATGGAGGAGATCTTCACTACCATCTTTCTCAGCATGGGGTTTTTAACGAACATGAAATGAAATTTTATGCTGCTGAAGTTATATTAGGTTAGTTCCATATAATCTTATATTTAATTACCTAAGAAATTTTTGCACCAGTCACAAATTTCTTTATTAAAGGGCCGATTTTAATTATTGATCTGTCAAATTAAATGTGTTACCTGGAGATTTGCTGTAAATTATTCATTTTCCTTGGAAACACTTATTTTGTAATAAATTTTTCCTTTAAGAACATGCCTATTATTGGTAAATAACATATTTCACAACAAAAACAATTTGAAACAGCTGTTATAAATTCTCAAATACATTTTATTTTGTTGTTTTGTTTGAGAATTTATAACAGTGGTTCAAAATTTATTCTTAGGTTAACATATTCAGTGCTACCAATAGTGTTATAAAACTTTCCCCAGGAGCTGCATTGCTATTTTCCAATATACTTTTATAATTTGCTTCAAATATCCAAAACTCTTACCTCTATTTTATATATTATAAATATATATATACATAAAATATGGGTGTACGCAGCCCAAAGTTCAAAAATTTTCTGTATTTTCCATTGAGTGCTGCAAGTCGCCCATAGGCGTCCACACATTTTTTAGTTCTTCTACTGAATGTACATTTAATTATATATTTGAATACCTTGTGTTATAATGTACATTAGTAAGTTTATCAGGATTTTTAACAAATAAAAGTTATTTAGTTTAAAAATTAAATGTTTATATAGTTCAACATTTATAATAATGTTGTATAATAAATAACAACTAATAATAAATAAATTATTTTTTTTACTTAAAATACCAATTATTGAAGCGATCACTGAGGAGTGGCTCGGCGACCCCTACCTGGCACAACTTACAGGTTTTGGTGATGAGCCTCTTTACCTTTTAGCAGAAAATAAGCAACGTAATTGTTCAGTATGTAGTGATCAAAGTACCAGTTCTGGAGGCAAAAGGAAGAAAACTTGTTATGGTTGCAAAAGTTGTAACAAAGAAGTTCATCCCATGTGCTTGACTAAGCAAAGGTGCTAAAAAGAGAAAGTGTTTGAACACAAATAATGTTGTATATAATAGTATAAATATTTTTTATATGTTACTTATTTACATTTTACGTGTACAAAAATGTTTTATTAAAAAAGTGTACAAACCCATACAACTAACTATCCAAAAATGGACAGAATACATCTACAGTTGTAAATATATGTTGTAAATTGATTTTTCCGTGTTTTAGAAAATAGTTTATTGCTTTGTTGTTTATCATTTTATTTTCTTGAAATTTTTTACACGTCTCCATTAGTACATTTACTCTATTAAAAAAATAAATTTTATGTAAAAATATTTTTTGTTTATATTGATTTTTGAGTTCAAAATAAAAATTTCATTGTAAAAAAAAAAGTTTTAGTACTTTTTGAATATAAAAAATTGAATGAAACTTTGTTTTGATATGTTTATCCTATAGTATAGCTAAAAACAAAAATAACAATATATATATTGTTCTAACTTCAATAATGGTTTTTAGTATGGTTTTTAGAACGATTTATAGAGTACTACAAAAACGGTGATTTCGGCCGTGGCGGTCTAGGCTAGTCAGGCGCGCTGGACGCGCAGTAGCCAAGGGTTTATGAAGTGTTTACAGAAATCATCATAATAATTATGATCTGAAATAACAGAAAAATAATGATGATGTAAGATAATGGAAAAGGCCTGTATTATATATTTTTTGTGATAATGTAAAGAATCTTTAAACTGTATTAATGTTATGTTCTAGGCCTAGAACACATGCACAGAAGATATATAGTATATAGAGATCTGAAACCTGCTAACATATTACTGGATGAACATGGGCATGTCCGTATCTCTGACCTTGGACTCGCCTGTGACTTTTCTAAGAAAAAACCCCATGCCAGCGTGTGAGTCACAATAACATAGATACAGTTTAAAAAAGATTAATAATTTCAATAGTAAATTTCAAGATTAGGTTGTTTTTTCTTAAGACATCACAATGATTTTGTTTTTGTTAGTTTAACACGATTTATTCATTTGCGATTTAGACTAGAACAGAATAGAATCTATTACAACAATTAATGCATAGTACATCTATAAAAAATACAAATATGAAAGAAAAATTGCTGCATAAGCAAGTCCACCAAGTTTACCCCCCTCTTCATACAAAACGATATATTCATGAAAATGAGCAATAGGTTTTAAAAGAACTCAATTTGAAAATATATCAAGTAAAGCTCTATGAAAATCTGCAACTACTTCAAAAAAGTAAAATAGTAAATAAAAACTGAATGTAAAAATGTGTGTAAATACAAAACTAAATAAAAATGAAAAAAGAAGGAAAAAAAAAGGGAAAAAAATAATCTAGAAATCATTGGTGTTTCCACCAAGCAACACGCAAGGTTGCACCATATAAACAAAAATTCTTTAGAAACAATCTCATAAATTACTGTTTCAAATAAAATATAAATGTTATAAGTCTTATCAAAATCAGTTCATCCTAGTAAGACTCATAAAACAGGTAGAACCCCAAAAAATTATTATGTAGACGACGAAATTTAGAGATTAACTAATAATTTGAGCGAAGATTATCATTTCTAATATAAGGGCCTTTATAATATCCTTTTAGTGTAAGCTGAAATATACTATGATATTTGACCTAGCCTTTCAGAATTATCAATGTTGCTACTCATAATTTGTTGTATGAAACATAATCTCAACAAATTGCGTCTAATTGTCAAAGAACTATTTTTTAAAAAAATCCCCTCACTAATTCGTTACATCTAATCCTCCAAATTTAATGGCCATTAAAATCAAATTTGTTTACGGTAAAAGATAAAATTACATAATAGTCTTTTCTAAAAAATGATGATAATATCTTGTTGATGGAGATCAGATAATTCAAATGAACCTTAGGTTTGATTTCAGTAAACTATTAAATAACAGTTTCAGAACAACACTGAAAGCCCTACCTAATTGACAAATAAAATCTAAGGTGGAATAAACTCTTTTAACTACATTTATATCATGGTTATTAAAACATAACTCCTGTGACGAAAGAATTCCTAATTTATCATTTGTAATCAGTAGTGATAATTTCCAAATTTGGCCTTGAAAGTTATAAGAGAATGAAGGCAGAAAAGGCAATAGTTTTGACAGTTAAATACTTGATGTAGCCAACTAGTATGTGACTCTCGATTGTGACGACATCTCTTTTGGTGGAAGTCACCAAATGGAAAATTTTTGATGCAGTCTCGTTATCCTGTTACGCTATATCGGAATCATTGCAACACAGCTGGTGCTAAGTGAACCTACCATGGTTTGACAGGAGTTGTGAAGTGTAGTCCGCCACAGATTAGTTGCTTCTTCTGTATCTCTGATCTTTTACTAATTTAAGTGTATTTAATTATTCAAAATTATCATTGATCACATAATTTTTTAAGTTAATGGCATTTGGCAAGTTTTTGGGAAGGCCTAAAACCCCAATCAAACCATAGTATATTGATTAATGTTGAAATATGAGTCAAAATTGGTTAGAGGCCTTTTGCTCCGCAACCCATAAGGTTTAGTGTTATGTAAAGTGTGCTTTTAGTTTTAATTAATTAAGTTTCCTTATATTTAATTAGTGTGGTTGTTCATCTAAAGCTGGTTACTCAAGAGTGATGTTTGGTCAGAAAGGATAAGGAGATTAAGACTTTTGAGGGTGGGTCTAAAATCATGTTTTTTTACAACCTAGTAGTCCTAGGCTAGCCTTGTTGGTAAATTTTATTACCAGGCCTTACTTAGGTTTCCACCAAGCAACACTCAAGGTTGCACCATATAAACAAAAATTCTTTAGAAACAATCTCATAAATTATTGTTTCAAATAAAATATAAATGTTATGTCTTATCAAAATTTATCGTTATAGAGGCCAGGTCCAGTTGAAACTCGGCATTTAGAAATTAAGAAATATGAGTTGTAAGACTATAATTGTAAATGTTCATAAATTTGAAGTTTACCCTTCTTTTATGTGCCCACTCTTTAAGGGGTTTTCACCAAAATGTAATTATTTCACAAGACACTTTCCCTACATCAATTTGTAAAATTTAATTTAATTTGGAATACCTATTATTTGAGATAGTGCATGATGATCACTTTCACTCTCGGTTGTAATTTTTCCCATCCAGTCTATAATTTATCCAAAATATTCTGCTACCTATTCTTGTGATAATCAAAGAAAGACAAAAATACTACAGAACATGATTTTCTGTAGTTTTATTATATAAGTTCTATGATTATTTAATGGCACACATGGTGCCTGAAGTATTTAAGCAAATATAAGATCTGTTTTAAATTTCTGTATTCCAATTTAAAACCTATAATTCTGCCCAAAAGCAATTTATAAGATTATTAATGGGGGGGGGGGGGAATCATATTCTTCACAATCATCTATTTATCAATCTTAAATGTTTCTTGTAAAATACTTATTTGATTTTAAAGTTTTAAAATTATTTTGTAATAGAAGTAAGAACTGCGAACGCAATATTGAGTATTTTTTTAAATTTCAAGACAGACAAATATGTACTTAATATAATATCCAATTTTAACTGCTACAATTTCTTTTCTGAAAAAATAAGAGATTGGTTATATAAATTTTAATATTTTGAAATTTATTTAATGTATTGGTTGTTAGAGGAATGTTTATAGATCTGATTTGAGTAGATTTTATGAATGTTTATATCTACATTTATATAAATATTGTGTATAGGTATGTATTTATGTTTTTATTTGTATGCATGTGTTATAGAATGTAGAAGTGCTATGATTTGTTTTATTTAGTTTGCCAAAATTAGTTAAAAATATAATTTTAATGTAAAGTATTATATTTGTACCCTTTATCAGTTATTTTTTAATATTTTTTATGTACATATACTAGGAGCTGTTTATCTTTTTGTGTACAGTATATTATTTGTTCCCTTAAATTAAGGGTTTTTTCTTTCTTTAATTAAATGAGGCTGTCTTTGAGGGACTTTTTCCAAAAATAATTTTTAAATATGTTTTTGTTTAGTTATTTGTTATTTTTATTGTTGTATTAAATTTACTATTTAGTTTCTATTTCTATAAGAGCAGTCACTCTAATATTAGTTGTAATTTTTAAAATAATAAATAAATTTATTATTATTCTATTGTTTGTATTATTTATGTATCAGGGGCACACACGGCTACATGGCGCCAGAAGTATTAAGCAAAGGTACTGCGTATGACTCGAGTGCTGATTGGTTCTCTCTGGGGTGCATGTTATATAAACTTCTCAAAGGACACAGCCCTTTCAGACAACACAAGACCAAAGATAAGCATGAGATTGATCGTATGACTTTAACAATGGTAAGCATTTTAAATAAATTTAAACTATAGTTATTTTATTAGAAATTTACTTAAATTTAAACATTTCATAGGATTTTTCTTTTTTTTTTTTAAACATATAAAGAACGTTGTTGTTTTGTTTTTATAATACAGTTACCAAAAAATTAAGGACCCAAAATAAAAGCATAAAATTATCTAAAATACATATTTTCAAGAATTTTTGGTTCTTGAACTATTAAACAATTAATGAGTGTAAAAATTGAATGTGGAGTGGTTCCAGCACCATAATATGTAAAAGGCTACAACTAGGTAAATTTTAATTGCATCAAAACAAATAAAAATCAAATTGTAGGATATTTTATGATCTTTAATAGTTTTTTGAAACTTTTCATAAGTCCATATTTTAAGATATTCACAAAAATAACCTTTCATCTCTTTCACCCCTCCTATTAAAAATCAACTCTGTAGATCTTGGGGGGGGGGGGCCCTCATTGATTTCTAAAAATGAAAATATTTTAAAAAACTTCCTAAGTTTTTTTTGATACTTTAATATTTTATTTTACTTTTTCAAAATCTTTTGAACTGTTGTTTTTAGAACACCTAGTTCTCAAACACACTTTCAAACTGATTTTATAGACGTTGGAAAATTTTTTTTGTGTATTTTCATTGCTCTGACTGATGGCCTACTTGAAAACTTTTTGTGTAATAAGCTACCAGTTTCTTTCAACTGTTTATCACATCTACGAATGCTATTTTCATATGTAGGTTCGGCGTAAAACACAATGATATTCATGTTGCATTAGAATTATAGAATTGAATTTTGGAAGCCACCAAAACCCACTGAACTTTCCTTTGTACGGTTACCTTGTTTTTTTGTACATGAAATGAACCTTATGATTAATGGCACAATGATGGTTATTCAATTATTAGTAAAACTAAATAACAGCTGTTTTATACCCCTACAATGTTCTCTAATGAAGCCATAACAGTTTGAAAATACTACAAGTTTTAACGGATATTGGATACATTGTATTATTTGTTTTATTGAATGGTAATTGTTAAATTAATAAATTGACTCTTGTTAAACCAATGGTATAATGTTTGTCTCTTAGGCTTTGTAGAAAATGATAAATTATATTGGTAGATCAAGGGCTCTTATTCAGTCTTAAAGGTTTGTATAAAACAGTTGCTACACAGGTTTCCTGGATCTCGTAAATTGTGTTTATCACTACTTTCTTGACATCGGCTAGGCTCTAACAGGCTGAATTAAATTCTATTCACTTTGGGCAGTCCTTGTTACTCTAGGCACTTTAGCCGTTAAGGCTTATTGCACTCCCAGAAGATTATATGTGTCCCCCAAGGTATCATCCTATGGATCCACAAGCTCAGCGAATTTGAGGATCTTTCCTATAAGGTTGTCTTGGGGAATCGTTAGGCCTTTCTCCACTTGTCCTACGATGCCTATCCTCTTCTGCTCAAGACTACTGCAGTCTAAGAGCAGATAGTCTGGAGTTTCATCGTGCAATCCACATTTCCTACACAGATGTAGGGTTCTGCTGTAATGATACCTGTATTATCTTGTGCATATGTTTTCTAATGTGGCCATGTCCTGTAATCCACCCTACCACTTTCCTAATATTTGACCGGCTTAACTTGAGCAGATCCGGTGCAATTTTTGTAGAGGGGGCACGAAGTGTGAGTCTACTCACTCTCAATTCTGAGACGTTTCTTCACCTTATCCCATGCTGTTTCTCAGCCCAAGTATTGATGGCAAACATAGCCTTTTTCTTGGAGATTCCACAAAACGGTTCTGGTCCTATGAATTTTGCAGCCGATGCTTTATTTGCCAGCGTATTCATTTCCGATAATTCCACCATGTCCTAGCATCCAACAAAGAGTAGCATGTAACATTGTTACAGCAACCAAGCTATGATAGGGTCTTGAAGCAATCCCAGACTAGCTTTGACCTAAATTCTTTTGAATCTATTGCTTTCAATGTTGCCTGACTGTCGCTATAAATGCGAATCTCCTTATCTCTGTATCCAAGTCTTAAATTTTCTTGGGCTTATTCCATTAAGGCTGTTATTTCCGACTGGAATACTGTGGGGTAAACCCCTATTGGTAATGAAATTGTCTGACCCGGTTCACTTCCAGATACCTGCGCCTGTTCCACTTTTAGCTTTTGAACCCTGTAAACCACTTCATTTCTCCTAGAAATATAGGTCTTCTTCCCTCAGACTATTTTTCGTGTTTTGGTATTATCACTGCAAAACAGGCCTCATAAGATAATATGTATATATTAAAAGTCTACATTCTTTTTAAAACTCTTATTAGTGACAAGCCTCAAAGGTGTATATATGTGAAAGAGCCTTCATTTGCTGTCCTCATGTCAGTGACCTCGCTTTGCTGAATTTTCTAACTTTACGAATATCACATTTTCTTGGTCAAGGATCAGAAATTACATTTTTGACAATAACTTTGCTATTTATCATTGTAGAGAAGTGCATCGATACCATTACATGCAGAATTGAAATCTGTAAATTTATATCTAATTTAGTAGTTTATAAGTTGAATAATACAAGACATGAACAAAAAAAAACTGTAAAAATGTTTGACATTTTCAATTAATTATTTCACAATTTTAATAGGGTTCTATATGAGGGCACTATAGTTTCCTATGCCAAATTTCATGTTCCTATCTTAATTTTTGTATCATGCTTACAATGTTGAAAATCATTTTTAACCATTTCCTGAGGCCATTAAACATGAAGATCAATAAAAAAACAGAGGTTGAAATTTTGTGTGATTCCCAAACTAACCTATACTTTTTATACTAGGTATAAATAAATGAAATGACATACATTTCTCTCTGTATTCTTTTAAAAGATATTACAGAGTTCTGTATCTTTACGTTTTCTTCATATTAGTCTATATTAACAATACTCTTCTAATGTTTTAAAGTTTGCTTTGTTTCAGAATGTAGAGCTTCCAGAATCATTCTCAAGAGAATTGAAAACATTGTTAGAAGGACTCCTACACAGAGATATAGATAAACGACTGGGTTGCCGTGGAAACAGGTAATACATTACAGAATATTCTATTCACAAGGAGCTTTGGAATAGGTCTTAAACTATCTTGTGCACATCAGTTGCCGTATTCGTGGGATAATGTTCCCCTTTTTTCTCTCTTTTTTCCCCCTGAAATTAAGTTTATTCATTAATGTTTATTGTTATACATTTATTTAGTTTCCTGTTTTCAAAAACGATAATTCTTATTCCTTTAAGGCTTAAACTTGCATTTCTATTAACATAAAGTTATCCCCTCCCCAAATAAGGTCTGATCTTTTCAAGCCACCGCAAGAAGTAGACGTAGAATCAAACGACTCGCTAACTAGGAAATTTGTATTACTTTTTAAACTATTACGAAGTGTGAAATTAGTATTAAACAAGAGAATATTATCTATATAATTAAAACAAAATTAGATATCCTTTCATTCCTTCCTTTACCTATAAAATTGTACAATTATAAGTGCATTCTAAATGTAGACATACTAAATGTAAATACACGTACAAATTAATTTATATTATTAATTTCGCTAAAAGAGCTCCAGAGATTATTGATATGGTTTAATTGGAAATTTGCACACTGTTTTTTTTGGGTTCAGAACAAAAATCATAAAATCAATCCCTTCAGAATGTAACCCCTTAGAACTAAGAAGATGGGAACTGTCTCATCAATGGGTCACAAAATCAAGAGAAACCCCTAATCTTAACCTTAGATGAATCATCCTTTATCCTTTTCCCTTTCCCAACAGGCTTTATAAATAATAATAATAATAATAATAATCTGTGGTTCAACACTCAGTCTTCAGTCTTCTTCTTAACTCTACTGATTGAGAAAGAGAACAGTGTTTACGAAATATTTCAAAACTTTAGTGTTTTTGTGTGTTTTCTTACTTATGTACTATTAGGTAAAGCAAGGACCATTTTCCAAGGTAAGCCTGTCTCCTGTCCATACAAAATCTAACCAAACTATATATATATATATATATATATATATATATATATATATATATATATATATATATATATATATATAGTTTGGTTAGATTTTGTATGGAGTTTGTATTATATATATATATATGTGTGTGTGTGTGTGTGTGTGTGTGTGTGTGTGTGTGTGTGTGTGTGTATATATGTCTCTATTAGAATACATTGGTTAAATTGGTATGTTTAATTAATTATAAGAAATATATTATTCAGATGTTTATATTTCAGGGAAAATAGATATACCAGGATATTAAAATAGGTATTTCCAAAGATATCTGTAGTTTGTTTGTGACTAGGAAAGTACACTTTCCTATATCCTATGATCCTGAAAATTTAAAATACAAGTATCTATGCTTATTCCAAAAAGGGTGCCCATTAAACTATAAAATACTTAGTGTATTTTTTTTTTATTCACTATTACCACGGAAAGTGAAAGGTTACACACTTCACTATTATTCAATTTCTCAGCTCTACTAAATCAACTGGTGATGTTTTATTGTTGACCTTTGTACAGTATTTCGCATCTGCCTTTTTATTATTTCTTATCTATTAGCAGATGATATTTTGGAATATTTAAAATTGATTTACCTTCTTAATATTTGGGCAATGAAACAATATTAATTGTATTGCAATACAGTAGCTCTTTTTATGAAATTTAAAACATTATGAACTACCATTACTCATTATTATTAAACCACTGATAATTAAAATTCGACCATTCTTCTTCCATAAATTGATTTTACCAATATAAAGAGCTTGAACAAACATCTTCACAGTAGCAAAAATGTGTAAGTATAAATGTATAAGATCGTGCAATATTTAAAGAATGGATGATCCAATTTGATTACTTTTTTAATCGAAAATTTTCTTTGTTATTCTTTTTAATTAAAGCTGTCAAAAGGGGTAGGTTGCTTTTTGAAATTTTAAATTTGGGGGTTGCAGGTAGGTGAGGGTAAATGGGAGGGTTACTTAGATTCCACAAAAGTAGTTCACCTTGTATGTTTCTCGCAAACCACACATTTATATCTCTTTTACTATTTTAATAAATAATTAAGATGCAAGTTTTGTTTAAAAACACCTGGAATGTTTCACATGTGAAAAGGAGCTTTATTAACATTAAATTTTTGCTTTTCCATACGAAAATTAGAAGTAAAGTTTAAATAACAGTTCAACAATTTCTAAAATTTGTCACTATTTGTTTTCAAATTATATAAATACATTCCAGTAAAGAGAATGTGTTATAAATTTTGTGTACATGAATTATTAATGATTTTTTAGCTTTAATTTTGGATGAAAACCATGAGAGCAACCATGATTGTACACGACTCTTCTACCAATCATTGTATAAAAGAACATTCATATATTGAAAGTCTTTGTTTTCTTGTTTCAGTGCGGAAGAAGTAAAAGAACATCCTTTCTTTGCTGGCATGGATTGGCAACAAGTTTATATTCAGAAATATACTCCGCCTCTCATACCTCCAAGAGGAGAAGTAAACGCTGCCGATGCATTCGACATTGGGTCGTTTGATGAAGAAGATACGAAAGGAATTAAAGTAAGTTTTCGTTTGACTCTCATTATGGTATGTTACTTCAAAGTTTTTATAGATTAGTTTCTTAAAGTGCTTTGGGTTCATTTTACTTTCAGTATAGAGAAAGTTATGTGATTGGTCAAAAATTTATGGCGATTTTGTTGCTGATGTATCTGTTTTTATGTCCAAAGAGGTTTTTGGATTGTCTGTCTTGTGGGCGTCATCTGTTGTATGTGTTGGATGTGCAGTACTCTACAGCACAAATGTAATAAAATCTGGTATGTGGGCATATTTTGGTAGCTATTAAAATTTTTGATAACTAAATTTGGCGTCAACTACCATTAAAAAAAACACAAAATTACAATTTTATAAAAATCGGCTCTAAAGCTTAGGATTAAATTTGCCATATTGGTCGTCTTCTTTTCAAAAATGAAAAATTGTGAGTTATCGGGAAAAATTAATTTGACCATGGATCCATTATAAAAGACGTTATTTCTCAAAATTGACTCTACTGATTTCTTTCAAACTTTAGTCAAATATGATGATTAATGATCCAAACCCATATACAAAATTACAAGTGAATGAATATTATGGTTCCGGAATAATTGGAAAAACAATAAAGAACTTTCGTTATTAAAAGTTTGTTCTTAATACGCTAAATTAATGATACTTAAAACTTTATTTTATATTTGCAATTTTTTTAATTAATACAATTTACGTTTGTTTTATTTTCGTACATGTGTCGAGATATGTAGCACGAAAAAATTAAATATAGCCATTTTGAATTTTTTATGCAATTAAGAGCAATGGATTTAAATTTTTTCTTAAAAGTATTAGAATCAAAAATATTTTGGTACTAAATCAATCTTGGATGTTTCAAACAACTACTAAGAAATGATTAGTTTACCGTTTTATGTCATTAAAAAAGGAAACTTTTTTATATCATGATTTTTTTGTAAAGTTAATGGTTTTAGAAATATTTAATATTAAATATTTTAAACTGCCTCCATTTTGAAAATATAAAAAATAAAAAATGGTTTCCGGTACATTTATAAAACGTAATATACTAATGTGTATAGTAAATCTGAACTCAATATATTTTCTCTTTCCGAAGTTATACCTTTTTTTGTAAAAAACAAAATGACGGATATCTGAAAACTAAGCGTTTAAAAAATTAATTTTTCTTTATTCTGATCCACAGAATCATTTTCTAATGTTTGGCAGCTTACAGGATACTCTGTATAAATATGTTTGCAAAGATGGCGTCCATGGTACATTTTCACTTTTTGATTAACAATTAACGAACTGACATGTTTGGTAAAATTTGCTTTCTATTATACTCTATTAATTTTGACTACAATTTGTTTAGTTAACTGACGCAGACCAGGATTTGTACAAAAACTTCCCTCTGGTAATCTCAGAAAGATGGCAGAATGAAGTCGCTGAAACAGTATTCGAGACAATCAACTTAGAAGCAGATAAATTAGAACATAAAAAGAAAGCTAAACAGAAACAGAGGTTCGACACTGACGAAAAAGGTGAATTGTTTTAATAGATACCTAAAAACAATACAATAGTTTGTTTATTTTCGTAAATACAAATTCAGTTACAATTCCATTTCTTTTAATATCACATTGACACCGAGAAATTTATTTTTGTACAAGTTGTTAGGAAATCTCAGTCACATCCTTGCAAGTTTAAAAACAAAATAATACTTTTGAAGGTAATAATAATGTTTTATTTGAGTCTGGCTGTATGTTATTGTAAAATATAGCTGGTAAAATAGTGGCGTGATTTTGAAAAAGAATTATAAACTGAAAATTGTAAATTGTGAATTTTAGTTGTTTCAGGACTTTATAGTCCTTCCAGATTTTTATAGCTAGTGGTACATCCTTGACATTTTGAAACCAAACTGGGTATATTGGTATTTCAACAATTCTAAACATAAATTTATAAAAATTGTTGTATAGACTGGTATGTGCATGTTAGTTTATATGTATACAAGTCGACTGTTTCCTGTAGAATTCAATTCTGCCCTTATAAAAAAAAGGTCCTAATTCCAATTCTCTTAAATCTTTGGAGGGAAACACATTTTGGCCCATTACCTGTACATTTACAACTTATGTAATCTCCTTCCCTCCTCCGGACGATGAACTTGCTGATATTAAAAGATTATTTATTCTACTTTACGTTTAGAAGAACAATGTACTTTATGATTGTTAATGTAACATTTTAATGCAATTAAAAAGCAGTCGTGATATCGGAAATGTATACATTTATTATCAAGTTTAGAACAAACAAAAAATACTTAACATTAATTCAACCTGAAAAACATATGTTCATAAATTAGTTCAAAAATGTCATCTAAATCAAAATGTTCAAAAGAATTAATCCTAAAAGTTCGTCAAATCAAAACAATTTTCATTTCTCTTTTTATTTTTGACGCAAATTTCCCAATAGTCAGTATACCCCCAATTATTCTTGAATTTTTTAAAATTAATGTCTTTAAATCAAACCTTGAATTCAAATAGTTCCTATAATAAATTTTTCATTTGTAAGAATGTAGTTACTTATAAATTAGTGTGTGCTATACCAAACACACATTCACTGAATTTATCACTTTCAATACAATTTAATGCTCTAAGTTTGAGGTTATTTGAATTTGAATACTGCACTTGGATATTCTCTTAGTAATAAGCTGTGTTATCATCCTAAGATTTCAAAATAAGCATCTCCCAACCAAGCAATAACCTGCCTTAACTGAGACATACCACATCGGTTGTAGTTATCTCAAGAAATGTATTTTGCCTTGACTCTCCCCAACATGAGCATTTCCTACTTTTTCTATCTACTCGCTGACTTAGCATGACATCACTATTGAACTTTCTAGAAGGTTTTTACCTTAATTGACAGAAACAATATAAAAGGTTTGGTCTAAAAAGTGTTGTCAGATGAACAACTGCTTTTATAATTTAACCCTAAAATGTTCTTATAATTAGACACATGTCCCTGCCCATTTTATAAAAAAGATATATAATCATCTATTATGTGATTAATTTATCTCATTTTGAATATTTCACAACTTCTTCTATATTAAGTCGTCAATCCAAAGTCAGGATTATTTACTGGTTACTGACATCACAATTAGCAATCATCAGACAATTTCTATTATACTTTGACTTAGACTTTGAAAACAATAAGCACAACTATTGATATTATATATGTATTTAAAATTTTAAAAGTGAAATATTGTAGAAAGAATATTTAATTTTTATTAATTAAACTTAAAAAAAGGATTTACAGCTTTTTTATTTTTTATAGACTGGATGTATTTTTATGTACGCAAAAGTTGCAGTTTGGCTAAAATGTATAACATATAGAATCACTTTATCATTATGTTTTCATATGTTGTTTGCTAGTCTATATATATATATATATATATGTATTTTGTACTGATACTGTTTTTTATATAAGTGTTAACAAGAAAAACTACACTTGTCACTATTGCACCTAAATGTATAAAATGTAAGAGATTATACAGAATGTCAACTAAGTTCAAATACATTTCGACTAAAAGACTAAATATACATCATAATATAGTAGACTGTCTATAATCGGGTCCATTCAGTAATTCGGTTTTTCAGGCGAGCTTCTTGGAAACATGGAGATGAGTGAACGTGTATCAATGTCTCTGAGCATACAGTAGAATAGTATAATGCATACTGTGTCTATAATACAGTATGATTGATGTGCTTCTCATTGCTGTAGATTGTTTATTTTGTTTTATAGTGAGTGCACCTGTAAACATAAAACATTATCTTTAGCTGAGAAAAATGAAATTATTAAGAAGCTTAAAAAAAGCGAAAAGTTAGTTAACCTTGCACTGAATATGTTTTTTTTAGCCGTGATAAAATACACAATGTATTTTAAAGACAGTGAGAAAATGAAGTGCTAGATAAACAATGAAATTGTACGAGTTGTACTGATAAATATTACAAATAATCTAGTGACTGGCTGTGAATAATTTTTTTCCCACCAATTTTTTTCAATCATTTTGTTACCTTCCATCATAACAAAATATGTTTAACTGCAATGTTATTATCCAATAACAATTACATGAGTGGGTAAATTAAGCATGCACAACCAACTATTTAACTGTACAATAAGTAATAAGTGCGAAGTGAACAACACGTCAAATGGCGGAACATTGCCCACCTGGTTTCCCCACCACTAAAAAGTTAGATGGAACCTGTTTTCCTGGTCAAAGTCAAGCGCCATCATATATTGAAAAAGCTCTATAAATTATAACTTTACCATGAATTATTTTATTGGAGTTCAACTATTACTTTCTTTTTTAGAAGCTAACAATATTTTCTTGTATGTCCAATCGAACCAAAATAAAAATTTGTCCTAACGATAATTTTGCAATCTCATTCATACCTGTCTTTTTAATAATAGAAATTTTAAAACATTAAGTAAACTGAATTGCCAAAATTTTATCCCACCAGGGCTCATTTTTAGTGAGTAAAGGTGTAATTATCCTGAGGTAGTTTTGTATTAATATTAATATATACCTCTCTTCTGACTCTGATGCTATTAGATTATTAAAAGAGTTAGGAGTCACTTTTCTTATACCGTATGGTTTTTAGGTTTTGTGATCAAGTGTTTTATCTATAACGTTTCAAATTATAAATAATTTTTAATGTGTATTATTTAAATAAAATAATAAGTTATATTTTTATTTTATTTTCCTTATTCCAGAATCTGACTGTATTCTCCATGGATACATTAAAAAATTAGGAGGACCATTTGCATCAAATTGGTCGACACGATATGCCAAATTATATCCTAACCGACTAGAGCTTCATCCTGAATCAGGCAGTACGAAGCCCGAACTGTTGTTTATGGATCAACTGGAAGAAATTGGTGGAGATCTGGTCACAGTAAAAAATGAGCAGTGTATTATACTCAAAACAAGAGATGCCAAAATTGTTCTTACCAACCCTGTATGTTAACTGTCACGTTTGTTACTTTATGGAATTTATTATCTTTTAGTGTTAAAATAGACATGGATTATTAGAAATTAATTGGGTATATAATTATTAATTTTTGGTCTGAATTAATTTGGATGGTAAATTTCTCTGTCTGCCATTTTGAAATACACCCACAGTTTGGTATACATTATATACATTTTTTCCCCCCCTTCTTTTTTTTTCTTCCTTCTTCATAGTTAGTATGGTAATTTCCCCCTTCTTGTTTTGTAAATAATTGACATTTCTGCCTCGGTTAGTCTTCTGGTACATACATTCCTTACGATCACTCCATAGCTACTCTTCCACCACCAATTGGTCTACTCTCTTGGTCTGCATATCCTCCTGAATTTGAATCTTATTCATTCTTACCTATAAGTTTTTTTTTCCATTTTATGTTCTCTCTAGTTCTCTTAAACATTCTGATTTTCTTCAACTTCATGTTGCCCAAATCATTACATATGTTTCCTCTTGATTGTCTCTTTCGACAGTTTAACCTTAATCCTATCTCGAAGGTCTTCATTCCTTATTCTATTATATCTTTATTTCATTAAATATATAAAACATACAATAGACATTGTCAGTAATGTTAATAAACAAAGGTGAAACTTAATATTAGTCTTACAAAGCTACTAAATTTAATTCAACATCAATCACAATGTTTGCACTAAGGAATTCATTTACACCATACATTGGATGTTCCAATATAAATATTTACAATTTAATTTTAAATAACTTGTTGGGAATGTTTTTATATTCCAAAGGTAATTTATTAAAAAGACAAATTTAAAACAATAATTTTTTTGAAGTCTCAATTAATCTACTATACGGAACCCCTACAGTGTGACTATTTCTAGTATTGCACATATAAACTTGTGATCTGTGTTTCATATCAGATTCATTTAGTGTAATATAAGTCAAATATGTATAAATTTATCACAGTGATAATTTTAAACTTTAGAAATATAGGTCTACAACTTTTCTTATAACCGGCATAAATTATTAATCTATTATTGATTTTTTAAAGTTTTAACAAGATGCCAATATTATTACTGTTCCCTCATATATTTAGCCTATATCTGAACACACTTTGAAAGAAAGCAAAATATGTAGCCTATTCGTAATATAATTGTGTGGTAGTTGATGCCTTAGATTCCTAATCAAGAACACAGTTCTTGCCAGTTTCTTTAACATGATACTGCCTTGAAACACTAGAATGTGATTAACTTTATCTTTAGGATTACATTTTTTTTTTTTTTTTTTTTTTTTTTTTTTTTTTTTAATTTGAACCAAAACTTTGCTTCTTCCAAATGTTCTCTTTGAAATATTATTTAACTTCTCCAAATCATTGTGACTATTTAAAATTGTATTGTCATCAGTAAAGGAATATACAGTAGATGACAATTATTGTATTGTAAGGCAAATCATTTATAAACACTAGAAGAAGAACAGATCCCAACATAAAGCCCTGAGGTGAATATTTATTGAAATGTTTTTATGTAGTATTGTTAAATAATAAAAATTTATGTTTGCTAAACTGTTTCTTTCTAAAATTGTCAGGTTTCACTGCCACATTCTTTATTATTTTCATGTTGTTATTTATTGATCACAACCACACTTTTACAAATTCCTCTGTATAATTTACAATATCATTTTCCCCCTTCGTTCCAAAATCACCCTAACTGAATAAAATAAACAATAAAAAAGAAAAATGAAGGACAAACCGTCACTATGCTGTAATTTTGGTAACCGTAAGTTGTAATTTTTGTGCTAAATTGAATTAAAAACTAATTTTTTTTTATGAAAAAATATACTCATTGCTCATTTTACTCAATCAACTTATTTTAAAATTATAACTAATTGGTTTTAAATATTCCAGGACGAGATAGGGTTGAAAGAATGGTCGTTATCTCTGAGGTCAGCCCACAAGTGTTCACTAGAACTGCTCGGCAGTATGGCGAAAAAAGCTGGAAAGATTTACGGAACTGAACGAGATAAAGTGTTACCGGTCATTACGCCTCGCAGCACTAACGGAAACTAACAAGTTTTACTCATAAGCATTGTATTATAAAAGTTGGACACTAATGTGCGCCACACAAAATGTTGTAGTTTTTTTTGAAGATTTTTTTTTGTATCTGTACATGGATCTTTTGTTTGTGTTTTGTTCATTCGTTGGACTTAGAACTGAGCAAGACCAGTATGTTTTGTTTTTATTTTATTTTTTTTTTTATATATAGTATATTATTATCTTTATTTTATAATTACTCAAATAATATTATTTATTTATAGCTTAGATTGTAAATTTTTTCCCAAACTACTCAAACATTAGTTTGTAGATTTTATGGTTTTGTACATTTCTAAAAATTTTAAATATAGATTATGTTGTGAATATATTATAAGTGTCAAGATAAACCAGCTACTGGTAGTTTCAATATGGCTGGCTGGCTGGCTGATTCAACTTCGATGTATTATGAAATTATTCAATGCAAATGTGTTTTTTGTTTTCACTAAATCTGTAAGGTCAAGCGTATATACAACAAACTAATCTTATATTGTAACTGATTAGTGTTTAGGTTAGCTTTTTTTTTACAGTAGTGAATACTGTAAATCTTTATGACACTGTCCAGCCTGGAGACACAGCAGTTTGAAATGTGTTTTATACCCTTACACACTAAAATCTGCCATCCTCCTGACACCTAACTTGCTGGCCTAGTTTAAATTTATTATTTCTTCTCTATCGAATTTCCGATAGACATAAACATCCTGGAACAGGAGTATAGGTCTTACTTATTGACTTGCATCTAGTTCTTCCTTTGCTAATAATTAGTCTACAAAACTATCAACTATCATCAGACTGATACTGTTAATTGAGATCCTACCAATGGTATGATCCATCTTCACATAACTTCTGTTCAGTACAAATTACTAAATTCTTAGTATAAATATAATATGATTAAATATTTAACCATGTGGAAAATTATATAACAAATACATACATCATTGATGTACTCATGTCATATTAAGACCTCAGTCGGAAAATATCTTTCTCCATAGCTTCTCCCGATCCACTTTCAAAGTTGGGAATCAACGGGTATATTCATCTTCCAAATTGATCTTCCTCCTTTTTTGGCATTTGTGAGGAGGTTTCAATCTTGTTTCATCTGCCTTATCTCAACTTTATTAACACCTCCATTTTTTTCATCACTAATAATTCGCTTGGTGGTATGGTAACAAATACCAGCACTCCACATTCAGACACAATGCGATATGCTGAGACAATCCTTAAGGCTATGCCAACGTTGCCATTTCCTCCAGATAGTTTACTTTTCCAGCTCTTTCGTCCGTATTGCTTCTGTATCCACCATATTTGATAGTAATACTGTCTTGTTTCCTTAGATCCTTTTAAATTTGGAATTAGTATAGCTAGACTAGCTCAATTATCGATTCGGTTCTTTCCGACTTTATTAGTATGAGTATGTTATCCGAAGTGTAACATATAATCTAGCTTCTTTCTCAAATTTGTGAGTTCCTTCTCTCATTTGATCTTTATGTCACCATATCTTCATAATGTATACATTTTATTCAGCTGACTATAATCACATCAGCAGAATAGGCAATTATTTTGGAAATAGTTATAGCTTGTCTAAGCTATATCTCTGTAAAGTTGGTAGTACAGTAGGCTTGCAACTCTCCGACCTAATGTGGCGGTTACCTGGGTTGGATAGTAAGCCGGATGTTGTGGGTAAATCACTTCCTTTGAATCTGCATCCTAATTTGTGATCAGTAGTGTTTCATAACATATTTAAACTTGTGTCTATAGACTTTGATCGTAGAATCTTTAACCAAAATTATGAGAGGAAAGTTAATTAAAATGACAGAAATATTTAAAATCTCAACATTTAATTAAAGAATGTGTCAAAGATTACACAAATCAGATAACATATTTCTTGCATTTGTAACTCATAACTAACGAGCAGTTATAAAATTACATAACTAATCATAAATCAAAATAAGAACACACCAATAAAAAAGTGAACAGCACATGAACAACTGATCGTATTTGATTTCTTCTGTAAACAGAGTATGGTAAAATTGTTACAGAGCAGTAATTTTTTTTTTTTTGTATGGGCTTGAAAAAAGTTTCACGCATCACTCACACAGCTACACTAATCTCTGTCAACAAATTACTTCCAAAAGCAAGCATCTTAAATTACTTGGGATGTAAAAACTAAGCATAAAACACATACTATGAATATAGGTGTATATTTCATAAAACCTTATGATCAAAAAGGCTCTCTTATAGACTAAAGTTGTGGACCCAAATTAATATTATTTATACTACAGACCGAGCAGGATAGTCACAAGTCTACCGTAATTGAAAAGTTAAAAAGAAAATATGGTAAACTATTATTCTTGTTTAACAGTAATGCACTGATTTTGTTCGGATGTGCAACTAGCGCAGTTTATTTCCCAGTATCGCCTTTGTAAAATGTTGTAAATTTGAAAAAAAATAAAAAACATTTTAATTGCTTTATGGTTTATATTTTTATTAATAAGATTGAAATTTATTGTAAGTAGGCTTGACCACAGATACCAAATAGATTTTGTAAAGTTATAAAATAACGCTCAGGAAAGTTTCCAATGCAATTACAGTAATTAAAATAACTTTCTTTTTTTGGCAATAATACAAGTGTTTTACATTTATGAACAAAGCAATTAAATCGCTAATTTTGTTGTTGTTCTAATTATAGTATTTTAATTTATGTTCTATTATTGAATAGTTCCTAAACTTATTTCAAACATTAGCCAGGAATTCCTAATTATAATTAAAAAATCTTGAGCTTCTAATGAATAGTGATGTGCTGGTTTATATCCAAATTATATGACGAATGGAAGCAAAGTTTTTATGTATTGTGTTTTGTGTAGGTTATTAGACAATTCAGGATTGATTATTGTAAGCATCATTTAATTTTAATTAAGAAATTAAGATTTGAGTCTATAGTTATAGGTGATTAATATATTCTTAATACAAAATTTATTCGTATATAGGGAAATAAATTCATTATATGTTTAGCAGTCATTCAAAACAATTTGGAATGATTTGGAGGGAGGGGGTAGTCATTCTACTATGATTCTTGTGGAAGGTGACCTGACAATGTTGATCCCATATTCTTCACAGGATGAAGCCCACGAGGGCCATAAGATCTGAATCTCTAAAATCTTCATGGCTCACAGATGCCCTATAATATTTACTAAACCCCTGCTGAGTACACTTCACACTCAAACAGAAGGTACTTTGTCAACCCCTTCTTACTGGAGCATTACATTAAGGTACTCTGTTCTACCAACTCCATATTGTGTGATATCTCATTCTTGTGTGACATCGTCCGTCTTAAATCCTTTCTAACAAAAAATAAAAGTTTAACGCCTAACTTAAAAACTACTGAACAAATTTTAATGAAACTGCATATAATTTTGCTTTTACCAAGAGATTGTTCTCTCTAAAATTGGTTAGCAATTAAGTTTTAACAAGACATCATAGTTTTTTGTTTCAAATATTCTTTCTTTATTTTTTAAATTCTCATTTAGAGTGAAAGTTACGTGATGGGTCAAAAAAGTTTTTTTTTCTGATATATCCATTTTGAAGTCAAAAAGGTAGTTTTGAAATGTCTGTCTATCTAAAATCTATTGTCTGTCGAGTGCAGTGTTCTATATACTGAATGTGTAGACCAATTTTAATAAAATTTGGAATGTCTCAATATTTTGGTCACATCTGGAACTTATTTTTAAATTGGTTGATAACTTAAAATTTGGAGTTAGCTGCTGTAGAAATAACATAAAATTACAGTTTTCTCGAAATTAAAAATCTCTGATTTTAATAAAATTTTACTCAGGAAAAATAATAATCGAATGGGTTGTCATCTCTTCAAAATACGGTTCATGAGTTACCAGTGAATTAACTAAAAAATCGGCCTTGAGGCTGTTTATTAAAAAAAAAATTAAAAATTAATTTCAAAAATGGGGTCCTAAAAAATATCTAATTTAGTTTAGGATTAGTTTGGTTGGATTATATTTGATTTTGGTGATGAATGAGTATAAAAGTTTGTAATTTGTTTTTGCACAATTTATTTGTTTTACATTTTATCATAAAATTTAAATGACAAAAAATTTCCTCTAGATAATTCGTTCTATGCTTTATTTACATCAGTAATACTAGTAATTTTTAAGTTTATTTTTCCTTTTTTTATGTTAAGTTTGTTATGTGAGCAAGTGTTGTTCTAGTTTTGTGAAGAAGTTTTATTAATGTGTTGTTTTATAATTATTGTTATTTATATATTAATTTAGAGATAAATTTATTGACAGCGGAAACTAGCTTTTACCAGAAAAATAAACAATATTGTTTTTGTATTTTATTCTCTTAAACTTTATATTTCGACCAAGACTTTATACAAAAAAAGAGGGGAATAAAATATAGGTTTACAAGAAAGTTTATGTGAAACTTAAAAAAATAATACTCCATGGATGAGTGTAGTTTTTTTAAAAACAATTTGAAGTGTATTTATAAAATTATATTTTATACTCATTTTAAAGTATATATATATAATAATGTGTGTGTTTAAATTCATTGTATAATTTGGATAAAAACTTATTGTTGTACATTTTATATTAGTAATTTTCAAAAGAAAGATGAACAATGCTTTCTTAAATAAAAAATAAAATAAATAAATAAAAAATATATTTCTAGTCTTAAATATGGTATCTTATGTTGTAGATAATCTAAACTAAAGCTTTTGGCATTGCTTTCTATGTAACACAGGGTTATGTTTTGACTTTAAAGGGTCGTGGTATTATTTCTTTATATCGTCTTTTCTAACTGTATTGGGAAAATATTTGTTAGATTATTTATTAATTTATGTTTTATAAATGTCTCAATATTGGTTTGATACGTTCAATTATTGTAGACAATGAAATGGAAAATAGTGCCATGGAGTTCAACGAGTTATTTTTACCGGTAATACTTGTAATAAACAGATTTATTTAATTGGTTTTGCTGCCATGATCTAAATTTGTCAGGATTGCTTAGGATATTTTTAAAAAAACGTGTTCTGTAAGTATTTTAGTATATTTCATAAGGCTTTACGATCAAAAATTATTGTAAATTAATTGTTTTATAGTCTACATTTTTGGATCCAAATTAATATTTACACCACAGCCCAGGCCGGATAGTCACAAGTTTATTGTACTTCAGTTTAGGTTTGTAATGATGGAATTTAAAACAAAAAATTAGAAAACCTCTTCTCCATGTTAGTTTGTACAAAAGGTCAGATGTTATATTAGATACAATTTGTATATATTTTTATTAAATCAAGTTTTTAATCTGTATAAAAAACCAAATGAATGAAAACACAATTTTCTACAATAAATTACTTTATTTGTGCAACAGAAATACAAGACAACGTTTCAATGACTAAGTCCTCAGCTGCTACATGCACACAAATCCTACTGACAGGTGACTGACTAATTTTACTAATTTCACCATTGGTTTCGTCATTCCGTTATCTATTATGTTACTAAATAATAATTTTTATCCGTTATTATATACTATGAAAGAAATGAAACTGAGAGAAAAACATTTTTTAATAACATCTTGTGGACCTTTCGATTTTGTTTTCATGCCTTAAAAGTTTTAATTTTGGCATTGTCTTTTCCAACTATTAATTTAGTTATTCTTAACTAAATAAAAATTTAAGATCTACTTCTATATTTATAGCAAAATATTTGATTTTTTAAAATAAAATAATCCATATATTTCAATAGTTTGGTCTAACGCACGAAGTTAGAATAATGAACAAATCTGTTCCATAAACTTAATATACATTAAATTAAAAGACAAACCAATTTTTTCAGGAGTTTAAAATAATCATTACTTAATGTTACAATTCTTTTCTGCAACAGGAAATAAAAATGAAAAACAGTTTTTTAGTCGACAGTTTTGTTATTTTAAAATTGTTTGGTACCTAAATACAATTAATAATTGTCAATTAGTACAAAACCTACCCCTTTCTTCATATAGTCTTGGGTTAGATCCTTGTCTTTCATTTTCCTATCAAGTTTCTCTTGAGAAACTCTCGTTTTTTCCTTATCTTGACCTTATTAGAGTATTCAAGGTCTAGCGGTTTCTATTTTATGGTCTTCTTTTATAAGAGTTTTTTAAACTTTAAAACAACAATAAAAAAATATATGATATTACTCTTTTCATTTTTTTAAATATTTGTAAATCTTACATTTTTTGCAAACTTTTATTTATTGTAAACTTTTTATGCACTTGTAAAATATTACTATTATTCCTCTTCGTTTTAACATTTAAATTCTTGATTTAACTTAAAAAATAAATACAATTTAAATGCAGACAAATTGTTCTACTGTTTAATTTCAAAGTTGTTCACGAAATAAATATAAAATGAAGTAACATTATCCTGGATTTATTTCACAAATTCTATTTGGTTTGTAAAACTTATGGCAGCATTTTTCAATTTCATTTTTAATACAATCAAATGATGTGCTTGGTGATATGTTATTTATTTATTATGTAATCAATACATTGTTGTCCTTTTATTTTCTATTTATTGTTATTTATTCTTGTGATTTCTCTTGTAAGTGAAGTTCCAAGTCATTTGTGTATATAATTATAAGTTATAGATCTTACGTAACCTCAAATAAAAATGCATTGTTTTATTATAAATATACATTTTCTACAAAATATTAATTGTTGATTATGAAATTATTTATTATTTATGTTTTGTTATAACAACAAGATTTTACCAAACATGTTCTGCCTTATTTTCTTATTTATAGTTTTATTTTCACATTATTATACTTTATTAAATGAGTGTCTGTTTTTTATTTATATTGTTTAAACTTATTTCGTTGTTTACAGTTTTTAATTTAGTTTTATTTAGATTTCTCACTTATGGACAATCTCGAAATATACCATGCTTGAATAAAATTAATAGTTTTTATATTTAAAAATTATTTTGTATCAATATATACCATAGAAAAAATATTTCTTTAACTTATAAAGTTTCAATGGAGAATGTTTGTAGTAGATTAAGGGTATGAACAGATGAGATGATGTGTTTCGAGTTGGCGGGTCATGAAATTTGTCCCACAATTTAAAATTTAAGCGGTGTGTTAATCACATAGCTATCGGGTATACTTGTCTTTCCTCTTGACAGTGTTGCAGGGTGTCAATCGATGATGTCACAACATTCTATATACTATAATGATCCTGTTTTAATGTTTATTTTATACCTCGACAGATGAGTGCCACAACACTTTTCAAAACATATATGGTAAAAGAGTATTAAGCCAATTCTTTGCATATTACAATCTGCAGTCTATATATTTCATAGTATCGATGTGATGGTTTTTAAGTGATGGTTCAAAAAATCGAAGTTGAATTTTTAATGGATATATCTAGTAAGAGATCATTTAAGTCCAAAAAAGTGATTCATGAAATTAAGTTTGTCTGTTGTGTATAAAGTGGTTTACAGCCTAAATGTGTGGACTGATTTTAATGAAATTTAGTGTGTGCATATCTCAGAATCTTGTTTTTAAATATTTTCGGTAAATCAGAATTTGGAAGTAGCTGTCAAGAAAAAAATGAAAAATTATGATTTTATCAAAATCAGCTCTAACAATTTTGATAAAATGTAGCATCTAAGGACCCAAACAAAATGTATTGGTTGCCATTTGCCCAAAAATGCTGTTTCGTCAGTTATCATTAAAATACCAAAAACTCTGCCATGATATAATAAACAATTTCTCAAAATTGGTTTTTCTGATTCCATTCTAATTTTAATGAAATGTTAAGGTTGCTGACCCAAACTCTTGTGCAAAATTGTAAATAAAAATATATTATAGTTCGGATTAAAAACCTTGCCCATGGTTCATTTACACTATTGAATTAGCAAATAGTTTTGACAGAACTGACGATTAGTTTTGTTTTGGTTTTATTTTGTTTTGGGGATGAATGAGGGAGTAAATTTGTGGAAGGTACAATTTATTTTAATAAATTATTATTTTTGGCAGTGTGACACCATCTTTGAATTCCTGATGTTATTCCTTTAAATCATTTGTGATGTGCTGTAAAACTTCATGTAATAAAACAATTAATTTATTTCGACTGAAGGAATAATTTAAGATAGATTCAAAGATGGCAGCATGTTGCCAAAATTCGTACTCTATTAATAAAAAATTGTAATAATAGGTAATTAATGAAAAACTCAGTTAAAACATTACTAAATAAATGTTTTGTGTTTAGATTTTTTATGGTTAGAAGATACAGGCTTACTTTGAAAAGTAGTCCTTGATACCTAGTAGTATGCAAATAAAAACAGAATAAAACACTATTTCTGAAATATTTCGCAAACACTTTTTCAATCAGTAGAAAAAATGAAAAGAAGAATAATTATTTATTCTCTCTAGTGATTGAGAAAGTGAACAGAGTTTACGAAATATTTCAGAACTTTTGTGTTTTATTGTGTACTATAGAACACTTAAGTAAATTTTATTGTGTTTTTCTATTTGTGTACTATACTAAGTAATACCAAGGACTTTCCAAGGTAATCCTGTGCCTTCTATCCATACAAAATCTAAACATAATAGGCTGTGCCCTATTAAACTCTAACCTAAAAAATTAATGTTTTAAAATGTTATATTGGTTAAAAACAACATAATTTTTCAAAAAAACAGTAATTTAACTGGCCGTGGTAACTTTGTTCTAATCAAATTAATCTAAAAGTAAACTTTTGGCATTTAAAAGAAGTAAGTGACTTCATTATGTCTTTTATTATTGTTCCGGTGTGGGATTTCCAATTAAATTGCTACAATATGTTTCTATACTTTACAGTTTGATTGTTTTGCGACACAGATTTTTAATTTATGAAAAGTGGCTATAATTGATATAATATGTCCGGATGGTATTATAAATAAATCGAAAGTTCTAATTAACATATTTCAGAAATGGTTTTTTGGTGTCTGTTTTTTACTGAAAATTAAATTACCAAAAATGTTTAGATATTGAATAAACATTTTGTATTCAAGTTTAAATCATAATGGTTAACATAACTACAAAAAAAATCCTAATTTATAGCAAAACTGTTTCAAATATGTATCCATTTGAAATTTGTAATGCCATATATCTTCACCAACCAACCGTTGATTTATTAAAAAAGTTATCAAACAATATCAGTTTGTTGATTTATTCATTATAAACATAATGATTTTGTTACCCAACAGCTACTAAATTATTCTTGCTATTTGAATAGAACACACAAGAAATTTTCCATTACTCCTAAATTAAAAGCCATGGGATAGCTGTTGTGTGCCCTATTCAATTACTAATGATTTTGTTTTGTTTTTACAAATGTCAAAGTTGATTTTCTTTTCTTTTTTTTTAAACATTTACTGTTAGTGTTTAGAACAACAATATTTTATGTTCTCGATGTGTTTGAAAGCAATACTTTTGAATTTATTTGGTATTCAAATTTTCAAATAGAAACAATCTTAAAACAGATTTTTATAAAATAATAATTTTTAGTAGAAATGTTAAATAACAACTGTATGCAAAATTTGGATTTGTTATCTAAATATGTTTCTTAGAAATTGTGTTTTTTAAAAGAAATACCAAAGAGTTTACAGATATGTTCTTGCAATCAAAATTATAATGCTAGGACGTACATAATAAATTGATTTGAGTATATTCTTCAATCTTCTGCTAACTTGTGTTGGATGAACTCAAGGAAAATAGCTTTTAAAAATAGAGTTCATGAAATGGATCATCAGAAATTAATACTAGGGGCCATATTTATGAACTTTCCTTCTTTTTTTTTTAATGTCTCATTTACGCTGCTTCCTTTTAACGATCTTTCTTTGTTTTGGAAAATTTATATCATCTTGGTTTTTAGTTGATTTTTTGTAATTTTTTTATGTACATTTGTATTTATTTTATAAGCCGGTGTTAACATTAATGGTTTTTTTCCCTATAACAACAAAAAGCGATGTTTCATTTTATATACATACTATTTCCTTTATCAAGATAAAGGAAGCTAAGAAATTCCTTAAATATTTAACCTGTTATCCTCCCTCAGTGTTAAGGTTAACCTTCCGTAAGCATATTGTTCATTATTGAACGCTGGGCCTAGTTTATTATTAAATTAATGTTGCACGAAAACGATGGAAGATCAAGACAATTTTCTAGAATTCCTTATGTATAAAATGAGGCGCCACCACAAGTACTGAGAATATACCTCAGGGTGTAAAATGTTATAAATTATTAAATTTTTCTAAATCATATTTGTCCGTTATTATATGCTTCTGTAAATTTTGATAAAACATTGGAAATAAATTAAATAGATTGTTTAAAGTTTCATTATTTAACTGTAGCTGAAAATGGAGATATTTTTAAATAGAGACAATATTAAACAATATTCCATGGAGAATAAAACAAAATTAATGAAATTAGAAAATCTTGTTGTTTGGTATACAATTACAGTCAAATGATTTCTTGTCTGTGGTTTACTGGTAGCACAGGTGCAAAGATTACAGTAATGGTAAATTGAGAAGTACTGGCACTTCTTATGGCATAAATTGAATTTATTATTATGCATCTCATGGCATACAGTACACGTTATTGTTTCCTTACACATTGTGGTATTCATTGTAGAGTATGTGATAGTACAGTGTTAGCATGAAGGCTAGATGGACTCTGCAGTGAGGAAATCGAGCTTACCCAATCATTAATTATCTTTTAAAACATGCGGAAGAGTCCAGGTAGAAGAGACTAAACCAAGACAATGAGTGTGTCTGGTTTTATTCAAATTAGTTTTGTAACATCGAAAAATGAAACCAAAGACAAGAAAAAATTGTTTTAATTCAAAAATTGTGTATTCTATTACCCTAAATTAGCCTTACATAATATACTAGTTAAAAAATAAGATTTCATTCTTATGTTAAAATATTTTAATTTGGCTTAGTAGAGCTGTAAGGTGCTACATACACCTGCTTGGTGTTCCTATCAAAAGTATCCATACTAATGATTTGCAAGGATAGTGCTGTTGATTGTTTCAATAGCCACCATTTCAAACAATGGTCAATTTGAAGTCCAAAACATCTAAACAATAAGCTAAATTATAATTCCTGTTTTGACTAGTCATTGTTAATGAAGTAATTTACTATGACATTAAATTGTAATAATTGTACTATATTAGCACATTTTAATATATTGTGTCCAAGATTTGCACATCTCCTACATCTGTATAAGTTTAGGGTATGAACATCAGTAAGCTGACTAAAATATATTAAAGGATTAAATAAAACTAAAGTTTCAAAATTATTTTAATAATATAAATGAGCTACAATTGTTTCGCCTTGCGGCATCATCGGGCTATAACATATATTATGACATTTTAAATTTTTCAATAATTGTCTTATTTTAAACTAAATATTGAATCTAACTAAATTCAAAAGAATGCAAATTTTGTAAATAATGTATCGCTTTAGAACACCTATGTTTTAACATTTGATATAATATGTAAAATTTGATCAATCCTACACTAAGTATGGCAAAAAAAAAGCCAACAACAACTATTCTTTACAATGATTCAGTGCTAGATGACACTGGGTTTGAGTATTTGGAGAAGCGTTAGTGAGATGTTGCTCGATTGTGATTCAGTGTGTTTGTAAAGACTTGAGTTGCTGATCTCTATACATCCTCATTGGTTTTGTACTCGATCCCAGTGAGCAGAAGTATTTTTGTCGAATCATGTTCAATAGGCTAGTGGCGATCAGCCGGGCTGTATAGCAAAAAAAGTTGAACAATCGACTTCAAAATTTGTGATAACTAAACATCAATAGTATTTCATAGCAAACTTAAACTTGTGTTTATAAACTTTTATCAAATAATAATCAACGTTTGTTAACTTGATCTATGAAAGGAAAGTTAAATAATATAAAAATAAAATTTATCATTTATTAAGAATTTCACAGCGATTACATATATTAAGCAACATATTTCTTGCATTTGTCACTAATAGGTAAATGAAAAATTAAAATTACACAACTGGTCATAAATCAAAATAAGAGTGCACTAATAAATATTGAACGGTGCGTAAACAACTGATCATGTTAGACACCTTCTTCTAACAGTGTACTGTAAAATAATAGAACCATACTATTTTTTATAGATGGTAAAAAAATTGTACACATTTCTCTTGCAAATACAATGATCTCTGTTAATAATAAAACAATTCTATTGTGAGAACTTTTAAATAAAGTAAAAATTTTATACTTTTAATACAAAAATTATGCAAAAAAATGTAGGTACTGTTCTTATAGGCGTATATTTCATGAGGACTTAGAATAAAAAATGTTGTAAAATTAACTATTTATCAACTAAAGTTTTATTATTTACACCATAATATACAATGGATGATTATTCTGGTGTAGGTTATATATAAAACAATAGATCTCTTTTGGATATCAGAACTTGTTACTCAAAGGAGAGAAGAACATTTATTGAAAAATAACTTGTAGGTTTAACTTCAATTAAAATATATTATAATTATATAAGTCAGAAAAAAAATCTGTAATGTGGTGGATGTGTTTTAAATATTTTCTTTTTTATAATTATTAGTAGACCCTGATATCAAGGTAAGCTTGTTTATCGCTATCCACTGATAACAAAAAGAAATAAAATAATGTAATTACATTATTATAAAGTATATATTATTCAAAGACGGGCACAATTTAATTATAATATAAACATTTTGAAATTTTTATTTTATCAAAACTGATGTTAACATTGTTAATAATTAAACAGTATAACCAACATTTTGAATTTTTAGGAGTTAAAAAGCTGAACTATTTTATAATTGCCACTGAAATTTCATAATTGTTCAATTTAACTGTTAACCATGTAAAACAATTAAAAATATAAAATTCCTCTGAACCATTTAATGTCATATAAATATTTTATATACACAATTTAAAGTTTTGTTTGCAAAATAGTAAAAAAATTACAATTGAGCTTCATAACTATACCACTTAGAAAAATATTGAAAATTCTATAAAATCCCTTCAGATGTTCATAATTTTGAAGAGATAATTAAAACCATTTTTGTTTGATGTCTTTTTCTTAGCCAAATTAAAATTCGGGCTTTGCAATTACTAATCTGTTTTTAGAATAGTTTGAAAAGAATAAATTTTAGTATCGTAAAAAAATATGTGTAACTCTGCAGAAATCTAGAACTGATTAATTAATTTTGCATTATATTAATTGAAACTAAAAATATCAAAAAATGTCTTTATACAAGTAACAAATAAAAATAATGATCAGATTAGACGACATTTAAAAATCAACATTAGATTTTTAATGCAGAGCAATTCAAATTGTGTATGGAAGATTAATGAGTACTTTTTTTGTTTTGTTAAAAGAAACCTTTCAAAACAGCAGTGTCAAAACTGTGTATCGTTTTCAAAATTTAGTTGTATAGATTCGTTCATTCACTCACTAAAGTAAAATACCCTAAGTAAATTCCTAATGTTGAACCCCCTTTTCCTTATTTAGTTAATTTTATCATAACAACTCTTATTTATTATTTCCCCTTGTTAGATTACAAATATAATGCATATTACAGTTTGTAAAATGAAGCATTTGGTCTAAAGATATCTGGCAAAGAATTGTTTTATAATTATAAATTATGTCTTGCAATACATCTTAGATAATTAAAGGTCAGAATTAATTATACTTATGCATTTTGTTTTGAATTACTTATAATCATCTTTACTATAAGTCAGATGTTTAATTCTAGAACTACTGATGAAACAATATGTTCCTGTAAAAAAGGGGAATAAAACAAGATTACTAGCTCCAATTTTTGTTCAACATCCCAATTTTTTGAAATACAAAGTTTTATAAAAATCTCTATATAATTATTGTACAAAAGGAGCATGGAGGAACAGATTAGAAAATTTATTCAGCTTATGGAACTGTTCTGTCGTCCTTTGGTTCTATTAATGGATTTCATCTGTGATATGTCTAATATTAAAACTAATTAAATTTTTCTTTTTAAAATTTAAAGTGTCATATAAATATTATATATTATAAAATGCAACCTTTTTGTTAGAACCAAAAACTTATCTCCTAAATTCAAAAATATTACTGAATATCCATAAGTAAAGGATCATTACATGTATAATGACTACAAATGAACTAAATTTTACAGAAAAAATTTCGCTAGCCATAACTAGTAAATAAAATGGCCCTGATTTAAATTAACAGCCACTTAATGGTGTTAAAATATCTGATAATTTTTCTAAAATGTATATATAGAATAAAAACTGTTAAATTAGTCTTTAGAGTAACAAAAATATTTTAAAACATTTAATTTATAGGAATGTTTATCCTTTTGAATTGTTTTGTCTGCATCATTATCCCTGTTATGAAATCTAAATTATTAGATTAGTTTTTTTATACAGAAAATAGTTTTTCCCCCAATTTTTTAAAATACGGTTTAGCACTTTCTAACAAATTGATCTTTCACCTAATCTAAATAGTGCTTAGGTTCTGTCCCAAGCTAAAATATCGCATAGAAGAATCTAGCCATCCATCCACATGTATATGTGTTACCTAAAACTCTGTAATGCCTCTTTACTTTCTCAAAAAATATGTAGTACAGAGATCTGATGAGTCAAAAATGAGCATTTTTTTCACAGAACTATCCGTTCCAAATCTTCAAAAAGTGGTTTTTGGAATGGCGTATGTCTGGCATCTGTTGCGTGTACAGTTTTCTACAGCTCAAATGTTTCGACTGATTTTAATTAAAATTTTGGGTTTATTTCGGAGAAGTTGATTTCATTTTTTTTTTGATAATTACTAATTTGAGGATACCAACACAGGACAAAAAACAAAATTCCAATTTTATCAAAATCGGCTTAACAAATTTTTATCATATTTTGATACAATGTCTAAGGACCCGAAAAATTTTCTCGGCTTTGCTATTTAAACAAATTTATTTTGTAATATTATTTTAAAATTATTTTATTAAACCTACAATTATTTTGCAAAAGTTAAGGTAATTGGAAAAAAACCTATAATACTTTACTAAACTATGATGTCTAAAGATAATATTAACATTGATATGTTGAAGGTTTGACGATTGTCAAACTGTTAAAACAAGATACTAAGGATTATTTATATTTGTTGAATGATAGGTTTATACAATTGTTAATCTAACATGAATCAGAAGGTTGATTTTAGAAGTAATATCGTAAAACATAAACGTAGTTCTGATGAAGGCTTTTCAATTCATCTAATAAAACATGAAGGTTTGTCGATTGTCAATCTAATACAACATGTACATGGATCCGTTGAAGGTTTGTCGACTGTCGATCTGATACAACAAAAGTTAGGTTAGTCACAGACGCAAAATCATTATTGCAACCAGTTTTAGCTCAAGGATATAATTTCCTCTGTGAATATAAAATATATTGTTTGCAAGACAATTGTGTCTGATAATAAAGTAACTATTGCAGCAGCCTACCATTGGTCAAGACAAAAGCACTGCCGGCCAATCACTTCTACTGCTTTTGGTCTTACACGGTTTTGATTACAACGAGTGAGGTTCAAATAATGATTTCTTAGACAGTTCCAAGTCCAAAATCCAATCAGTTTTTGTTGTACTAATTGAAATGCAAGTTTGTCTATTTGTATTTTTTGTCATGGTTAAGATTCTTTCTTTTCTTTTGTGTCAGGACTCGCAGGCATGAAGAATTCGTTTGTAAATATTTCTCTAACCCATATCTACTGTTTAAGAATACACATTTAAGTTTAAATATCAAATCTTTTTGTTATTATTTAAATTATTTCCATCGCCAAAATTGTTGAAAATCACAAATTTATAAAATATTTTTTAAATAATAATTTTTACTTTTCACACATTTAAAAATAAAATTATAGATTTTGTTATGAAATTGATTTCATAACACCTTGTTAAAAACAATATTTTTTACTGTGATCGATGTCCAATATTGTACCATTTTTGCCTAATTTGATCTGTGCACATATTAGTACCAAATTATATAAAAAAAATGTCTTTAATAACTTTTATATATACAAATGATTGCAAGTGGCTTGTACTAGTATTGTCCTGCAAATAAATTGAAATATTTCAGCCTCTTTTTGAACTGTGTCAATCTCTCCATCCAATTGTAAGAAAGTATTTAATTATGATTTAGGTTGGAAATTAATTTAATATTTCAGTTTTTATTTAATGAGACATGATTTAACTTATTTAAGGATTCATTTTCTTATTAATTTGAAACAAATAAACATCACCTATTTACTTCCTTTGTAAATTGTAAAAAATGTACGAATTACTGATATTACAATAAACCTCATTTCAGATAAATTTGACACAATTGGATTAAATACCATATCCAAATTTACACAATTTTTTTTTAATTCATTATTTTTTTTAAACAAATTATTTTCTAATACATAGTAACTTACTAATTTTGACAACATAGCACAATGTCGTAAAAGCTAAGTCTAGTGCTAGTTAAATGTCTAGGCCGCATTGTAAACTTTTTATAATGTTTTGTTATAAAATAACTTTTCTAGACTTTATAAAAGAAATGTTTATAGATGCCTAGCTTTTCCTATAAGAGTTTTGTTATGCATTTGAGTTTTAAGTAAGCTTTTTTGAAAAAAAAGAAAATCAAAATAATAAAAAAAAAACTGTTAATAAATTGTGTGTTATTAAGTTTTGGCACAAAAGAGAAAAAAAAATAGAAAAAATATGTATTATTAGTCATGTGCAAGCTCTCTTGTCTGTAAATAGAAACAATGTGTATGTAATTGATGTTTATTAGAATGAAGGGAACTCGTTAAATAGAAAGTGATACTCTTTTGTACATGTTAACAAAACTATTGTTAAATCATTTGCATTCTTGTACAGTTTATTTGAAAATTGGTTCAGTTGTAATCTACTTAATCTGATATATTGTGTTTTCGTTTAAAAAAATTAAAAAAATTATAGAAATAAATCAAGTGTTTGCTATAGACTATGCTGTATATAAAAGATGTAACATTCTTCTGTCAATGCTAAGGTCTTGATGCTTTTGTCTTCACTCATTCAATATTTATGTACCAGTGAACATGTGTGTGCTTGTATGTGAGTGATTTATTGTTTATGTATTTTGATCAATATTTTGTATAACTTTATTTTTGTAGTATCATAAAGTATTGTGCAATAGTTTTAGATTGTATAAAATTTCCTAAAATTGTTAAAGGGGTTATCAAAAGTAAATTCTAAAAATATTGTTTACAAGTTAATTTTAAACTTGTAAAAAGTACGAGTATTTTTGGTAAATAACATTTTGATTAGCGTACTTTCATTAAAAGAAGAAAATCAAGAGAAATTTTATGACTACAATTTACTATTTACTCGCGATTAATTTCCCCTCAAAGGATCCATTATTGTGAGTATGGGTGTGATAATCCTGAGGTCCTAGCTGGATCTACACTTTTCTTGAGAAATCTTGGATTAAATCTATTGCTTGACCAATTCTTGTTTGTTTTTTTTTACCCTGATGTTATTAGAGTCTCAAGGGTTTAGGGTCTCTATTTTATGATCTTTTCTTCCTTATTTCATATTCAAAATTTTTTAAAAATATATATTATAATTTATACGTATTATATTACACAATGGTTCAGTTGATTCATTCAAATTACCTCTGGAGTATTTAAAGACTACATTTTTCTTTTGAAGATGTACAAATAAAACTTAAAGTTTAAATCATAACTTCAAAATAAAACTAACCTATAATATAATAAACTTATTTATGAATTTTTTAAAGTTTATAAAATGAACAATATTAGTTGATAATAATTCCCTTTACCACGAATCTGAAAACACAATAATTATCAATTAGTTTTTTCCCTTTAAATACTCTGATGTACATTTCGATAAAGACATTATTAGTTATTATCATTAGATGGTTCTACAGCTAAACCAGGACTAACAAAAGTGAAATCGATGTAGGTAATGGTTAGTTATAGTCCCAATCTGGGGTTTGCCATAAAGCTAATTGTATCACTCTGAACATCTCTGTTATAACAAAGGATCTCTCAGAGATAGCTGTATTTGGAAAACTTACCAGCATGTGTCTCCTTCATTCTCCAACATTCAGTCTACTCTTCTCGAACAACTCGTGCTGTTGCTCTTGTTGTTTTAGTGAATATTGTGGGAGTTTCACAGGACTCATTTCCAAATATTCCACAGTAAGCTGTTATACATTATAAAATAATGCGCTTTTCTTCCTTCCTTAGGTGTCTCCATAAAATCCTCAGCTCTGTGATTCAGAACAAACAGTCCATTGGATTTCTATGGCAAACTTGAGTCTGTAAGAATGCAGATCTCTTTTCTACTCGTTCTGAACCTACCATTAGAGTCACGTTTATTGCCAGCAAATCTGCATCCATGCTTGAGGCTGTGTTATTAGAGGTATAATACCACTCATCCATATTTTGGTAGTAGACTATGCTTAATTTTTCTTTAAACATGGTACTAAATAAAATACAGTATAGAAAATGTAAGTTTTTATTACTATGTACTGGTTTTTATGTATTCATATCCAAGTTGTGTTAAGCAAAAGAGAGTGTATTAGAGATCATTAGGAAATGAATGTTTCCTGGTGTGTGGGACTACCGATCCATATGGTATACCTACTAAACATTAACCTCTTCTTCAGGCATAATTCCACCCTGGAACTTAGCACAATACTTCATAGTGATGTCATTCTCTGTGCTAAGTCAAGCTGCACTATTTTTGTCCTCTACTTAAACCATGGTTCAGATCATTTCCTTGTTACTAGCTTTTTCTTCTATGAAGCACTTTCTCTACATAGCTAAACACGTTGTCCCAATATTTCTGGCTATCAAGCTTCAATGATATTATCAGGCGTTCTTTGACCTAAACTACTCTCGAACAGTTGCCTCTTTCCATACCATATACAATATGGGATGAAGAAGGATTGTTACAATAGACAATTAGGATTGTCATATGGTTATAAATTACTTTGCTGTGTAGACAATTTGGGTTCATTACTTCTCCCATTTGTAACAGGTGACCTGCCCTTAGACTGGTCAATAATTTCAGGAGGTAGTAATTGACTTGGTGGTTTGTGCAGTTAGCCAGCAGTATATTTTCCCTCCTATCATTGGCTCACCTTTCTTGCTAATCCTTCATTGACCAATAATTATGTATGTTAGGTGTTAAAGTAGGCCTACATAGCCAAAGTACCAAAGTATTATTTTTATTTCAGTGTAATTATTTCATTATAGAAGATCATAGTAACTCCATCAAACTGAAACTGTTGGCTACAACGGTAAAACCATTTGATACTTAACTAAGAAAGTATGAAAATTTAAAACTATTTGATAACTCCTTTTCATTAAAAATAATAATTAAGGAAAAAATCATAGGATTGTATATCACAGTATAATATCATCAAATAACACCATTTTTTATATCCATTGTTCTTAATTTTATGTTTGTTTTAAGTTATAGCAGCATATGTTTGTATTTAAAATTCTATAAAAAGCCACAGTTACACATAGTTGTGTGGCATTTGTAATACGTGAGAAAATTTATTTAACAAATTAAATTCTAAAAGAGTGAATTTCACAATTTTACATCATCTCTAAAAGCTAGGTTAGCTTTTTTACACACAATCATTGAAAGATTTTACATTTTGTAAAATAATTTTGATATATTTATTACAATTAATTATTTTTGTAAAACAATAGTATTTATAGGTTATGTCAAGTTTAGAACTGCACAGTTAGTGAGATAAAGCACTATAATGTTTGCAAGTAGGTTGTGATTGAGGTTTTATTTATATCTGTACTTCTCACTTCAAAGCACGTTGTTGAACCAAGCAAAAATATATTCACACTCAAACTTTCCTACTGAGTGAAGTGTAAAAGTGTGTGCATGTATGTGATTGCGACAAACAAAACATTTCATTGTAATGAATAATATCAATAACATATGTTTTGTATCACAAAGTAGGAAATAGCATTACTGAACAGTATAATTACATAAGTCATCATTACAAAAAAAAAAAAATCATTTTAGGGAATAAAAGGAAAACGAAAACAATAAAACAGTTATTAACCTTTTGTTTTTTTATTTATATTTATGCCCAATGTCTGTGTGATCTATGTTTCAGAAAATATGTACAGCGTAAATTGTTTGATCACCATATCTCACAGTTAATTGTAAATTACCTATTATATCTGGAGAGAACCAAGTACTCTGAGGCCATAGGCAAGTACCCAAATATTTTTCAAGTGGAAATCCGCACAATAGAAAGATGTATACAGTTCAACCTGGATAGGAGATATAAAAATTAGGATATAGCTATTCTTTCAGACAGCCAAGCAGCCTTCAAAATGCTGAGCTCTCACGTTATTAACTGTATGATGTATGGGGTTGCCTAAGGAAACTCTATGACCTAGGAAAAAACAATAAAATAACTCTTCTCCGGATGCCAGGACACATTGGAGTAGAAGAAAATGAACATGGGGATAAACTTGCAAGAGTGTGGACCTCATAGATTGAGAATCATTTTGTGGCCCTGGAGAGTACTATGGAAAAGAAGAAGAGACTGTATGAACAAAAGGGCTAGAAGTGTGGGACGGTATGGATTGATGTAGATGAGGATACCTAACCTCCACCCCCTTCATGTGCTACATTGCCTAAAGGAGTTGGGGCTATTATAGACAAATTACCTGGCTTAGAAGAAGTAGGGGCACAATAGATTTTTAGAGGTCCAAGTGCATTTCACCCCCACATTCTTATTACTACATATGGAGAATAACTCGGAATTTATATTAAATTATCCATATATATATATATATTCAACAAGAAGATTAAGAGATTCATACAGAGAATAAATTATATCTTCAAAAAACCTGTTAATAGTTTCCCAAGTTTTGAATAATCAATGACCTTGATGGTACATATTTTAGACTATTAAAGATAGAAGAGTAATTTAACAAACCAACAACCAGCCTCGAATCTGTGTAACTTTTTAACAATTCACAAGGCGAAACTGTAATGAGCTAGATGTGTGTCATACCAAACTGAGCTATGGTCCTCCGCCCCTCCTCTGAACAGAGTTTATTGTATTAAATATGAAAATTGGAATTTGTAAAACTTTAATTTCAGATTCATGTGTTATTTCAGAGCAATTGAATATATATATATATATATATATATATATATATATATAATTCTGTGCTAGGCTGCATAGTCATGGAAATCAATTCATCGATCTTCCAAAAAAAAATAAGAAAATGTGATTAAATCTATTTATAATATATTACCTTCAGACCTTTTGTGCTTCTATTGATATACAGATCCGATAAGTGCTCAATAGAAGCACAAAAGGGTCTGAAAGTAATATATTATAAATAGGTTTAATAACATTTTCTTATTTTTTTGGAAGATCGATGAATTGATTTCCATGACTATACAGCCTAGCACAGAAAATCTGGTATAAGATCATGAATGCATCCAGGATCTATTAGACTTACTAATTGAAGCTTTCATGAGTTCAAAAAGTGATATTAGAAGGACTAATTAGGGGAATAAACTAAATAATTATACATTATAATTATTGTGTTTTAATATTATTCCTAATGTTTGTGGTAAGGAAATTATTTAAAGTATCGTGAATTTTACCACAGTATTCATAGAAGATTTTATAAAAACACATTAAAAAGGAACTATTTTTCTCCTATAATATGACTCCACATCTAAACCATATGATTTTACTTAACAGCTGATTTCATATAACATAACTTTGAGGTTATGTTTACACTTTTACTCGAAATAAATTCACAAAATTTTGTGTGAGCTCTGATAATTAAATTAGATGTTTCGGATTGTTGCAAAAAAGAACCAAGACAGTACTGTATTGAGATATGAAATGGCGGTAATAGAAAAAGAAAGGCTACTTGTTTTTAAATACCAGTAGCAAAAACAATAAAGTAGCCGAAACATGGGCAGTGTTTGTTTAATTACCGATCTTACAATGGCCCAGCCTTCATGAACTTGAGAGAACAATGCCGGTCTTGTGAAGGTCTGGGAAGTGCTGCAAGTCATCTTGACTCTTTATCTTGCCAAAACTATTAACCTGGGCAATAACCTCTCTGTATTTGGTAGCTTGTACACTTCTAGGCTGGGTCTAACTTAAATGTGGTAAGCTCAAGGGTATAGACTTGGACAGAGGTCAAATGGAGGAATTCAGAGGTAATTTATGGTTGTATAATTTGGATTTTGATCGTCATAAAATCAGAATCTTAAAATTTTTAAAGTCATTGTTTTATTTAAATTCCGTCCTACTTCTTTATTGTTAACTTTGGAATCCCATATTTTTTCTTGTTGTTTAAAAGACGAGCAACCTTTTTGTTAACTTCACCTTATAACAAAATCGAAGGTCTCCAATAGTTTACGTTATGATCGGAAGAGAACAAGCCTTTTACCATAAATACATCCCCCAGCGTAAATCGTATTTCCTTTCCTACCCTTATTTTTTCTAAAAACCTCCGTCATCATAGTCTAATTAAAAGAAGACTCTAATAGCGCGAGGGTCGAAAGAACAAGGGTTTAAATTTGTTATTGCTGCTCAGATAATGTGAGATTCTCAGGACTTTGTGACAACCCTGGAGTAAAATATGATCGGGTAGTCAGACTTCAAGAAAGGGCCACGTGGTCCCAATTTTTGAACGAAATCAGAAGAGCAATTTTAAGAAATGATTTATCGTCGATTTTGTTTTGTTTTTGTACAGATAACACAAGAACCAGTATTTTTAGTGAGATGGGAACCAATATATTTTGTTGAAATCCTTGGAGGTTACACTTGAGAAAAAATTCATCAAAACCGTTAGAGATCATTTTGAGGAAATTGTAATCTTCTGTTTTTTTCCTTATGGCATCAATCTCTAAATTTTAAACTGTAGATAAAATAGAAAAAAAACGCCCAAAAAATGTACAAAAATGTTTAATTTAATTAAAATTGGTTCACACGTTTGAGCTGCAAAGTCAACAGACGAACAATATTTCAAAAACCACTTGTTTGTACTTATAAAACTAATATATCAGAAAAACCTCAACATTGCTTTTTTGACCCATCACATAACTTTCTCTATACTACTTACATGTGAGAAAGAAATTTATAATTTTGTTTGTTTGTAATTGTTTCATATAATTTAAACCTGTATCGGTGAGTACTGGCGTGACAATCCTGTCCAACTGGATATACACTGTGTTTATATGGAAAAGGCTTAATATTTTAAGAACTTCTTTAGATAGAAATGTTTGAACTTAACCTGAGTTATCTACAGGGTGGTACAGAGTTTAACCTGAGCTATCTACAGGCTGGTGCAAAAGTTTAGTAGGATAGGATGTTCCAAAATTTGTTCTCTACTTTTTTTATCGTAACGCTATTATTATTTTTACAAAATCTAATAGATCAATTTAAGATACTTAAATTTTTTTAAATTTATCTTAACAACCGAGTTATGACGTTTTAAAATTCGTAAAGACGATATTAAACGTTCACTGCAGGGCTGAGTGAATAATGATTTTTTTATTTGGTTATTGTAATGTCAAGTGAGCCAAGATGTACTGAAAATTACATTTTAGGTACAGAGTAAACAAAAATTAACAAAAACAAAAAGTAAACCTACATAATTTTTAATTACAGTAGGCCTACACTAGAATATAAATTGAAAGTCCTGGACATAAATCGGGGGTTCGGCGCAACGTTAGATTCAGTTATACATAGTTTGATTGTTGTAGCTCGTGTACCACTGAAGAGGACGACCTTGTCGTTGAAACGCGTCTCATACTTAGGCGTATTTTTTGTGAGAATTGTGTTCTGTGTTTGTTATACTGTATAATTTTTCTCATAAGTCAACCACAACATTTAATATAAATTAATAAAGTTTAATAAAAGTGTAATTTCATATACAGACTGTTTCAAAACTTAACAAGATATAATTTTATACTGCATTTTTAAATACTGTATTAATTGTTTTTACTTACCCTGCTTAGAAAAGTCACTCGAAATCCATGGAATATTTCTTTCAGATCACCGTAAAACTACAATAAATATTCAAACTGCTTCACTTCTATAGCTTGACTGTGTGTCAGCCATTCTGTGATAAAAAATGTGCAAAGTATTTTGTCCCAGACTACAGCCGAAATTATCTGTTCGCCTTCTGCGATATGTAGTGTTAAATCGTTCAAGTCTTCTAGCTTAGTTCGGTAAATGTTTTCCTTCAAGTATCGCCAAAGAAAGTAATCTAGTGGATTCAAATCGTGTGACCTTGCCGGCCGCTCTGTTTCCTCCTTCCTTAGACCTACCGATGAGGGAACATTTCATCCAGCAGCTGTCGAACTTGAAGGTGATAATGGAGAGGCCTTTCTGAAACCACCTACTGTCAAAACGTGGTACTAACAGATTGTGAACTTATGCCAAAACAGACGCACAAACTTTTCACGATATATTATGATAGACAGATAATATTTTCCCCAATTATCCCATCCCAAACATTCACTAACTAAGGTCATTGGGTGTGACTTTCATTCATCTAATGTTAATTTTTGGAACATCCTGTATATGAAATTACACTCTATTAATTTATGCCCTAAACTTTCAATTGATATGTTAATATAATTGATGTTCTAACAATTTGTGTACTGTACTAAGAAAAATATGTAGGCTTACTTTTTGTTTTTAGAACACCCTATACCGGATACGACATTTTTTATGATTTATTTTACAACAACCAAATAATAAATCATAGAATCATTAGAGCACTGTGGTGAATATACAATAAAGGAAAGGATTAACCCCAAAACTACAACAAAAATCACTAACAACACAAAAGCTGTATAGTTATGTTTATTCTACCTTAGGTACATTTCAGTAACATAGTCACCATCTTCAGAGGTAACACTGTGTTAGGTTAATACTCAACCTCTGAAGATGGTAACTATGTTACTGAAATGTACATAAGGTAGAATAAACATAACAATACAGTTTTTGTGTTGTTAGTGTTTTTTGTTGTGAAATAATAAATCATTATTCACTCAACCTAACTTTTAATATTGTGTTTACAAAATTGCGAATTTTAAAACGCCATAACTCGGTTGTTTTTTAAGATAAATTAGAAATTCTTTTCAAGTATCTAAAATTAACCAATTGGAACATGTAAAAATAATAATAGTGTTATATTTAAAAAGTTGAGAAAAATCATGTGTTAATTTTGGAACACTCTGTATATCCTATTAAACTTTTGTACCACCCTGTAAACAGCTCAGCTTAAGAGCTTTAAAATAAGAGGTCGAACGTTTTTCTATCTAAAGCAGTTATTGAAATTAACGGCTTAATAGTCTTTTACGTATTTTTTACACACTCTGTATTCTTGGGTTAGATCATTTTCATCTTTCCTCTCAAGTCTCTCTTCCTTCCCTGAGGCTATTAAAGTATTCGACGGCTAAAGGTCTTTATTTCATCTTCTTTCTTTATAAGACGACGATGACCGCGAGAGGTTTTTCGTCTTTAAACAAGAAAAAAAGAAAGTTCATATAGTTTACTTGGTAAAAGTAGCCCTAACACAGAAATCAAAAGCCGAAAAGTACTCTTCCAACAAAATAAAACCTTTTCTTGTTTATGATGTCCATATTGTTATTCTCAACCATGTTTGCTGAATCCTTGAAGAATGCAAGCGTGCTTTTGACCTCCCGAACTTGATGCAAAATAAGCTAAGGTCACGTTTGATACAAACCGCCATGGGATGCATTGACACCTTCAAACTGCACAAATACCAAGCCAATGCCATTTAGATTAGCCATTGAAGCAAGGGAGGTTGCCCAAATCAATCTAACAAAAGAATTTGTTTTATTTTTAACTTTTGGATGTACTCCAAGTTGTTGTCGAAAACCATAATGGTGAAAGAATTCACATATGACCTCTATTGAACCTGTGGGTCTTAACTGTTAAGGTGAAGGAATGTTGAAGATTAAAAGACACCTGAGTAAATTATCTAAGTACAAAGGACTTGTCAAAGTTGGTCCGTCAAGAACGCATGAAGCGTTTTTTCTTTCATCTTTTTTTCCATCTTCCATTTGAATATTTATTTGTATATCCACATTTCTCGATTTTTTTATTTGGTCATTTTTACATTGTCACAAATAGGTGGGGTAAAAAAGTTATATGGGTAAAAAAACGAATGTTAGAAGGTTTTTATGGATATTTGCGTTTTGATGTTCCTGAGTAAAATCAATGGTTTTTGCAATGACTGTGGTATGTGTTCTACAGCCAAAACGAATGGACCGATTTTAAATTGGTATGTGGGGATACGTGGTTGTACCTCAGTGCATTTCCCCCTCATTTATTGATCATTCATAAATACAAATTTACAATTTTCTCAAAATTGACTGTAACCCAAACATATTGATTGCTATCTCTTCAAATATTGGTTCTTGAATAAACGCCATAAACTAAAAAATAGGCCATGGAGCAAATTTGGACTAAATATAGAAAAAAATTAACAAAATCGGAAGTATGTACATCGCTCAAATTTTAACGATTTTAACGATCAAACACGTTCACAGAACTGCTTTAAAAAACATACCGGTTTTGGAATAATTAGCACACACAAAATGTATACTGGCGGCAATTATTAAAAAAAGCTCAATTATTTTAATAAACCCTCAGGTGGTAACTATAGCATTACAGCTGGAGCTACCTTTTTGTAGGTAATCTTGGTTTAGAAACCTCTCTTTCACTTTCCTATCAGATCTCTCTTGACTAACCTTTATTCTTTCGCGACCCTGATGCTATTATAGTATACTAAGGATAAAGGAGTATACATACCGGAGAGTTGGCTCCAAGATGGGTCTTATGGGACTATGTCAACTGCACTGGCTTGTGGCCCTGCCGTCCGCTATTTTGTTTTATCGGCGTAAACTACACTGACTTCCGACCACCGCCCCTCCGCCATCTTGTGATATCACTCCCTCCTCCTAGACACGTCACACTCTAACTTTTTGCCGAGTTTTATTCGAACCTACGAAGTCCGAATATGAAGTCGGAGAATATGTATGACAGAAAAAAGAGACTCTCATATTTCTTATCAAGCCGCCCTTGACCAACTCTTGTTCTCTAACGATCCTGACGCTATTAGTGTATTCGATAGTTAGGGTCATTAGTTTATGTTCTTTTCTTCTTCTTTTTTATAGAGCGTTTATGACCGAAACGGTTTTCGATTTTAAACAAAAAGAAAACAAAACCAATTTCATTCAAATACGTAGAGGAGGCGTTTATGTCACAAGCGTATCAAGTTTAATCCATATTTAAATATATAAATATGTTTCCAACACGTCGACTCTGTATATTATTTGTTTAATTTTTTAATTAGTTTTAACCAAATCGTAGTTGGTGTTTGGGATGAGTGGGTGTGAATGAAAGTTTGTACAATATTTTTGCACAATGGTTGTGTCTCACTGTACGGCAATATATGTTTCATTATAATACACAGAAAACAGCTGTTTTCTTAGACTGTTCATAAACGAGAAAGTTCTTCTATATTTTGTACTACACAGAAAATTAACCAGGCACCAGCTGATTTCAACAGTAACAGACTTCTTTATTTGCAGTTACTAAAGGTTTAATTATTACCGTACCCTCAAATAATTGTAAACATTGTAGTTTTCGTAAGTACATCGTCCTAAAGGCGCGTTTACACTAGAAACAAAACAATGTTTTTGAAACTTTGTTTATAAACTTTGTTTATATTTTGCTACTAGTCACTACGAAATATTTTGCACACAATGTTCCTAAACACAGGGACAACCACACTCTTGAAGATGTCGTCTGACGAGGAGGATGCTCTTCTTCTAGCTGCCGCTACATGTGTTTTGTTGTGTTGTGACAGAAAACCCAGGAGGTTCTGGATAAGGTCTTCACTTGTGTCACAAGGTGTTTACAGTGGAAGCGACCTATTGAAAGACCTCAGAAAAGATGACGTGGATCTGGGTGGGGAAATAAGATGTGATGGAAGATTAAAAAATTTTTGTCGAATGACAAGTGAAGATTTTGAGTTTCTTATAACTAGTATTGGCCACAAAATAGGAAGGAAAGACAGTAATTTTAGGAAACCAATACCCGTGCAAAAAAGACTTGCTATTACCTTGAGGCAATGTTTATAAACACCCTTTGATCTTACCGCTTTCTACGGGAAACAAGAAACATGTGGAGAAACACCGAATTTCTGTTCCGAAACACTGTTTAGAAACATTGTTTAAAGTAGTTATATTTCGATTTGAGGAACATTGTTCCTAAACACTGTTTATAAACATGTTTTGTTGCCAGTGTAAACGCGCCTTAAGACCTCAAAATATGGAAAGCAGAAGACTTTTGATTGGATATCGCAATGAAAAATATTTTGCTCATCAAGTAGGAAGCTGCTGTTCCAAATAAAATTGCAAAATATTTAAACCTTAAAATCCAGAAGAATATACTGGACATTGTTTTTGAAGTACCAATGTTGGTAGAAGGAAGAGGGAATTATTGACCCTAAAAATGCATCGAGGCGATCTTCAACTTCAGCTGAAGGATACGTAGAAGATTTTGTGCGCTGCAAGTTTCACGAAAATGATTCAATAATGAAACTGCCACAAGTAAGTCGATACGTTAGATGACTACAACAAATTAATGAGCTTAAAGAAGTTTGTGAAGTAGGCGCTTCAATTTTAGAATCTGAAAACATCTCTCCATCCCTCAAAATGGATTGTTGAGTAAAGGCTAAAACATCCCAAACAACACAACTTGTACTAGTAACATAAAATTAGAATTTAAGAAAGTTTGCTTCAATAAAATGAAGTAATGAGTTAAAAGTATATTGTTTTTTCTGTAAATATAATAAAAAGATCTTAAGTAACTCGCCCAGTAAATCTTTTACTCGACTCCACCTTGTGCGAGAACTATCACGCTCGATTGAAAAACTACTTACCTGCCTTGTGACGTGATATTACCTGCATGTTGAGTAGAATGTGCGTCAAAAAACTGTATTGTTTGGTGTTATATTGCTATGGGTGTATTGATAAGAATTGTAAAAATGTTTTATAACCAGAAGAAAGTTTAAGCAATAAGACTGACGTCCCTTGAAGTGACTAACGTTCTCAAGTGGTTCCACTCTGTTGTAGAGATATAAATACAAACAGCTGATCTTGGAGTACACTTACCGACCGGGGGTGGTTGAAAAGACTTCTGTGTGAGTCTGCCCAGGCTACTTTAAGCAATTATGTTGAGGTTATAGAACAGAAACAAGTTGATAGCCGACATCTTGGTACCCACCCACCCCTATACACAATGTAATAAAAGCAAATCCTCTAAATGCAATACCCAAACGTTTATTTCTTTCCTTGTAGGTAATTTTAAATTGTATTGATAGATCAACGGGTCTTATCCAGTAGGCTAAGTTGGTTTTAAACATGATTTTTTAACCTTGTAATTATGTTTATCACTACTTCTTGACGTCGGCTAGGCTCTAATGTTCTTGGTAGATGTGTAAGTTAAAAGTCTCCACTCGCTTTCTTTGCGTGAGTGTCTGGACCCTGGAGGACCTCGAAGCTGTACATATGTGAAGGAGCCTCCTCACCTTACGCTCATATAGGTGACACGGCCTCCGTAAATGTATAAATATCACATTTTCTTGGGAGGTTAAGGTTTGAAATGAATTTATGACAATAACTTTGCTATTTGTCGTCGTAGAGGTGTGGGGTTGGTACCATTACATGCAGAATTGGAATATGCAAATTTTTATTTAATTTAGTCTGTTATAAGTTGAATAACACACGAGATATGAACAAAACGTTTGCTTTGACATTTTAAATTATATTTTTAGTATTTCAAAAAGGTTCTATATGAGTCCCCTTTATAAGCCTCTATAACAAATTTCATGTTCTCTTAATTTTTGTGACCGCTATCGTGCTTTCTACGTACAGACGACAACGACGACAGACAGAGGGGATATCGTAAATCACTATTCCGGTTTTCTGAGACCATGCAACTAAAGATCAAACAGAGATTACCAAACCTAACCTTACTTCATATATTGAGGTAGTAAAGTGAATATCTTTGCTTTGTTCCGGGATAATATCACACTGTCAGTATCTCATCTTCCTTTATCTTTTCTCTGAAGTGTTTAAGCTATTATTTTCTGTAAATAAGCAGAGAACTTTAGTGTCAGATGTGGATTTGTTATTAGGGGTGTAGTGAGTTTTATTTGTATTGATCATATTTGAGCATTTTCCAATGTGCATAGTGATATCTACAGCCCTTCTTACCAACTTATTACAAAAATGAGCTTTTAAATGAAAAAAAAAAACATTCTGAGTTAAGAACTAAAATTAAAAATTTCGATTTCAGTGGACAAATAAATAGACCATTCAAAGAACAGATTAGTGAATATTTTTATTAAATGCGAAATTTGAGGTCATCACCGCCATAAAAAAGAAGAAAAGAACATAAGAGAACCAGAGTTGGTGAAGAGAGATGTGATAGGAAAAATGAAAGAGAGAGATATAAGCCGAGATGAGATGAAAAAAGAAGTTTTTCACTTTAAAACTCCCCAAAAATCTGTTAATCTTAGATCAGTTTTCTACAAATTTAAATCAGAGTTGATGAATTGGCTCCAAGAAGTTTGGAAGTTAAATTATTAATATTCATTATTTGGTAATGAATTTCAAAAGCGTAGGCCTAGTTGCCCTTCACGCTGTATATTTTAACAAAGCCCGTGTATAATTACAAGAATATTTGGATACATAAATGATTTCTTAGAATCTTTAGCCCTAGCAGATGTTTAGTCTTTTAAAGCGATTCCTTTCCACGAAATTTTATGTTATGCTTATCTTAATTTTAGGTTAGGATATTTCTAAGAAATCGAACTGACTAGACAATGGTTTTAATATCGCAGGACTGATGTATTACATTATTTATGATATCGATTTCGTTTAATTTCTCGATTTATTTCCAGGTATAAGACCAACACTCGTGATAAATCTCGTAATAGTCTAGTATGCTTTAAATTCGTTTAGATTACATTTTTGAACAGCTGATTCGAATCCAATTCAAAATGTATTTCAGGTTTTAATACTGTAATAAATTTTATCATTAACATTATTTAAAATGAAATCTTTTATTGAAGTTATTTTTAGAAATATTAAAGATTCTGTATGAGTATACAATCTCGACATGTGATGGAATGTAGGCCTAGCCTAAAATCAAGCAATCTGAAAAAAAAAAGTGATGAGCCTAGCCTCCTATATCGCCTAAACCCAGCCATATATTTAGGCTATCTGAAAATGTATTATGTACTTATCCTACTATATGGTCCAATTCTAACCAAATAACTAGGCAATTTGAAAAAAAAAAACATTTGTTATGCGACTAGTCTACATATGGACTAGGCCTAGGCCTAGCCAAATAATTAAGTAATAGCAAAAATATTGTTAATTGCCTAGCATACTATATGGCCTATGCCTAACCATTTTATTAGGCAATTTGAAAAAGCTTTCATTATGGGCTTCGTATAATTTGTATGCAAAATAACAATTTCCAAACTTTAATTTCATACGAATCTTTGAGCAGAAATTAAAATGATTTGTAAATACTCTGGTATTTTTCGTAAAAGTGCAGGCCTATAATTTTATAACCAAATTTCACTTTGTCAAAAGAAATACTGATAATTACGTATTAACACCACCGCAGCAGAAGTTGCGCTAATGCGCATGCGCCAATAAAGAACAAACTGATTTAAGGGAAGCAGAATTCCATTTTTTTCAGCTTTGAGATTCATATACTTTCATTTTATGATTTATATATATATATATATATATATATATATATATATATATATATATAAGGTTTGGCCAGGTGTATATATATATATTATATATAATATATAGCTACCTGGCCAAACCTGTCGTGATATATAATTATATCGCAAAATAAGCAAATATTGGCGCATGCGCATTAGCAACTTCTGCTGCGGTGGCGTTAATACGTAAGTACCGAAATACTTCTTATTTTATCGTATAATAATAATAATGAACCTATAAAATATGTACGAAATCAATTTAAAATAAACAAGTTTGATTTTGTACATTAGCACAATCTACAGACTGTACACACAGATATCTAAGTTTGTAGTTTATCTAGCCACAGCCTTATCTATTTCTTAAATCTTGAATTAAAACTTTACAATATTTTGCAATGCAATTTCTTCACCAGTCATAATTCAACCTAGACAATGAATGCTAGTTGGAGGTTATGTTCCCAGTGCATTTATTAACCGTGCCAACGTGATTTATTATTATTATGTATTAACTATGTTTTCAGTGCGATTACAAAATGAAGTTGTGCAAGTTTAATGTTTCGTTGTTTGATGTGTTTCTTTGTAGTTTAGTGAACTGAACATTCAAATGAATTAGCGGCAGAAAAAATACAAGTAAGCCTAATAAGTTATCCATAATATCATTTTAGATATTTTGTGTTAATTTAACACTTAACAATTCTCACAATTAAAACAAAGAATAGACATTCACAAATAAATTATATTTCGAGTTCTTTCTCATATACGTATGGAAAAAGTTATGTGATGTTTTGAAAAATTTCGTGTTGATGTCAAATTTAGCATGTAGACTAGTTTATACTAATCCTTAGGCGTATATATGGCTGAAACAAACAGTGAAAAAACATTGCACAAACTTTCTCACTCACCTATACATTAAAACCAAATAAAAATAAACCAAAACTAATCGTCAATAGAAATGTTAGTTTGTTAGTTGCCAATGAAAAAGTGATAATTTGGAAAATAATATAGGCCTTGCTAGTCTCGTGCCATAAATAGTTCATCACGGTAAGTCGTATAAATTGAGCTTCTGATTGTGATCATGGTACATTTTTGTTTTTTATCAATTATCCCTGTAACGTGATATTTTTTCCTTCCGATTTTGTATAAAGTTTGGGGTCATTAGTATTCTCATTTCACTAAAATTTGAATGAAATCGGTATTGTCGATTTTGAAAAATTAAGTGTTTTATAACTGCCTCGTAACCAAATATTTGTTAGGTCCTAGCCGATATCAAGAAAGTAGCCTAGTTATATTCACAAGGTAATTGTTTACTCTAGCGCCTATATTGTAATATTTTTTTGGTACTTACATATTAACGCCACTGCAGCAGAAGTTGCTAATGCGCATGCGCCAACATTTGCTTACTTTGCGATATAATTATATATCACGACAGGTTTGGCCAGGTAGCTATATATATATATATATATATATAAACACCTGGCCAAACCTTTCGTAAGTTTATCGAAGTTAATAATTTGAAATTAGATCATGGATAAACATGAGCTTTAAAAGTGAAGTGCCGCCAATCTACGCCTAAAATTTTTGCGACAAATCATAAAATGAAAGTATATGAATCTCAAAGCTGAAAAAATGGAATTCTGCTTCCCTTAAACCAGTTTGCTCTTTATTGGCGCATGCGCATTAGCGCAACTTCTGCTGCGGTGGCGTTAATACGTAAGTACCATTTTTTTCTTTATTTTTGTACTACATACCTGTATAAGAATAGTAACTTTTTTTGTGAGCGAAAATGTTTTTCACTTTGAAATTGACATATCAATGACATATAGGTTAAGTTTACATGGCAAACACAGTGTCCCAATTTTAATATATTTTTTTCGTTATTTGTGTACATACTTTATATAAAAATAGTAACATTTTTTGGTGAGCAAAAATGTTTTTCACTTCGAAATTGACGTATTTGTAGGTTAAGTTTACATGACAAAACATAATGCCCCAATTTTATTATTTATTTTTCTACTACATATAAATGTTTCTTTAGAAGAATAGTAACTTATTTTTGTGAGCAAACATGTTTTTCACTTCGAAATTGACATTTTCCAATGACATAGCCTATTTGTAGGATTAGTTTACATGCCAAACACAATGTCCCAATTTTATTATTGTTTTCGTTATTGTTGTACTAGCCTACATACCTATATAAGTATAGTATCATTTTTTGGTGAGCAAAAATGTTTATCATTCGAAATTGACATATTTCAATGACGTATTTGTAGGTTAAATTTACATGCCAAACACAATGTTTCGACTGATCACCGAAGTCAAGCAACATTGATCGTGGTTATTACTTGGATGGGGTTGTTTTTCTACCACGTCTGCATGGGATTAGTGTTGTTCAAACCATTGAACAGTCAACATGGAGTGTGAGATGTGTGAATTGCTGATTGATGTCGGTAATTTCAATGATTTATAAATTCAAGATTTTTATGTTCGTCACAATAGGCCTATTGTAAAAAGAAAATTGATAAGGTGTATTGCTTAGGGTTTATTTACGAGTAGGTCAAGTAAGGTGGATATATGTAAAGTAAAAACAATTCGCTTACAAACCTATTTTAACGGGTAATTCACTTAATGGACCTTAACCTAAAAAAAAAACACGAAATTATGTTGTTTTTTTTTGGTGAAAAACATTTTTGGTCACAAAAAAATGTTACTATTCTTATGAAGACAATTTTAAGTAGTACAAAAATAATGGGAAAAATTGGGCGCTACAGTAAACCTTCACAATCACGATGTTCAGAAAACCTGTGTAACAACTGTTTTAAACAAACTTACCATTCTTGTACCCTTTGATCTAGGCTACTACAATATAAGGTTCCCCTAAAACCAAATTTTGAGCATTATATTAGTTTGTATTACATTGTAGGGTGAGTGAGTACATTATGACATCAACTTGTTAAAACATGAGCCTGCTACTGATGATCTGCGCAATCATTGCCAAGGTCGATGTCGGCAATCGAACTGACACAGAAATTCTCAGCGTCCCCGAGTGTGTCCAATCCTTTATATAAGCTAACCACAAAAGACGTACGTACAAGCTTTAGTTTGACGGCTATATAACATACAATCCAGTCTAGTGTTATGTTGATGAGCTTTGTGTATGTTATGAATAATGTAACCTAGCGACTGCTGTTAATTTATTCTTCGAGTCGGTTTGGTTCACACAACTACCGAAAATATTACATATTGATAGGCTATTCTCTTCCTGCCTTACTGTTCCTGTGAATATTAAGAGAGAACGAGAGAACTGTGTAAAAAGAAAAATATTCTGTGTACAGATGTTATTATTATTATTAGGTCGGTTCTGATTAAACAACCTAAACAACCTTATTACATAATAACCTAACCTAACCTAACCTAACCCATCCTAACCTAACCTAACCTGTATATGGTGATTATTGCAATCACTAATCTAATCTACAATTTGCTTACCAAAAACTCCGCTTCCTCTCGAGTCAAGGATTCTGTCCACCAGCTGGCACTTGCTCCTCGAGTGGAGATTTGACAGATGCCATTTAAACGGTGCTGGCACTAGCTCCATTCCCCGTTGGACCTCACCACATATACTTTTTTCACAAAACACTTGAAATAGATTTTTTAATCCATCAAATAACTTCTTTGTACTTTGTATTGTAAGAAAGTAAACGTTTGCCTGTCCGATTTCTTTGAAAATGTTACTTCAACGTAACTCAGGGTCCTTTTGGTTAATTATGCAAATGATATAAAATTAAAGCCCGTTTTCAAAATGATAAAAATTATGTTTTTCTAAAGAGTTTCACTTCTCATTTTTTCATCATCGTCTTATAAGAAAAGTAAGGATAAGCGTACAATTAAAACCCCTCGAATACTCTAAAAGCGTCAGGGTATGATAAGAACAAGAGTTGGTCAATAGAGAGACTGATAGGAAAGATGAAAGAGAGGTATTTAACCCAAGACTAGCCTATATGAAAAAAGGTGTAGATCCAGCTAGATTTCCTGGGGATTGCCATGGATAAAATGTAATGCTCAGTTTCTTCGGCCTTGTAAGAAATGTTAAGTTGGTAGATGAAGGAGTCTTAACCAGGTTACAAAGATTTTCTGAACCTCATAATTGTATTGTTTCTTGTTGTCGGTTAACCATATCCACTCGCGTAGCTTGTGTCAATGTCTCGGTCCTAAAGGACCTCTTTACGTCTTCCTAACTAGACTTATCCACATCCGAAGCTATCTCTACGGGACGGAATTGTAACCGTATAACCTACAAATTAGAATAAAACGTTCTACTAGTTGCATTTGTAGTCCGATTTCAATGAAATTTACCGTGAAGGCTTCAAAACATGACCATGCATGTCTGATTCAGCGGTAGCTGTTGTGATCTCCCTCTGTTCGTCGATGTTTGATATTTTGTATGTCATTGGTATAACGCTCTTTACAGCCAAAACTTGCTAATTTAATCAATATGAGCATATTTTGGCCATACCTCGTTTTTTTTGATAACTCAAATTTTATAGCTGATTTTGAAAAAAAAATGGAGTAGGCCTATAGCCTTTAAGCACACACACAAAACGTATTGATCGCCATCTACGAAAATAACTAAATCGTAAGTAATCGGTACAAAAAAAAAAAAAAAAAAAAAAAAAAAAAAATCAGCTATTGACTGTTACAAAAAACCTAATTTCTCAAATCGGTTCTAATAAGTATCTGCCTACCAACTGGCTACTCGCTCCTCAAGTAGAGATTTGACACATGTCATTTAAACGGCGCTGGCACTCACTCCGTACTCCATTGGACCACATATAGATTTCCACAATAAATATAGTTTGTAATCGCTGACATAACGTAAATAAAGTCCCTCTAGCACTGGAATACTCTAATAGCATAAGTGTCTGAAGAGTTTAATTCGTTCAAGCACTAAAGAGTTCAGTGCACTAAATCGTTCAAGCACTAAAGAGTTCGGTGCACTAATTCGTACATGTACTAAAGAGTTCAGTGTACAAAATCGTGCATGCACTAATGAGTTCAGTGTACTTATTCGTTTAAGCACTTTATAGTTCAGTGCACTAATTCGTAAATGCACTAAAGACTTCAGTGCACTAATTCGTACATACTCTAAAGAGTTCAGTATACTAAATCGTTCAAGCACTAAAGAGTTCAGCGCACTAATTCGTACATGTTCTAAAGAGTTCAGAGCACTAAATCGTTCAAGAACTAAAGAGTTCAGAGCACCAAATCGTGCATGCACTAATTCGTATATGCACTAAAGAGTTCAGTGTACTAAATCGTTCAAGCACTAAAGAGTTCAGTGCACTAAATGGTTCAAGCACTAAAGAGTTCAGTGTATTTAATAGTTTAAACACTAATGAGTTCAGTGCACTAATTCGTACATGCACTAAAGAGTTCATTGTACTAAATCGTTCAAGAAATAAAGAGTTCAGAGCACTAAATCGTGCATGCACTAAAGAGTTCAGTGCACTAATTCGTATATGCACTAAAGAGTTCAGGGTACTAAATCATTCAAGCACTAAAGAGTTCAGTGCACTAAATCGTCCATGCACTAAATCGTTTAAGCACTAAAGAGCATTTTTTGAAGTGAAGCGATTTAGTCGGTACAATATCAGCAACAAAAAACAACATTAAACATAAAAAATATAAAATATTGGTATGATTTAAAAAAAAAAAAAAAATCACAGATATCAATTGATTAGAAATAAAAGTAATACCGTACATTAATCTGCACAAAAATCAAGCTATAAATGGCAATATCCTGTAAACTTTAGTTAAACCTAAATAAATGGTACCAAAAATTTATACTATGGTTGTTGTTTTGTATCATTTTTCTAAAAATTTTGTCGAGAATTAAAAAAGAAAAATATTTATCTTTAACGTACCCAGTAAAAAATTTAAAAAATGCAATAAGATGAGTGAAGTGGAGTTTGGTGTTCCAAATGTACAGTTTTATAGTTATTGGGTTTTGAATTTTTAAAACGTTCGCCATTTTGAAATGGTAGGAGTAATGACATTGAAGAAAATTAAACAATTAGGTGTTAATAACTGCAAAGTTATAAAGTTTATAAACATGGTTTTTGAGAAATGAATTATTTTGTAAAAACAGACAGAAGGACAACGAAGCGAGATAGACTATATTGTCGAAGAAACTTGTTTGTTTGTTTTGATGTATAGAACCATTCCCAAATCTTCTCTAGTGTTTGAGCATCCGGTATATGAAGGAGCCTCTATTCGCTTTGCTCGTGTCGGTGACATTGTCGAATATCGTAGCAATATATAAAAAAAAATTTAGGAGGTCAGGTTTTGAAATTACATTTTTGACAGTAACTTCGCTATTTGTCATCGTAGAGATGTGGGGTAGTATCATTATTGCAGAATTGAAATCTCCTAAATTTTATCTAATTTAGTGTGTTAAAAATTGAATAACACACGAGATACGGGCCAAAAACTATTTTGGTAATTATATAGCAGAGCTGCCTCACTTCAAAATCAATTTTTATGGGTTTTATTCGTCAAATAAATGTTGGAAAAATGTTTTATTATCGAAAAAAAGTGTCGGAAAGATGATTACATAATATAATTACACAAGAAAATCTTAATCAGAGTCAAATTCTGCTGCAAATTCAGTAAAAGAGGAATTTATTGAATTTAAATGTATTTCACTCGTAATTCGCCATAAATGATGAAAACGAGTATTATACTCATTGTACTTTCTTTTAAACATAAATTCGGCTATATGGCCATGGAAATGTTTTTTTGAATTTCCATATCGCGGCACATTTCCTCGCACTTCCCTCCATTGACGTTCAATTGTCTGTGTATGTGCATCAGTGTACGCATATGTAGGGCTGTATTATTATATGTCACGAAAGGTTTGGCCAGGTTGCTATATATATATATATATATATATATATATATATATATATATATATATATATATATAACCACCTGGCCAAACCTTCCGTACGTTTATTGAAGTGAATGTCATGAGTATGAAAGATAACACAGAGTTAATTTTTTCACGAAAAAACTACTTGTGTAATTGTATTATGTAATCATCTTTCCGACACTTTTTTTCGATAGTAAAATATTTTTCCAACATTTATTTGACGAATAAAACCTTTAAAAATTGATTTTGAAGTGAGGCAGCTCTGCTATATAATTACCACTATTTTATGTAGCCGCCATTTTTATATTTTGAAAACGATTTTTCTGAATTTCAATAGAATTCTCTACACACAATTACACGTTTTTATCTTACATTTTATGGCCGTTATCTTGCTTTACAGGTGACAACGACGACGGACGGATATTATCTATACTGTATACAGTATACACTATACAACAACTGAAACAGCTGAAAGTTTTGATCGTTCAAAACAGATGGTCAGGGTTATTAGAACATTAAGTTAAGGAATGCGCGGCGGGGGGAGTCCCCGGTCTTGAACTTTGATGAGTCAGTCACAACTTTGCTAGAGGAGGTAGAAAGTGCAAACTTGACGAGGAGTGACATTCTTTTATCCATCACCTTCCTGTCTACATCTCAACATGATTATATGTTGCATGTTGCCTCTCTTATCATTTTGTTCTGTAGTGTCAAAGGAAATTCATTTTCAATATTTCTAGGAAACAACTTTTCTGATCGTTCTTGAAGTAATGTTAATTTTATTATTTTCTGATGTATAAAGTACAGTAACGATTACAAACTGATCTCAAGATAGTTTTGAGGTCGCCTGTTTACAAATAAGTGGTTTCGGTGTGTCTGTTACAACGTCCTTCAGTCAAAACTCGTCAATTTTGTATGCGACATATTTCGGCCATATCAAGAGTTATGTTTTTATTTTTTTCAAGGATTCTAAATTTTGTCGTAGCTATCATAAAAAATAAATAAATAAAAGTGTCAGCATATAGGACCGTAGGCATATAGGGACAGTTATTTTTATAAGTCTAGCGTCAACATATTAATTTTTTCGACAAATATATTCGTAATCAGAATAACTACTAGTTTTCTTACATACCACAAGCATATTAAAAAAAATAATTTTTTTTTCATCTCGATAGGTTTTGCCCTTTAACTTACCACAAGGATAATAATTTTTGTTACCGTCATATTTTTCCTATATGTGGGACAATACAAAGAATATAACTGCAAAGTTTGAAATATGTAGGATTTATCGTCTTGTCTGTGTAGACTGGTTGCGACTTACAGACACGTGCGTGAAATTACAAAAGGGTCCTTGGTTTTACCTACGGACCCTAATAAGGAGAAATCAATGAAAATGCAATCTTTTAATGGGTATTGAATTGTTTGTTTCACTCACAAAAAGTGTTTCTACTTAAATTGTATTCGTCGTACAAAAAACCCTAATATATGATTTCTTATTGGAATTTAATTTCAAATTCATATAATCTATTTTTTAGATTTGTAGGTCACGTAGTGTTCAATATAAAGGTGGGGGGAATGATATCTGACACTACAAATTTGCCCAATCACCAAGATATTAATTTTTCGTCAAATAAGCATACACATTCGTAATCAGAATAAATTCTAGTTTTATTTGATACCCCAGACATAATATTTCTAAAAATAAATTTTCAAATCCATAGTTTTTGCCTCTCAACGTCATTTTATTTTGTTACCGCTATATTTATTCCTATATGTGAGACAATAGGAATATAAATGCAAAGTTTGAAATATATAGGATTTATCGTCTTGTCTGTGTAGACGGGTTGCGACTTTCTTATAGACAGACGGACATGCGTGTGAAATTACAAGGGACCTTGGTTTTACCATCTTTAAATGGCTATTGAATTGTTTCTCACATCTCACAAAAACTGCCTGTAGCTTAAATTAATTTCAATTCGTCATACAAAAAACTATAATATATGATTTCACCTGCAGTTTCAAATCCAAATAATTTATTTTCTATTTCGTTTTCACGCCGTGTTTAAGTTAGAAGGGGGGGGATGACATCTGACACTTTAAATTTGGTCCAGCGTCAAGATATTAATTTTTTCACAAATAAACAAACATATTCGCAATAAAAATATCTTCTAGTCTTGATATTCCAAACATAATATTTAAAAAATGGAAAAAAATCAACTCGATAGTTTTTGCCCCTTGGTCTTAACTACCTAAGTTCATTTTTTAAAATTACTGCTATGTTTTTCCTGTATGTGGGACAATTTCAAATGTAAAGTTTAAAATATGTAGGATTTATCGTCTTGTCTGTGTAGACTGGTTGTGACTTACATACAGACAGACGCGCGCGTGAAATAATAAGGGTCTTTAGTTTTACCTACGAACTATAAAAACACAAAATTACGATTTTCTCAAAATCGGCTTTTACGATGATTAGCCTATATTCCGCTAAATTTGTGGAAATAAAATGTACTCAAACCGGGCTGCCGATTTCGTTCAAATTTAAAGAAATCTGAATATTAGTGAGCTAAAACCGTGTGAAAAATCGCATCTCAATATATTAGGGTTGAAGAATAATTGTAAAATTAAAAAAATGAACTTTAATAGGTGACAATAGATTGACGATTTTAATTATATACTTTTTATGGGATGACACTTTTATATACGGTCCAGCACGAGCGAAGCAAGTTTAAGTTGCATTTAAATTATATATTTATTTAAAGATGGCGTCCACTTTATGATAAAAATATCTACCGAACAGACATTATTGGTTTTGGTGATGGGTGAGTGGGAAAGTTCATGCATTAACAGTTAAATTTGCGCCGTATCAAGACGATGGTAATAGTAATAGAAAACAATCTGTGCGGTAACGCAGCGGCAGCGGAGGTCTTTAAGTAACATTTAATTTATCTTTTCGTGACAGGCTGACAGACGGACAGACCAAAATATATTTATTGGCCAATCACGTGCACACGAAATTCTAACTTATGGGCGGACAGAATAGAAGACATCGCGGTCTTGCCTCATTGATTCGCCGATGAATGGTCTTTACCGACATGGAATCGTTTACAACAGTTGCTTCCAATAGATGATGTTATGTATTGATAAAATGTGCATTGATCGCGGTTAGTTTTGTTTCATTTTTAAAACAACGATTTAAGTTTGGAGAAAATATTTAATTACGCGTCCTGACTGACTGTAATTATCAAAATACAGTCAAAACTGCTTTATCGATCCAATTTAAATTTTGAGGTAAGATGTCTATCAACACGTAGAGGCGTAATAATAAATGGTTTTCAAAAATTTTTTTTAAAATACTTAAATGTGAGGGCGTAAAACCATTTATCAATTTATTTCCAGGGTAACAGGGTGAAGAGCGTTGAAATTTCGCTTGACGGTATGTCTCATCTGTTCAATGTTCATACATCAGATTTGGATGAAATTTAATTAATTTTATTCGTTTTCACTTATAGGTGGACGCCCCACGACCTATAAGTGTGAGTTTCGTGTGTTTTTCTGTCTTTACTCAAATGTTTTACATGATATCTCTACTTGAAAATACTGGTGGACTCTAGTAGAACGATAAATAAAAGACGAAAAGCATGTGATAGAATTCTCTAGTTCTCGATTACTCTAATAACGTCGGCGTAAGAGAAGGACAAGAGTTGGTTAAGAGAGATCTGATAGGAAACATGAAAGAGAGGGATCTAACATATGACTATATGAAGATAGGTGTAGATCCAGCTAGGACCTTCGGGATTGCTAACCCCGTACTCACTATAGTAAACCCTTGATGGGTAATAGAAAGTTAAAAGAGAGGTAAATTGATGTTGGAATTTTTACCTGAGGTTTCCCCGAGTTTAAGACCTTCATATTTAATCACGACTTTACTATGAACGAAAAAGTAAATTAGCGATGCGCTTATACAACCTGAAGATGGAACGAGATCCGAAACGCGTCATGTAAAGTAAGTAAAATACTTAAATTACAAAAATTCACACAGACGGACATAATTGTTCCATTCTGATTTTACTCGACTAAGAGATGACAGATGACATAAAGAAATGTTCCACAGTAGCGTAGGAATATTACCTCCGAGGAATCTTAATTTCGTCTACCGACGGATATTTCCGCATTATTTAGAAGAGCCGGAGCAGTTAGTCGTAAATACAGTTAATTGAATAAGTGCATGTAGATGAGACGAGAGGTCAGCAAGGTAGCGCATTCCTCAGCCTTCCACTTGTGGCATGTTTTGTCATACACATGTGATAGATAAACTGATTCTGGTTTAAAAATTATTGATATAATGATAGATAATTGGTAGAGTTTATTGGGTTATTTTTTATTATTTATTTGGTAACACTGTATACGCTAAGACAGTATAAATTCAATACAAAAGAATTATAAAAATAAAATTGGTATGATGACCGAGAGCTTTTCTAAATTTAAAAGATAAATACACTACTGAAATTATAAAGAATGGAAAAAAATGTTTTCCAACGCCTGTAATTTCTGAAAAAAAGTAGGGATAAAAACTTCGAACTTTCGCCAAACTTTATGGGGTTTCTTTTTATATTTTATGAGTATAAAACATTTTTGCCCCCTTTTTAAGGAGGTTTAAAAGGGGGACATTAATATTTTGAAATAGCAACCCCCATATAATTTTTAATTTTAATGCCTTAGAAAAGTATATGATATCTCTAACCAGAATAATTATGGGGTATAGAAATTTTTTTGGGGGATAATAGGGAAATTCCCCTCCCCATCACGTGACATCCATTTTAAAGGGAATTCATAAGGTATAGAGTATGTCAATACGATTTCTTTAAATAAATTAATTATAATTTTAGGCTTAATTGTGTCTTCTTTCTCGTTCGGTTAGTTTTTATTTCAATCAAATTAGTTATGTGGTATTTTATACGTCATCAGTTTACTCATACAATTCCCTTTAAAATGATGTCACATTATGGGTCAAAAATAAATTGCCCCATTGTTCCCCCCCTTTCAAAATTTGGTGTCTGTTTGCTAAAATAGGAAAAATTCACCAAAGTGGTTCATTTAGTTAAATAAGTCCGCTGTTAAAATTGAATCAGTATTATTTTCTCTTAATGAACAGTTAATCGGGATTTGGTCTGTGCGTGCCAAGTAGACGTAGTTCGTACACATTGAGTCATGGTGGACAGTGCCTGGATCATATTAATTTTTATTATAAAACTATAATCAAACTTACACATTAGGAGGGTGGGTAATTAATTGGAGCGATGCCGTTCGGCGTTTTCCCGGGGACCCAAGTCTCCAATCGGACTAGTTTAATCGGTTATTTAAATATTAGGGAATTGAGGATGGACAATGACCAAGTCCAGCCTTTGCGTTACTAGTGGCAGTGTTGTACGTGTGAAATATTTAGTACTTATTTCGATTAGAGTAACTCATTAGATTTAGCTCTTCAAAGCTGGGTACCCTATGATGCATAGACAGTCGTGGGAATTAAAGAACGGGCTAATTTTATTGTAGCTTTTACAGATCGTAGACTCCAGGCTAGGTTGTTAGCGGAAACTAAGGATTGCAGCTTTTAATCAAATAAATTGTGCAAAAATATTGCACAAACTATCTCATTCGCCGAACACTAAAGCATAATAAAAACCAACCAATAATTTCAGTTCGGTAGATGTTTGTAAAAAAGTAAAAAAAAACCGGCATGGACAAATATTTGGAATATTTATATAGTACTTAAATTTGGTTAGCTTGTCCCATAAACGTTTCCTCAATGTATTTCGTATTTGATTATTCGTTTAGTGACAAAACTCAAAGTTTGATTGTGTTTTTTTGACAATTATTCCTGAACTGTTGTACATTTTTACTTGTTATTTTGCATTAGAGTTAGAGTCGATAATCTTCACGTTTTGCTGAAATTTATAGAAATCAGTGAAGCTGATTTTAATCAAATTACTTTTATAATAAATCTATGACTGAACTTTTGTTTTTTCTTTCAAGTCTCTCTTGGCAAAATCTAGTTTTCTTCCAATACTGGTGCTGTTAGAGTTTTACATGGATTACTGTCTTCATTGTAAGTTCCCTACAGAAAAAAAATAATACAACCCTCAATTTTTTAAATATCAAATTTTTAAAAAATCACTAGATGTGGTTAAAATAATTAAATATTTAATTACCTTAGGTCCGTCTTGTGACTTCGTTGTTGGTAGCTTCTTACATGTTTCGAGGCCGTAACCCCATCATCAGAAAACTACTTTGTTCACTTTGAAGAACTCGTCATTGATTATATTAAAAAACACATTTAACACAAAAACATACACTGACACAAAAATAAAAACACATCATATGAGCTTGTCTGACATTGTTGTGTGCTCTGTCATGTCTATCGGAGTACTCAGATGTCAGAAAAGCTCATATGATGTATTTTTATTTTTGTGTCAGTGTATGTTTTTGTGTTAAATGTGTTTTTTAACATAATTAATGACGAGTTCTTTAAAGTGAACAAAGTAGCCTAATTTTCTGATGATGGGGTTACGGCCTCGAAACGTGTAAGAAGCAACCATCAACGAAGTCACAAGACGGACCTAAGGTAATTAAATATTTTATTTAAATTGTGACTTGGAACCAAAAATATGCTTATAAAATAATTATGACCACATTAGAAATTTGATTAAAATCGGTTGACCCGTTTGGGATGTAGAGCATTACACAGACGACATACACTAGACCAACGGACACCATTACAAAACCACTTTTTTGAATTCTCAAGACCTCAAAACGGAAATTTCTGTGAAAAAATCGACACCGATTTTTGTCCTGTCCGATGACTTCTCTAAGGAGAGCGCCAGCATAGGATACAGTTAACCGCCGATCATTGTTGAAGGTCATCGTGGGTTGTAGCGCCAGAAATTATTATTATTATTAGATAACGTCTTCTATTATTGTGTGTAAGAAAGTAAATCCGTCCTTTAATCTTTTATTTTCAACAACACTGCATTGAACACTCAATCCTGGCGCTACGTTAGCTCCAGATTCTTTACTTGACCTGCAGTGGCATGCCAGGGCACACTACCTGTCACTCATACCAGCTGACAGCCATCAGTTAAAAGTTCCATTATTACAAAGCGAGGGTGTGTACGAAACAAGGAAGAAAATATGCGAAGAAAGTGTGTGGGAGTAGTGACAGTATCCGTGCAGTAATTTCCTAGCGTGTCTAGTCCATGTCCATTACTAGAGGTCGTATTTGAAAGGTTTAAACGTCGTTGTAAGTGGTAGCGACAGTAGTGAAGTTTATATACGATTTGTCTTTTGTTTTTATAGCCAAGAGTTCTGTAAAGTGAAGTGCCCAATTCAAAGTCAGCTATTTTGTTTAGTACGAACAAAAAAAAGTTTTTGTCTACAGTTGTTGACAAAGTGGCATTTTGTTCATTTAAATTAGTTTGCAAAACAGCTGATTTCACAACAGTTTCACTTTGCCTACTACTTTGCACACTACTTTGCTCACTCCGAATGGCAACCGAACAAAACGAAATTTAGGTCAACTTTATTTGAATTGATTTATAATATACAGGAAATGTCCCGTATGTATGTTAGATTAATTCTTACATGTAAAATAACATAAATAAACAACAAAACAACGTTTTAAGTTGAAAAAGGAAGTAATTATTCACAAAGATGATTGACAGTGTATGTACACGGAGAGTATTTTTCGTTTGCCGAGTTTTGAAGTTGGCAATCCCGTTTCCTCAACAATACACCTAAGTTATTTGTAATACAGTATTCATAAATAACCTCAGTTTTGACGTGTGGTTGAACACTATTGTATTAAATTAATGTTTTATTAAATTGTGTTACTGCTGAAGTATGTTTTTTTATTTGTCACAAAATAACAACTGTAGACAAAGTATAATGTGCAATTCGTGAACAAAGTGTCTTTTTTAAACTCGATAAAATTGACGCACTCGGCAAGCCTAGTGCGTCAACATTTTTCTCTCGTTTAAAAAAGTGCCACTTTGCTCACTAGTTGCACAAATAACTATTGTTTTATGTGATGGGTAAAAACAATGATTTTTTTTGGCGATTTATCGTTTTGAGGTCCCCCTGAATGACGTCCGTTTGCAGTCCGACCTAACGCACGAACCGATTTTAATCAAATTTGGTACTTGAACGTATTTTGGCCATATATTTGGGTGGTTATTTAAAAAAAAAAAATCATTCGGATGGTATTGTACCATGTAAAGATCTTTAGCAAGAACAAAGAATTAGTTTTGTTGCATCGATTTGTTATATAATATTGAGTTCATTTAAAAAAAATCAAGTCATGTTTTGTAACTGCATTGTAAAGAAGGAACAATGAAAATAAATTTCATTTCTTTTGATCCTTCACTATATAGTTAGCTGTCATAAAGAAAAAAATTTCTGATATTATTTTGCTTAAGTCCAGTATCCAAGAACTAAAACAAATAGTATCGATAATCCTTCTCTCCAAAATTTCCGGGGTTCATGAGTTATCGGTAAAATAAATAAAAAATTAAAAGATGTAATTTCTCAAAATCTGCTCCACCGATTACGTTATTTTTGATGTTAACGTTTTTGGAGTTGTTCAACGGTAAAAGTTTTAACGGCCGCTATTTTGAATATTATGAAAATAAATATACAGAATGCTAACACCAAATTTGAACTCAATATATTTCTGAAGTTACAGTGAGTTTTTGTAAAAATAACAAAATAGCGCATTGCGACTAAACTTTTTTATTTATTTGGATATGTAGAATTCGATCCTGTAGCCTATAGCACACTAAGGTTTTTGTGACACTTTTTAGGCGCCTAAAAAAATACCTAAAACGTTTTCACTAAAATTTGAACGAAATCGGTAGAACCGTATTTGAGATAGGCCTAATACGTCTTTTATAAACAGCCTGATGGCAGATTGTTTTATCTTATTGTTTTTTTTTTTTTTTTTTTTTTTTTTTTTTTTTTTTTTAAATTTTTTTTTTAACCGATAATACACGATATTTTTGGAGAGAGGGCGACCGAAATTTGGTTCCGTAGAGGCTTCACTTTATTAAAATTTGATCAGAATTGTTGTAACCGATTTTGAGAAAATCGTAATTTTGTGTTTTTTTTTTATGGTAGCTATTCCTCAATTTTAAGTTATGGAAAAATCATTTAGAGTTATGGCCATAAATATGTCAACACTATCAAATGATCCGTTGTAAATCAACGAAAATAGTTCCCACCTCCAACCAGAGAGGTACAATAATGTTTTTCCATTTTAAAGAGTTGTAAAAAATTTGGTTCATTTAAAAGTTTAAACTCTGTTTGTAAATCATTTGTAAAAAAGAACTAAATACTAATCATAAACAAACAAAAACTAACTTAAACGATTTGAAAACTGGCAGTTGGTTTTCAATGTGTCTTAACTAACTTCGCCCCTTCTCAACTATCCCATTCCCAGAAATATATCAGCTGTTTAGTCCGCTACAAAATATCGATACAGAGTGATTGAAACATGTGTGACCGCTGTTTTATTCGATACGTACAAAAGTTACAAAAAACATTAAAAACTAACCGCCCAGTAGTTTTAAAGTGAAAATTGGTGGTTTTACCAAATTTTTCATATCACTCGCTATATATCTAGCTTTGAATTCATCAGGGTTGTCTACTTGTATTATTTACTGGCTGCGCCCCACGTTTTTCTCTCCAAGTATTCCAAATATATCCATAGCCACTTACAATCCTACCTCAAAATTGTTGAAGGGTCATAAAAAATTACTTTATACTTTTTAGTCCGTTTTAAAAACGTGGTAAGTATGTTAAAAACTTTTTTATTATTTGATTTATTATTTTCTGTTTTTAGTCTTATGTCCAGGTGAAAGATTCCAATCGGTTTTGTATATATTGATGAGACTCTGACAGGGACATATATAGGAAATTCCCAATGCATTTCACACCCTGTTTAGCTGCAAATGTCTGGAATTCAAAATATTACCTCTTATTACCTATAATAGTTCTATTAGTCTTGTAACTCAAAAAATCAAACTAAAGAAGTAAACAAAATGTATTTTATTTTTTCATGTACATGAATTAAAACGATACAATGTCAGATCCTTCTCTGTTACAAATTGTAAATGTATCATAAACTTATGGTGGTGAAGGTTGTATTTGACGCATTCTTCCCATCTCCGTCATGGCATCTTCATTGTAAGGTGTTTTAACTATTGTTTAAACAAATGTAGAGACAAGAAACCAACTGAATATTGTATTGTCATCCAATTCTGACCTATGTTCAAAATTTCAGGTCTCTAGCTCATCGGGAAGTTAGTTTAAACTCGATTGCAAAATTCCACCCGGACAGACTGACAGATATGACGGAAACCGAACTAATAAAAACGTGGTAAAATAGATAGACTGTAACGTTAAAAAAAATTTTTAAGTTTGAAAAGCAACATTAAAACAAAATTGACTTACTCACATGGAAGGACTAAAAATAATGTCAAAATATTTTGATAATTAACAATCATTTTTCTGGATAAAAATAATGTAGGCAATACACTTTATAAATATCAGATATTTAATTGATATTCGCTGAAACAGCTGTTATATAAATTTGCACACAGTTAAAACAAATAATAAAAGGAAGTCTGTTAAAATTCCTTTAAAAAATATCTCAACATTCTATTTAGTGCAAGTTTTCTGATAATTGCTAGAAGACCTACTTGCTTACACCAGTTTTTAATTATTACTGGATGTATTGGACCTTGTGAATTAAATATTATAGCTGAAACAAAATATGTATTACCAGTGTTTAATGATACAATTTATCCTTATAATTCTCAAGGTGTAATATATTTAGTAGTATAAAAAAGCTAGTGTATGTCAATTATTAGAAAATTATGATTTTTGTTTTCTATCGACAACTCTGTAATTCATCAGTCTACAGAACATAATAGAAATAACAGTAATGTTATTACACTTTTTACTATAGCTCTAGTTTAAATTTTACGTGAATTTGACTTTGAAAAATTAAAAAATCGTCTCTGGAAATAGCTTAAATTTGCGAATATTTTTAACATTTAAAAACCTGTCACCACGGAAATAGGTGAGGATGTACAATCAGGAGAAGATTTTTTTACTCAGGTATAAGTAGAATCAAGACGAATATTATTTTAGTTTTAATAGTATGAGAAAGTTCGTGCGATATTTTTCCACCGATCTTTTCATTTATATTACATGCTACATGTTCAACCTAAAAGCTAGGTCATAATAAACGAATGAATTCACACAATGATGACGCAAAGATCAAAGTTCTATCAAGCCACAGCCTTCCAAATCCTATATTTCTTCAATTGAAACGAACAAGTAAATAAATCTAGGCTTCACTGAACAACATTCATTCTTCTGGTTTAGTACAGTTGTACGATTTGTTAGGTTATGCACGTTTTTAATTCGTTTATACTTTGTAGTGTTTACTATTGCGTGTGTAAGTGTATTGTGTTTTGTGTATTTAATAATGTTTTGTGTTTTATTAACAAGCAGCTTAATTTGCTCTATTTAAACAACGTTTTTGCACGTAAGTAGTAAACTTGGTTTTTTTTTGGTTGTGAAATTTAGGCCTATACTTATATGATTTCTTAATTTACGAATTATGTATACAAATTATTGTTTTAGTTTTAAACTAATGGTTTTAATGTATAATTTTATTTATTTAAAATGTATATTTTGGTAATAGTCTAGCTTACACGGTTTCCCTTACATGTTCGTTAAGTATGTTAAAGGGTTAAAATCCTATTTTGACAGTTTAGTGGATATTATTTTTAATGTTTCTAGTTCAATAAAGTGTTTGTGTTTTTATTATTCATTCTGTTTGTCGGTCGTGCAATGATTCTAAGGATTTAGAATCTTAAACGGGTGTAGGTTACAGATTTGATCTAATATGGTGGGCTATGTATATAGCCTTGGATATTTTCCCTAATTTATGTTTCCTAAACTAAATTTCATAGTGGATATTTCCTAATCTATTTTTGCTAATAATTTTTTAAATCCATTGTTTGTAATATAATTTAATTAAATTTTCTCATATTTATATAGTTTTGGGGGAAAAAAAATTATGTGACTTACTGAATTGACATTTTTACTCGGAATAGTTTTGATTTGATTTGATGATGAGATTGTGAGAAAGTTTGTGCTGTAATTTTGTGTATGCTGCGAATCTTGATACTATTTCCCTCAAATAAACGTTTTATTTTCAACGAAACAACGTTTTACCTACTAAGTCATCATTTCATTTGAAACATCTACCAAACCATTTTTTTGGACAAAATTTCAATGACTAATTTAACTGTTGCATGTACATAAACCTCCTGTCCGATTTAGAATATGCCCAAGACATTCCAAAAATATTCATAAAAATATGGACAAAAATTGTTTTACCTTATTTAGTCAGAATACTAAATCATATGTGGATGACAAAAAATTAATTGACTAAATCAACTGTAGTCTCACTTGAATGAGAAGGCCAGAGAATATCCAGTCGCCCAGTATGGCTAGGAATTATCTCGGACGAAACTGCAAGGAAATGCAAACGGTTTTCACTTTTACAAAAATGTTGTCGCAGGGAGTTGGAGTGGGGGAGGGGGAAGGGGGGAAGGTGGGGAGGCTGGGAGGTTCTGGCTGGCCGTGACATAGATCCAGTAAGCGCGCGACGGTGGTCTCTGTGAGACATCTAAGGCCAAACTCTTAAAGCCTCGCTGTCGTTCTAATCATATCTGGGGTTATTGTTTACTTAACCTGACTTTATCTTAGGACAGGGAGAACTGTGTGTGTGGGTGCGCGAGTTGTGGATATATCAAGAGCAGATTATAATGGCTTTGAATTGAAGGTAAGGAAAATTTCTTGAGCATTTGTCTGGACCAGACTTGCCGGACGCACGCTCGCTCGGCTACCGGTTTAATTTTAATTTATCTTAACTCTTTCGTTTTGAATGACAGTAAAACCTAACCTAGAAATTAGATTTGTTTAAACGTTGTAGTATAATATTTATGTACAGTGTTTGTTTTATGATATATTGAAGATGTGTATATTGTTTTGTTTTATTGTAGGCGTGTATTGATCTGTTTATAATTTTCATACTTGTTATAGGCTTGTTATAGGCTATTTAAATTATTCTCAGTTTTAAAATGTCTTTCAGCCATAATATGTTATATTTATTGGTTTAAACCGCGATAATTTTAAAACCAACAGATCGATTTTAGTGAAGCAAAATAAATTTGATGTATATGGGGAACGTAATTTTAGTTGTAGTAGTTTTTCTTCAATCATTACAACGGATTTTATTTTTTGATCATCGAAAAACCACCATAGTTTTTGTAGTAAAACTGTTGGTTAAAAAAAAGTTTTAAAAAAAATTTGGCTAATATTTTCAAAATTAACTGTTTTTTTGTGAATTTTTGAAACGATTTCGAGTTTTTGGGTTAATAATTACAGTGTAAAATCTCTAATTTGGACATCGAGAAAAACTTTAATAAAATTCGGCTAATATTTTCAAAATAATAGTTTGTGTGAATTTGAAACAATTTCTGCATTATGAGCTCAAAAGTGCTGTATAAAAACTCTAATTTGAACGTCCATAAAAACGTTTTTACAAAAATCCTGTTAATAATTTCAATGATAATAGTTTCTGTAAATAGTAACTATTTCGATTTTTGTGGGCTCAAAATTACGGTATGAAAATTTCTAATTAAGAACGTTTATACAAAAATTTGGGCAATTTTTTAAAAAATAATGGTTTGTGTGAATTTAAGACGGTTTCGACATTTATGGGGTCATAATTACGATATAAAAAACTCTAATTTGGACGACGATAAAAACTTTTTTTTACAAAATTGCGATAATATTTTTAAAATGTGTGTGAATTTGAGACAATTTCTACTTTTAGGGGCTTAGAATTACTGTATAAAAGCTCTAATTTGGATATAGCCTATATATATATATATATATATATATATATATATATATATACAAACTTGACAATTTGGCTAATATTTTCAAAATTAATCGATGGCACGGTTAAACCGTCATAATTTTTAACGTAATAGAACGATTTCAGTTAAAAAAACAGATTAGATTTAAAACAATGGAAACATATTGGGGAATAATTTTCATATCTGCGGTAGTTTTCCTTCTAATCATAATAAGGGTGTGAATTTTATGAAAATAAAAAAAAACCGCCGTAGTTTCGTGGCAAAACTTTTAATTCAAGAAAATACTTTTTTTCCCCCGATTTCTACCAAACTTCGGCTATATCTTAATATTTTCAAAAGGTATTTTTTTTTTGTGTGTTGTTTAGATATCATCGAATTTTATGGAATTAAAATTACGGTATAAAATATGTACATTTAACGTTGATAAAAGCACTTATTGAGATACCAATATGCAACCAGTAAGACAGTTGTATTCTACTAATTATCTGAACAGAATACTTTATTGTAATCCCGAATAATAACGAACAGTGATTTTATAGCGTAATGTAAACCGCGATAACTTCAAACCCAATAGATCGATTTTAATGAAACTAAATAAATTCTAGGTGCATAATTTTAAATATAGACTACAAGGAAAACATATTCGTAATGGGTATTCATTTTTGACCAATCAGTACAGGGAATTTAATTTCTGGATAATCGACAAAGCGTCATTTACACAAATGTCTGAATAAACTCTCACCAATGAACAATCTATTAATATTCCATAAATTTAAAATCAAAATGTTACATTTGATGAAACTGTTTATAGAATAGGTTCTTTCATATTAATTTATATTCGTTTTTTTATTTATTTATTTTTTATTTTATTTTTTTAATTTTGGTAGAAGATTATTGGAAAAACAAAACAATTAGTTTCGTTTAACATCCATCTAATAATAAATATAAATAAACGTTGCAAAATTTTGCACTAACTTTCTCACAGATGCACTTTCAGGCACTAAACTTCATGTGCTAATCTATAAAAATGTATGAAGTACTACTTATGTTTTAGAATGAAAATTTAAGTTTTATTTCATCTAAAATAAATCTAGAATAAATGGGTTCACATTATTGAGATTTTAAGAAATTAAATAAATTTATTTTTAAAGTTTTACTATAGCTGAAGTTTGCGTCAAACTAGTCTTCAGTGTAACTCGTATTTATTGACGGAGCTCGGAGCCTATTTTGGTTTATTGCCAATTATTACTAAACAGTTTGGACACTGGTTTCTGTAATTAATTTTCACATTTTACCAACAAAGTTCGAAGGATATCGGTATTTTGTTTTTATAACGGTTCCATTGTAATATTTTTCTGTTTTTCTTTTACTAATGTTTTTGGGTCTTCAGCGGCTTAACAAAATTTTATCTCTCGACAGAGCCTATACCAAAACTCGTAATTTTGAGTTTTGGTCTCATGAAAACTAACCTTATATTTTTGTGTTATCAAAGAAATAAAAAAATCGACGTAACCAATAAAAGCTATTTAGATTTTTAAAAGCCACGTTTAGATTGCAGCCGATTTAGAGAAAAAAAGAAGAAATTTTGTATTTTCCCCCCTTATAGTAGATACTCAAAATATATGATTTCAAAATACCAACATACCAAATTTGATCAAAGTTGGTCCATTGGTGTGGGCTGTAGACCTTTACACAGACGATGTATAACAGATACCATTAGAAAACATACTTTTTGGGGCTCAGGGAGAAAATTTACATTGATTTCGCAATCAAAAACAAAATTTTCTCTGTATAAAAAGAAGAAATAAAACCCACCAATTTTTGATGATTTCATTAATCTCTTACTTTCGGAGATCTACTTATGAACTAGGAGAAACCTAACCTTTCCACTCCCCTCAACAATTTGAACAATTTAAATATTCAACAAATTGAAACGTTGATTTAAAGGGGACACTGGTGTAGCTACTTTTCGTGGAAGAAAATGACAAAACAATAGGACTAATTTCGAAATATATCGTTTTTTCTCCTTTATTTTAATCGAATCCCTTTTATATGCCATAAAATGATATTTTTAATAATAGGTTTAGCAAAAATTATCAAAAATAGATTAGGTTCGGTTAGGTTAGGTGGTTGTTAACTTATATACAATGTGTGTTGTGTATACCTGCGGATGAGCGATAATGTTTGAATACGCAGATACCCAATGTCAAACAAAACTTTGTTTACTTCTTATTTATTTATTTCCATTTTCTGTATCTATTCCATATATACCAATACCGATAAGATGGCAAATTAAACACAGTGCAAGCCTCTATCTTGTAAACCATGGAAACAGCAACATGCATTTCTGTTTTTTGATTATTTGATTAAAAAACACATTTCTCTGACTAATTTTCAATTGAGAACATTATTTTACGACAAGTGAAAATAATTTGTTTCAAATTCCAAAAATGGACTGAAAAATACTATTTGTTTATTTAGCATAAGTGATAATATTTTCACACTTGTTGAGAATATTTATCGTTAAAATTCTCTATTTTTTCTATTTGTAGCATAAAATACCAAGACAATTGTGTTAACATAGGGAAGTCTTTTATTAAAATACAGTTATAATTTATTAACCTAATTAAATTTATATAATTCAACGACGACGGTCTTAGGAGGAGTATTGTGTAGAAACAATGCACAAATTTTCTCACTTAACCATCCCCAATAAACCAACCAAACAATCGTCACCAAAAGTTATACGAAAAACCATGGATGCCGTTTGACAAAACAATTTATATATTTAAATACGGTCCTAAACTTGGTTCGTTTGTGGTTTAAATACTTTCCCAACTAGGGTAGCATTTCATTTAAATCGAGCTTTTAATGACGCCGAAAAATCATTTTTGATTTCTTTTGTTTGATAATTATTTCTGAACAGTAATCCACTTTTGCTTCTCATTTTGCACACGGGTATGTGTCATTAGCCTCCGCATTTCACTTACATTTCAACGAAATCGATATAGATGTTTTTGAGAAATTAAGTATTTTATAACAGCCAAATTGCCGATTTTTTCGATTCCTACTGATAACTCACTAATTCGTTTTTTTGAAGAGATTGCAACCAATAAGTAGATGACCACCACTCAAACAGTGGTACCCAGAAGGTTTCCTAACCTAACCAACTTTATACATAATATATGAATACGCACTTGATTGTTCTGGAGACCAATATAAATTGATGTTCTTCCAGATGGTGTCAAACAGATCTGCATCCTTGTTCCTACGGCGCCACATCAATTCACATAAGTAGGAATCTAACAAATCTCTATTGGTTCCACATTTTTTTCTGTTCTTTGTAAAATACACAGCAACAATTCTTCTGTCAGCTCAGGTTATGTCTGTTCCAGAAAATTATTTGGTCCTTTTTTTGAACAGAACCCGTATTGGTCGCCATCTTTTTAAAAAAAACAGGTTCATTAGTTATAGGTAGGAAGCGAAAAAACATCGGCCATAGGGTTGTTATATAATACTTATTTTCTCAAAAACAACTACACCGATTTCGTTCAAATGGTAGTGAAAAGCGAAGGTTAACGACGCAAATCAGTGTGCAAAGATACAAGTACAAGGCCATAGAGTTGCAATATCGTAAAAATCCTAGTGAAAAATTGGAGAAAAATTGTTATAAAATTTTTTTACAAAATTGTAATTTGTTTTGTTTTTTCTTACGGCAGTTAACCTTAAAATTTCAAATGATGGAAAATTATTTTTAAAAAACCTTCTGAGAATATTCCCGTATACTTTATTATAATCGGTTTACTGTTTTAAGCTGTAGTACGCTGCACATATGACAGAAGTTATTCCAAAAATTACTTTTTGAGCTGACGTCGATTTTAATCCAGTAGAACTTTCTCCATTGAATAGGGGGCAGTATTGGAGGCGTAATTAATCGAATTTAAATATTTCGTTTTCAAATTATAGGTCTATCAAGAAACGATTACTTCGTAACAGGTAATATTTATAGCTTGCGTGTGTTTTATACTGGGAAACACCAAAGTCGTGTGTCGAACACTACATATATAAACCCGAGACTATACAGTAAAGCACGCGACTCGTAGACTAATTGCATAGTTCAGGTTTATACTAGGGTAGAGTTACATTTACAATGTGGAGTTGGTGTTACAGATATCTTACAAACTGTTCACGTCTAGCTAAATATCAATCTAACTCGAGGTAGTATTTGACTTAAGATTATATTGATCGATTTTATCGAAATTAGCTTTAGTGTTGACCCTCTATGGACCCAAAGTATTGGTTACCATCTCCCCAAAATGCCGGTTCTGGAGTTTTCAGTCAGAGGGAAATTAAAAGAAAATGCGATGAACACAATATATAAAATTTCAAGTTCTTGACTTAATTTTTTGGCCGATATCGTGCTTAAAACGTCAACGGCAACAGATGGACGGTGAGGTCATAAAGTGTAAAGATCAGTAAAAAAAACGGAGGTGGAATTTTCTACAATTACCAAATGTGTTCTATAGTGTTAAGTAACCTCAATTTGTTCTGCTTATGTAATTTACTGAAATCAAAACTTTACAAATCTCTTTACAAGGATTAGATCTTACAAATAATAGATAAAAATAGAAACACCTATTTACCTGACGTTATTGAAAAATGACTGTGTTCTTAGCTTGAACCTACTAATGGGATTTGTTTAAATTACCATGACTAATGCGAGACTACTTTCCTATCGCGCGTTCAAATCTCCTACGACTGGACGGTTTTCTAATATGTGTTTCATTCAACACTATTAAAAATAAAGAAATTTATTAACAGTAACAGGTAATATTTAAATAAGTATACTGCGTGTATACTATTATCTTCATATATCTTGATAACGTTGTAGTTTTAGATTATTTTGTTCTGTCAGTGTAATTAACAGAAAAGCCTTGAAGTTGCGACTGCAATTGTATAGTTTAATATATTATGCTTTTCTAAGTTTGTAAATAAGATTTAAAGTTTAAAAAATATTTGAATATATTAGGCAATACGATACGCGGCTGATCCGCTGACATGATATGAAGCGAAATTCTTTCGTTGCAATCTTTCTCACATTAGAAAAAAGAAAAGAATTTATTTTTATTTTCTTAAGTGAAGTTAAACCACCTTCCACTTAACCTCAAAATACATTAACATTTAAAACATATTTATAACAGAATGTAAAATAAAAAATTGTCTACTTATAAATACAATTAAAAAAATTAAATAAAACATATTAATTACAAAATGTAAAATAAATATTGTTTATTTGTTTATAAATCAAATCAATTGAACATATAAAAGGTAATGTAGCAATAAACCAGGAGAAAAGTAACAGAATCGCACATACTGGCAATTAAACCCCGAAACATCAGTTTGAAGTATTTTTAAACTGAGCACGAACTTTACTATTTTTATATTTTTCGATAACTGTTCTGCAGCCTATATGCCGTCACTATATATCTTTGCATATTTTGGCCATATTTCGGGAAGTTTGATCATTTTTCGATAACTCAAAATTTGACGATAACTAAAAAAACACAAAATTATAATTTTCTCAAAATTGGTTGAACAGATTTCGTCCAAATTTCAATGAAATATAAATATTTATGACACGAACCTGCGTGAGAAATTGCAAGTAAATAAATGTTACGATTCGGGATAATTACCCACAGCCAAAAATAGATCATTTATCTCGTTTCGACACAATAATGTTATCATCAGTCCTTTAGGGGTTTTAATCATATTTTACACAATTATTCTAACATTGTTCGGTAAAGTGAGACTAAGGTCATCATAATTTTTATATTTCCCTATATTATTTCCAAAAATAGTAATAACAGATCAAAATCATTAAAAACAATATTTTTATAAATTGTTTGATAACTCAAAGTTTAGGGGTTGCCAAAATTGAAAACATATTTAATTATAAAAGAGCTTTTAATTACGGTGGTCGAACTTGGTTTTGTTTTTTCCTATTATTTGAAAACTGTAATATTTTTACTGACGATTTTCCACACGGGTTGCGTCATTAATTTTCACATTTCACTAAAATGTGAACAAAATCTGTGGAGACGATTTTGAGAATATTAAGTATTTTAAAACACCACAGTGGCCGATTATTTTTGTTTTTACCGATAACAGACATTTTTGAAGATATGGCGGCCATTACGTTTGTCTTTAGAGGCATAATTTTAAACAAAATTGTTCAATCAGTTTTTGAGAAAATCGTAATTCTGTGTTTTTTCGTATGGCAGATACCCACAAATTAGGCCTATGAGTTATCCAAAAAAATGGGGAAATACATCCGGAGACATTGCGATAATATGCCCGATTCCAAATTTGAATGAAACCGTTTGACGCGATTGGTTTTTTCATTCAGTTTTGGGTTAGATCCCTCTCTTATAGCTGTCTTATTTGGTCTCGCTTGTTCTGTTCCAACATTGACACTATTTGAGTATTCCAGGTCTAGGTTCCTTTATTTTATACTTTTTAATGGTTTGTTTTAATGAGACGATGATGAATAGATTAGTTACTCTATTACAGCTTCGTAAATGTATTTTTTATGTTCAAGTTGCAATGTGCCCTTAGATTTTATTATTAATAATAATTTAACGTGAATAGTTTTATTATCCCTTAAAAGGGGCGATTTTTGAAGTTTACCTCCAAATGATTTTCCCTAAAATACGCCATCTCTCTTCAGTAATAAAAGTTAAGAACTCATTAAATCAAAACATCTTGCACTCGAAAATGTCGATTTCAACAAAATCATTCCAGCGGTTTAGAAAATGTAATTTACAAACAAAAAGAATTGCTCGTTTAATGTTATTTCATAAATATATTTTGTTCAAGACAAAAACTAGAGCAGACAAACAGAATCCACATGGATTGAAATCTGTGAATTTTAATTATTCATGTATAATTAAAATTGATTAGCATGTTTACCTTTAGACATCAAAATCGCCACAATTAATAATCTAAATTAAATATGTTACAGGGTCTGAAATTCCCTCCAATCTTACAATAAAAAAGACAAAACTCCGCTATAACTCTTTCAGACAAACGCCGATATAAACTCGGATTTCATTCGTAATAATCGTTAATAAAAGTTGCAAGCTAGGTATTTGTAACTCAGAGCGGGACCAGTTGTTGGAAAGGAACGGTCTAGGCATGCGCATTGTAGTCCAATAAACAACGTAAAAGAAAGTAACTTGCCTACCGAGTCCGGGTGTAAATCACTTTTGCCCTCTGTAGAGCTGTTATGAAATCAATTTCTCTGCACGTCAGTTGCGGTGACTAGTTTTTTTTTTGTATTTACGATATTTTGTAATAGGATTTAATCACACCTAACCTGTCGACATTAGTATAATTGCGATTATAGTATTTATCACTTATGAATCAGCTGTTACCGCGCGCTTTCTTGAGGGCGTGGTTTTCTGACAATGTTAAAATTCCAAATACGTGTTTCCAGTATCGTTTGAAATAAGCGATGTTTTTGGAAATTTCAATCAACAAGTTGAGACCCCCATCGTAATGTTCAAAAGTTGGTTTCTTAGGTCTTGTAGGAAATATTAAAAGAACCCTACACGGTAGGATAAGTTTGTTTTAAACAGTTGTTACACATGTTTTCTGAATCTAGTAATTGTGTCACTACTTTCTTGATGTCGGCTAGTTGTGTAAATATTCAACTCGCTTCGCTCATGTCTGTAACGTAGCTCTGATGAATCTTGTAACTTTACGAATATCACATTTTCTTGGGAAATCAGAGTTTGAAATTACATTATTGAAGTGAAAACTTCCTTTAGGGTGTTTTTACTGAGGAATGAACGTAAGTAAACCGTCACGCTCGAGTCGGTTACGCTGAATCGTCTATACTCGGCTCCAGTCGTCATCAGCCACGTTTACTGTCCAACAAAGAAGTGCAACGTTCCAATGTAATTGCATATGATCAGTGTAGTATTTAAAGGGTTTACAATTTGTGCTGCATTTTATTATTAGTGAAATTTTTATTTTTAGATATTTATTACATTTGAATCTAATGTATTTATAACATATTTCAACTTCCATAAACCTATTGTTTCATTCTTAGAATATAATCAATTCAAAAATATGATTGTATATCTTGTAACTAGTAACGCTTTATGAGTACAGACATAAGAATAAATAATTTTATATGATAATATTAATATCACATTGTTTTTGATTCACCGAACTAATCCTATATATATATATATATATATATATATATATATATATATATATATAAATGTAATTGTGTTTATTAAAATTGGAAAATTAGAAGTTGTCACATCTATCCTGTGGTCATAAGGACACACCCAAATTTTTATTGTATAAACTTCAGTACATACAGTTTGTGTAACGTACATATATAGTAAACTATAAAAAGTTTAATTAATATGGTACATTTTCAGGAGTTAGCTCCCAGCAGAGGTCCCTATATATACGTTTACTGGAATAATTAAATCAGTTTTAAGGCACTATTTCTTTTTATTTATAGTCGTCACAGAGGTGGATCGGGTGGTATTTCTTGCAACAGTTGATTGTTGTGCTCAGAGAATGTTCTGTGTAACCTTGTAGTTGTACCAGTATTTCGAGATCCAAAAGAAGAGTTAAATTTCGTATATACGAGGGAGCATCTGTTTTGATACAGAAGAATCGGTTTTGTAGCATTTGAAATCTTCTGATTTGGGAATCTGAACCAGATCCCCAGATTGAGCAGCGATATTGCCATATCGGTCTGACCAAAGTGAGGTAAATCAACCTTTTATAATGCAGAAGAAGGATTAATGATGTGTTTCAGGAGGTGTTATCCTGCTACATACGGTTTTTACAGTGTCGGTGATTTGCAAATTCCATGTCAGTTTGGTGTCTAATATGCTGAGGTATCTAACTGATACTGCCATAGTACTTCCTAAAGCTACTGGATGATAAGTCGTGTTGCTTTTGTACGTTAATTTAACCAGTTTAGATTTATGTGGGTACATTTGCGGAATTATTGCAGTTCTCGTGCAGACGATTCGCATGTACCTGTGCTGAGAATTGCAATGTCATCTGTAAATTGAACCACCATAAAGTTTTGTAACAATATCATGTCTCTTAATTTTTGTGATCATTTTCGTGCATAAGACAAAGATATGTTTAAAATAATTTTTCGGTTGTCCAAGGCCGTGAACTGTGAAAATCGGTCAAAAAACGTAAATCGAAAAACAAAATATTATACACTTCGTAAATTGGGTACGTAAAGGGTACGATTTTGCAATTTAAATTGTTAATTCTCCTCCAAATATTGACAAATATTGTGTATAAATTTTATATGTTACTAAGAATCGATTTAAAAGATTTACATTGCACCCCCGACGTCAAAAAGTCTCTTTACTAGACTATTAATATTACTACATGTTGAAGGTGTTATGATAAACATCTTCAACGGCCATTCTTCCTTCTCGTTAGCTTTGTGCGTCTTTTGTTTCTGGCATGACAAAGAATATACTCGTAGCTGTTTGTATTCCATTGTGTAGATAAGATAAACTACAACGGTACTTTGCCATAGCTCGAGTTGCGCTCTAACCTGTACTCGTGTTTGGATTCCTAACTTGGAAGCTTGGGTTCGGAAATGTTTATAAACACACACTTGCATAACCACAGCAGTAAAAAAATCTTTGATTACAATTGTATGTAGGAATATTTTGGGATTATTTCGAGGATTTTTCATTTGCTCTAAATTTGGCGTTAAAATATCCCCCCCCCCAAATTACGCTGTAAGTGCGAAAGGAACAAAGCCTCAAATTTCCCAAAGCTAAGAGCGGCTGAAGAATGTAGTCAAATCAATCAAGGTATATCTTAGGGATATGATGAATATATCGGGCCATTTAAAAGTAAGTTAAAACTTTGACTAATTTATTTGTTTGTTTGTTTTTTAAAATAGAACAAATTTGGAATTAAACGAGGTTTAATCAAAACACCTAAAATAAAACCAAATTCTTACTTGCAAGGTGTTCCAAGTGGCCGCCATTCTCTTCCTGGAGAAGCAGTCTATCCTCTACGCTATGCGCGGCATTTCTTAACGTGTTGACATTTATCTCGGCTACGTTTTGAATAATTGGTTCTTCCACTTCTTACGATTGAAGGTCTTCCTGGTCTCTTGATGTCTCCAACGGATCCGGTGGTTTCAAACCTACTAGCAACCTTTTAATGCGCGACTACACTGCACTGTTCATCCCCTCGAACCGTTGCAAGTACGAAACTTTCTTAACCCGGGTGATAAACTCCATTCATATTTATAATAACACTGAATCAGTGCAATGTTTGTAAAGGTAAAGTCATGATGGAATAAAAAAAAAATCAAATAATTGTTAACTACTACTACTTTACCACCTACTAGATTCCTGTGTTTGAAATTCGTCAACAATGAGAAAACTCGTTGCTATGGTAACAAATAAATATCAGTGAAAATAACAGCTGATGTTTTAAATAAATCCCAATTATATCTACATTTTAATAAAGAGTTTTTCTCGACTGAGAGGTGTTTTTTACCTAACAACAAGAAATACAAAATAATTTGCTTTTATATTTACTATTTAGAGTGGATAAATAAAAGAAGAATTTTTGTGCTTTGAAGGTACTTCCAAATTTTTATTTACAACAGTTATATTTCAAGCGCAACTCAATAATTTTTAACGAAATAATTTTGAAGGTTTTTGAGAAATTTTATTGCTATGACAGTTATCTCAGTTTTGATTTTGTTCACCATTACGGAATGAGAAAGTAAATATATGCATGAAGCATTTCAAAGTGTTATGTAAACCTATCGCAAGTTATTTGAAAGCCTTGCAATGTGCTATTAGTCATACACATGTGAACAAAGCCAAGTACGCCTCATTTTGTTGACGTGTTAGATGACTATAACGGGCAAATCGTTCCACGTATAAAATAAAAGAGACAAATAAAATAAACTTTGTCACACACCCATACATAAAACATAATACCAATCAATCTCAGAATATAGGGAACGTATTAATTTGATCTTTTTTCCCCTTTTATTTGAGAACATTTCTCATGAGAAGGTCCTTCTCCAGCCATCAAAACATATCGGAAGATAAAACTTCTTCTTGTTTTTAAAATTTGACAAACAATCCAAAACTGACTGTAACGAGTTTAATGAAATAATGATTGGAGTTGTTAAGAGCCTAAACAGTTTAACACCACCACCATCTGTGTGAAGTTAAAATGCCGGTGTAAAAACATTGCACACTCAATCAAAACTATTCGTTGCAAATGTTTCGGTTCGGCAAACAAGCGGATGTTCGCCATCATGGTACTAACCCAGTCCCAACAAGCAATAGAAGCAGATTCCCTAATTTTAACGCTCAAAAGTTATTCTCTTGGTCCACGTAGGAAATGTTAAGGTTGTATCGGTAGATCAGGAGGTCTTACCGAAGTAGGACAAGTTTGATTGAAACAGGTTGTTACACATGCTTTCTGAACCTAAAAAATTTTGTGTTGCTACTTTCTTGACCTTGCGAGTCTTGTAACTACATATTTGACGAAGTCCTACGCCCTAAGGCGACTAGGTACTACCAGATCTCTTATACGAATATTACATTTTCTTGAGAAGTTAAGAGTTCGTAATTACGTCATTTTTTACAATAACCATCATATTTTTACAATAACGTCATCTGTCATCATACCATCGTAGAGATGTGGAGTTGGTACTATTACATGCAGAATAGAAAATATCAAATTTAGTATGTAATAAGGTGAATAACACACGAGTTAATATATAGGGTGTCTCATAAGCAAGCTGCCAAACTTTAGAAATCGGTCAGGATATTGTAAAAATTAAAAATAGTTTTTTCCCGAAAACGCTTAGGTTTCCAGATATGCGCCATTTTGTTTTTATTTTTAAAAAAAATGAGCCGTCGCGGAACGTCTGGCAGATTTGAAACAACGAAATTAATTTTTATGAAAAGTATGCAAAAGAAAAATTGGTATTTGAAGGAAATAATAATGAAAGTAAACAAATGTTTAGATTTTTGTAAATAAAACGGTTATTTTATTTTTACAAAAAATACAAAAAGAAGAAGAAAGAAAAACAAAAAGAAATATATTATTGTTTAAATATATTATTGTTTAAATATATTATTGTTTAAATATATTATTGTATAAATATTGTCAGGTGTAACGTTACGTCAGTAATAGTAACATCTGATAGTAGGCCTATTAAAGTGACAATTGGTGTATGATAACTGAAATATGCGACGAAAGTATTAGATATAACGTTATCAAAGTATCTAATAAATACTGCATCTATTGTCGTTCCATATCTAGTTGTAGAGGTAACAATATCAATAGTAATATTATTTGTGTTATAGGCAAAATCATAATCTATTAAACATGTAACTTTTATTAACTACTATTATTAACTTTTGAAATTTTTAGTATTATTTTTTTATTCTACTATGTGTTTCCAATAGCCTGATAAATATGGTTGTTTTATTTAGTCATAAACTCACTTTAATAAACAAGGACCAGAGCACTGTGGTAACAATATATACAGGTACACTTTCAAAAGTCCCTTACCACACTTGGGAATAAACAAAATAACAAAAAACAACTTTTTGTCAAAAGAAAAATGTTTATTCCCATTAGACACTTATAGCTATTACAACAACAAAGTTGTCATCTTCAGAGGAAATCTTATTTTGTTATTTGTTATTGTTATATCAGAGGGAGTTTTTTTTTGTTATTTTGTTTATTCCCAAGTGTGGTAAGGGACTTTTGAAAGTGTACCTGAACTCACTTTAAGCTTAAATATTATTTGATTGTAAACAGTTTTAAAAATGTTGTGATAAAGTTTATTTCATTAGGAAAAACAATTTCTGAATAGTTCTATTTTACTTGCAATTTTGCACTCTGATTTGGGACATTAATCTTCAATGAAATTTTAATCAAATCGGTGAGCCGGTTTTGAGAAATTACGTCTTTTATAACAGTTCTGGGGGGGGGGGATTTTGTTTGACCAATGACTCAAGCACCAACATTTTTGGAGAGTTGGCAACCAATAATCTTTAAATAAAATATTTAATTACCTTAGGTTCGTCTTGTGACTTCGTTGTTGGTTGCTTCTTACATGTTCGAGGCCGTAACCCCATCTCAGAAAATTACTTTGTTCACTGTGAAGAACTCGTCATTGATTATATTAAAAAACACATAAACACACCCTGACACAAAAATAAAAACACATCATATGAGCTTGTCTGACATCTGAGTACTCCGATAGACATGACAGAGCACACAACAATGTCAGACAAGCTCATATGATGTGTTTTTATTTTTGTGTCAGTGTATGTTTTTGTGTTAAATGTGTTTTTTAATATAATCAATGACGAGTTCTTCAAAGTGAACAAAGTAATTTTCTGATGATGGGGTTACGGCCTCGAACATGTAAGAAGCAACCAACAACGAAGTCACAAGACGGACCTAAGGTAATTAAATATTTTATTTAAATTGTGACTTGGAACCAAAAATAAGCTTATCAATAATCTTTGTTTGGATTATTATTGGTTAAATAAAGTTGAGCAAACGATGTTCAGAATTAGTAAACGATCGAGCTACCTGCCGTTGGAGAAACAAAGCCCGTTTGACGGCTGAAGTCGATGGAATCTCTTTATTTTCTCACGGCTAGCTAGAAATAATTTACCGCCATTGGAAAAATCACTATAAAAACTATTAATTATTCTCACATATGTAAGACGAGATGCAATCAATAAATTCGTTCTTGTTTCATTGTGATAATGAATAATCGATGTATGTGGTGGGAGTTGCACGCTTCAGGCGCGACTATGATATCGACCTTCTCACCTTTTTGCTCTCGTCAGTATGCAGTATCTTAATGCATTTCACCAGCTTATGTTAAATATGTGTATCTATATTGCTTTCTTTTGCCGTCAGACATGTCTAATTAAATCCGCGAGGCATCGTTTCTACCCACGCGTTCAAGTGTTTTTAGTGCAAGTTAAAAGTATATTAAAAAAAATCTAGTTTAATTGTTTTATGTTAGATGAAAGTGTAGGCGTAAGAAATAAGTTGTGAACATTGCACTAACTTTCTCACACTAAAAAAAGAAAGTCATGGACGCTGTCTTAGAAAGTTTAATATTTCAAATTCAAACCTACAACAAATCAATTTAATATTAGTGAAATGTGAAATATGAATATTCAAAACCAATTTACTTTTAGTGAAGTTACGCTATATCGCCAATATTTCTCTCATGGAATGGTCGATACCAGAGACATGTACACAGACCATTGGAGTAAATTGGTCATATATACAGGGTGTTTCCAAAATATAAGGAGCTTATTTCTCACATCGAAAGCAATGAAAACGTTTATGTAAACATACTTCCTAAAATGTTTAGTTTCCTATTTCGTAGCCATTTTTGTTTGTAACAAAATAATAATTTTTAATGGTAATAATGTGGTGTTGAAATTTTGGATACTATGTTTTGCTAACTAAATTTGAAAAAAAATAATCTTAAAAACTGTCAAATATACAAAATATTAAATTGGTAAGAGACTAAATGTTTTTAATGACACACAAAATTAAAAAAAAATCTTTCTCTAGGTTAAAGGGTAACTTAGTTATCGACAAAAAAAACTAAAAACATTAGTTTTTGTTACTGCCTACAATACCCAAAATAAGTCTAGAATCGAAATTTTTGTTTGAATTTTACATATTTTTACCTTCAAGTTTTCTTGTAGTTTAAAGGACAAATGAGTTATCGGTAGACACAAAAACAAGGCGAAAAGGGTAGCACTTAATTAGGACAGATTATAGCTATAGACTAAAACTGTTGCAATGCGTAATACTGTACAATAAATGTCCGCCATTTTTGAGTTTGAAAATACGAAAACGAAAATATGTTCAAAATATGAGCATGATAATATGACAAATAAAATGTTTGTAACAACAATCAGATTCCATTTATTCGTTGTGATCAATAGCAATAGCTGAGAATAGCTTTTTATTTACTACAATCACAACAATACTTTTTAATAATCAGCTGTTGTGTAATATTAATACACTTTTTTTTTAGCTGTAGGAAGTTCAATTAAATGTGATTGAGTAAGCGTTGGAATGTTTATCAGTAATAATTTGAGTATATTAAACAGCTGTTTCTTTAATATCGTTGTCTGCCAAATACAGTAGGTCTACAGCCTTATTAAGTATTACTAGTAAATACAAAATTTCATGATATTAGTTATTACATAATATTATTAGGTGTGTATATACTGTAACTTAGTTGTTCTTTGGGCTACAGGAAGATTTGGAGGTAAAATTTTGTAGATTTAAATAAAAAATTAATGTTTTCAGTTTTTGTCGATATTTCAGTTATTGTGTTTGAGGTACAGAAAGAATAATAAAAAAAAATTGTTTGTCGTTACAAAAGGAAATGCTTTCGTCTCTTCTAAATATTATTCTACATTAAAAACTTTAAATAGACGCCATTTTGAAATGATTATAGTAAATGATTATTGGTTCAACATATTACCACCGTATTTACCGTTGAGCTGTTTTTGAGAACTATAACTTCAACAATTTTGTGTGTGTGTTTTATCATAACCTATACTTTTTGTGTGTTTGTTTTTGTCGTTACTATCTCTGCAGTGAATGTAAATCCTTGATCAATATTAACCAGTTCCGCTATTTATTTGCAACTAATCGTGTTCAATGGCAGCTTATATACTCGTACATTCCTCTACCATCGAAAAGCTTGGGACTGTCCTAGTTACGGACTTCATGTGAAAGTTCGGCAGGTGTTCGTTATGACTAAGAAGTGATACGGAGCATGCGTAGTTAGTGACTAAAATAACATTTATTTATAAAGTAAATATTGATTGTCATCAAAGATTTTATTTTTTATTGTTTATTAAAAAAGAAAACCTTTAAGGTCATCATCATCTTATGAAACAAAAAGACCCCTTATCCTAGAATACCTTAAAAGCGTCAGGGTCAGAAGAGATCAAGAATTGGTTAAGAGAGACCTCGATCTAACCCAAGACTACATGAGAAAAACGTGTAGATCCAGCTAGGTCCCTCGGGATTGCCAAACCTAGTCACCATAGCCCCCACGATGAGAATGGGTTTGATTGAGGTTTTCTATACTATTACCGGTATTAGTAGAAACCAAGAAATTATTTTTGAAGCCAACGAACGCCTGTTTTCTTGTGCTTTTAAGTTTTCCTAATATTTCTAATTAATTCTGTTTGCGTCATTCGAGGCCACAGTTTAGTAAAATTTCACGAAAATAGTGTGGGTAGATGTTGATAAAATTAGTATTTTGAGTATATGGCAGCTACTTCAAAGTTTTGACTAATAAAAAAATACAAAAATATTGTGATATGTTCAGAATATGCGTAATTTTTATCAAAATTAGTTGATACCTATGGGTTGTAGAAAGGTGGACAGACTTAGGAGACCTCAAAACGGACTTTTCCGCGAAATGTTTACCCTATCACACAATTTTCTCTGTACATGTAAGTAAGTAAAATAGTAAATATTTCAAGTATTCTCTCGAAGACAAAGTACAGTAATTACAAGTTATTATAGGAGGTTATTGAAATCATTTGTTCTGTGATACTGTGCCGACCATATTAATCATAGACAGAAAACATATCTTGATCTAGACTCTAAGAGTAAATTATCATGATTTAGTCTATCGGCTGTAAATCAAAACCTTGTTAAACGCTCTTCTTTCATTTCAGTCGAAACGAGAAAATCACTGATCAATTAGTGTAGTCTGTTGTGTGAAGGATGGGCTTTGAGATAAACTGTGCGGTGATGTTTGATCCAAGTTGATTAATATAATAAATAAGCATATTAGTAAATTTATTTTAAAAATGTGCGGAACGGTTTTGTTGAATCTAACGTTTTGGGGACGAAAAAGTTATTTACCCAGGTATACGAAGTTTAGGGTAAGTTTGATATTTTTCAAAAATGTATCACCGGTTTTTAACTACCGATCTTTACGTTTTTTTGAAACCAAAAAAAAATTAATTTGAGATGTTGTCCGTCCGTCGTTGTTGCCATCAGTACAAGATTATAATGTTCTCATGTTGTAATTTAGAATATTCTAATTGAAAATTTCAAAAATGATTGTTATTTTTAACAGTTTTTGTTCATATCTCGTGTGTTATTCAAACTAAATTAGATTACAATTATGTATGTAATGAACCCCACACCTCTAAGATGACAGATAGCGAAGTTATTCCAAAAATATAAGATAGGAGATACTGTGAGGCAGAGTTATCTACACTCGCTTGTGAAGGCTACTTCACGTATGATGGCTTCGAGGCCCGCTAAGACTGACACGAGGAAGAAAGTGGGGGAGTTCTTACATATGCACATCTACAAGGTCCGTCTGTAGTGATGTACAATTACGAGATTCAGAAAACCCGTGTAACAACTGTTTTAAACAAACTTACCCTACTGGGGAAGACTCTTTGATTTACCAATACAAATTAATATTTCCTACACGGCCCAAGAAACCAATTTTTTGGGTATTATATTTAGAAGATCTGCTTGTGTTGCAATGTATGATGAGACTAGGTAAGTACTATGATTGTGTCCATCAAATCGTTTAGCTTGTTATTGATTTTAAAAAACTGTGTTTACACGTTATTAAACTGAAAGTGTGTCTTTCTAAAATCCAAAAATTTGTTTCTTTTTTTTTCAAACGTTTCTTCCTCGACAATGCATAGCTTTTATTTACAATAAACTCAGCAATTGTTGTATATTTGTAAATTTTGTCTTTAAAACAGGTCGAAAGATTTTGTTGAAATGCGGTGAATTTACCATGTTCAATAGCTCACTCTTTTAGGAGAATTCATTTAGGGGTGTTTGATAACCAAATAGATTTCTACGTTTATCTTACGGATTTGGGTTATTAAACATTGCACTGAAATTTGAACAAAATGGGTGGCGCATATTTTGAGAAATTAGGTCTGTTATAACTTACCGTGACTAGATTTTCTGTGTGCAAACGGATATTTTAGGATATAAATATGAAGTCTAATATGGTTTGATTTGGTCTTTAGAGGCTACACTTGAGCAAAATTTTATCAAAATAATTAGAGCCGATTTTGAGAAATAGTAGTTAAATTTTTTCATTAATGCAACTTCTAGAGTTTGACTTATCAAAAAAATTGTATGGTATGACCAAAACATGTCCACATTTAAAAATAGATTAAAATCAGTTTGACCTGTGTGCACTGCACAGTAGATTTAGACACTTCAAACATTTTTTGGACTCATGGGACTACAAAACGGATATATTCGAAGAAACATTCGACATCGACCCCCCCCGCCCAAATTACTACTACGTAAATTTGAGAAAATAAAAATACCACTTTAAAACATTTAACATTCGTTATTTTGATGTTATTCCCACTTTTTTCTCTAGACTAATTTCTATACTCCAGCTGTTAAACAATACATAGTATAAAACTAACAATTACGGATCATACAGCAACCACAACATGTCCTCTGCATCTCCCAGCATGTCTTCTGCCTCTCCATTGATCTGTTGCCATGTCTTCCCAATCTTCCTCACCTTTTACATAACGCTCCTGAAGCATGTCTGTCCCTCCTTCTCTTTCAAATCGGATTCATTCCAAAGCCTGGTTTGCTATATCTTGGTTCTGTTTCCATATTATGATGCCTATCTAATTCCACCTTCTTCTCCTATTGGTTTTATACAGGGTGTCTCGTAAGTTAAACTGCCACAAACTTTAGCAAATGATAAAGAAAAAAATTAAGTATACATTTTTTTTCACGAAAATGCTCAGTTTTCCATCCGCCATTTTTTTTTTTTTTTTTTTTTTTTTTTTTTTTTTTTTTTACAAAAACCTATCTTACAAAATAGAAAAGATATTGAGTCCAGATTTGCTATACGCATTTTTTACGTTACGTTTTACAAGCTTACCAAAAATATAGACTTTATTTTGTATATTTTTTAAAATGGCGGCCGTTTAAATTATTTAATATTGAACATCTCGAAAACTATTAACTCTACAAACAATTTACACACTCAAAAGAATTTCCTTTTTAAAGGAACTGTTTTTGTGTTTTTTCTGTAGGTCAAAGGGTAACCGAGTTATTGACAAAAACTGGAAACATCGTTTCTTGTTAGTTGTCTACAACATCCAGGGTTGATCTAGAACCAAAATATTTTGGAATTCTAATATGTACTTAAAATAAAAATAAAAACCTGGGTGACCACACGATAGAAATGAAAACGTCTAATGTTCAATTTTAATAGTAAACTTGGTGGATGACGACTAGAGCCGAGTAAAGCCGATTCAGCGTAACCGACCCGAACGTGACGGTCCACTTACGTTAATTCCTCAGCAAATTGCACCATAGGAAGTTTTCACTTCAATAAAATTCTTTACTCTCAATTGTATAAAAAATATACTGCAAAAACTGCTTTCGCTTCCCTCAGCCTTGCACCGACGTTTCCCTCTGCTCTCCCATCAATCATGCTTCCAAGATAGTGAAACCTTATCCACTTATTCTAGTTTTTCTCTAATTAAGACAATACTTTGATATCTGTTTTATTTATATTCATAACTTTGGTTTTATTCATTTTAGTTTTCATTCATAATTTTCTTGTTTGATGTTCATCATCTTTGTCTTATATTGCATCTACTGGTTAATTTCTGAGATCAAATCGATGTCTACCAAAAATTCTAAGTTCTCCAGTTGTATAAACGGGTTCCACTCTAGTCCTTTCTTCTCCCAGTCCTTCTCATAATACAGTCGATTATTACCAGGAAGACAGTTAGAAAATACAGCCCTACCTAACACAAAGTGTTTAAATGAGGTTCAGTAGATAAGGACATAAAATAAAGACACCTACCCTTTCATAATCTAATAGGGTCAGTGTCGCAAGAGAACAAGAGTTGGTCAAGAGAGAACTGATAGAATAGATCAAAGAGGGGTCTAAATCGAGATAATCCGGGGTAAATCTACGCGAAAAAAGGTGTGGATCCAAATAACATTCCTAGGGATTGTTAGGCCCTTAGTGAGGCAAACACTTTTAAATCGATGGAAAAACATTGCACAAACTCTCCCACTTAAACATCCTCAAAACCAAATAAAACCCAACAAAAAACTAGCCCTCACAAAAATGTCACTTCATTAGTTATAAATCAAAAAGTAAAAATTAACCATACGCGCTGTCTCTGAATAAATATTTAAATAAAGGCTTTACAGGCGTTTGTATCAAAAAGCTTCCTCAGGATAAGTGGTATTTTAATGACGGTGGACATGGTTAAATTTTGTGTTTTGTAAATTATTTCTCGTTATATTCTTATACTTGCAATTTTGCGCATGGGTTTAGATAATTCGTTTTTAAAATTCACAAAAAATTCGAACGAAATCAGATATTTTCGTTAGATAGCGAGTAATACGTTTCATTTGGGTTTAGAGACTACACTTGTGGATAATTTCATCAAAATCGTTAGACAGTTTTTATAAAAATATGCACACATACCAGATTTGATTAAAATCGGTCCACACGTTTATGCTGTAGATCACTTAAACCAGACACCAAACTAATATAAGACATCATTTCAAAAACCACTCGGAAGACCTCAAACGTATACATCTATAAACAATTAACTCATCACATAAATATCTGCTACGTATATATGTAAAATAAAAATGCGATAACTCATCCTGTAAAGTAGATATAAATTAAATTTACATCGTTTTTCAAACATCCGTTCATTTTTTTTTTTTAGAATCAAAATAACAAATATAATATTCACTAGAGTCCATCTTTCACCGAGCAATGTGTAGTTGGATGTAAATCATTGGTAGAGAAAGATCCAGCATCACATCACGACGCAACCGGCAATTCCATAATCATCTGCTTTATTTGTCTTGGATTTCCAGTAAATATTTGATATTGTTTCGTGCAAATATTTCTCTGCAAATTGGACTCTGAAAAAAAAGAACCTGTTTTTTGAGTTTAAGCAAACCAATAATCAAGATGGAGGGGTGATTAGTTGTCGTCATAAAACAAAATCTTATCCTTCCCAGTATATTACTTATCCAGTACATGTTAAGTTTGGTAATTGGTGGAATCTTCTAGCTTCGTTTTATGACTAATATTCATGTTTAGTTTCGGGTAACAGAAAGAAATGATTTCAACAAACCGTGTGTATAGGGGACTATAATTTACCTGATGAATTGTAGAAAAATCTAATTCAAAACATCACATGGTGGACATTATAAACCGTTTTTGTAATTCAACTTGTAACACACTAAATTACATACAAAATTGCATATTTCAATTCTGAATTTAATGGTACCAACTCCATATCTCTACAATGGGAATAGACACGTTATTGTCAAAAATATAATTTCGCACCCTGACTTTCCCAGAAAAGCAGGGTCGAGTAACCTACACGAGTTAGCGAGTAGAAGACTCCTTCATATATATCTTTGAGGCCCGCAGGGACTGAGACATTGGCACATGCGAAACGAGTGAAAACGTTTAGTACGAGAAGGCGTTCGGGCCTCTGGACGTCAAGAAAGTAGTGATACACAATTTTGAGGTTCAGAAATCTGTTTTAAACTAAACTACCCCCGTTGGATAATATCTAACAATAGGTCCACAATTTAATATTTCCTACAAGGCCCAAGAAAAGTACTTTTGGGTATTACATTTATAGACCTTTTTTTTTTATTATTATTTTTTTTTTCGCAAAACTATCGGTCGTCATCGCGTTATAAGAAAAAAGTACGAAAAGAATATAAAATAAAAACTCCCAGCTCTTGAATACTCTCTTCAAGATCGGAAAAGAACAAGAATTGGTCAAGAGGACCCGATAGGAAGATTAAAGAGAGGGATCTAACTCAAGACTACATTATTAAGAGGTGTAAATCCAGCAGGGACTTTTGGGATTGACAAGCCTCTCTAGATTGTCAGTACAACCTTCTTGTATGATAAGACTGTCTACATAAAGTACCATGATGATGCTCATAAGCTTGTTCTTATTTCGGACGTATAGTCTACATAGGATAAATGCAAAATGGTGAGTTTCTCGTAGAATCATCAACCTTTGAAGTACCTTGTGATGAGTCAAAAAATCGTCGTCGAATTTTGTGGAGATATAACAGTTATGAGATCCTCTACGTCCATAAAAGTAGATTTTTGGAATGATTTCTGTCTTTAATTTGTCATCTACAATCTGTCATACGTGCAAGGCTGTATCCCAAATACGTCACTCGGTTTTAATCAAATTTGGTACGTTTATTTTGGCAATAACTCGGAAGGTTTCTTTTTCATTTCAATAACTAAAATTTTTTGATAAGCTGCCATGAGAATAAAACACAAAATTACGAATTTGATTAACTGTTAATCAAGGACCCAAATAAAACTAACTATATGAAGATCACATTTTCTCTGGAGATAAAGGTTCGAACTTATATTTTTCAGAATATTTTTTCTATTTGTCATCGTAGAGAAATGGAGTTGGTACCATTAAATGCAGAATTTAAAGATGCAAATTTGTATCTAATTTAATTTGTTATAAGTTGAATAACAAAAAGATATGAACGAAAGACTGTTTTAAATAACCACCATTTTGACATCATTTTCAATTAAATATTTTGAATTTCAGTAGAATTCTGTATGAGCACACTATGAGCCGCTATCTTTCTTACGTACAGACGATAGCGATAACGGCGACGGACGGACGGTTTGTCGTAAATCACTTTTTGTGTTCTAAATCCGTGAATATCAGTAAAAAAAAACAGAGGTCGGAATTTGTTGATTACCCTATAGATCATATACTGGGTAACCTACTGGGAACAATGCCGTGAAATATGGTCAAATTGTGAACATATACATTAAATTCGAAAAAATCGGTCCTCTAGTTTGGGATGTAAACTTTACAGATAAAAATAATTCTAAAACTATTCCCCCCCCCAACTTAAAATTCTTTTATTATCAATCACAAAAATTTCTTTTATACTATGAATATGTGATCAGTATTTTCTCCAGTCTTCAAATTTGACCAAAATCGGTTCATTAGTTATTTAGTAGAATACGGCAACGACGAAAGATATATATATATATATATATATATATATATATATATATATATATATATATATATATATATATATGTATATATTTTCAAAACCACTTTCGTCGGGCTAAAACGACTTCTATTATAGAAAAAAACAAAAAGTATTAAAATAACAATATACCAATTTAAAGTTGGCAATAATAGTTTGGTTCCGTTGATCTATAACCATTTAAAATAACAAAATATGCAGAAAACGATAAGATTACCTTTTAAAGCATTTAGTCCTTGTTTATCCTTTAAAAGAATCCTTCGAATCTGTTATCCCCACTCCGTGATCTATTACTTCTCCTTTTAGGGAGTTAAAACTGTGTCAATTAGTTATATGGTCTACTAGCACCATCGGATGCCTTTCAAGGAATTTCAAATAGTTGAGCATGCGCAATGAAGTTGACTGTAAACAAATATTATGTGATACTCGTCATTCCAGCAACTTTCATTTATTTCTGTTGCACTTGTAATAAAGAAGTAAAACTATTTACAATCATAAACGAATAGAATCGCTAGAACTTGTTTGTATAGCCTACGTTTCTGAAATTATTTATGATGTAAACAAAATACAAGAATTTTCTGATAGGCTATGTGGGGGGAATTTTTAAGTAGGATTTCTTATTTAATCTGTACACAAAGAATAGTTTGGTATAAATTCCATAATGCCTTGTGACTGCTTTGGTAATTATTTCTATATTAGTACATACGTCTAACAGTCTATTTTCGATATAATTTTGGACAGTTACAATAAACAGTATATTGGTGAAACATGAAGGAGTTTTAAAACCAGATTTACAGAATATTTGCCACATAACAACATAACCAAAGTCAGCTCCCAGTATGCAGAACACCTAGTAGACTATGACGATAAATACACTAACAACGAGGAAAATCTGGAAATTCTTTACGTATTATATAAAGGCAGAACCATGGATGTATTACCCTAATGGTGGTGCTATGGAAATAAATTATTTCCCAAATATAGCAACACACCAATTTAGTTCAAAATCGACTCATAAATAACAAAGATATACTTGTTTTAGGGGTAAAAAATACCCCTGGAGTGGGACATTTTCAAAACCTTTTTTTAGTACGCGTCTACAGACCTACCCTAAAGCATGTTAAAAAATTCATAGCTCTAGGCTTCTTGGATCCAGAGATATGCTTTAGGGGTAAAAAACACCCTTGCAGTGGAACATTTCATGACTCTTTCATTGTATGCGTATACAGACCTACCCCAAACCATGTTATGAAATTCATAGCTGTAGGCTTCTTGGATCCAGAGATATGATTTAGGGGTGAAAACACCCTTGGAGTGGAAAATTTTCAAAACCCTTTCTTAGTACGCGTCTACAGACCTACCTCAAACCATGGTAAAAAATCCATAGCTCTAAGCTTCTTGGATCCAGAGATATGCTTTAGGGGTAAAAAACACCCTTGGAATGGATCATTTTCAAAACCCTTTCTTAGTACGCGTCTACAGACCTACCTCAAACCATGGCAAAAAATTCATAGCTTTAAGCTTCTTGGATCCATAGATATGCTTTAGGGGTAAAAAACACCCTTGGAAACGAAACATTTTCAAAAACCTTTATTAGTACGCGTCTACAGACCTACCCTAAAGCATGTTAAAAAAAATCATAGGTCTAGGCTTCTTGGATTCATAGATATGCTTTATGGGTAAAAAACACCCTTGGAATGGAACATTTTCAAAACCCTTTATTAGTACGCGTCTACAGACCTACCAAATTCACAGCTCTAGGCTTCTTGGACCAGAGATAAGCTCTAGGGGTAAAAAACACCCTTACAGTGGAACATTTTCAAAAGCCTTTTTTCTTAATTTCTTGTAATTTTTTTTTTGTAATTTTCTTGTAGCTACCTATTGGGTTTTGTTAAAAACAGTCACATTAAAAAAAATTAATGAATATACTTTGTAAGATTGCTGTCAAAGTCCATTTTAACATTATTATAAAATTCCTATTCGATACTTCTAACATCGATCTTGCAGTCTTCTTCGCAGTATTTTCAACTCCACACAACCAAATTCACAAAGTAAAATCTAACTTGGTATTAATTCTCATACTAGTAGCCAACTTTTTAGGTCCAGACTTGAAATTACCTGTAGCGATTGCCTAACCACCAAATGACCACGATGATGTAATACTTGACCTACTGCTTACGTCTCACCAAGTTGAGTGATGAGGCTCTACCCTCCACAGAGACAGGCTCAGTAGGGTCTCTGTAACTTTATTACAATACTTCTCTAATTAGGGGAATAATAATTGTGTTCATGCAAAGGAAAAATAAAAGTTAAATCCATAAATGATAAAGTCCAGATCAAAATGTTAAATTTTCTACTAAAAATATATATCTTACTTATAATTTATGATTTCCGGTTTAAAAACATTCAAAAATTATTCATTGAGTTCAGTACTTAATTTCTCAAAATCGTCACTACAGATTTCGTTCAATTTTTAGTAAAGTATTAAGATTAATGATCCTCTCAAGTAAACTAAATTTTAAGATTAAATTATCAAGAAAATCGAACGGCTTCGTTGAAAGCTCGATTTTAATTAAATAGTATTTACGCTGAGAATGTGTTTATGGCACTAGCTAAGCAAGTTTTAGGCCTTTATATAAATATTTTTTTCCAAAGATGATGTCCGTGATTAAAGTTTTTTAAATTTTTTTATTGGAACTGCCATTTTTGGTGACGATTAGTTTTAGTTTTTTTATTTTATTTTAAGGACAGTTAAATGAGAAAGTTTGTGCAATTTTTTTTCACAGTTTATTTTATACTAGTTTCGACATTGCAACTCTTTAGTGTTAGTTAAATTTTTTTCTTTTCGTAATACCATCAGGATCTATTCTTTTAAAAACAATTACTAAAATTATCAATTAACTGGTCGACAGTCATTTTTGCCATCGTTGGTGTATGTCTAACTATTTATATCCTTGACTTTAAAAGTAACAATACTCCACATGAATAGTACAAAATGACGAGTATTTTGTGAGTCGTTTCTACGTATGGAGAGTATTAAAATAAAAGAGAAGGAAGAGTAATTTTACTTTCTTTATCTACATGTAAGTAGAAAGTGTTAAGATTTTAGTAGTTATATCTGTAAACACGAGTAAAAAAAAATTGTATCAATAGTTCTATAAATAGTAGATTGAACTTACAGCTGTAAGCGTAAACAATCCGAGTAGTGCTCAATATTTTACCAATATTCGTTGATATATATGTTATAAGGAAATTATAGTGGAAATGACTGATTTTTAAAGTTTTTTGTAATATACATGTGAATTTATATGTTAAGTTTTATAGAGAGTCCATTTTGTTTTGATTCATTAAATTTAATTGGTGAGATTAGGTTATTGTGATTCTTGTTAGGCAAACAATATTTGTACGACAATAGAGAAGGGGGGTACATAAGGGTCTCGTTTACACCATTATATTTAATACTTCGTAGGGATGTATTACTAGTCGGAGTGTTATTACAAAATGAATCGATAATTTTGTATCGATTTTTTCTGTTAATTTCACGTCAGATTTTACTACACTTAAACGGTAACGAAACTTGAAAAAAAAAACCTATGTTAACGGATTGTTAAATGCTCAACAAAGTTGGAAAACCGGGGTTTAAAATTAGAATAGATTATTATAAAGAAGGAATTAGCTCGGTGGTGGCCCAGACATTGATTGCAGTCCATTGTTTTATCAGAGATAATCACTCGGGACTCGCCCAACAGTCATGCTCGTGCGATGCCGGGTTCGTCACCAGTAAACCCGTTACGTTTGTCCAAGTCATTGTTGTCGGGATTCAATGACCGAAATTATAGGACCTCACAAGGTAATAACAGAAATTATTTTGTACAGAGTGTTAAAACCTCACACGTACAGCACACGAGGGGGGGGATTAAACTTTGCACTTTTGTCACATTAGAAATGCATGCAATCCGGGATTTTCGCCCAAACAAAGGACCAATTTCCTGAATAAAGTAATTAGTTTATGGATATTTTAAACAATTTTCTCATTGTTATACTGTTGAAATTTTAAATAATTTCCTCCATAAAGTAACTAATTTCTTGACACTTTAAGTTATTAGTTTCTCGATATTTAATGAATTTCCTCAGTAATAAATAAATTAGTTTCCTGATACCGATTTCCTCAATACATTTCCTAATAGTTTCTTGAAATTTAAAAAATCCCCACAATAAAAAAAAAGAAAAAGTTTTTACATATTTTAAACAATTTCCTCAATAAAGTAATTAGTTTCTTTATATTGTAATCAATTTCATCTATAAAGCATTTAGTTTTTTGATATTTTTTATCAATTTCCAAAATAAAGTAATTAGTTTCTTTATATTTTAAACAATTTCATCTATAAAGCATTTAGTTTTTTGATATTTTAAACAATTTCATCAATAAAGTAATTAGTTTCTTTATATTTTAATCAATTTCATCTATAAAGCATTTAGTTTTTTGATATTTCTTTTGAGTAAAAACTCAACGAAGTAATTGTTTATTAATATTTCAAACAATTTTCTCAATAAGGAAATGAGTTTCTTTATATTTTAACCAATTTCCTCATTAAAGTAATTGGTTTCTAATAGTTTAAACAATTTACCCAATACAGTTTCTTGATATTTTAAATAATTTCTCAACGAAGTAATTAGTTTATTAATATTTCAAACAATTTTCTCAATAAAGTAACTGGTTTTTTAATAATTTAAATAATTTACTCAAAACAGTTTCTAGATATTTTAAAGAATTTCCTCAATAAAGTAATTAGTTTTTCACATTTTAAAGAATTTCCTCTAAATAGTAATTAGTTTATTGATATTTTAAACATTTTCTTTAATAAAGTAGGTAGTTGTTTTGTATTTTAAACAATTTACCCAATACAGTAATGAGTATCTTGATACTTTAATCAATTTTCATGACAATGCAAAATAGAATATACCGAATACCTACAAAGTATAAAACCAATAAAAGAAATACAATTAGAAACCCAAATGGGGATGCTAAAGCGACAAGGAAAAAGAAAAATATATATTTAAAAAATACAATAACAGGGAAATGAAATTAATAAACCAATAATTAGAAAAACAGTTCTCAAAATAAAAAATTATATCTTTAATAATGGATGACGTATAATTTTATTATTTAATCTAAATATAAGAGTGAAAAAATAATAGTTATAAATATTTCTTAAATATAGTTAATGCATTTTAAACATCGGTTTAGTTTCAACCTATAAAAAGGAAAAATGTTGGTTAAAACCATTTGAAAAAAATAATAAACGAAACTATTAAGATTATCCATAATTACCAGAGTTATAACATACTGATGAAGGGTTAATTAACAAATAAGGAGTTTAGTACTATAATATAAAACTATATCATCCTGAATATGAAGAACAATGTTCAATTGTAGAAAAATTAAAAAAAATCATGAATAACAAATAAAATAGTATTAGGCTAAAACAAATAATCACACTACCAGTAATAATTACTACGTTGGCTAGCGACAGGTAAAGATTAGAAATTATCTATGGTATGTCGGAAAAAACAACTACAATAAATAAATAAATAACATTTCTTAAAATTACATTAATGTGTAGGTACAAAATTAATTAGGGTATTGGTTACTCCTAATATCATAAGGTAAATTTTTGCGGAGGTATCGAATTTCATCCTCAACTTATCTAACACAAATATATATTTTTGTAGTAGGTCTATCCATGTCATTCTATGGAATTACAATTAAAGTTACCTAGTTTTTCCGTCACGTGATTTTGTTTAACGTTTATTTTACACATTTCGGAGCTTTTACTTCATCATCAGTTCCTACTCTCTTGTAAGGTCGTTAAAACATTAAAGTTAAACATAAATACAACACGTAAAAATATACTAAAAAGACTACGCGTAAGGAGTTGGACAACTGTCCTGGTGATGGAGTAAAAGTTCCGAAACTCGTCGAAAAATTGTTAATAAAATGTGACTGAGAAAAATAAAGTTTATTGTTATTCAAAATGTAAAATCTATAGTCAAACTTAGATCTCTAAAGTTTGGATTAACAAAATTTGACGAGCCTGAGATTTCATGATTATACTGTTTAAGTGTGTGTATAAAGAGGCAGTAAAAATTAAGGGTACTTACGTATTAACGCCACCGCAGCAGAAGTTGCTAATGCGCATGCGCCAATATTTGCTTACTTTGCGATATAATTATATATCACGACAGGTTTGGCCAGGTAGCTATATATATATATAAACACCTGGCCAAACCTTATATATATATATATAATCACCTGGCCAAACCTTTCGTAAGTTTATTGAAGTTAATAATTTGAAATTAGATCATGGATAAACATGAGCTTTTTGCTTCCCTTAAAACCAGTTTGCTCTTTATTGGCGCATGCGCATTAGCGCAACTTCTGCTGCGGTGGCGTTAATACGTAAGTACCAATTTAAGATTAGATTAAAAGTACTCGTAAAAACTGAATTTTATATCTTACGATTATGACAGAGAAACAATTAAACACTATATTGAGTAGGGGGGTTGAAATCCCGAAGTACCTAGCTAGATCTACACTAGTCTTGGGTGAGATCCCTTCTGTGATCTTTTCTATCAAGTCTCTCTTAACCAACTCTTGCTCTCTTTCGACGCTTTTAGAGTATTCGAGGGGTAGGGGGTATATATTTTTTGGTTTTTCTTCCTTTTGAAATTTTAAAGGTTTTACACTTTTTAAACATCAAAAAAAGAAAAAACTGAAAGACAGATGAAAAATTCTGTTCATTGTCTTCAAAATGAATATCTTGGATACAGCTAATACTGGTAATAGTATAGAATCATGACCTTGCCTAAGATAAAGTAGGCCTTGGTTATGTACCATACTGCTAGAGAGATATAAATCATTCAATACATATAATACATTATGCTAATGTAGGTACATGCATCAAATGTCAAATGTTTAACAGTACACTTTGCTTATCTTGAGGAAAAGGTCAGCTAATGTTACATTATCGCGTGAACTAGTTGTGATAGGCTGTATAAGAAACGTATAAATTATAAAATTAAGGGTGTGCTCTACAACAGCTCCAGAATTACAGCGTTTATATTCGTAAATCATTACGACTATTGGCTTTGTTAAAATATTTCAGCTACATAGCAGAGTTGTTGGGCATCATCATGGTACTTACCCGGTCCCACCATACAATCATTTAAATGTAATTTTTAAAAGTTAGTAATCGGCCAAGTAGGAAATTAAATTGTAGGTAAATCAAGGTGTAAGTATTTCTATCGTCCCGAGCCTCGAATCTTGACGGATCTCGAAGTATAGGAATATCACATTTTCTTGATAGGTGAGGATTCTAAATTACATTTTCTCAATAACTTTGTTGTTTATTATCGTAGATAGCGGAACCATATGTAAAATTAAAATCTGTAAATTTTTAACTAATTTAATATGATAACACACGAAATATGAACGAAAATCTGTTTAAAACAGGCGCCATAATGATTCTAATTTTTGTAGCTATCTAGGTTATATACAGATGTTTCCAGAGGTCTAGTTTTGTGATAGTTACCAAACTTACCATATACTTCGTATACTGTACAGTTGGCCAAACGTTAGCTGGCACTTGGGCTTGGCGAGCTGAGACGACAGACTTGGGGCGAGGGGAGGGTGGAAGTGCAGGTATAAATACTTTCGGAATACATTGACTCTCGCTGCTTTGTATAATGCCGAAATTGGTTTGTAATCTATGTCAGATCTTTTAAGCAATACATAAGCTGCACACATTAAATATACAAATTTCAATTAGGGGAGCCAGAAAATTACAGTGTGTACGCTTCAGCCCAGCTCTCGCCCCGTGAAACCGGTTGTTGACATTAGCTGATGTTTTCAGAAAGACGAATACAGGTTTTCTACCTAGCAGCCAAGTGCCAGCTTATGTTTGGCCGACAATACTACTATCAAACTGGGAATGCTGCTGAACTTAGGGTCGCTTCACTCACACAAGAGCAGAGGACTAGGGTGTTCGGTGACTTACACCCAAGCTACCAGTATGAGTCACCTACTGGGCTTCACTTTATACAACTTTAATTTATTTTATTTGATATTTGAAAATAAATTCTACAATATATTTTTATTCTACACAAAATTACAAGAAAAAATGAGACCAAACAACGCATAATTAACTGAATTATACCCCAAAATTAACAATGTAATAAATGTTTATTTAATGCATACCTTATTACAATTTTTATAAATAGAAATATATGTTTTTGCATTAAAAAAAAAATTGTTACATTTTCAATATTAGTAGGGAATTTTTTGCTATTTTCAACATATTTTCTGTATTATTGTTGCTTAGATGAGCAATAATTAAATTTACAAAAAAAATAAATTTTGTAAATGCCAAAATTACCGTTTTAACACATATTTATTCACACATAGCGTATCGTAATGTAAATAATAAAGTACATTATGTTTTATTATTATTTTATTATGCTCCTTTGTTTAATTAAAACCGAAAAGTACATATATTTCGATAAAGATATACAATAGTGTTATTTATTCACACTTATTAGTCATCACACTGTCATTCATTTTGTAGCAAATATTGTTGATTTTGGACTCTATTAAGTGAAGCACAGTAGGTAACTCATGCTGGTGGTCCACGGCAGGTACCGGCCAATCCTAATACTCTGGGCGCCTGTGTGTGATGGCGCGTGCGTTAGAGTGAGACGACCCCTCGTTTTTGTTGATATAAACGTTTTCTAGGTTACAAAGGATAATTCCCTATTGCCATTTCATACGTCTGAAACATCTGTTCTTCGTTTTTTGCTAGCATTTGTTATGGCAACAGCTGTCAAAATATAATGATTCAATCAATTACCGTTCTTCCATAAGATTAACATTGAAACTTTGAAGGCCCGTGGGGCGTGAGCCCTGAGGGCCGATGTGAATTATAATGGGTTTCTGCTCATCTACAGGACACTACCTTTCTAACGGTATGCGCGAATTTCTCCTACGATGCACACAAGCTGAGAAAAAGGAAGACAAGTTTTGTGCTTGCCTATTAATATAAAGATTAGTAAATCTCTAAGAGCTCAGAAAGCGAGAACACATTAAGTTACCATAGCAACCAAAATATAATAAAACTCATAACAGCTGATTAGGACAATCAGCTTTAATAGTTAGTTCATCATTGGTTTAAATTCTAAACCAGTTTGAAAATACATGTGTTTGTGTGTATGTGTTGTGTAAAAAAAGAAATAGTTTTGTTTTTATACTTAGCTAATATCGGTAATTTAACAACCTTTGTTGAACTGAAATATTCGTTTGCATGTAACATCTAGTATATACATTTTTTTACACAAAGTTTGTGCAATATTTTTTACACCATTGTGTTCCGTGTGTGTCAGATGCACCATAATGTTTACCCGACCGCCGCGCCTAGATGCTCCACACTGTGCGCAACATATGCGCAATGACAACATGAGTTAATGATCTAGCTGTATCTCTGTTCATATACACAACCAATCTCATACAAGCACAGATTCGATGTAATAATAAATGACAATTTATAACATTACACGTGTCTCTATGACTGAACTGTATTGTAATCTATGATAGCACGCCTACATGAAATAAACAAGTCTATGGGCGTCATCGTGGAACCTACCCAGCCCTGTTATACACTGTGATGGAAGAAGCTCCTTTTAGTATAACACTCAAAAATGTGTTTCTTTGTGTCCTTGTGGAGAATTTTAAATTGTATTGTTAGATAAAGTGGTATTACCCAGTAGGTTAGGTTCGTTTAAAACAGCTGTTACACAGGTTTCCAAGTAGATGTGTATTATATTAAATAGTCTACACTCGCTTCAGTGTCTCGGTCATGGCAGAACTCGTAGCTATACATTTTCTTAGAAGTTTCAAAATATTAGTTTGTGTAAAAATATGAAAACAGCCTGATATTTCAAGAACTGCTTTAGGTAGGAAAATAATCGACCTCTCACTTTAAAGCTGAGCTATCTATAGGGTGGTACAAAAATTTAGAAGGATATACAGGTTGTTCAAAAACATTTTACGCTATTATTATTTTCACATATTCATTTCATATATAGGTAAAATAATATAGGTAATATAGGTATACTGTAGATAGTATCATAAATAGGTCACTTTAAAATGCTAAGGAATTTTTAGTATATCTTTAATAATAATGTTAAACGTTCTATGCAGGGCTGAGTGAATAATGATTTATTATTTTTGGTTATTGTGATGTAAAGTAAGCCGAGATGTAGTGGGAATTACATATCCGGTACAGGGTGTTCTTAAAAGCAAAAAGTGAGGGTGTATATTTTTTAATTACAGTTCACAAAAGTATTAGAATATCAATAATTATTTTAAAATATGAATTGAAAGTGTAGAACATAAAAATTAATAAGTGTAGCTTCATATACAGGATGTTCCAAAAATGAATAAATTTTTTTTTTACGGAATTTTCTGTAAAGTCCTGTATGAGCACTGTGTAGTCCCCCTAAACAAAATGTCATGTTCTTATCCTTAATTTTGTGGCGGTCCTTTTCGTTTCTCCTAAGGTCATGAAACACGAAGACCGTCTATTAAGAGCTCTTCTATAAATAAAAGCGATTTCAATTTTGAATTGAATCAAAATCGTTATGGTTTATTTTGATAAAATCACAATTCTTTGTTATTTTCTGATGGCAACCCCTAAATTTTGATTTATCAAACAATTTAGTAAAAAGTATTATTTTTAATGATTTCGAATGACTATTAATAATATTGAAATAATATAGGGGGGGGGGATATGCCATTAGTCTCACTTTTCCGAGTAATGTTCGGGTATTTCTGTAAAATATGATAAAAAACCCTAAACATCTGATGAAGAAATTAGTGCTGAAACGAGATGAATGGTATATTTTTGGTCGTTGGTAATTAATCTGAATTGTAATATTTATTTACGTGTAATTTTTCATATTTCATTAAACAAAAAACCTCTCCGTCATCATTGTTATAATAAAGAAGAAACAGGCATAAAATAAAGACCTCTATGCCTCGAATACTCAAATAGCGTCAAAGTCGGAAAAGAACAATAGAGATAGGAAATGTATAGCCTAAGAGAGGGATCTAACCCAAGACTATATGAAAAAGGTTCCCTCCTCTTCGATTATACATTTCCTAGTTATAATATGAGAAAATACTAAACCTATATGTTATTCCAAATAGAATGTAAAGGTTGAAAGTAATGATTTCATCATTACAGTCGGTAGTGATCAAGGTGCGCTATTTTTTATGAATATCCGCGCTTTTTACGTTGAATGAAATAATAATTCATTAAATTTTAACGAAATCGGTAGTTCGTGTCATTAATATTTATATTTCATTAAAGTTTTAACGAAATCGGTAGTTCGTGTCATTAATATTTATATTTCCTTAAAGTTTTAAAGAAATCGGTAGTTCGTGTCATTAATATTATTTTATATTTCATTAAAGTTTTAACGAAATCGGTAGTTCGTGTCATTAATATTTATATTTCATTAAAGTTTTAACGAAATCGGTAGTTCGTGTCATTAATATTAATTTATATTTCATTAAAGTTTTAACGAAATCGGTAGTTCGTGTCATTAATATTTATATTTCATTAAAGTTTTAACGAAATCGGTAGTTCGTGTCATTAATTTTATATTTCATTAAAGTTTTAACGAAATCGATAGTTCGTGTCATTAATATTAATATTTCATTAAAGTTTTAACGAAATCGGTAGTTCGTGTCATTAATATTTATACTTCATTAAAGTTTTAACGAAATCGGTAGTTCGTGTCATTAATATTTATATTTCATTAAAGTTTTAACGAAATCGGTAGTTCCTGTCATTAATATTTATATTTCATTAAAGTTTTAACGAAATCGGTAGTTCGTGTCATTAATTTTATATTTCATTAAAGTTTTAACGAAATCGGTAGTGCTTGTTATTAATATTCATATTTCATTAAAATTTTAACGAAATCGATAGTTCGTGTCATTAATTTTATATTTGATTAAAGTTTTAACGAAATCGGTAGTTCGTGTCATTAATATAAATATATCTTTAAAATTTTAACGAAATCGGTAGTTCGTGTTTTAATATTTATATTTCATTAAAGTTTTAACGAAATCGGTAGTGTTTGTTATTAATATTCATATTTCATTAAAATTTTAACGAAATCTGTAGTTCGTGTCATTAATTTTATATTTCATTAAAGTTTTAACGAAATCGGTAGTTCGTGTTTTAATATTTATATTTCATTACAGTTTGAATGAAATCGGTGAAACCGATTTTGAGAAAATTGTAATTTTGTGTTTTTTTTATTTGGAAGCTACCCCTCAAGTTTGAATTATAAAAAAAAAGTGATAAAACTTCCCATTATATGACCAAAATATGGCCGCATACATTTTTTATTGTAATCTGTTCAAGGGTTTTAACTGTAGGGTGCAGCAAACAGGACACAAGACAGAATACATTCGAAAAACCACTTTTTTGAACGCAGGAGATCTCAAAATTATGTATCCACAAAAAACTCGTAACCGATTTTATGAGCCATTCCATTTCTTTATCCTATATCAAAGAAAGTAATACATATCTTATAAGCCTATAATTTAAATTTATAATAGTAGTACTTTTCCGAAACAAGCTTCTAATAGTTTAGACATTATTGGTTTCACGAACACATGTCGGCCACCAGAGAAGACTCTGACAGCAGTAAAACACGCCCAGTGGGCTGCCTAAAGTGATGCAACTAGACCTCATGTAATCCTTTGACAGATTGAACTCCTTGCCTACTGCCTATATATGTAGATTTTTATTTTAATAACACTATGGACGGTCTTCAAAGAATTTCGTAATTGTATAATACACGCACAAGATACCTCCATGCAGCTTTTAGATGTTGTTTATTTACTTTCGGTCGTTGTTTGTTAAGAAAAGGAAAACTTGATAATAAAGAGTTTTAAAATGTAGACACATTACGCTTAAAGAATTCCATCGTTTACAAGGAATCTTTCATAACAGCAGTATATTTTAGTCCGTTTCATAACTGGATGTATCAAGGTCATTTGAGACGAGTAAACGTTTGTCCCAAGGTCATTGTCTAAGTGGACGTAAGTATTTTAAGATCTAAGTAATTTATAGTCAACATACGCGTGTGAGTAAATCCCCCCCACCTTAACTTTTATATGAACTTAAATAGAGCCAAACCTTTTTGAGACTGTTAACTAGGCTACCTGAATGTTCTTTTATGATAGTTTGGAGTTTTCCATCTCTCCCATAAAGGGGAGAATTTTGAACGTTCTCAAAATTTTCAATTGGGTAACCCGCTACTTGTGACATGTCAAATGAAAGGGAATAAAAAGACAAAATTAATTACCGTTAAATAAAAATGAATTAAAGACTTGTTTATTATAAAATCGCTAAATGTTAAATAAGAACGATAAAGAGTTTTAAAAATATTCGCTAGACTAATCTGAGAGAAGCATTTAACGTTGAACTGAATTTTACCTGTCCCCCAAAAGTGTGGTACTCTTGGGCACATTCAAAATACAATATGAGAACCATATCATGTGACATATCAAATAAAAATGGTTTTTAAGGTAAAACTAATGGCACCAACAAATGTTTAACTCGTTTGTTTAACACAATATAAATAATCACAACAAACCACCTGTGAATTCGAAATGTAACTCAAACTAACTGTAAAATTATAATATAATTTTTGAAAAAGTCATTCACATTTTTAAATAACATTTCTAATAAAGTTAAAAATTAAATTACTTTTTATGGTAATGAAAAATCCGCTTGAAAACTTTAAAAAATAGCCGACACTAACCAATATAGCGGGGAACCTTAGAATTTCTTACTGAATCCCATATGGTGGGAGGTTATTTCTTATTTTTATGGTATTTTATAATTCTACACAAGATTAAAAGACCTTTTTTATACTTGGTAATTGTTTGATAAACACACATAAGTGCTTAAAATTTAGAAAAATTGACATGTGGATTTTTGTTAGGCGATTTTTTTCATTTCCCATTGTTGAATCAAATAAAATTAATTAACAATCTATTGGAAGTGTAAACACCAACACAAGACTAAACGTAAAATATATAATTTATGGAACAGATAAAAACTAGCTAAAACCTTCCATCAGGCACACTTCTATTTGGATAGCGATGTCTGTGCGTATTTGCTGCCAGTACGCTGTTCTTATGTAGAATAGGCCTCTATCATATCAACTCCTTCACTATTGGTAAACTCTATTGTGTAGAGAAATTAATGACGAAACGAAAAGAATATTTAGAGTAAACCAAGTTTAAAGGAAGAAAATAATTACAATAATTAAAAACAATAAATAAAGTACTGTAGTTAAATCTTTAAAAATTAATATTGTTTTGCTTCAACATACAAATAGCTATAAACATCTGTTTCATTTAAGGTTAGGAAATTATCTGTTGTCAACTCAACAATGCAGGCCTAATAACAGCTGATTAATTTTTCATAAAAACCGATTTTTCTGTGTGTATTTAATTTCTGATTTATCTAGTTTTTATCAGTTCTACAAATGATTTATTTTACGTTTAATCCTTCGTTGGTATTTACATTTCTTATACTAAGTTTAATTAAATTTTTAACTTGATTTAACAATGGAAAATTTGAAAAAAACACATAAATATTTTCGAATCTTTAAGCACTCCTAAACGGGGGTTTATTAAAAAAAATATAAAGGGATAAACGCCTCATATTTTTGGTTAGAACGAGGAAACAGCGTTTAATATATTATAAAGTTCTATAAGAAATTTGTAAAGATGGCCACCATATTGGTTAATAGCGGCCATTTTTTAAGTTTTGAAAACGGATTTTTAATTAACATGAAAAAGTAATGAAGTAATTTCACTTTTTATTAGAAACATTATTTTAAAGTGTGAATGACGTTTTCAAAAATTATATTATATTTTTACAGTTAGTAATTAAATGTTTTTCGATTGATCAATAGGTTTACGAGATGCCAATAATTGTGGGAAAGCTAAAACGATCAGTGCACAGCGCTGATATACTTGAGAACATGTCCCGTCTTACTAAATTAAGCTATTTATTACGGCGTACAATATTTCCCTAGACTAGCATGTGCAGCATCAAGTGTCGTGGCCTTGAACTTTCAACTACAGCTGGTCTACTTGTCATTGGTCGTGAACTTGAGGAATCCTGCAAGTCGGCAATGCACATCCTTTAACACGTGAACAAGTTGTTCGAAATTAAATTTCAGAATTAGACTCAGTTTCTAATAATAAATTATGCTAACAAATTATAACCTTCTCACACAGGTGTGTGCTTACAAATAAAATCGTAGCTATATTTTTATGTTAGATAAATTGTTATAGAGGGTCCTAATCATTATTATAATCAAATTTTTCAAGGATAGGATCTCTAAAAATTTGGAAAAATAACGTGTTTAAAAAGTATTCAAGATTTAAAGTTTCTGATTTTTTAGCCTGGTATATACAGGGTAATTCACGAAAATATGCAAATACTTTGGGAGTTCATTCTAACTGTAAAAATAAAGAAAATATTTCATATAAACATAGCTTGGAAAACGGTTAGTTAACTGTCTAACCGCCATTTTTTTTTTTTTTTTTTTAATTTTTTATTTTTTACAAAAAGAAACACCAAACTATGGAAATATATAAAATATTGAGTTAAAATTTGGTACACAAATTATTTATGTTAAGTGCTACAAGTGCATCAAAAACACAAACTGTATTTGATTTTATTTCCAAAGTGGTCTACGTTTAAGATGTGTAACGTCATTTTTCACGAAAAATTTATAAAAAGCGTAGAAAAAAACAGATTTCCCCCCTTTTTTTTCTTTTTTCTGTTCCTCAAAATATAACAATATCGACAAAAAACTAGAAAAATAACATCTTGATAATCGTCTACAACATCCAAAAGTTGAATTAATTTGCTGAAAAGTTTTATTAAAAAATTTATTGTTTATTGGAATCCTTAATTTAAGTACCTAAAACTTCAGTAACTTAGTAATTGCTCCCACAGGTTTACTATTAAAAATAATTACATGTATTTTTACGTGTAAATACTACTTCTCGTAAGATTCGTTCGACGAATAATTTGTGTTCAGTTTTGTGACTGGATGTGGTTTTCACTGTTCAATATCATACGATCGAATTTATTAAATTTTAAAATGTTAGACATTTGAATACATGGAAAAATCGTTTTAACATATTTTAGATATTATTTTCGTTTCCAATAAACCATTCTTGTCCGTTTAAAATTTTTGCATAAACACTTTAAAATTTCAATGTATAAAGCTATAGATCTATACAACCTCTTGAAACACCCCTCCTCTAGTTTTGTTCTGTCATTCCAGAACAAAGGATTGAATTTTGATAATGTTTCTTGTGTTTTGTTATTCAAATACTATTCAATGACGTCACCGTGCGTTGGACAGGCAGTTGAACAGCTTCCACTTTCCATTAGACCTGAAAACATATAATAAATATTGACGTAATCAGATGATCTCTCTCATTACTACTTTCTACAAAGAGATGATATAAATTTGTGGTTGAGCAATAGAGCAGCGCATTTGTAACGTTTTCGAGTTGATTGGTTAGGTTAGGTTAGGTTAGGTTAGGTTAGGTTAGGTTAGGTTAGGTTAGTTTAGGTTAGGTTAGGTTAGGTTTGGTTTGGTTAGGTTAGGTTAGGTTAGGTTAGGTTAGTTTAGGTTAGGTTAGGTTAGGTTAGGTTAGGTTAGGTTAGGTTAGTTTAGGTTAGGTTAGGTTAGGTTAGGTTAGGTTAGGTTAGGTTAGGTTAGGTTAGGTTTGGTTAGGTTAGGTTAGGTTAGGTTAGGTTAGGTTAGGTTTGATTGGTTTCTCGGAAAAAAACGTTTTGTACGGGAAATGTTCGTATATTTGTTCCGTAGGGCATCACGGAGTTCCATCTTTTCATATTTTCTTACAGAAAAGGTGTAAAATGCCCTAAACTAACAGTATCGTCTCGTAAAATTATTATCGTGATTTTATTTGTAGTAGAGAGAGGGAGAGAGAGAGAGAGAGAGAGAGAGAGAGAGAGAGAGAGAGAGAGAGAGAGAGAGAGAGAGAGAGAGAGAGAGAGAGAGAGAGAGAGAGAGAGAGAGAGAGAGAGAGAGAGAGAGAGAGAGAGAGAGAGAGAGAGAGCTATGTGATGAATCGAAAAATATCTGCTTACTTGCGATTTTGCACACGGTTTCGAGTAATTAATGTTCACATTTCTCTAAAATTTGAATGAAATCGGTGCAGTAGATTTTGAGAAATTACAAATTTTATAACAGTCTCCCCCAGGAACCTGTAAGATAGAGCATGTTGTTTTAAGACGATTTTTATCATCGGGTATTTTTTGATAAACGCAACCCTTTAGAATATATGAAATGCAATTACTCATTCGAATTTTATTGGAACGACACTATAAAATAGATGAAAGAGAAAAGTGTAACCAAAGACTAGATTAAGAAAACCTTTGGTTTAGCAAGAGTACGAATTTTTCAAAAATCTATACGAAATACCTGTGGTCCAAATCATCAAAAGTTTTGACCCGTATAATATAACTTCTACAAATAAGAGACTTTCAATTCCTTACAACTCTACTTATTGCTCCACTTACCTCCGGCCCTAACGTTCTGATGAACATATAGTATTTGTGTCAACGAAAGTGAGAACATTACAACTAATGAATTCATAATTGATATTATAATTACTATATGCGAGACATTGACCCATAGCGCAGATGCTTTGGCGCAGCATACCAATAACATTCCACGATGTCTAATTATGCGTATGCAAATTTATTCCGGTTTAAAATTAGAAACTTCTCAAGCTAATGAATTATTTGAATCTAATGATAGCTTGAACGTGTCTAGTTCAAAGTCTAGGACAATATACAGTCGTGCATGATCGTGTAACGTCGGTATTATTCGGTATTTGAAGTTGCTGAATAAAATGTTGCAAATTAAAAAAAATAATAAAATTTTCCACATCAATTATTTATTTGTAACATGATGACGTTCGATGAGTCTACATTTGGTACTTACAGAAACTTTCTTGGTACTGAAGTCAATGTAGATAGCAGCAGTGTAGCATTGCCCTTGTATGCTACAGTTCAGTGCCAAAAAGTTTGTGTACACTTGAAACAATTAAAGATGACGATTTAATTATTGAAACGTCGTTTTGCTGAAAATAGAATACGTGTTTCCTGTAGTTATGGAATGAACTTTTCCAAATATTGCTCATTTAACGTGTTATATTACAATATAGGTAATTGACTGGAAAAAATCATTGTTTAGTTGTAAAAACATATCCATTTTGACATCCCGAGAGTTTAAAAAATCGATTCTTGAAATAATGAAGTCCAGGTGTAGTTTGTGTAAACGCGACAGATTTTAAATAAATTTAGTAAGTTGGTATGTTTTCACTATATCTAGGGACGTTTTAAAGTAAAACCAAGGACGATTATATTTTCGCTGAAAATAAATAAATTTTTGGATATATTATGTATGGGGTATCGAATTTGTATGTTTATTTGGCGAAAATATTAATACGTTGGTACTAAGCCAAATTTAAAGTGTCAGATATCATGCCCCCCTCTCTAACCTCAACACCGCGTTACCTAAAAATCTGAAAAAAAAAATTATATTTTGATTAAAATTTCAGTCCGAAATTATATATTACAGTTTCTGTATAACGAATACAAATTAATTTAACAACACAATGAGAAAGGCGTGGCGTATAAGTTTCAAAGCATTTTTTGTGAGATGTGAGACAAACAATAAAAGACGAATTGTATTTTCATTGATTTCTCTTTATTAGGGTCCGTAGTTAAAACTAAGGACCCTTATAATTTCACTCGTATATCTGTACAATTTAAACTGCCGCTTAAAAGACTTCGACTTTATCAAAATAACTGTCCCTTGTATGCTTACGGTTCCTAAGTTGTGCGGTTGTAGCACACGCTTTGGCCCCTTTGATTTAAATATTTATTTGTCGCCATTTATCAAAAAATATCGGTTTTCAAGTTATTTTTATAGAAGAAGAAGATGATGAAGAAGAAGAAGAAGAAGAAAAAGAAGAAGAAGAAGAAGAAGAAGAAGAAGAAGAAGGAGAAGAACAAGAAGAAGAAGAAGAAGAAGAAGAAGAAGAAGAAGAAGAAGAAGTAGAAGAAGAAGAAGAAGAATACGAAGAAGAAGAAGAAGAAGAAGAAGAACGAGGAGAAGAAGAAGAAGAAAAGTGAAAACGACGACGAAGAATAAGAAGGGTGAGGAGGAGGAGAAGAAAAAGAAGAACGAGAAGAAGAAGGCGTAATCGTAGAACAAGGAAAATAAGAAGAGAAGGAGGAGGAGAAGAAGGAGGAGGAGGGAAATCGGCAATGCAAATGTTATAAAGTCCTATTTCCCTCAAAATTGACTGCGCCTTTTTCAAATTTTTGTGAATTGTGAACTAAAATAACAAAACCAGCGTGAAAGAAATTACGGTTCACGAATAATTGACAAAACAAAAATGAACCTTGTACATTAAAAGTTTGATTTTTGATAAAATACGAAGGAGAGGGAAGACCTCTTTATGATACAAGGATGTTTAGTCCGATAATAAAAAAATATAAATATTATAGTTTTTAAAAACATCGTCCAATGCGTCATTTCTTCATTTTGATTGGCAGTTACCGAAATGTCATTTTTTATGACGACATGGTTTGGGGATGGGTGAGTGAGAGTTTGACGAATATTTATTTAAGTATCTGTTATTATTTTTTTCTAACTTAAAAGTAGAAAAAAAAATGTACAGAAAACAATGCATATTATTTATGGTTTTGTAGACCAGTATGTGAGATAGTTAGTGCAATGATTTTACAACTTTATTTTTCTTCCATTCATATATGTAAGAGTTGTGTCTAAACAAACCTGTTTTGTTGATAGTGATGTCTATTACAAGACACATTTGTGTTTGTCATTGAACTTTATAAGCCTTGATCACGTGACAGCTCTGTATCACTGCCAACTTAATCTAATCTAGTCGTCTACAATATTTGCATTTATTTATAGTTTAGTTTTTACAATTCAAAGCTTGTGTTCATCAATTTAACACGCTTAATGTGGAATTCTGAAATTGAAAACTGGTTCACTCAAGTGTTTCTCTTCGACTTTATATGTTTGTTTACATTTCAAAGTTCACATTCCTTTGGAGAATTTTTTTTACATTTTGTTTTTTCTTGTTAGATTGTTTTTCTTGTTAGTTAGTTAAAAATATCTTTTCTTTTATTTAATTTGTTTAGATTAATTAACTATAAAAACAAGTTAAATGGTGTCTCGGTCAACTCCATATTTAATGCAATAAAAATAGAACATTTAAATATAATGCCGAAAGGTTAATCTTTTGGGTCTTCTAGAAAACGTAATTATTGGTAGATGAAAGAGTTTTATGCAGCGGGGTAAGTAAGTGTGTTTAAAACAGTTGTTTCACAGATGTTTTGTGCCTCGTGTAAAGCTACTTTCTTGATATCGGCGGGTGATTTTTTCAAAACTCCACACCCTAATTATTGTTTAAACCGAAAAAGGTATTCAAATAATAATATTTTTTTTTAACTATGTCTTCAGAATAAATTGCTTGTTAGGTTGTATTTAACTTAGTTGTAATAAAATATATAATAAAAAAAAAAAAATATTTACTGTGAATCTGTTAAGCCAAAAGGGGAACTTAAAAGAACATTTATACAAAATCCAAAACCACTCACTTCACCCCCCCCCCAACTCCAAAACTTCTAATGGGTACATATGGCTTGTGATAACTTATATCAAATTGAAGACTAGGAAAAATATATGAGTTTTGTTTGGTTATAGTAACCTGGTGGTACCATCGGAGGAGGATCCCTAATTATAGGAATGAAGGTCTGGCCGATTCTTTTTTCGACTCGAAAAGGGTCACTCATTGTTACACAAAACAATAGCTGTGAATATTGGAGATAAACATTTCGATGGCACCACCAGATTGTTTAAGGGCCATTTTTGATCTCTGCTCTCCAACTATAAAATCTAGCAACTATTTAGTTTTTGATGATCACTTCATTCACTTCCAATTCAATCCGGCAAGGTAAACAGACTGTTGCTTATTGCAAAAAAAAAGATTCTCAATTTATTTCCTACTTGATAACTATTAGAGAAAGGTTAAGTTAGGTTAGGTTAACCATGATCAAGATAGAAATGAACTGAAGTGAAATGAACCAGATAGAGTCCACTGATATGTACTTCTACTGTCCATGAACTGAAATATTGAAAATGTCCCTCCCTAAACTGGATGGTGCCACCACGCCTGGGTAATTCCCAAGACATCTAACAATAGACATGATGTGTAGGAGCAGTAAAGATAGACAATAGAAGGGTTTCGGTGACACTTCTTCAGGTAGAAATAGCAGGTCAGTTACGATGGTACCATCAGGGTACTATGACCCGTTTTGTCGATAATAAATTAAAATTCAACCTATGAGTTAGCTACCTACGTTTAAAAATAAATTTTATAGTATTTTAAATAAAATTACATTAAACTCTTGATTAGAGATACTGAAAAAAAATCCAAACTGATTTGTAAACTGTACCAGAAAAATCACAAGGTTTTACAACATCGAAAACCATCTTTTTCACCCCCAATTCCAAATTTTGTTACAGTTACTTATGGTTTTTGATATTATCAAATTAAAGTGCGTAACAAACGATGATTTTTGTTCGTAAAAATATTATAAATGAGCCTATGAGTTCATCAATAGTGATTTGAAATGTAATTGTACAAAAACTACGTAAAAACAAAAACAAATTCTTTAATGACTAACCAGTTTGTACAGGGCATTAAAAAATTAAACAAAAATAGTAATAATAAGAGGTGTAATCTTAACAAAAATCACAAGAGATGTTCAAAATATTCACCATTTCTCTCCAAGCAATAAAAGGGTCTGTTTTCGAAATTCAATCTGAATTTTTTTTTGTAATGTGTCGCGAGGTATCTCAAGTCTTGTAGATCAGCTGGAGGTATCTCGCATACAATAGATTGTAAACGACTCCAATTTTTCGAAAACAGACTCTTTTATTTCTTGGGGTGAAGGGAGTTTTTTTGGGTTTTGTATAAATGTGTTTTTTAAGCACCACGTATGGTTAAAAGTATTCAACATTATTTAAATACCCTTTGCGGTTTAAAAAATAATTATGTTTGAGAGTTTTGAAACATCACCCGGTAGATTAGAGAATCTCTATTCGCTTATCTAGTGTCAGTGTCTCGGCCCATGTGGGTCTCGAGAAGCTGTATACGAAGATACATTCACTCGCTACTCTCATGGTATGTCTCGGCCTTGCCGGATATTGTAACTATTCGAATTTTCAAGGAGGGTTCGAATTTACAATAACTTCGCTTTTTGTCATCCATTAGACAGGGTTGGTACCAATAAGTACAGAATTGAAATCTGCAAAATTCTATCTAACTTGATGTGTATTCTGTTCTTATTATGTTTATCACTACTTTTTTGACGTCATCTACCCTTACCGGATCTCGTAGATGTATATACAGGGTGGCTGAAAAAAACTACCACCGCTTCTTAGTTAAAAAAAATATTTGAATTATGTTTGCGTTAATATCTTTAGGTGAGATGGGCAACAAAAAAAGCAAATGTTTACGTTATTTTAATTATTTGGTGATGGGGGGGGGTAAAGAAATTTCAAATGGAACGTATAGGGTTGATGTACTATTGGAGCATAGGGCGTCCAGAAGAGCTCTCCATCTGTCCCTGTCTCCAGCAAGTGCCTTCACTTCTCCCCAAGTCTTGTTAACCTCTTTTGCTTCTTTAATAATGGTCCTCTTCCAGGTTTCTCGGAGTCGACCTCTTCTTCTGACACCTTGCGGGTTCCAATCTAGGTCCTCTTTCTCAATGGTTCAGTCTGGCTTCTTCAGTGTATGCCCTAACCACCTCCACTTCCTCTCTCGAATCTGCAGTTTGACCCGAATTTTTGTTTTGGGTGATCAGAATTTCCTCTAGTTAGCAAAAATAAAATAACAGAAACCTTAGGTTTTTAGATTGGCCCTCTCAAAGAGATTGCCGGAAACAGAATTCCAAAATTTCAAATATTAAAAAAAAAATTAAAGGTGTGGTAGTTTCTCTTCAGCCACCCTGTAAATTAAAAAGTCTCCACTCGCTTCCTGAATGTTACAGCGGGCCTCGAAACTGTACATTATGAGGAGCATCCACTCTCTACACCCTTGCCGGATCTTGTGAAGATCCATTTCATTCCCCTGGGAAGTCGAGTCTCCAAGTTATATTTTTGACAATAACATCGCTATTTTTCATTATATAGAGGTAGGGTTGATACCATTACATGCGGAATTGAAATAAGCAATTTTTCTTACTTAGTGTGTTACAACATGAAAAACACAAGAGATAAAACAAAACAGTTTAAAATGACTGCAAGAAAAACCTTTATTTTGATTTGAACCAAATTTCAATATGATTCTATAGGAGCACCCCCTCCCATACAAATGTTCCTTTAATTAAATTTTTGTAGCTGTTATCGTTTTACGTACAGATGAAAACGGCGAGAGTTTCCCAAAGGTCATGCATAAGATAAAACTTGTAACACAGCTCAAGTTTCGCGTGTTTACTCGAATGTTTCTGAACTAACATAAGATTCACTGCAATCCTTCATACCAGAAAAGGTTTTACAAGATTTTCATGACAAGAAGAGTTTCTATTATTGATAGAATTAAAGATTTTAGATTGAAACAATATCTGTAACGAGCTCACGATCCGGTAATATCGTTGGTCACTCTAGCAGTTGCCAATCTGTGACAAACAGATACGACTTCACTTTCAAGTGAGAATCGTACTTCATGTGGGAGATACTATTCCCTACTTGTTAAGTTAATAGTTGACTCAGAATCATGATTTGTGTTGTTTTAGTAGTGTTAGATTAATTATAGCCGGTATAGTTTCGTGATGGTGGCGACTGGTTATATCGGGGGCCGCTATTTCACGAGAACTGTCGTTAATGTGATAGACAGCACATCAAGGCGGATATTACGCCTTTAAACTATGATTATCAGTGTTTAGTGATGATTTCTATTAATATCGCAAGTTCCTTGATTTTAATTGTTAAGTTGGTACTACATGCGTTGTTTTTTTTTTGAGGGATTCACAAAATATGGAGTGTTAGTGATCCTCGCTTCCGTACTCAATATGGCTTGTGGTCGTTCTAATAGGTTAGGTTAGGTTAGGTTAGGTTAGGTTAGGGTGATTAAAATCAATCACAGTCTATGTTTCATAACGTTGTACATTTGAGAATTATTTCCATAGCGTGTGTCAACAAGTTAATTTCCAGTTATGTTAGGTTAGGTTACGTTAGGTTAGGTTAGGTTAGGGTGATTAAAATCAATCACATCCTATGTTTCATAACGTTATACATTTGAGAATTATTTCCATAGCGTGTGTCAACAAGTTAATTTCCAGTTATGTTAGGTTAGGTTAGGTTAGGTTAGGTTAGGTTTAGTTAGGGTGATTAAAATCAATCACAGCCTGTTTCATAACGTTATACATTTGAGAATTACTCCATAGCGTGTGTCAACAAGTTAATTTCCAATTATAATATTATACGAAATAGTCAGTATTTTTAACGTAATCAAACTTTTGAACATTATCTTCGCTCACGTCACAGGTAGATACTATAATTATAAGATCACACAAAGCTAATAAGTTTCAGCAACATACATTGTGAGACTGTAGCCGCTATTTATCATGTCGTAACACGTCGGGAGATAAACGCAATTTGATAGTTTTCCAGTTGGACAGTAAGTTGCGCGTGGCGTTGTCAAACATCCGCGAAATCGTTGCGTTACGTCTACGACACGCGTAATTTCAAACATTCAATCCGAGGGTAATCTTACGCGTGACGGAATACCGGTGAATTATTTAGAATTTTATGTTTTAGTCAATTAAGCATGTGAAACAGAAAAAGTGGGTCAGCTGTAATGTCCGTGTGCCACGTTTGTTGGATTCGGCAACGCGCATGACGGATAAAACTGGTGTTTACTTTGACTTTCAGGGTTTTGTTGAATAAAATATAAATTGGTTTAAAATCTTTATTGCAATTTAGTTATAGTAAAGAAATTTATATTTTAAAAATTTCACGAATGTTATTTATAAATATTAAGCAAATTTGAAATAGATGGTGTAATCATCACATAAATATCACATTACACACTTTAAAACCCAATTTCAATATCGAAATATATTTCTAAAAAACGTAAATATTAAGCTTGACTTGTGAGATAATATTAGATAGAATAAAACACTTCTCACAAAAATTACGTTTAATTACTCAAAAGTGTTTCAACGACAAAGTCGCCATCCTCAGTAATACATGAGCAACAATAACTGAACCATAACTCAAGTTATAAATTAGTTATAGTAGTTATTGTAACTTCGGTATTGCTGAGGATGGCGGCTTTGTTATTGAAACGCGTTTGATTTTGTAAACGTAATTTTTGTGAGAACTTCTGTTTGAGTTTTATTCTGTCTATAAATATTGTTTTATTAAAATACGAGAAATAAATTCAATTTTTATTGTGTATTCTTATCAAGATTACTTGATCACTGGATTTTTAAAAGTAAACTAACATTCAAGAAAATTTTAACAACATGATGATTGTAGGCTACAAGGATTGTATTATCTATTCTTACATTTTTTTAGGTCTATATACGCGATCCTATTTACCATGCATGGTGAAAAAACCTTTTGTTTTGTTTCGTGTTGTGTTGTGTTTTATACAAAGTAACGAAGCTTTTTAGCTGATGGAAGGGATCTGATGATGACAATTTGATTGTCGAAACCATTGATTTTAAGTTGAAAATAGAATCGTAGACAGACCTAAGAAAAAGTAAAATAGATTATACATATCATTTCGGAAATGTTCTAAATTCGTTTCTGGTGACTGAAATCATTTAGAACTATTTGCATGATCAAAATGGCGGAAAAAAATTAAAATAATAGTGTTGATAATTTCGGTACTTTTATTATTTCAGTATGCAAAGTATAGGGTAAAGTTTTAATCGAAAACAATTTGGATAAGCCTTTTTTATACCTAACCTTCACGTTTCACGGCCTTAGAAAACCGTAAAAGTGATTTTGGACAACGCGCGTCCGTCAACATTCTCATTTGTAAGCAAGTTAACATCCACAATAGTTAATAATATGAACATGAAATTTGGTAAAGTACATACACTCATATAGAACATTATTGAAAATCAGAAAACCTAATTGAAAATATCAAAATGGCGGCATTTAAAGTAATTTTTATTTAATTTCTCGTATGTTGTTCAAATTATTATTGTAACTTATTTTATTTTACTTAAAGTTAGCATCTCGAGGTCCTTTGAATCAGTTGACTTCATCAAAGTAAAATATTTAACAAAATAGAAAACGAGAAGAAGAAGAATTTTCATATTTTAAAAGGAACTAAGCAATTGAAAACACTTGGTAAATTCATAGTCTACAAAACTACAATACTTTTGATTTAAATAAATATAAAGACATTTTTTAAAACACTTTATTTAAATACAAATTGAAATGGAAGACTATCCATTTATAAATACAAATTTCACATTAAATAATCCATTCACTAAATTGGATACAAATTTATAGATTTAGATTCCACACGTTACCAACCTCATTTGTCTACGATGACAAATAACAAAGTTATTGTCAAAAATGTAATTTCGAACCATAACTGCTCGTAAAAATGTGATATTCGTAGTTACGAGATCCGATACGATACGAGCGTAGTGAGTGTGAGGCCCCTTTACATATGTACAGCTTAGAGGCCCGCTAGTATCAAGACTAATATACACTATCGAGACCCGCTAATATACAGAGTGATTTAAGAAGTTTTACCGGCGCTTTCTGTGCTCAAAAGAAAGAAAAAACGTTAAACATATCCCGTAAAACGCTGTTACCTAGTTACGGGTAGTGAAAGCAAACGCCCAGATTTATAATCCTTAATCGGCAAGTTTGGTGGTTTTATAAACAATTTGACCTGAAAAACTATAAAAACTAGGTTTCAGAACTGTTTTTCCAATAGTTTTTTTTGGAGAAAACGGAGGGAAAACACAAAAAATGGGGTTGAAAAACTTAATTTTTTATATTCGCTATGAAATAACTTTGATACATGGCTGATAAACGCGTAAACGTTTGCAACAAATTCTTGTGGAGAATTTAATTCTGAAGAAATTGCTATAAGATAAGGTAAAAATCTAGAATGAGTTCAGTAAGTGCAGGTAAAACTTTTAAGTCACCCTGTATCTGGTCCATTAGGGCGTAGCAAACTATAACAGAGTATTTATTTACACAATTTTCCGGTTCAGAAAACCTGTATAATAACTGTTTAAACAAACCCTAAATTAATTAGAAAAAACTCGAACACAAGATCTCACAAAATTACGTTTACTTAATCAAACGTGTTTCGACGACAAAGTCGCCATCCTCAGTGATACATGAGCTACAATAACTAAACTATAAGTGTAAAACTACGACTTTGTCGTTGTAACGCGTTTGATTAAGTGAACGTATTTTTCTGAGATCTTGTGTTCAAGTTTTTTAATCTAATATTATCTCACAAGTCAAGCTCAACATTGAATTATAAACTCTAAATTACTTATATTAGATAAGACGCCTTGCTGTTCCAATACAATTTAACATTTCCTTCAAGGCCTAAGAAATCAACTTTTGGGAATTACATTTAGAAGATCGGTTAAGAATATATTGTATGATCGAGATGGGTTTACAATGAACGTTTATCAACTTGTTTCAAATTCTCACGAATGTTATTTATTCGTAAATATATATATATATATATATATATATGTATATATATTTATAAATAAATAAATAAATAATACAAATATACGCCTTGGTGATATTTTAATTATTTAATGCGATTTTTAAAACAAACAAATACCAAACATCACTCATAAATTCTTGCAACAGTTTTTTTTTACATCGTATCCAATCGTCCACATGTGGCTAAAACTCCTTTCTTAAAAACTCCCTTTTAATAAACGTTGGACGATGACAATGCGACAAAGTCGTTAGCAAATATCGTGTTAAACGGCACGAGCTGCAGATAACCACTTCAGCAGAACCGCTAATGACTAAAGTGTGCGTGCTGAGGTGTGCGTGAGTATTTTCATTATGAAATTCATCAAAATGAGATTTTTTCTTTCAACTATCTTTAATAGTTATTTCAACAGAACCAAAGCATATGACCACACTTCCTGGTGTCGTTTAGAATGTCCACGAACTTAGATAATAGTGGTTGATAGTAAGTTGAATAACACACGAGATGGGAAAAAAACAATGTTTACAATCGCTGCCATTTTGATATTTTCAATTCGATTCTTTTAAATTTCAGTATAACTTTACACCCAATTTCATGGTTTTATCCTAATTTTTGTAGCCGCTATCGTACACAAAAACAACGACAACGCCAATGGTGACTGACGGACGTCATGTCGAAAATCACTTCTTAGGTTTCTTTAGGCCATGAAACGTGAATCTCATTAAAAAAACGAAGGTCAAAATTGTTTACTATTACTAATCCTACCTTAAAAACGGGGGTGAAATACAATAAAATTAATACCCCCTAGTCCTCGAATACTTTAATACTTTCAGAGTCGGAAAAAAACAAGAGTTGGTCAAGAGAGAAGTGATAGGAAAGATGAAAGAAATGGATCTCACTTAAGTCTACAGGAAAAGGTGTAGATCCAGTGTAGATATTTCGGGAGTGCAAACTCTATGCTCACTAAAGTTAGGTCGTTAGGGTTCAAGTAAATTATAATGTGGTAAAAGCATGAGTTTAACTCGAGTATAATTGATGTACTTAAATTTTCTGTAAAAAATGAAAAATCGAGAAAGTTATTGCAAAATAGACAATACAATTCTGAGAGACAATAGTCATAGGAATGTCAAATTTTACCAATTAAATACACTTAGTTTTTTAAGTTTTTTAAAAATATTTTAATTTTTTAAAATTATTTTTCTTTATTTTTTTCTTTAATGTAGGCGTGTATATTGTGGGATAATAATAGGTAAAAGAGGTCAGACTGAAAAGTATTCAGCCATCTATTATTAAAAATATATACTGTGACTAGATAATGACATCATATTTTAGAACTCGCATAGATGAGCCCGCATCTTTTCCACTTTTCAAAACATCTACAAGTCCTTTTGTAGAATCATCATCAGCTTCTTCGTTTTGTTTGAAATTTCTTACCTTTAAAAGCTATTTTTACCGTTAAAAAAGATAAAAATTGCAGAAATTTTTTTTGTCAAATCGTCTTGAGGGGTTTAAGGGTAAATATTCAAAATCTGGCTTCATATGGACCACTCAAGAAGAGATGAAGGAAAACGGCTTGACAATTCAGCCGTTTAGACTAAAAAGACTAACGTATGATTTCCACGAATTTTTGAAATTGGATTTAAATAGATCTAAAACGAATTAAGATTTATTTTAGAAATAAGTTAAGAGCCTGACACTCACGCCGATAGACTGATATATTTGTGGAGTGGGAGGGTTGGTAACACCATTCATGTTAGTTACAGTTTAACAGTAAAACCTTCTGATGATAACCATGTTATCGAAATCTACATCTGTTTTTGTTGCTGTTAATTTGGTACCGACAGGCTCAACTATATGGGTACTGGCATAGCAATCCCAAGTGTCCTAGCTGGATCTATATTGTTTTTTAGGTTAGATCTCCTCTCCTTTGTTTTTCCTATCAAGTCTCTACTGACCAACTCTTGTTACTTTCCAACTCTGATACTATTAGAGTGATGACAAGAGGTATTTATTGTATGTTTTTACTTTTTTTGGTTATAAATCGACAGATTTCCGTCTTTAAAAAACAAGAAACTATTTTTTCTTGTAATTCGTAAATGTAGTTGAGTCATCATTAATAGCACAATATTGCTATTTTGCTAAGCACATTTTGTTTATTTTAATTAGGGTATACAGTATATACGTATATGCTTTCTTTTAATTTTTGACGATCTTTTATTAACATTATCTTTGAAATCGAGACTGTATTATTTTGAAAAGGGAGATTGAGTATGTCTCCATCTTGTGAACTTTGTTTTGTTTGAAATAATGAACCCAGTTTTCATTTCCAGACACAATTATTTTGAAAAATTCATTGCCTTCCTTGTCATAATGTAGCAAGAACTGCAGAGCCAAATGAAAACGCTTCTCTTTGTGTTCTGGTGAGCGAGGTGCCCAACGAGAGCACCCTTTCGTAACTACAGATCCTCAGAGATGATGCTGTGCACACATTCATCAGAATTATTCATCTCAGTTGTTTTTCGTCAACCGTGATTTTTCTATTTGCAAGATTCAATGTTGAACATTGTCATCCGTGACAGAATCTGATGGCCTTCCTTGCATACTCATTCTCAATATCATTTGCGACAATTTCAAACAACTCGCATGCGCCATTTTGCATGATCTGACGAGGAAACATTTTTTCTCCATAAACTTCACTTAACCGCCGATGAATTTTCAGTGGTATTACACTTTTTATCTCGTAGAAAACGAGTTACAAAATAATCGGATTTTCAATTTGGATGCAACTTCCAAATGTCGCAATATTATTACTCTTATTTGTCAACAATGGGATCATACGGAGTTTAAACAATGTTACCAACAGTAGTAATCGAAATGTACCTTTAAGAATGAGCAACACATGCAACTCCCCCTCATAGTTTTAAGTTTAAAATTAGATTTAAGGCGTCATAATATAAATACAACAGTTATCTTAATTTCTAACAGAATCTTTTTATTTTCAGGTGAGTTTAGATTGGCCAAAACCATTTATTTCTTGGAGTCTCATTTGTAAGTTAAATCTTTCAATACTTATGTTTTTGTTACAAAGTACAAACCTGCTACATTTCAACACCACACACTGTTCATTGCTTGAACATATTCTTTACAGTTTTCATAACACTGTAACAATACCACTGCTTTCTCCTGTCATAAACTATTACATAAATCACGTACTGAACTAATTTTGTCACATGTTAATTGATCTTTGCTGTAACCCCATTTTTTCTACGGCACAGATTGTGTGATTTTCAGATTGCAAGTTTATTTTCAACACAGCTTTACAAATAATAAGTAATGTTAAGATCTTTTTTATTAATACATATATTGCACTGAATAAGTATTCCCCGCTGTTGTTATATCAAGTAATTGCCAACTATATTGCATTTCATGTTTACGAAATGTATTGACAGTGGATCAAATAACAGTTCAGCAATTTAATCATAAAGAAGTTATAAAATTCGTGTTCTCTTTTAACGAGGCAGTTTACAGGTTAAAAAAAAGGTATTTTCTTGTAGCGTTTTGCCTTCTCAGATTATGTATTACAAATACGTGAATAGTATTAGTGAACAGAAAAAGAAGACGCGATTAGGCCTAGAAGATAGATAGAAGATAACTTAATATATTTAGTCCGAAAATCTTCTGGGAAAATAAAATATTATACACCGTGGAAAAATATCTGAATCATCTTATATAACCCTAATTGATAATTCTATCAGACATACTAGTGTAGAAATAAAATCATTTCCTCAATAAAACTAAAAATATAAACTCCATTTCCTTATAAAGGTATGTAAAATGTTCCGGTTAATTCTTCGCAATGAGTGAGTATAAGGTCAAACGTTAAATTCTAATTACCTAACCGAACCTAACCGGAAATAGTCTTGAATAATTGAATTGTTGAAGCTGGTCAACTTAATAAGCCGTTTTATCTGTTACATTTTAGGCCAAAACTTTGATCAAAAATAATGTTCCAAATTTATTTATATTAGTCTAGGCTATGTCTAACCTGAAATTATCAGAACAATTGAATTGTTGAAGCTGATACCTAACCTAACCTAACCTAACATGAAATTATCAGCATAATTGAATTATTGAAGCTGATGAACCTAATAAACTGTTTTATCTGTTACATTTTAGGTTAAAACTTTATTTCAAAAACTGTTCCAATATTTTCTCTAATATTACCAAGGACTGGGAATACAGAAACAAAGTGGATTAAAGTTCAATTGCTGTCGCATACCTTTTGCAATAATTTAGTTTTAAAAGTTGCCCCATTAACGACCCATTTCCTGTACAAATTAACTGATGTTAGCTTTCGACAAGTGACATTGTTCTTCGAATTTCTGGCACATTTCAATTCGGAGATAATATAATTAATATTCCACAACAGTAGCAGAGGTTCCCACACAAAACAACTGGTTAAAGACGAGATTTTGATCTGTCACGATATAGCCAGCATCCCCAACAACTAAGTTACAGCTGATCGTATCGCCACGCTCCACTCCACCCCGCCTCATCTTGCTTCCGATTACTAACATTACAAATAAATAACGTTTAATTGTTTGTCCTTGACAATGGTTGTTTACTTAAATCCGTTTGGAATCAGTATGTCTTCGGAAGAAATAATCTATTGGAAAGAGAAGGAAATATGTTAAATTATAAGACTTAGGATCTAAATATATGTCTCAACATAACATAAACTAATTTACCAAATCATAACCTAACCTAATCTTCCATTTTTTCGAAAGAGAAGGAAATATGTTAAATTATAATATTAAGGATCTAAATATATGTGTCAACATAACATAACCTAACGTACCATAACAAACCTAACCTAATCTTTCGTTTTTGGAAAGAAAAGGAAATATTTATGTTAAATCGTCAGATTTTTTATCTAAATATATGTGTCAACATAACATAACCTAACGTACCATAACAAACCTAACCTAATCTTTCGTTTTTGGAAAGAGAAGGAAATATGTTAAATCGTGAGATTTTGGATCTAAATATATGTGTCAACATAACCTAACATAGCATAACATAAACTAACTTAATCTTCCATTTTTGGAAAGAGAAGGAAATATGTTAAATTATAAGACTTAAGATCTAAATATATATGTCAACAGATTATAAACTAACCTACCATAACATAACCTAACCTAATCTTCAGTTTTTGGAAAGAGAAGGAAATATGTTCAGTTGTGAGATTTTTTATCTAAATATATGTGTCAACATAACATAACCTAACTTAATCTTCCATTTTTGGAAAGAGAAGGAAATATTTTAAATTATAAGACTTAGGATCGAAATATATGGGTCAACATAACATAACCTAAAAATAACATAACCTAACTTAATCTTCCATTTTTCGAAAGAGAAGGAAATATATTAAATTATAAGACTTATGATCTATATATATGTCTCAACATAACATAAACTCACTTACCATATCATAGCCTAACCTAATCTCCATTTTTCGAAAGAGAAGGAAATACATTAAATTATAAGACTTAGGATCTATATATATATGTCTCAACATAACATAACCTAACTTACCATATCATAGCCTAACCTAATCTCCATTTTTGAAAAGAGAAGGAAATATGTTAAATTATAAGATTAAGGATCTAAATATATGTCTCAACATAACATAAACTAACCTACCATAACATAACCTAACTTAATCTTCCATTTTTTTTCGAAAGAGAAGGAATATGTTAAATTATAAGATTAAGGATCAAAATAATATAACCTAACCTTTCAATTTTGGAAAGAGAGGGAAATATATTAAATTATGAGATTTAGGATCTAAATATATGTCTCAACAGAACGCTGTTATTGAAGCAGAGCGAAAGACGTAAGTGGTGCTATAATGGCCTACGATTAAAATCTAAATGTAATTAAATCTGCATCTCGAAATTTATTTGAGTCAAAAGACAGTTTTAAATGACAAAAAATGTCGAATACACCAAACCTATAGGAACTTACAAGTTTGTTTCTTAAAAAATAAAATTTTACAGATTTAACAAGACCAGGTTTACTAAAATAATTATGATAAATGATGCAAAAATATTGCACAAACATTCTCACTCACCCTTCATCAAAACCAAATAAAAACGAAAGAAAACTAATTGTCACCAAAATTGTTTGTTCGTGGTTGTCAATCAAAAAGTGAAAATGAACAATGGAAGTCGTCATTGAAGAAAATATTTAAATAAGTGTCCAAACTTGCTTCGCTTGTAACACACACACGTCTTCAACGTACGTTGAGTAAAACCGTGTTTTTATGAGAACGAACAAGGTCAATTTTTGACAATTAATCCAAAACTGTAATACTTTGTTTCCTTGTAATTTAGCACACGTATCATTAATATTTCATTAAAATTTGAACGAAATCGGTAATGTCGATTTTGAGAAATAACATATCGATCGACAGTTTTTTGTTTTTTTTATATCGATAACCTACGAACTGATATTTTTCGAGAGACTTTTGTTTTGGTCATTTGTTCAAAATTTGATCAAAATCGTTAGAGAAGATTTTGAAAAAAAACGTAATTTTGTGTTTTTCTTATGTAAACTACCCCTGAAGTCGAAGTTTAAAATAAGATGTAACCAAAATATGCCCACATTCTAAATTTAATTTAAATTAGTCCAGATTATTCGATTGTAGAACGTGTGTACGAAGTTTATTCTTCAGGAAACAGAAGAAGGGGATTTTGAGATGCTGCCCATTCGTCGTCGTTGTCGTCTGTACGTAGAGACGATGTTACCACAAAAATTAAGAGAGGAAGATGACATTTGGTATGGGGAACTACGGTATGTAGGTTTCAATTCTGCGTAAATTTGTCTCTACAATGAAGTGAAAAATTTAAATACGGATTCTAACCTCCAAATAAAATGTAATAGTATAGTTTCAATATCCGGCAGGTATGAGTTACCAACACGAGCGAAGCGAAGGTTCGAAGCCCACTAGGGATGAGACACTGAGACGAGTGAAGCAAGTTGGGATTGGTTAATATATACACATCTACGTAGCTCGTTAGGACATGGCCGACGTCAAGAAATTACACAATTGCAACGTTCAGAAACAGCTGTTTTAAACAAACTTATCCTACTGGATAAGACTCCTTGATCTGTCAGTGCAGTTTAACATTTACTCAAGGTTCAAGAAGCCACATTTTGTGCATTACATTTAGTATGTATGCTTTATTATAGTGTATGATAGGGCTGGGTAAGTACAACGATGGCATCCATTACCTCGTTTGTAAACCGTATGCTCTTATACACCCATTGAAATTCAGAAAAAATTTAATAGAAAATGTCAACGTAGTATTAACATATCACTAAATTAGATAAAAATTTTCATGTAAATGGTACTAAACCCCAAATCTCTACGAGCACAAATAGCGAATTTATCGTCAAAAATTTAATTTACAATTCTGACTTTCTAAGAAAATTTAGTTACGAGTCACCGACAAGAGCTTAGCGAATAGCGGCTCTTTAACATGTGCACAGCTTCGAGGATAGTTAGGACGGAGACACGTAGACGAGCTAAGCGAGTGGAGACAGTTTAATGCACACATCTACAAGGTCTAGTAATGATACGAGTTTCAGAAAACTTGTGTAACTTTTGTTTTAAACAAACTTACCGTGTTGGATAAAAGCCTTTGATCTACTAATATAATTTAACATTTCCTACAAGGCCCAAGAAAACAGATTTTGAGCATTGCAGTTAGATCTGCTTGTATTAAATTGTATGATGGGGCTGGGTAGGTATGGTGACACCCTTCAACTGTTAATTTCCAGAAAGATGTTGTTCTGTAATTCTGTACATCTCGAACTTGGATTTTGAGAGAAATTAAATTTACTACGTGGGACATTTGCGTCATTTTGTTAAGTGTTGGGATTTCTACCCCTGCTTATTTGATATAGATTGATATATCGTTTCTCCCCATCCCTAAGGCACTGATCTCGAGTCTTGAGGCATCTCAAAGACTGTGTCTATCGACCTATTGTTCCGATTTGATTAATGATTCAATGACAACGTGTAGGAATGTAGTGCCTCTAGCTGCCACATACAGCGCCACTGTTCCCCCTCCCTCTATAATAATTAACATAACTATTAAAAAAAAAAATCATTATGTAAAAATTGAAGATTAAAGAAGTTAGCTTCTAGATATAATCGGATCACACAAGTTAGTTTTAGTTTCAGATGCCGGTGGCGCTCTCACGGTACATGCTGTCAGTTACAAGGTCTCGGGACACACGTGGATCTCTGCATCCTTCATCCTTCAAACTTTCCCAGGACTGAATTATTTTAAATTATTTTTATGGGTTTAAAAATAAAAATTGAGAAATCCTAGTTGTTACGAAGATAAATAGCTCGTTCTTAAATTGAAAATATGGAAGTGTAGGACACAAAACAAGAATATTTCCGAGGTTAAGGTTGTTGCCATCAAACGATACTGGTATATGGCGCCCTCATGGTACTTACTCAGTCCGATCGTACAATCTAATACAACAGATCTTATAAATGTAATGGTCAAAAGTTTGTAACTTGTGTTAAATTATATTGGTAGATCAAAGTGTCTTATCCAGTAGGGTATAGTTAGGTTAGGTTAGGTCTGATCTCTTCACTATGAGACTATCATATTGTCTTAAGACGTCTAAGTTCGAATTATATTTCAGACAATAATTTCGCTATTTGTCATCGTAGAGATGTGGGGCTGGTACCATTACATACAGAATTGAATATACAAATTTTTATCTAATTTAACGTCTTAAAATTGAAAAATTCACGAGATATGAACAAAACACTGTTTGTTATAGCTACCATTTAAAATTTGAAATTATATTTTTCAGAATTTCAATATGACTACACTATAGTCCACTATACAAAATTTCATATTCCTATTTTTATTTTGTTGTCACTATCGTTTTTACAGACGACAACAACGTCGGACGGTATGTCAAAAATAACTTTTCGGTTTCCATGGAAACGAAAATCTCAATTTTTTTGAAATTACCAAACACTCTATATTTCGTACAGTGGGCAAATAAATAGACAACTGCCCAGCTCTTAGTAGCTTTTTACATTTTTCATGTTAAACTCTAAGGACTATGAAATTATTATAGTGTGAAATAGTTAGGTTAGAATATACTTTTAAAAAAACCAGTGTAACTTTACATGCAGAATTGAAATCTGTAAATTTCTGTCTAATTTAGTGTGTTATAAGTTGAATAAAAAACGAAATATGAAGGAAAAAGTTTAAAATGATTTTGACTTTCAATTCAATATTTCTGAATTTCAATAGCGTTCTACATGAGCACAGTAACAATTTTATCTTCCTATTTTATTTTTGTGGTGGCTATCGAGTTTATTTACACACGTTAATGACGACAGAACTACGGAATTTTGAAACGTGAAAACAGGAGATCAAATTGTTTGATGATTACCAATGAATATGTTATCGAGAAAATTGTCATTTATAATCTTTATTCCAATTTGTATTCGAGTTATACCGATGTCCATTTGTGAAGTGTTCCACTTGATTTTCGATTTAATCAAGTTGGGTGTTGTCGCCCTGTGAAGGGTGACTAATTTTGATTTGAGAGTAAGGTCGCGTATCAAGGAGAAGTTGATACACACGTGCATCTGTAGAACACGTCAAAATTTGAGCAATCACTTTCTGTCAGTTGAAATCGAAATAAGAATTGTTTATTCATGATTTAATAGTAACACTTCTGGAATGGTTTTTGTTTATTGATTTCAGTCTTGGTAGCGGTATGTGTAGATTGCTAGGAAGCAATAAATGAACTACAGGGTGTGAAAAGGTTCTGGAAATTTTAAGCAAGAAAGCTGAAACTCTAGAAATGTTTTTGTTCTAAAAACTATTTTTGGCACTATAAGGTAAATGCACTCTCACACCAAAATGTGGTTTTTGAGGAGCAACAACATTTTTATATATGAGGACCCATCGAGTAATACCGCAATTTAAAAAGGTCTTGTTTGATAGAAAGTAATAGCACAAACTAGAGGTCGTTGTTTTACTCCAATACAAAATGATGGCTGGTCAAGTATTAAAAAAAATCCAATTTATCGCAAAATCTACTCTAAGGAAAATAATAAGGAAATACAATTATACAGAAAAAAATCTTTTAACAGACATCAAAAGAGGAGGAGGTTCTGTATTCGATCTGAATTTGTTTTGTGTATGTCCGCGTATATTTCCGGAATGGCTTAATCGATTTCATCGGGGGTGGTCTCATCTGAAAGGGTATGCTCCCGAGATAGTCCCTTTTCATTACTGACTTCATTGAGCCAGTAGTTGCAAAAAAAATCCCAAAATGGCGCCTGATTAACACAGGCTAGTTGGAAATATTTTTATATAATATTGTTAAAATTACATTTGAATAAAATTCAGCATATAGTATGTGTTTATGTTAACTAGCCAGTACTTGTACGACAATTTTGCCAGTACTGGGAAAACAATTATTAAAAACACCTATCTCAAAAAAACAATCTAAAAAAATTATAAATAATAATTTTTTACAATAACAGTTGCGTCTTCATGATAATTATATTCTTAAAATGTAAACTACTAGTTGTAACAGAAACAAAAATTAATGTTTTTTTCTTGCTCTTTCTGAAGTCGACGCCACGATCGATTGTGCACTCACGATTGATTGTGCATACGGTATAAGAGCTCATTGCTTGAACAATAACAGTAAATATATTTTGTAATTAGGTACCAAATTGAAAAAAAAAATTCCCCTTGCATAAGAAAATTATGTTCTATTTGAAGTTAAATTATTCTTGAATATTTTACTTGGCAATAATAAATGACACACTTTTAGGACAAAAATGAAATATGTGGTATGTAAATTTTACAGAGTGATAGAATACTTTAGAGAATTGATTGATATCATAAAGTGCTGCTTGTAATTTGTATATTAAGGAGTCTTATCCAGTAGGGGAAATTTGTTTAAAACTGTTGATATAAATGTTTTCTGAAACTGCTAATTGTGTATTCACAACTTTTTTGACATCGGCTTGGCTCTGTGACGTGCCTCGATTCAAAAAGGCTCCACTCGATTTTCTACCAGTGTTTCGATTTTAACGAGCTTCGATCTATAGGAGCCTCCACTTGCTGGACTATGTCCAATCTTGTTACTATATGTAATGAGATTTTCTTTTGCGTTCAGTATTCGAAATTTCATTTTTAACCAAAATGTCGCTATTTTCCATCGAAGAGAGGTGGGGTTGATAAGATTACATGCAAAATTGAAATCGGCAAATATCTAATTATTTAATGTGTTGTAAGTTAAATATCAAACGAGATATGAAGAGAAAAGAAAGTTTAAATGGCAGCCATTTTGGATTTTTCAAGTCGATTTTTTTGAATTCATTGTGGTTCTATGTGAGCATTTTTTATTTTCCTTTGATTCTTGTGGCCACTATCGTTCTTAGATAAAACAGATGACAAGACAAGGACGACGATGGACGGGATGTCAAATATATTATAATCACTGATCCTTGTAAATCAGTCAAAAATATTTCCGTCGAAATTTTCTCTATTACAAAACGTAACCTGTACTTTGTATACTGGGAACTGTTTCTAATGAAACTGCTTCGACGAGGTTTCAACCTTCGCTTTGATAATGGAACAAATAAAACCAACACTTGGAATCAAATACAAATATATTTATTTAACCTCCACGCAACTGCAGATCCTAAGTGCCTTTATTTATGTGAAGCAGATAAGCAGCGAACACGGTGCGCGAGTATCATTTGCGTATATAGACAGCGGTCGTTTATGTATGATATAATAATGTGACGGCAAACCGGTTGCCAGGCCACCGCCCTCCGCGGCAATGACTGTTTACAGTTAAGCCTAATACTTATAGAGATGCCTAGCTATTTACAATTATAAGTCGTTTTAATTATACGATAGGAATGTAGCAAATCAGTTGAGAGAATGGAAATGTAAAATAATTTGATTTTTTATTCAAAAAGTTTTATTTCCTTACATTCGGATAAATACAGAGTCTTGACCACCGTTAGGTTTTTTCTTTCTTTCAAGTACTGTACCCTCAATTGTCCCTGGAAGATCATCATACGATCCAATTTGCTTAATTTACGTTGTCCCACAAGGATCTATTTTGGGCCCAGTGTTATTTATTGTAACTATTAGCGGTTCATGTATTGTGTAAGGTCTTGGGAATCCCGAGGAACTCCAATAGGATCGACAATTATTTTACATAATCTAGTGTTAGATCCCTCTCATCCTTACTATAAAGTCTCTCTTGACCAACTCTTACTCTCTTCCGACCCTGACGCTATTAGGGGTATTTATGGAATATTCTTCTCCTACTTTTTTTATAAAACGGGTTATTGTCTTTAAACAACAATTAATAAATTCAAATAACTCACAAACCGTGTTTTTATAAATTTTTATGTTAAGCTCATTTGTTTGAGTTTTAAATCTTGAAAATTCACTAAAATTTCATCACATTACCAAACCAACTTTAATAGTAGCTGGATGTATTTACTTTCTATTGCAGGCTTCAGGTGATACTGATTAAAAAGCTGTCGCTGCGACTTCCCATAGGTTTCTTAGATGGTATTCCTGCCAAGTTACTTCCTTAGGATTTCAAAAGTGATTGCATTTGGGTAGGTTCATCTCAGTATGATATATTCTAGGGTCTCTTTTGTACGCACGTCTGACACAAAGGTGATTACACCAGATGCAAGAACTTGATGATTATTGATGCCTTTTCTGCCTCTTGCTGCAAAGGTCGCAGTCTCTCTCGGTACATAGTTGGCTCTGGTTGGATTTTGTTCAGGAACAGTTGTCTCTGCTTTCTAATTTTTCACTTTTCTCTAATATGGTAGCCACATTTTGACATCTGATCGAGAAAGTATCTGAGCGGTCTTTTTAGTAATAAAGTCAGTCATTTATTAATTCCTTGCAACTCAGCAATTGGATTGTAGACTATTGAAATACACTGTTACTTTTCTTCTACAATAAACATTTCAGCAGAGCCTTTGGCAACACGAAAAGAGTAGGCGTTTGGTTTGCAGATAGTTCCATAAAGTAGGCGGCTCTTCATTGCTGCTTGTTACCTAATAGTTTAGTTTCCATGCTTGAGTCTGCATTGTTCAGAACCTAGACACACTCATTCCTATTTTGATTAAAATAACTTCAGAATATCCATAACAGAGGTCCATGGATCCGTTTGTGTATTGAGATATTTTGATTGAATCATTTATAATGTTTCCATCTTTACGCGGAAGGCCTTTCTTTATGAGTTTTGAGGGCACATCCAATATTATTATCGCCTCGTTTCTATGCAGTAGATATTCACAATAATAGGTTAGAACCAGAACCTCATTGAGCCATCTCATTTAGAAATTGGTGCGCTCTGAAGGAGAAAGTTCGTTTTTGACCTTGTAGAATGTGAAATTACTTTTAGAACTCTGAATAGAATTTGATGTACGAGTAATAATATTCATATATTATACAAATATTTACATTTATAAAGTAAAAATGTACAAATATTTATATAATAAATCTGTAATAACAAGTTTTATACTTTTTTTAAAAATTTTAAAGTATAAATCATAAAACAAATAGAATGTTTATTATATATATAATGTGTTATTCTCAATGTATTATATTGGTTGAATAATACTTATTGTATCTGTTTGACATGATAGAGGAGAAAATAAGCTGATACAAAGTAGAGAACAAGTTTAGGTTTCGGATTTTCTTTGTACCATTTAATGAAACAGGTTAAAAGTAACATTTTATCAGTACAACTAACCAACAACTAGAGTGCAGGGTTAGAGACAAATGTGCTTTGCGCATGACAGTTGAATCGTATAAAGAAACAGCGTAACATATTAAATATCACTTTAACAAGCTAGTGTTAGTTCGATTAAGTGGATCAGCTTTCGGCACAACTTCCTTTAAGCGAGATGAGGGTTCTTGTACCTGGCAGTTAGTGTTTCAAAATGTACCTAATATTTTGTGTAACATTATAGCTTATCTGATACAAACTCTGTTGCAGAGTAACAGGTTGATAGTTATATTCATATCTTTAGCCCACACTGTCATTATTGGTTGCGGTAGAGGGTGCATGTTGTCTGCACTTCGCCGAGTTAGATATATCTAAACTTGCCCAATCTCTGCTTAGAATGAATACGCAATTTGGAAAAGAAAAACTTCGATTATTAAAAATTACTTACTTACAATCCTCGTAGTACCATATGGCTTCCTCTACAATCTGCAGTCATTCACGGCGATTCATCGCTCTTACTTGTCATATCCTTCACCTTCATGTCTCGGAGGTCTTTAACCACATTCTCCAACCACGTAACTTTTGTTGTACCTCTAACCCTCCGTCAACACAGCATCTCACAAAACAACCTTCTGGGTGTTCGGTCATCCGACATCTTCTCAACATTTCCAATCCGTCTTGGTCGTCCATTTTTCTTGTGCGTGACTATGTCAATCTCCACAAATAGATCTCTCAACTCCTTATTTCTTCGCACTCTCCAGGATCCGTCGTGATAGACTGGACCAAAGATCCTCCTTAACATATTATGTGTTGTACAAGAAGGACCCTTTCAGACTCTGCAGTAAAGGTCCATCCATGTTTCACTAGTGTACTTCTCAATTGGTCGGATGACTGTCTTATATTATAACTAATTTATCATTCCATGATAGGTTTTTTTGATATTAACGTTTTATGCAAAGACATGATGAATCTGTTGCCTGCAGCTAGCCACGCTTTTGGTTTCAGGCATTATTAAAATTTTCTTTGTCGCCTATATATTTCTGAAATATTTGATTAAGGATGTCATCACCTCTCCTCCTTTCCTTCCGGGAGATCATCATTTCTTCTTTACTTCGTTTATATCCACGCCCATTCTTTTAGAATTTCTCTCCGATTCCTGCATTCTTCCTGATAATGCATTTCTGGTTCGTATAAATCAACACGTCATCTGGATATCGTGCCTCCAAAATTTGTTTTTGTAACTCATTTTTCCATTTCAAAACAGATTACAAATTGTAGAGTGGCTCGCCGTGTATCAATTCAGATTTCAAAAAAAAACTATTCAATAGGGAATTCCGGGATTTTACCACAAATACCGTCTCCTGTGTGGAGATACGTGTCAATCTAATTCATTTTCTGTTACATCATTGATGCCATCATATGCCTGCTAAAATCAGATGGTGTAGATTAATATTGTACTCACAGGTCTTCTCTATAGTCTGTCAATATGATTCACTTAGACTTCCCTAGCCGAAAACCAGACTGATACTCGAAAGCTCTATCCATGTCATGAGTTTCCTGTTGGATAGTATCCTTTGTAACTTTTACAATTCTTTTCGTCCCCTGTCTTTGTAAAAATATGGTTAACCGTTTTAAATGTTTTGTTTTCATTAATAATAACTCTTCAAATTTAGAAAGAGATTTTAATATCTGTTCTAAGAATTTATCCGTTATAGTACGTAAACGTCATTGAAAAGGAACATCTGCCAAAGCGGAAATAGATATCGTTAAATGTAAAACTATTGTAGTTTGTATAACAAGCTCCCACACAAAGGTAATTGAATAACAATATTCTTGACTAAGAAGCACTGAATGGTGAGTACAACCGTTATACGTATGCTGTGCTTAGAATCTCAATATAAAGGTGACTTGAACGCGCGGGTAAGATGCGAGGTAGGTTTGCATTACTTTATGGTGTGTTGTATTGAACATTCTGTCTCGAGCAATCTTGTACAACATATTTCTTGTGGTCACACTTTGTTTTATAATTATATGTGAAATAGGGAAAGTACTGCTTTCTTATAATATTGTTCGATTTATTTATGTTTGTTAAACTATGTTGAGATTGAAACTGAAAATATTCATCTTGATTGTAGTTTAGAATATTCAAATTGTACGGTTAAAATGGCGAATATATTTAATTTTAGTTTTTGATTTTCTATGTATCATAGTATAGAGGAAGTCAGGAGATGTATCAAAACGAATGTACCCGTTTTGAGGTTGCCTGAGTCAACAAAATGGGTTTTCAATGTTTATCTATTGTCTGTCGATGTGCAGTGTTTTCAATTTTGTTTTATAATTCATATTTCAGCGATAGTTGCCATAAGAAAAAAATTACAAAACTACGATGTTCTCAAAATATAATATTCTAACGATTTTGTTCGAATTTTCTTCAGATTTGTCGAAATCCTCTATACCTATTTCGTTAAAATTTTATGAAATGTGAACAATAATGACTCAAAACCGTGTACAAAATCTCAAATACAAAGTTCAGGAATAAAATTGGGAAAAAACCTTGACTGACATCATTAAAAGCTCGAATTTAATTAAACGCGATTTACACTGAGACCCTGTTTACAGGAAGTTCAGGACCTATTTAAATATATAAATATTTGAAATCAAAATCGCTATGTTGGTGTATTTTGGGTCTAACAATATTGGGAACAAAAAAAAAAACAAATTGCCATATTTTAAAAAAAATGCCTGTTCTTGAGTTACTAGAAAAAGAAATTCGGTCTATATTAAAAGATGTAATTTCTCAAAATTGACTAAAGATTTCGTTTAAATTTAAGTGAACATTAATATCCCTAACACGTGTGAAAAACCCTAAGTAAAACAAAATATTACAGTTTAACAATAATTACGAAAAGAAATTTGTTTAATTAGGATATTTCACATTTAGTCTCAATGACGCTATGTCACATAGTTACGGGTTGTTGAACTAATCGTTAATAAATGTTGCTGATAAATGTGTAAGTTTTTTACTTTAATTTTATTTTCCATTTTATAAAATGGCGGCCACTCAAGACAGTACATCAGTGTGCCAAGTCATGGACACAAATTCTATGATTATTAATAAAACGGGTACTATGAGGTATAATGGTGTGAACGACACATAACGAGCTGTAGTAGAAAAAAAAATACTTGAAATGAAAAATTACATTTAAACTGTTTTCTTCAATGTTCCCTTTGGACTTTTCATCAATAAAAAACTCTTCTTTAACTTGTTTTACTTTTAGTTTGTTATACTTTTTATAAATAAAAAACGTTCCCAGTTTCGTAGTGTTATAAATTTTTTAATATTTATAGCTATTCACTAAAGGAACACGGTTGATTGATATTTCTACAAACTTGACATAACGTTCTTGCAACTGGTACACGTGGCTGGAATGAAACTTTATATATGTGTATCGAAGTTGTAAAAAATGTGCAAACTCTTATTATTAGAACCAATTTACCCGAACGTCGGAGTTTACTTGATGGAGATTGCAAAATATCAATAACCGACATATGGTTAAATAATAACAACATAAATCAGTTAAGTTAGGTGTCTAAGAGATGTGCAAACCGGTATCGTAATCTTCCAGCTTCTTTACAATAACGAGTACAGTTTTTACACGTCGCTAATTGTTCCACATGAGTAAACCCTACTTTATTATTCACAACAACTCTTCAATCTGTATAATTAGATATGCTTTAGACTTCGGCTTCTCTTGGAGGACTGACCTTATCCTTCCTGAGACCATCTTCTAACTTGATGTCACTCAGTCCTCTAGAGATGTACAAGACAGTATAATTAGATATGCTATTGACTTCAGCTTTTTTTGTAGGACTGATCTTATCCTTCCTGAGACCATCATCTAACTAGACCTCACTCAGTTCTCTAGAGATGTACAAGACAGTATAATTAGATATGGTATAGACTTCAGCTTCTCGTGGAGGACTGACCTTATCCATCCTCAGACCATCATCTAACTACACGTCACTCAGTCCTCTAGAGATGTACAAGACAGTATAATTAGATATGCTATTGACTTCAGCTTTTTTTGTAGGACTGATCTTATCCTTCCTGAGACCATCATCTAACTAGACCTCACTCAGTTCTCTAGAGATGTACAAGACAGTATAATTATATATGCATAGACTTCAGCTTCTCTTGGAGGACTGACCTTATCCTTCCTGAGACCATCTTCTAACTACATGTCACTCAGTCCTCTAGAGATGTACAAGACAGTATAATTAGATATGCTATAGACTTCAGCTTCTCTTGGAGGACTGACCTTATCCTTCCTGAGACCATCTTCTAACTTGAAGTCATTCAGCCCTCTAGAGATGTACAAGACAGTATAATTAGATATGCTATTCACTTCGGCTTCTCCTGGAGGACTGACCTTATACTTCCTGAGACGATGATCTAACTACATGTTACTCAGTCCTTTAGAAATGTACAAGACAGTATAATTAGATATGACGTAGACTTTGCCCTCTTTTGGAAGTCTGTCCTTATCCTTTATTGGAATTTCATCGAACTAGATGTCTCTCTGTTCTCTAGAGATGTAAAAGACAGTGTAAGCCATCTTCCAGCTTCTCTACAACAACCTTTTTACATGTCACTAATTGTTCCACATGAGGAAGCTAATTTTGCTTTAATATTTATTGTTGTTAGTGTTAATTTTCACGTCATAATTACTAGATGAATCTTTCATTTTAAACCAAATTTCAAATCCTATATATTTTACATACTTGTTATATAGAATGTCTGTATAGGTTAGGATACATCAGTAATGTGAATTCGAAACAGCTGATGAAACTGTATCTTAAAGTAAAACCAATGGCTTAAGTAAACCTGGAGCTTGATAAACGTAGTTGATATTCAAATAGTAAAATCAATGAGAATACTTTTCAATATAATCATAGATATTAAAATCTCTACATTTTGGTTAGCCACTCTTTATCATACGAGGCATGGATGACATAGAAATTACCTCAAAGGATTCAAATAAAAGCAATTAAAGCTTACGTAATAGATAAAGCTAAAAATTCAACATATTTTTTTCATAAATCTATGAACTAAAGAGAGTAAAAATTGCCCGGTTGAACTGTTATTTTCAGCACTACTTTTAAAACAACATAATTCGGTAAATTCCAGTTCTATCGAAGGACGTAAGAAACAAAAATGTAAAGCAGTTTTGATCTTTAATATTTGTTTGATATCTTGGTACTTGGTACTGATTGGTTTTTAATAAAAGGAAATATTTTAAAGTAATTTCCCATAACCATAACATAGTATTTTTTCTTTTATTATTAGTATTAGTTTTTTTTTACAGTAAGAAATAAAAAAACTAGACTTTGAAGGAACATTGAACAATATTTATTTTTCACTCGTAATTCAAACCATCTGAATATTAAAATTTTAAAGATTTGTTTTAGTTTAAAAATTAACCTACAAAATCATTTTTAACGTCTCATTAAGTGAGATATAGACCGTGGAGTCTGGAAAAATATACGTTTCCCAAAAGTTTAATAAACACATTTATAATTTTTATAAAACAAAAAAAAATCCATTTAAAGTAAGTTGTAAAAAAATTGTAAAATCACGATTTTGATATTAAACAGTTTAAATGAATACTATTTTTGAAAGGTGGCACGTTGGCATCTCATTGTATAAAACTTTCTTTAACGGTAAGATTTTTATCGATATCTTTATCATTTAAAAAAATCAGATAAACGGAGAACGAAACATTTTTGAATCTTTGTTATAAGATTCTTTTAATTTATTTTGATGTCTAAATGCATCTCCTAGTTTCACACCCTACTTACTGGACAGCCTATACAAGCATAATTACAAGTTAAGAAACACACATTTCGGACTACATTTTCCTTTGTTGCTAAACAACTCTTCATCATTGAGTATTTGGCCCATAAAGAAGTAGGTTTCATATTTTTCGATAGTCAAAATATATACACTAAAAGAACATTGTCAGTTACTGTTTCAACTTTGTTTTCCTTGCATCATTTACAAACACCAGAGTTTTCTTTTTCATACTTGTGTCAAGACTTATCAGGCAGCAACTGTAACGATATTTCAATAGCTTCCATTTATATATTGTCTTCTTTAAGTTCCATGTTATTATACTCCTCGACAAAATGCATCATAAATAGTACTATGTGAAAACTATAAGTGTTGAGGTTATTTTTATTTTGTTATAAACAAATGCTCCTAAGAAACAGCTGATTTCATTATGGTAGTAACGTCGGCTACTAGCATTTAATGAAATCAGCTGTTTCTATTACTGGACACTTTTGTAATTAACTGTTTTCCGGACTAAATGTATGTATTGAAAGTTGTTGAAATTGAAGTAGTCTGATGTAAAGTATATAACTGTAAATAGTTAAATAGTTGTCTATACCTGTAAATTATCAGTTGCCCGACGATGCCGCAAGGCGAAACAATTGTAGCTCATTTATACTATTAAATATTTGAAACTTTAAGCTTTTGCTTTTTTTTATCCTTGTATATCACTGTAGTCGGATTATTAGGGCTTTAGCGATGATCACAGACTCTTCTATTTTTGGTTTAAACAATTTTTGCAACTAAACTAGGTTTTTCGATTCCTTGAATATTTTTAAATTCGACAAATTTCAAAATGGCGTCAATTTGAAAAAATCTTTTTACACGCACGTCCTACGTAAATTTATAACAGTACATTTTGCGCAGCTTAGCCATCTGTATACAAGGTCGTTGTTGGCAAACAAAGAAATCAATAAAAACAATTAAAAAAATTCTTCTTATCATTCCAACTTATCAGCTGATTGCCGAGTATTATTCTACTTTAAAATGAATAAAGAAAACCATAGATTGTCGATAATTGTACAAGATTAATGTTGTTTCTATGAAACACAGAGGCCGTACGTTCATTAGTAGAAAACAATTTATGATTGGTTGGAGATATCAAAACATAAAATCACATAAGAACAGAATAGACAATTTGAAAGCGAATAATTGTCTTTTTCTTGGCAATTTCATAACAGTGTGGGTGTTTCAAGGAATGACCTATTCGTCCCACTCTTTATCCTTACGCTACTAATTACGTTGATATTTAAAATGTCCTTTTGTCTGTCTCAAATGTCCTTTAAGTGTTTGAGCGAAGAGATGTTTTGGTTACGTACTCTAAATTGATGGAAATTAGGAGTAAAATGTTTTGCAAATAGGCCGAACTATGCAATTAAAAGGTATTTTTTAATTTAAAATGGTGGCCACTCTGTCTACTACACAGTTTCAAAACATGTACACAGGACTCTATTTTTTTATTGTTTTGTTTCTAAGCTATATTGGGCGTTTTAAACAATTAACAAGAAATTAAGCTTTTAAATAGCTAGGTTATCCTTTGTCCTGTAGGGTCAAAAGAGGAACATGTTTAGTTTCTTGTAATTATTTTGTAAAGTTCACGTTTGTCGAGATATTCTATGTTAAATATTATAACCGGCTGCCATTTTGAATACCGGGTCTTTCAAAATAAGTGACAATGTTAACTACAGATATAAACAAAGACCAGAGCACTGTGGTGACAATATATACAGGTACAATTTCACAAATCCCTTACCACACTTGGAAATAAACAAAATATCAAAACACAAACTTTTTGTCAAAAGTAAAATGTGTATTCCTATTAGACCCTTATAGCTATTACAACAACAAAGTTGTCATCTTCAGATGGAATCTTAACAAAGACTAAATTTAAACTATTTACAACTAAAGTGACCAGTTTCCCAATAGGGTTGACAGTTCAAACACCAGTACTGTTACCTGGAGTGGGGAAAGTACCTTACTACAGATAATTTATTTTTTGATTAGACTTTGACTCTACATGTAATATTTACAAAAAGTGGGATTTGATACCTTAATTCAAATTGTAACAATATCACGCTCTATTTGACATGTAACCTAGTTTTAAATATGGCCGCCATTCTGCTCCTGGAGAAGCATCACCTGTCCTGTATAGCGTTGTTCTTGAATCGTTGTTGGTTTTAAACGATAAAGTCTGTCCTTCAGTTGGAAGTCCATAGGGTTCAAGTCAGGAGATTTCTAAGGCCCAGACGCTGCACACCTTCTTCCAAACACACTGTTTCTAAAATGTTGTGTTAAAAAAATTTGGGTTGATTGTAGAATGCCCCATCGTGCAAAGATCATGGTATTGCAGTTCTGATATCACGGAGCACTTTTAAGTAGTGTTTTCAGGAATTTAGACGGTTTTTGCTACTCCATTTTGAACTTCTTCAAAAAAATACGTACCAATGATAAAATTGTGAATACCTAACCTAACCAAACTGTAATCTTCAATCCAAGTAATCCTATTTCAAGGGTTGGTTTGAGTGTTTACACAAATGAAAGTGAGCTTCATCGTTCCAAATTATCGTGTTAAAATATTATTTATGTAAGGTTGTATATATACTTGTATGTATAAAGATAAGGAGCAATAAATATCATTTCATTTCATTTCATTACTTGCAATGGCAACAATGTAATACATAAAATAGCTGAGTATTAAATCTTGAATGTCCCTACATGGAGGTATGCATTTTGTTTTGAGATTAAACCAAAAGTAAAAGACCTATAATCACATTAAATTGACACTTTTGAAAGACACGGTATAAAGATTAAAATTAGTTTTCAATACATTTGTAAAACATAACATAAAAAGTGCATTTACCAAATCTGAATTAAAAATCATATTTATTTCCAAAGTTATAATGTTTTGTTGAAAAAAACAAAATGGCTGATAGACGTGAAGTTGAACGTTTTCAGACTTATGGTAAAATTTATCTTTCCTGCAATTTTCTCTGTCTCTTCCTGAATCAACCTCTATACAGAATGTCATGAAAAAGGTGAATTGGCTATTAATTTTTGGATTATATACATTAAAACGAAAAAAGTCAACTAACATATAGTCGAATTCCGAGATAAAATATGAAGTTCAGATTTGGTATAAGAATTTTGTATATTCCGTTTTACAAGTGTAGTAAAAACAAAGTCTTTATTTTTATAATTTTCAAGATTTTTAACGTTGATATCTCCAATACTATTAACTTCAAAAAAATTAAAGGGCCACCATTTTTAAAATTATAAAAATAAAGTCTCTGTGTTAGGTACGTCTATAAAACATAACATACAAAATGCTTATACCAAATCTGAATCCAGTATCTTATTTATTCCTGGAGTTAAAGCACTTTTTCGTAAAAGAACAAAATGGCGGATAGACGGATAATTAATCGCAATTCGACTATATTATGTCATTTGACATATTTTGTTTGTTTTTATGTATGTAATCCGGAAATGAATGGCCAGTTCAGCCTTTTCGGGACACCCTGTATAAACTGGTCTCTGCTTTAACAAAATTACACAACGTCCTTCATCTCTGATGAAGTGAGCCCAGCGCGTGCTGTATGATTAAGTGAGGACATCTTCCAACACGCTCCGTATTACATTGCATATGTACGCATAATTAAATACACGTTTGTGATGTTAGTTTCTTTAAATGTAATTGGATTCATAAATGAGATGACACTTGTTAACAGGTAATTTGTTTTACAAAGTTATTTTTGTAACGATAGCTTATCATTTGAGACAGCAATGTTACGTTAAGGTCTAGCTTACGGTCAACATTTTGGTAGAAGGTATTGACGACTTCAGAGGATCGAGGACTCTGAAGATGGAGCAGATATTTCGAAACGTATCAGAAGAGTAAATGACGTCAAGTGACGGATAGGAAAATAGGTTAATACAAGTGAGCCTGGTGTTGGTAATAGGTTAGTTTAAGTTCGATGTGATGTATACAACCTGAAGTAATTACATTCTGTTACGCACGATTCTGATCACCCCCTCGAAAAATATTGTTTGAATGTTATTTGTATTGCGGTATTAGTATGTTTGATCCTAAATTGATGTACATTTTTGATAAAAGATGCGTGGGTTGAAAGTAGAACTAGTCAAAAAATTTAACAGTTTTTTTAATAACTACGTTTGTGTCTGTCATTGGCATTTTCTCGTTGACCAGTAAGTGTTCGACGGTTTCTACGCGGTCTTCTTGCGGTCGGCGTTTAATATATCTAAGATCTCACGCAATATTCACATATTCAATAAGCCAGATAAACCGTTAATATGCTATATATAAGCAACAAATAAGAAATAATGTAAACGCTACACAATATGTACATTCAAACCGTTACATTTTGCGTGATAACAAAATTAGATCCAATTGCCGCACGTTAATATAAGTCATATAAACTGTTTAGTTTTGCACAATGTAAGCGAGAAATCACAACATACGTGTATCCCCACAAATAAAGTAAGCACTTTATAAGTTAAGCTAAAAATAATTTAAAACAGCTGTAAGTTAACCTAAAGCCATTTAAAACAGCTTTTGTAAATTCACAAACAAAACAACAAAATAAAAACTTATTTGAGAATTTGTAACACCTGTTTCAAATTTTTTTTGTTGAGAAAAGTGTTACTTTTTCAAAACGGGCACTTATTTTTTATTAATTTAATTTAACTAAAAAATAATTTACAACAAAACAACAAAATAAAAACGCATTTGAGAATTTATAACAGCTATTTCAAATTATTTTTGCTATGAAAGACGAAAACTTTATTTCAAAATAAGTGTTTCCAAGGAAAATTAATAATTTTTGGAAAATATAACACTTCAATTTAAATTGGGCCTAAAGTAAAGAAATGCGCGACTGGCGTAAAAATTCCTTAGCGAATTAAATATGAGATCGAGTAATTAAAATTTTAATTAGTTATGATATTAAATTTACATTATAAAGCTACTCAGGAAAAAGAAGTACAAAAAAGTGTTATAGGTTGAAGTGTCTAGGGGGTAAAACACGCTTCTATGCATAATAACAATAAATTTACATTGTAAAACTTCCTGTTACTTGTACACCTTTAGAAATTGCGAACGAATAGTTTCAAATCATCAGTATTTAAACTATAGCAATGTGGATCAAAATATCAGTTTAAATAAAGTGATATTCGTGAAAGCAATAGAAAATCACTTTCATTGCCTACTGGGCCTACTCACATTGGTCATAACTTTCCCTCTAGCCTACCTCCTCTGCCAACAACAATGAATATATTTAGAAAACACATTGATTGGAAAACTTGGACTGTGTGAAGTTATTTTGCAAGTAAATTGCGATGTGGAACTGTGCGTATAAAAACGCGTGCTGGCTTGATAGGGAGTTTGCACCTGTTTGCCGACTTCGATATTGGCGTTGAGTTACAAAACGAGAGGTTGGAGTAGGTAGGAGTTACGAAAAACCATTTCAAAACACCACCGTTTAAATAAATATATATTTTTAACCACCATAGAAAGTATGTTTTTTGAATGATCATTATATTTCATGAGATTAAGAAATCGATTTTTGACATACCGTCCGCCCGTCGTCGTTTGTACGTAAGCACGATAGCGGTCTAAAAAAATTAAGATATGAATTATTATTTTTTAATGAAATCTTTTTATTGAAATACTGGATTATTACAATCTTAAGCTACTGCTCAAATAAGTAATACATATACAAGAAATCGAGAAACATGTTTTGAAGCCTAAATCATAATCTAGGTTCTAGCTACGTAAACCTTACTAGGTATCCAAAAACTTCAATATTGAGGTAGATCCGGTGGCTTCAAAGATATGAAAATGAAATTTGGTATTTGGGAGTGTGATCACAGCGCTTTATTGAAAATACTGACAAATCGAATTAAAGTTGTCAATATGGAAGACCTTTTAAACAGCTTTGTTCACATCTCGTGTTTGATTCAACTTAGATATAATTTTGCAGATTTCAATTCTCCATGTATAATGATAAAACTCCCAACTCTCTACAACGATAAGTAGCGAAGTTATTGTAAACAATGTAATCTCAAACAGTTTCGGTTCTCTTCAAAGAAAATATTCCTATATTTACGAGCTCCGGTAGGGCAGAGTCACCGACACGAGCGAAGCGAGTGGAGACGGTTTAATGCATATAACATCCACGAGGCTCGTAAATGCCTAGACGACTGTAGGAAAGTAGTACTATACACAATTACGAATTCCAAAAAATCTGTGTAACAACTGTTTTAAACAAATTTACCCTACTGGATAAAACCCCTTGATCTACCAATACAATTTAACATATCCTAAAAGGTCCAAGAAACCATCTTTTGGACACAACATTTAGATGATCTTCTTGTGTATTACATTGTATTATGGGTCTGGGTAAGTACCATGATGGTGCCTATAATATTGTTTTAAAACTTTTGCTCATTAAATTTCAGAAAAAATCGAATAGAAAATGTCAAAATGGAGGCAATTAAAAATGTATCTCGTGTGTTATTCAACGTAAAAATTACTAACTTAGATAAAAATTGAAGTGCGATGGTACTTACCCCATAGCTTTATGACGACAAATAATAAAGTTATGGTTTAAAATTTAATTTCTATCCCTGATATCGCAAGAAAAATGTGATACTTGTGTAGTTACTGGGTTCCGATAGGACTGAGTCACCGACACGAGCGTAGCGAGTGCGGCTTTTCTCATTTCGAGGCCCGATCTTACTCCACTGTAAAAACATTTTTATCTATTAATACAATTTAAAATTTCCTACGTAGCCCAAGAGACCAACTTTTGTGTATTATATTTAAAGAAATCTTGCTTGTAAGTGGGCTGGGTAAGTACCATGTTTTCGCCGATCATTGATGCAGTTTAAAACAGTTGTTTCAATGAAGAAACATTCTCACAGTTTGGTCAATCTTACTGTACTAGGCCCAAAGGTCTCTTGATGAACCCTCGTCTAGAGCCAAGAATTGGTCAATACAATCCGAACCCGCTACTAAATTGCTGTTCGGCATTCATAAACATTGATTGGGCAAAGATTAATAATTAAAAAATAGAAAGTTTTAATTAATTAATCTGTAATTACGTGCGCTCTTTAGGCATCCTTGCGGGTAACCAACGAGTGGCTTATGTAATAGATTTCTTAATTACATTCCATCTTTTAATATTGGACCAATCTTCTTCCGGGACTACTCGTCTTCAGTAGCGGTCTGTCGAATATTTATCTTCGACCAGCAGGTATTTAAAATGTAAATTGTTACAGCGAAGAACGCAAACTTATCTCTACTATGTAGTACAGTATACGTACGTACATTAAGATTTTGGTTTTCTTGTTGTATAAAGGTGAAAACATTTCTCGGTATTTATGGTCTTTAAAAAAAACAAACAAACAAACATAAACATCATAAAATGGAAGCCCGTAACCATCGAATAATCTATTATCGTAAGGGTAGGAAGAGAACAAAGAGTGTCAGAGAAAGATGAAAGTGTCTCAAGCTACATTGATAAAGTTGTAGATCCAACTAGGTTGAAATTTCTAGTAGGTTCAACTGTTACTTGATAGTTTTGAAAAGAAACTGTTGCTTTGGAAATTAAATACACAGAGTGATTTTTTAAAACTTAACATCTTATTTAAAATACTGAAAGAGATATGCAAAATCTGTTCTTAGGGCAGTTATTCACTTTTAAGAGGTTACTTGATTGTTTTTGAAAAGAAACTGTTACTTTGGAAATTAAATACACAGGGTGATTTTTTAAAAACTTACCACCTTATTTAAAAAACGGAAAGAGGTAATTTAATCTGTTCATAGGGCAGACATTTATCTTTAGAGAGTTGAATTTGCTAGTAGATTCAACCGTTACTTGATAGTTTTGAAAAGAAACTGTTGCTTTGGATATTTAATTCACAGGGTGATTTTTGAAAAAAACTTACCTCCTTATTTAAAAAGCAGAAAGAGATAATTTAATTTGTTCTTAATACAGTTATTTACCTTTAGAGGAATCCTTTAGAAAATCTATTCAGAAAATCCAAAATGTCTCTCCTCTGTTCCCCTACCTTATTTCAAAAATGTGTTATGGATACATATGTCTTTAAAAACCATGAATTTCTCTAGTAAGAAAATTAAAATTAAATTAGTTTGCTACACTCAAAAATGTTATTTTAAGTTATTTCCTACAATATTTTAAAAATAAGTTATCAATTTTAAGATGAGGAAGGGTTTTTTAGATATTGTAGATTGTTTTTTTTTTAAGTTCCCCATAAAGGTGAATAACTGTCCCAAGAATAGCTTATGCATATTATCTCTTCCGTCATTTAAATAATAGAGGTTGTAAAAAAAAAAAATCTCGTTTATGTTTTTAAACTTGAAATATAAAGAAAACTTTATTGTATCGGTTCATTTATTAATTTTTAAATTTGAAAACTAGATCATTATTGATAAAGGATCCAACATTAAATTTTGTTTTTATGCTGAAATAAATGTTACCGGTAAGAGAATAAAATGACTATAATCTTTTTTCGGCCTCAGAAGGGTTTATTATTAATAACATGGTTATTTATTCTCTAGAAATAAGTTTTCGCAAAATGGAGTCGGAACAAATTTTTTTTCTCGCGCTGGAAAACGGTAAATTCAACTAATTTCAACAAAATCCTTCTGGACGTTTTCAAAACAAATCAACTCTTTTAAAATAAAATAAAATTACGAACTCCGATTGCCGTCGAACCCTGAACCAATTCGAAGACATTGTTAAGCCACGTAGGTTTGTTTGCACGCATTGCATGTTACATCTGTGGGTGCGGAAGGACATTACCCTGGCGTAGGCGCTACATGGATTTATTTCCATTTCTGATGACACATTTTCCCATGTCGCATCATAAACACACATTTACACTTTAAAAAAACATTTTACAATGCAAAACAAGACCAGCCTTATGTCGCTTGATGCCGCATGCTATATATCACGTGACTGATTTATGTGTCCGTCTGTCGCGCCCTGAAGCAGTGACCTTTGCTCTTAATAGAATATGTAGACATAAACAGATAAGGAAATAGATGGTGCGAAAATTTGCACTATCTTCCTCGCATACTGCAATATAGTAAATAAAACCTAATACTAATCAAAAATAATGTGTGTTGTCAACTTAAAATCTTTCTATACAACTACGAAAGAAAGAAAATAAATTTTAATTTTTTATTGTTTATTTCAAATGTATTTATTTTTTATAGCAGGTAAAATTATATGTAATTCTTGTATCAGCTATTTCTGAATTTAAAAAAAAAAAAACAATTTTTTATAATTTCAAAAAAATTTATACGTTTTAAGTATGCTTCGCATAAATTTTAGTCGAAATATAGTTTCCAAGGTCAAGCTTAGTTTTCAGTTTTTCCAATCATTAATAATTTCAGATAAAAAATAGCAATTAATAAACAAATTTCATATAAATAAATTAAAATTTAAATTTAAGACTGAATGACTTTTTATTTTTTAATTATTTTAATACAATCTCATTTTCGTTTTATTTTTATTTATTTGTCGTCTCATCGGAATGTTTAAAATTAGGTTGTCATTTAACTTATTTAATCTACTGACAAACATCAATATTTAAATATATCAAGGGTCACCTAAACTAAAGTTAGCATAATTACATACATCAATTAACCATTAACTAAAAATAGGCTATAATATATATATATATATATATATATATATATATATATATAGAGAGAGAGAGAGAGAGAGAGAGAGAGAGAGAGAGAGAGAGAGAGAGAGAGAGAGAGAGAGAGAGAGAGAGAGAGAGAGAGAGAGAGAGAGAGAGAGAGAGAGAGAGAGAGAGAGAGAGAGAGAGAGAGAGAGAGAGAGAGAGAGAGAGAGAGAGAGAGAGAGAGAGAGAGAGAGAGAGAGAGAGAGAGAGAGAGAGAGAGATTAAAACAAAACGTCAAATAAATTTGTACAATAAGTCGACGCATTATAAGAATTAAAACATTAAAATCACAGGGTGCAACTAAAATGTATTAAAAGATAATTTGACAATTTAAATTTACAGATAGGCTCTTTAGATAGGTAAATTAACATCAGTAAAACATTAAAATAATAGGCTGGGCATATATATTAAAACACTTTCGTAAAAAAATAACAATTCCAATATTAGTAAATAATATAAACAGTTTCTCCACTATTAACTTCCCAAGAATTCAGACAAAGAATGAAAACATTTATTCAGTAAGTCTCTCTTGGAACTTAACCCTGGTAAAATTGAAAACTCTCTGAGTTTTGGTTGCATTTATCCACTCTAAAATATTTCCTACTGTGAACATTGTAGGGGAGAAAATTGTTGATTCTAGGGAATTTTTCGTTATTTTCTTAACAAACATAATGCATGGAAAGGCAATTTTTTTAATTCCCTAAGAAGACCCTGACCAAGGTATGAAAGACTTTTGCCAAACATGACTGTCACAACTCTCTTCTCGTTCAAAAAATAATAATTACTAAATGTCGCAATTCCTCCAAAAATGACGCCATGTTGTAAAAGAGAATGGAAGTAAGGTAAATGTACTGTATAGAACAACATTCTTTGAATGTTATTATAGCGTAATTAATAGTATTTAGTTTTTGACAACGAAATCACGCGCTGCTTTCACTTCAAACGTTCATAAATTTGGACACCAAGAAATGAAGTACTGACAATTGGATTTAAATCCCCCCTCTAGTATTAATAGTAGGATTATTCAAATCAGATTTTTATCTATTGGTAAAATTTATAAACTTATTTTTATCAACATTTAGTGAAAGTTTATTTCTAAAATACAACGATTGCAACTGTAAATTTGAACAGTTGTCAATTTCTCAGTCACACTCATTGATTAATTTGTAATATTTACACTGGTATTGTTAGTCTAAAGTAACAAATACGTATCATTTAAATTATAAACAATAGAGGACTGGGAACTGATCCCTGTGGGATTCCATTTTTGAAATTTTTTACCTCGGATAAGAGTTTTTTAAAAATAATTATGAGTTACCCTCATCCCCCGAAGAGCCAAAAACCGAAATTAGGTAGCCCACTTATAAGAGAATATTATCAAATACATTTTTTTTTTGTTTAAATTCTAAAAAGTTACGGCCATCATCGCCTTATAAAAGAAAATAATGCTCTTGAATACTCTAATAGTGTCAGAGTCGAAAGAGAACAAGAGTTGTTCAAGAGAGTTCTGATAGGAAAGGTGAAAGAAATGTATCTAACTCAAGACTACGTTATGTGGAAAAAATATTTAGACGCAACTAAGATCTCTCAAGATTACCGAGCCCGTACTCACTATAATGAGCCCCTGAGGTACAATAATGGTGTAGTTTTACCAAATGATAAAATTGGAGGAAATTTTAGATTTTCTAGTGACAGCATGAGGGGCGGGCGCAAAAATTATAATTTCTATACTGTACATTTGTAGATAAATTTTGTTATTACAACTCGAAATTATTATTGTATTTTATCACAATTTCGAAACACAAAAATTACTAAATCAAGGAATACAATAAAAGATCGATACTAAACACAATCTTACATAACAATATCGAAACAATTCATACTTGAATGATTCAGTTACTTTAATAATCTATCTTGCTTCAATTGATTTATTTCACAATTTCTAGCATTGGCTCAGTCTAAATCGTTTAAGCATGTAGTAAAAAATAATAGAGAATTTACAAATTAAATTGTGGTTTATTTTCTACAGCTCAGTCATGTTGCACTAATTAGGGCCTACTTGTGTAACAATTATTATGAAAATATTTTCAGTAATTATCATATTAAGGACGTGCATCCTTGATTAACGTTGTGGTTTCTAGTGATCCAGTTTCAATGTTCTGGTTACTTTGTTCTCTTAACTTAACGTTTCTTCTACAATAAAACAAAAGGTGCAAAAATATTGCACTTACTTTCTCACTTAAGTTTTATTGGATTAAAATAAAGCTTTTAATAACTTCTATCAATATTCATTTTTAGGATAAGCTACCTCAAAAAAGATATATCTGCAAAAACTCTGCATAGATATTTCGACCTCATCCCCTAACTTTCTATATCCTCGTAGGCCTACATGCGAAGAAGTAAAAATCTTACAACAATACAAAAGTGCTTATTCATGTTTATTTTAATGCTGATTAATAAAATCTGTTTCTGATTTGTCTTAAAGTATCATGGAATAATAAAGCAAAGTATAAAATAATTTATAGATTTAACCCCCTCTTTTCGGTCAATGTTTGATCTTCCAGATCCTCTAAAATAAACACAGAAATTTGTTATCCAATGATTTTGATGTTATCCAAACGTTTCACTAAAATTTGAACGAAATTGGTAGACCCGATTTTGAGAAATGTCTTTTACAACACTCTCATAAACGATTACTTGGTTTTAAACTATAATTCACTAAACAGAATTTTTTGTAAAGATAACGTTTTATATGGGTTGTTAAAAAATTGATTAAAATCAATAGAGCCGAATTTGTGTTTTTATGACAGATGGTACAAATTTTGCTTTATACAACAAATCTAAAAACTGTTCTAGATATGGTCAAAACATTTTCACCCACAAAATTAGATTAAAATTGTTCAGCGATTTTTTTTGATTTTTTTTACAAATATAATAATTTATTTCATTATTTACATATAGAGAAAGTTTCTATTTATAATCATATATATACACACACGTAACAAAATAAAATAATTTAACATCATGAAATCCATTTACAGCAAATAAATAAAATAATAATGGGTCTCCTTTGAGGCAAAGCCTGTTTTGGGATTACCATCATTTAAATGAAACAAAATAATATTAAAAATTGAAACATTCTAAGAGCATCTGTCTCTCTAAAAATAATACATCACTTGAATTAATATGTACATTTTTCTATAAATATATAATATACAATCTTTCCTGGATAATTCTCCTCTCCCCCTTTTAAAGTTTACAATACAAAAACAAAAGTGCAAAACTGTTTTCAATTAGCCTATAAATCAAAATAACCAAAGACTTGCCATGTCTTTAAACAGCTTTCTTTTGTCTGTAAGATAAAACATACATATTCACTCAGCTCCTAAATTCACCCTTTGAAATCACCAATCCTTTAGTCCTATATTCTCATTAACATACAAACCTCAATGCGGAGTGTCCATGAAGGGGTCGCTATTTAAAAAAATTAATAATCATAAAAACTTGACACTTTTACAGCTTTGTTACATAGATTACTAAAACAAGTACCCTCAAGTTAAATTTGTTATGGCCAATCAAAACAAAATGGTGGAATAACAAAACAATAGTACGTTTTCACCAAAATAATTTTATTTGTATAACCGTTACAAATTGTTGATTTGCAGGTAACATTAAAATGTGTAAAAATTAATAAAATATCAGTAATAAATTATTAATGATCTAAATTAGACCGTTATTCCAATTGATATCCATCAACAGCTATGCACTGATAGCAACGAGAGATAAAAGAGTCATAAGAGGTTTTGAAAAATTGCCTAAGTATAAACAGTACTTGCTTTTCAATCAGCCTAATTAATTCATCGTCTGTTGCTAAAGGGTGAGAATAAAAGTTTTCTTTCAAAAATCCCCATAGAAAAATAGCAAAAAGTCAAGTCTTAGGATCTTGGAGGCCAATGCATGTGCCACGACCTAGTCACGGTTGGGATGATCTCTATCTAAAATTGCTTTGGCTACAATAGCATAATGAGGAGAAGCTTCTTCCTATTGGAAAAAAATATTCGAAAATAGCGACATCTTCATGGGACACTCGGTACTTAACACATATAAATCATAACTTAATCATATTCACCATTTAAGCATCTTTTTCTCGCATCCATGTCCCATCTGAAATTCTTAAATCTTTTATACTCTACGGAGAAAACCCAGATTTTTTATTTTCTCAAGAAAATTGTTAATTTTTTTTTGGACATTATTAGGATTGGTTCCTTTAAACTTCCTGAGTTCTTTAACTTTAAACTAAATAAATCAAAGGTTCAGTTATCTAATTAATGGTTCTTTATTATTTGATACAACTTGACAACTTAGTTATCTTATATAATAATTACAAATATTTTAATCTTCTTAATTACTAAGAATCCAGAATGACTCTAATTGTTGTGACTCACACATCTCATTCTACGTTTATAGTTTATAATGACTTGTCTCTGAAATAATTACAAGGTTTTATACACGAAGTTTGCTCACCCTGCATGCCACTCATGGATGCTCTTCTGAAGTCTCAATACTCCCAGGTAGCTCTTACTCGCTAAGTTCGTCTGGCTATCTTCAAAGATTCCTGCAGCACCTTTCCTAATCTTGGCCCACTGAACAAGTTTCCTCCCACCCAAGGGTTTATATATCATTGTACAAGTTAAGCAATTTCATCATTTTTCCAGGTCTGTCGCAATAATTATTGTCATACTGGCATCTTAAAAAATAACTTATAGTATATTCCGAACTAAAACTATCCTAATTCCTAACAACACCAAATATTTGTAATAATTGGTTATATAATCAGTATTATACTTATAAGAACGCTTAAACATGGTCAATTTTGTTTGGGCTGACTAGCACCGCACGTAAAACAGACGCCAGGTAGGCAGCCAGAGATCATTCTAAAAACCACGTTTTTGGACTCACGTCTCAAAAAGCGCATACATTAACAAAAAACACACTATCGATTAAACTCATTACAGACATTCCTCTATATTACCCGTATGAATCAATAAAATATGTGATTTTGTTGAAACAAAGCCGCAATAATAACAAACTGGTTCTGTAAAGCAGAAGAAATACTCCAATAGAAACAAGTGTCACCAACATTAGGTCTTACTTCACAGCGTACAAGCACACCACATTTTGTTTTTGTTGAGTTGGGAGGCAATTAATATGCGACGTCAAGTTAAGGCAATTACAGCAGTTAAGTTGCTTCTGTGAGAAGGAAGTAGATGTTTCCGCGTAAGTTCGTTCACCGGAATCGCCCAACCCAAGCACGAGCAGTATGGACGTGAAATGTATCAATGAAATGTGTTAACTGTTCCATAGAGTGATTTAATAACCAAACTTAGTATGGACGTGAAATGTATCAATGAAATGCGTTAACTGTTCCATAGAGTGATTTAATAACCAAACTTAGTATTGACGTGGAATGTATCATGAAATATGTTAACTGTTCGAAAGAGTGATTTAATAACCAAACTTAGTATGGACGTGAAATGTGTCAATGAAATACGTTAACTGTTCGAAAGAGTGATTTAATAACCAAACTTAGTATGGACGTGAAATGTGTCAATGAAATACGTTAACTGTTCCAAAGAGTGATTTAATAACCAAACTTAGTATGGACGTGAAATGTGTCAATGAAATACGTTAACTGTTCCAAAGAGTGATTTAGAGCAGTATGGACGTGAAATGTATCAATGAAATGCGTTAACTGTTCCATAGAGTGATTTAATAACCAAACTTAGTATTGACGTGGAATGTATCATGAAATATGTTAACTGTTCGAAAGAGTGATTTAATAACCAAACTTAGTATGGACGTGAAATGTGTCAATGAAATACGTTAACTGTTCCAAAGAGTGATTTAGAGCAGTATGGACGTGAAATGTATCAATGAAATACGTTAACTGTTCCATAGAGTGATTTAATAACCAAACTTAGTATGGACGTGGAATGTGTCAATGAAATACGTTAACTGTTCCAAAGAGTGATTTAGAGCAGTATGGACGTGAAATGTATCAATGAAATACGTTAACTGTTCCATAGAGTGATTTAATAACCAAACTTAGTATGGACGTGAAATGTATCAATGAAATACGTTAACTTTTCGAAAGAGTGATTTAATAACCAAACTTTGTATGGATGTGAAATGTATCAATGAAATACGTTAACTGTTCGAAAGAGTGATTTAATAACAAAACTTAGTATGGACGTGGAATGTATCAATGAAATACGTTAACTGTTCCAAAGAGTGATTTAGAGCAGTATGGACGTGAAATGTATCAATGAAATACGTTAACTGTTCGAAAGAGTGATTTAATAACCAAACTTAGTATGGACGTGGAATGTGTCAATGAAATACGTTAACTGTTCGAAAGAGTGATTTAATAACAAAACTTAGTATGGACGTGGAATGTATCTATGAAATACGTTAACTGTTCCAAAGAGTGATTTAGAGCAGTATGGACGTGAAATGTATCAATGAAATACGTTAACTGTTTCAAAGAGTGATTTAATAACCAAACTTAGTATTGACGTGGAATGTGTCAATGAAATACGTTAACCGTTCCAAAGAGTGATTTAGAGCAGTATGAACGTGAAATGTATCAATGAAATACGTTAACTGTTCCATAGAGTGATTTAATAACCAAAGTTAGTATTGACGTGGAATGTAGACTATCAATAAAATACGTTAACTGTTCGAAAGAGTGATTTAATAACCAATCTCAGTATGGACGTGAAATGTATCAATGAAATACGTTAACTGTTCGAAAGAGTGATTTAATAACCAATCTCAGTATGGACATGAAATGTATCAATGAAATACGTTTACTGTTCGAAAGAGTGATTTAGAGAAGTATGGACGTGGAATATATCAATGAAATACGTTAACTGTTCCAAAGAATGATTTAATAACCAATCTTAGCATGGACGTGAAATGTATCAATGAAATACGTTTACTGTTCCAAAGAGTGATTTAGAGCAGTATGGACGTGAAATGTATCAATGAAATACGTTAACTGTTCGAAAGAGTGATTTAATAACCAATCTCAGTATGGACGTGAAATGTATCAATGAAATACGTTTACTGTTCGAAAGAGTGATTTAGAGAAGTATGGACGTGGAATATATCAATGAAATACGTTAACTGTTCCAAAGAATGATTTAATAACCAATCTTAGCATGGACATGGAATGTATCAATGAAATACGTTTACTGTTCGAAAGAGTGATTTAGAGAAGTATGGACGTGGAATATATCAATGAAATACGTTAACTGTTCGAAAGAGTGATTTAATAACCAAACTTGTGAAATCTTTAAAGACGTGGAATGTATTAATGAAATACGTTAACTGTTCCAAAGAGTGATATAATAATCAAACACTCCTTAAATATTTAAAATTTAATTGTAACCTACTTTTAAAATGAAGTGAGGGGTAATAGAAGAATTTCAAATGTAATTTAAAGGTATTATCAAGTAAAGGGAACTTACCCAAGCGTCCCAAGCCCTTCATGCAATATAATACATGGAGATTCTCTAAATGCAGTATTTTTTGAATTACAGTATAGTGCTATTTGAGCACATTATAGTTACCTATATCACATTTCATGCGCCAATCAATATGAACAAAAAACTATTAAAAATGGGCAACTTTTATGTTTTTAATTACATTTTTTTACTATAAATTTCACGTTTCTATCTTAATTTTATGGCTCTACAACGACGTGCTCTTTTTTGCGTTCTTCGACAAGGACAACGGACGGACAACAAGAGTATAAACAATTTTTCGATTTTCTGAAGCTATGAATAGTAAAGATCAGTCCAAAAACAGTTCAATCGTAATTACCAAATTTACTCTATATATTTAGTATACTGGGAAAGTAAATTGTTTTGCACCATTTCCAAATGGTGTTAATAGTTCCAATGAATCCGATCATTACACTTTTCATACTCTCTAGTATCACCGTGAAGGGAATCGTAAAAGCCAGATTTGATGTTTTATAAATGTTAGGTTAGGTTATGTTACAGCCAGATTTGTTGTTTTATAAATGTTAGGTTAGGTTATGTTACAGCCAGATTTGTTGTTTTATAAATGTTAGGTTAGGTTATGTTACAGCCAGATTTGTTGTTTTATAAATGTTAGGTTAGGTTAGGTTATGTTAGGTAACAGACAGATTTGTTGTTTTATAAATGTTAGGTTAGGTTATGTTACAGCCAGATTTGTTGTTTTATAAATGTTAGGTTAGGTTATGTTACAGCCAGATTTGTTGTTTTATAAATGTTAGGTTAGGTTAGGTTATGTTACAGCCAGATTTGTTGTTTTATAAATGTTAGGTTATGTTATGTTACAGCCAGATTTGATTTTTCATAAATGTTAGGTTAGGTTACAGCAAGATTTGTTGTTTTATAAATGTTAGGTTAGGTTATGTTACAGCCAGATTTGATGTTTTATAAATGTTAAGTTAGGTTAGGTTAGGTAATAGCCAGATTTGTTGTTTTATAAGTGTTAGCGAACGTTCAAGCTCGACTGTGTTACAACTTGGAAAGTTCATGTCATGTTTGTGTTTGATTAGGTAGGGTACACAAATGTTGGCGTGTTGAGACAGAACTAGATAACTTAATCAAGGAAAGTGTGTGATAGTTGTTAACCAATGGAGAGCCGTTGTATGTCACAACGCCAGCTCTGTGTGCATGTATAAACTTTGACTTTTGTCAATTTCAATTCACTAATAGTAAAGTTGCCAGAGGACCGCCTTTAGATGTATTTACTGGAAGTTTGTCTTGTTGGTGTAAAGTAAAATAAACGAACTGTGTTAAAACATTGCACAAACTTTCTTACTCGCCCAACTAAATACAAACCCTCCATAACTATTCGACACAATAAATGTCATTTTAGTTGTTATCAGTGAAACCGAATATCGGTTAAGGATCATTTATTTTTTGTCAATTATTAATAAATAGTAATTTTTTTTACTTGTTATTTTCACACGTGTTTTGATTATTCACAGAAAAATACTGTCTGGTGGAAGTACTAAGGTCAAAGTTTGTAAATAAAGAAATTTACTTCTTATCAGCTGATTACCCAATATCCAACAACTAAAACACAGAAGTTATACTCGAACAGCTGTTCTGTCCTGGATTTCTAACTCGTGCTCATTATGTCCTAAATTCGGCACCGTCCTTCCGTGCAAACCTTCCAGCGATTAATTGCTCATAAAACAGTTTCTAGTACGAAACCTAATTTAACTTAAACCAGTTCGTGCGGTGTACGTTGCACGTAATTCCAATTAACGTGTTTATATGAAGTGGTGTCAATGCCAAGACGGTACAAATTACGTTAGTCACAAGCAGACATATGTTACATAGATCTTGGTAATTTGTCACGTGATTTCTTGCGTCAAGGTTGGAACAGTTGTACGCATGCGCAGTTGAGAGCAATAGATCCGGAATCGATTAATTCTACTTTCTAAATCTGTGGAGGGAAAGTATTTTGATAGCGAAAAAATACTTGCCGGTACAGTGTAGATATTTCGCGTATTCCTTGTTAGGAAAAAATATAACAATAACCTCAAATGTTTAACTTGTTCATTTTGTTGACAGCTGAATGGTGTCCAGCTGTTAATTATGATGTATTAGTAAATGAACTTTTAAGTTTTATACATTTAAACAATATTTTTAACAGTAAAAAGATATCAAACAGTAGAGACTTTAATGCTCGGTTAGAAACAAAGTCGCAAGGAACTTGTCACTTTATAAAACGCTAACAGGCTGTGTGCATTCATTTTGGGCAACAATGTAACTATAATCTCAAATTAAAATAATAAGTCTAAATCAGCTGTTCATATAATTAACATTCAGTTAAACTTTGTTATATTGGTGACTCTGTTAACTTTAGATATTACGTAATTAATTACTTAATTTTCTCTCCAGCAGATTTTCGTTACATTTAAAAATACCAACCTTTGTTGTAAAGTAGACAATCATCAAATTTCTAATAATAATGTGAATAAGAGAAGGGTTGTGCGTTATTATATTTATAGCAAAGTGATGTTTTACTGCAAGCGAGTGAGTCAATAACGTTTTAGCTTAATAAAAAGAGAAAGAAATACACAGCGGATCACTCCGTCCTTATTTAGTGACTCATGACCACTAAGCGCTTTTTCATGACACTGAATTTAAGTTGTTATTCTTTGCATTCCTCAAAAATCGGTAGAGGTTTACTTTTATTGGGAACTATAGAATCAATTTGAATTAAAGACAAACTAAAACCTGACAAGATACTGTACCTTCGTGAAGAAAACGTTATTTAAATTGGATTGTGATAAAGATAGCAAATTTTGGAGAATGTTCGAACTTTTTTCGGTATTTTAACCCTACTTTTTCACTTTTTTAAAATTGAAACCCTTAAATTGACGTTCCCACAAAATGAAGTTCCAAATAGAAAAGTAGTCAGAGAAATGCGTTTTTTAATACTAAAAAAATAATTTTGTTAATCGCATGGTTTACAAGACTAATGACTTTGTTTAATTTGACTTCTTATCAGCATTGGTAGGTATAAAATATGGAAATAAATAAATAAGGAAGTAAACAAAGTTGTTATGACATTGGTTATGTAAGTTATCTACAAATTGACTTACTTTATCACTTTCCCGCGGGTTATATACAGGGTGCTCAAAAACTCTTTACAGAAAATAATTATAAACGGTTCTATACGTCAAAACAAATAAAAAAGTTCCGTTGACAATATGGTCTATCTCGCTACGTTAGTCTGTCTGTCTGTTTGTGTTTTTAGATAATAATTAATATTTTAAAAACCCTATGAGCTGTAACTTTCTTATATTATGTAAACAATTTTAAGATTTCGGGGAACATTGGAAAGTAATATTATAAAACAATCTGTTAAATTTAGTATTGATAATTTAATGCATGCTAGAGTAATATCTTCTTAAAAAAAAGACAAAATACAATAGACAGAAAGAAGCCTTTTTGTATTTAAAAAAAATTGATCTCCAGAACCAATTCCCAAAGTATGGTACCGGAGTAAACTGAATATATAAATTTATAAACATGAACTTTTGACTAGTTTTATTGTACAACTTCTTTGGTTACAATTATTACGAACACGGCAATCAATTAAAAAAGAAATAAATTAAGCGCATTAGAGTTGTTTATATGTTATCCTTTGTATTTAATAAACAACTTCTCAGAACAGTATATTATGCAATAGTAAACTCAAATATAGAATATGGGTTAATAGTATGGGGAGGGGCGTACACTACGAATTTAAGGCTATTAATAACTATTCAAAAATCTTTTATAAGATTAATTATGCACAAGAAAAGAATAGAACATACAGCACCTCTTTTTAAATGTTTAAAAATTCTACCTCTCAGGAGTTTATATCTGTTTAAGGTTTTGCGTATGTTTTTTGATAGAAGTGGAAATGGTAATACAGGCAGGAAAATTAGAATAGGCGCAATAAGAAACAGATTTGACAGAACTATCCCCATGCCTAACTTGTCACATTTTAAAAAGTTTTATATATTTCTGGCACCAAAATTTTTTAACTGTCTGCCTTTAAACATAAAACCTTCTTGTAACAGAGTTCAATTTGCCAAGAGTTTGTGGGAGTATTTACTAGAGATAGAAAATGTTGATTATTTTTTTCAATACTATTAATTAGAAATGTTAGTATTATGTTGTATAGTAAGTAAAGTGAATGAAGTGTAATTCAGAAGAGTTAATCATCTGTTTTAGTGCTTTGTTATTTTGTTTAGTGTGTTTATTATATTATTATTTGGCTGGTTCGCTGCCTTCCAATACTCTTTGAAACTATAGTGATCCTTAAGAATATTAAATCCACCTCCACAGGTAAATAACCTAGGTGGTTATTATTTCTATCCTATGCATATGTAAAATGTGGTATTGTATTTTGTATTTTATAATGGAAGAAATAATAAAGATTTTTCATTTTCAAAAAAAAAAAATTCCCGTCGATACAATAAAATGACCGATACGGGCAGAAAACTAAAACGTGTAATCTAATCGTAGAATTACTTCACAATGTGACCGTCATCAATGAGGTTACACAAATGAAGGCAAAGTCCAGTCAACATCTCTACAGCTTAGTGTTTACAACATATATTCAGATTTGTAGGTTAAGGCTAGTCCAAGAGAGTTGACAGATGGTGAAATAAATGCATCTTGGAACAATAGAAGCAGTGGGTTGGCCGATGACTAATTTCCTGGGCGTCGAAAGTGTTGACGCTCAAGTGGGCTGTGGTGGCGCGTGGCGCGTGTAAACACGGCCTTAGTCTCAGACCCATTCATGTAAAACAAAAACAGCTTGCGTTGGATCGCTTTATTTTATTCCTTGGAATATTTAACCTTTAATTTTCTGTACAATGCAATCTGGAGGATATCAGTGTTTTTATTATCTCCATGTGTAGTTTTTTAAATTATGTTTTCATGTCATCTATGTTTCTCATAATCTGACTGTCGCCTTTACAACAACCTAAACGCTACCGATTTTGATCAAATTTTGAGTATTCATATTTTAACAATAACTCAATGCTTTTAGTCGTTCGAAAATATAAAACTGCCAATTTTTAATTATTTTTAAATTATAGCCTTAAAATAACAAATAAACTGAAGTCTTACAACTCCTAAAATATTTAATATGATTGGAATGAAGAGGAAGTAAAGGACTTCTTGGAACTGAACAGTAAAGGAATTCCAAATGGAACTGCCTGATGGTCTTATTGATTCATCTCAATTGGTTACGCACCGATGTCATTCTTCTGCTAAATAAGGAAAACCCATTTGCCATTTGCCGACATTTAATGTGTAGGATGATTACATGCTAGTTCTTTGTCTTTAGGTTATTATATTTACGGGAACTTAGTCAAAATTTGATTTCGTATACATTGCTGCTCTGTGGAAACTACGGTACCACGCTGTTTTGTACGGAAAATAAACACTACAAATTTAATTAAATTTAAAATTTAACGTCCTAACCTAACCTTGTCTTTCCACTGGAGTAATTTGACGCCATTTTGTTCAACCCTATCATATATAAACGAAATATCTCAAGGAAACGAAGTAATGTAGACGTATGAAATAAGTATTTTTCTTATGTTATTGTTCAAAAATACTTTCAAAAATTTCGAACACTAATTACTCTACAGGATGAGTCATTATTGGGGTGGAATATTTCAGTGCATTAAAACTGAAATGAAAAGTTCATTAAAACATTTCGAAACTCTATGTTTTCCCTCTTAAAAATGCACAAATTATGGAGTTGAGACAAATTTTCAGTGCAAATTTTAGTATCTTTCTTCCTGTAATCTTTTAGCAGCGGATTATAAAAACAGTATTATGTTTTGTATATTTTCAAAACGACAGACTTACAAATTTTAAAAGTGGGAATATTTTTTAAAAAATTGTCGCTTTAATAATGCAGTATCATTAACTTAGCGATATACAAAGTATAAGGTGTATCACGTTTCTCGACCTCTGAAGACTGAGAAAGTTATCGACACGCCGCCGTCCGCTCGTCGTCGTTACCATCTGTAGGCCTACGTAAGAACGATAGCGCCTCACAAATTATGATAAGAACATGAAACTTAGTATAGTGGACTATAGAGTGTTCATATAGAACCCTATTGAAATTCATAAAAAATTGAATTGAAAATGTTAAAATGACGTTCATTTTACAGTTTTTCGTTCGTTTTCGTGTGTTATTCAACTTACAACACACTAAATTAGTTAAAACGTGGAGATTTCAATACTGTATGTAATGGAACCTCTATAAGATGACAAATAGCGAAGTGATTGTTTAAAATGTAATTTCGATCTTGTCGTCCCATAAAAATGTAACATTTTGTAATTCTTCAAGGCCAAAGCGAAGAGAGTTGAGAATTCTTTAAATATGTACAGCTACGAATCTCGCTCAAGACTTTGACAGTGACACGAGCGAAGTGAGTGGAGACTGTTTAATATACACATCTACGAAAGTAGATATATACAATAGACAAGAAAGTAGTGATATACATTTATGAAATCCAGAAATTTTTGGAACAGCTGTTTGTAACAAACTTACCCTACTGGATAAGACCCCTTGATCTACCAATACAATTTAACATTTCCTTTAAGGCTTTTGTAGATTTAGAGGATCTCCTTATATAATGGGGTGGGTATGTACTATGATTGTACATTAACTTGTTTTATTTAAAAAATATCTAAATGAACCAGTCCAAATTTAATGTACTCATTTTATCTGTAAATTTTTATTAGTACACAAAAAAATCAAGATTATTTTTTCTACATTTTCAAAATGGCAGACATTAAAATTTCCAATGTTAAATATCTCGAAAACTGACAGACAAAATTTATTGCTTTTTTTACGAACATGAAAGTATTTATTTTGTATTATGGCTCAAACGATAACCAAGTTATTGACGAACAATTTGTTGATAATTCTGCATGTAATGGTATCAACTTCCACCTCTCTACCAAACAAATAGTAAAGTTATTGTCAAAAATGTAATAGAACGCTGACCTCTAAAGGAAATGTGTCTTAGTGTAACGAGATCGGACATGGCTGAGTTATAATCGCGAGTGTAGTGAACAGAGGCTAAGAGGGCAACTAGAGCCAAGCGTAGCGAGTGGATATCTCTTAATACATAACCACAACTTCAAGGTCCTCTAGGGTCTAGCCGACGTCAAGAAAGTATAGAAAACCTGTGTGACAACTCTTTTAAACAAACTTACCCTACTAGATAAAACCCCTTGATACACAAATACAATTTATCATTTCCTACAAGAACAAGTGAAACTAAATTTTGGGTGTTACATTAAAAAAATCGAATTGAAAATGTGAAAATGGCGGCCATTTTGAACAGTTTTTTGTTAATATTTCGTGATTGAACACACTAAATTAAATAAAAAATTCCAAATTTCATTTTTCCATGTAATGATACCAACATGTATGGCAGTTATTTTGAAAAAAATTAATTTTGAAACTTTAGCTTCCAATAATATGTCATATTCGTATAGTTACAAGTTTCAGAAAACCTGTGTTACAACTGTTTTAAACAAACTTACACTACTGGGTGAGACCCCTTCATACACCAATATAATTTAACATTTCCTACAAAGCCCAAAGAAACCAACTTTTGAGCTTTATACGTAGAGGATCTGCTTGTATTACATTGTACAATGGGGCTGGGTAAGTATAATGATAGCATCTATCAACTTTCTTGGTTTTTCATTAATATTTTATCTTATAAATTTCAACTCATTAATTTCTATTTGTTACTATGTTTTGTTTATACACTATAAAATAGCAGGTCTTATAAACACGTAGATATTAGAATGAAATAACTTGTATCCGAAATATTAGGTGAGTAGACTCACATCTGTCGTGTTTATAACGCTTATACGTTCACGCTGTGATCGCGTATTGAATTACATTTCCAATAAAGTACGCGTTCATACTATGATACCATAATTATAACATGTCTGTTGTTTGTAATTGCAATATTGTAACAGTTTAAACTTTTAGTCGTCCTTCTTAGGCAAAGTATTAAAACACAGATACAATAACATAGTAATTATTGAAATTAGCGAACTTAGTTATAGTCTAAATATATGGATATACTAAAATTGAAATAATGACTCCATTAAGCAAGTTTTTTAAACAACACGAAAAGTCTACCAAACAAATCAGACTCATCAGTCAGTTGTACCGTGAAACAAAACACTTCACCAAGGATAACCTTACAAAACCAGAGTAACTGGACCGAACAGTTACACTCAACTACCAAATTGAATTGCAACAAAAAATATTTGATTAAATCCTCAAACAATTCGACTGATTCTGTCTAGAAGCACTGGCTGTAAGGATGGATGCCGTAAAGTTGTATCGAGCTTTACGACATTTACAATTTTTCTATAGTAGTTTATAATAACATTGTTTTAAACGTGGGGTTGTTGTGAAATTTGTAATTTCTCAAAATCGACTCTACAGATTTTGGTCAAAATTTCATGAAAGGAGAATATCCTAAAGTTGTGAACAAAATCACTATATAAAATATTACGGTTTAGAAATAATTGAACAACAACAAAACCGAATCTTAGGTATTAAGTAAAGTTTTGGTATTTTCATTATTTACGTAACCTTTTACTAGTATACCAGATAACAAAATTTTATTTTCTACAGTTTCAAAATGGCGGCCGCTTAAAATGTTTGATGTAAATATCTTGAAAATTAACAGTTTTCCTCTGTTAACGAAAACAAAACGCTTTTTTTTCTTTTTTCCGTAGCTCAAAAAATAAATGACTTATGAAATCTCCAAATAATATGTTTATAGAGATTAGCACAGGATGTGTTGCAAGTTGCACCATCATGCTAGATCTAACATCAGCTCTATCTCATCAAATGTTTTTCAAAAATTTCATCAAAATCTGTCCATAAACGTCACGGTCAACATTTTTATAAAAGAAAAATCAGTCCAACAATCCTTATGGCTAAGATCTTGCCGGAATACAGCGGACAATGTGGGATTTCAACCGCCTAGTACCCAGAGAAGTGAAAGCCTATCTATTCCGTAAACCACGTGGTGGAAAACATGTCCGGGGATAACTTTTGATTTACCTGGAACCATTAGTAGTACTGAACTCTTCCCTAATGTGACTCCTTCAGTTGTTGCAAAGGATGAACTTCATACGACTGTCATTTTACTCTTTTCGTAAGCTTTGCAAGTATCTTGACTTAATAGATGCAGCTATTTCTATCCAGAACGTAAAGATGATTTCATCAACAAGCTCTTGTTTTTCTCTCATTTTCCACTGCCAAGTGTTCCAGATTTATTTAATTTTAGTTTGATGGAACAAATTTATTGTTTACTTGCCACCTCCAGAATACCAAATACAATCCCAAAGACTCTCGAGTTAGAAATGATTTTGTAATCAAGTAGCTATTCACAGTAAAAACACGCTGTATCCTGCTTGCTTTTCAACTAACCACCATTACAAAGGTTTTTAGTACACACATCGCCATAGGAATCGCAACAATGGAGTGGGGGTTTTAAGCTGTTTCGAATCTCCCACAGTTTACTATAGATTTAAAAAAAAAAATATTTATTTGGACCAAACTCATTAATATCTATAATCCTTTACAATAAATCACGTATTACAATAACTTATCTCTTAGTTAATCTAATTTATTTAGTTCATTGGGTTTCGTCCTTTTTAACTGATTCAAGAATCAGCTCAATTTCCTGATTTGCACGCAAATGAAGACGGACATCATGTTTTGGCGTATTCTTTTTTTTTTCTTGTTGCACTGTGTTGATCTGGAGATCACGAAGGAGGTCATTATATCTTTTCCATCAAGGTGTAAGTTTTCCTTGCAAAACTTGGTTCCGGAAAGTCTGAATTATTTTCATATTAAACCTATAAATGTAATCCCAGAGTTGTATACTGTATGTCTACACAGGTCTATTTGTAAATCATAAGTTTAATGCGTATTGACATCTCAGAATTACGACCAAACAGTCAATACATCTTTCTATGTTTTATATTTAATTCTTTCTTCTAGATTAATTACTTTCATTTAAATTTCACATCTAACTTCATTCCTAAATATTTCGCTGCATTAGCATTTGCCAACTGGTAGAGGGGTTACTCTTTTATTAGTAAAGTTAACGTGTGTAGATTTAGTCTCATTGATACATCATCTTTTAGCCCAGTTACTCAATTATCTGATATCTATTTTCTCTACTGCATTCACTACCAGCAAAGCATTGTCATCTGCATAATTTATCATTAACACATTCTACAGGAATATCTCTTGTGTACAGCATATAAAGTATAGGAAGCCAATACACTTCCCTGAGGCAATCTTGAAGATATTTTCGAGGTTTCACCTAATACGAAAATGTTGCTCTGTTATGTATGATTTCAACAACTTGAGTTCATGCAGTTTTATTGTAATTTGTGTGATTGATAAATACGTATTTACAAATTAAAATAGTCAAGGTTTTCCTGGATCACTGTATAGAATAAACCTGTCTGTCCGGAGAGTCACTACACAGTTGGACATATCTATAAGGCAGAGTTGTAATATATTACATTGGAATAGAATATTCAATGAAAATGTAATTTAGTTGCAGACAAATGTGAAGTGTAGAAGCTGCAAAGCAATGAGGCGAGACGGACGGACTCTTCTCTGACCGCAGAATCCCATCCTATTGTTTATCTCTCTGCCAAACCACAACTCCCGCATACAAATTCAAGCGCTAATAAACATTAATTTAAACCCACAGCTACAAAGTTGTGAACATATTCTTGTCATAAAAAAAGTCGATGGTTACAAAACACTAACTGCAAATAGAATTCAATTACGAAGTTGCACAAATTTTCGCACTCGACCAACTTCAAACGTCTTCGCAGGTGCCATAAACGCGACTTCAAGCGAAAATTGTATTTGATTAAATTTATCTTTTAAAGACGGGTTCATTTTGATTTTTTGCCAGTTATTTTTGAATCCTAATCTTTTTTACTTGCGATTTTTCACACGGATTTGTGTCATTAACTGTCACACTTTAATATAATTTAAACGAAATCGGTGAAGGCGATTTTGAGACATTACGTCTTTTATGACATCCCCTTGACTGGATTGTTTTGCTTTTTAACGACAACGCACGAACCGTTATTTTCGTAAAGATTGCGACGAATATATTTAGTTTGGATTCTTAAAGGGCAAACTTGTGCAAAATTTTACCAAAATCGGTGGAGCTAATTTTGAGAAACTTTATTTTGTGTGTTTATCTTATGGCAGCTACCCGCAAATTTGAGTTAGAGAAAGAAATTAATAAAATGTTCGAGACAATACCAAAATATGCCTATATACCCAAGTTTGATTACAATCGGAGTCCCGTTTGGGCTCTAGAGCACCGCATATACGATAGACAACACACATACGTTTGTGACGATATTTTCTTGGACTTAATGGACTTCAAAGCGGGTGTATTCGCAAATACTCGACATCTATTTTTTAACAAATCAAATGACTTTCTTTATACTACGTATATGTGAAGATGTAAAAAGAAATCTTCGTATGGATTGTTGGTAGAATGTATAATATACTATTTTTTACTCTCTCACAAATATAGAAAAATGTGTTTAGGCGTTTTTGTGTTTAGTCATCCCTGCCTTTAAAAAAAAGTATTGAAACTAAATTCGTTTATTTTTTGTTTGTATTAATTTTTCAAAGGTTGGCAATCATTATTTTCCAGCAAATATTAAAAATAAAACAATTAACAATTTTAAAATGTTCTCAAATTTAAACTTATAATTAAGAACTTTAGTTGCATGCCCACTTTTCTTCTAGTTACAGTTAAAACATGCCTTTGCACGCGAAGATAGTTATATTTCTTATTTGCAACCATTTACGGGAAAATATGCAAACTTGAGTTGCCTCGATGTTAAACTTGAGGTCGTTTTTTTATGTGTACGAAGAATTGTTTTCAATAAACGGTTTCAACTTGCTACCGGTTATTAGTGCTGCTACACAAGAAATATTATTAACTATAGGAAATGATGTTACTAAATATATTAAACAAAAACAAAAATAATGAATTTTATTATGGTTGACTATATGATCTTATCGAATCTTCCACATAACCTCACAATAAAATTAGATTTTGTAAACACACTATAAAAAATACTTGTTACGTAGATAAAAATGCAACAGTAAAACCACAAATCAAATAGTAATGATGATCGATGAACATTTCATGGCCTTTAATGTCGACGGATAGCAATAGACTAACGTTTTTCCAATAAGCAAGTATTTCTTTGAACCTTATTGTACCGAATATAGACCGTAGTAGCATCTCAATCAGCCAAAAGACTTCTCCGAAACTTGACAAATTCGTTCTGGATTCGACATTGGATATAGAAAATCAATCATGTTTGAAAGAGGTCTATTCGCGTACAGCCTGTTTTCGACAGAGGACAGGTTGCAGAGTATTTTTTTCCTTCGCTTTTAATTTCATTCTTTTCACAGCGTACAAAGAAAAGCACCGATTCGAAGAAAGAGGTGTAATCGATTCCTCGCAACCAATCGATTGTGAAGATGCATTGCATCAACTTAATCCGACACAAACTAGGTGAATGCCACAAGCCGTCAAATAAGTGTTGTCGTATTTAATTATTTTTTAATCAACCTGTGTTTAGAGCTCATTTTATATTGATTGACTTTGAATGAATGGCTTTAAATGAGTCACGTTTATAATAAGATGAACTTTGATTATAAATTAGTTTTGTTTCTTTTTTAGATATTGAGATATCTTTAGTTTTTTTTTTTGTTGGTGGGAATTACAAATTGCACAAGAGATATTACCATAGACAATCCTTCTGTCGACACTATCTGTGGTATTTTGTGTTTCAATAAATTATCTATGAAACAAAGGATAGAAAAATATTGCACCAACTTTCTCACGAAATAAAAAATAAAGTGTATTTTGTTTTTGTTTTTGGAGTGTTTACTTTATTTTGAAATTTGACACAAAATATCTTATCGAAATCGTTATAGGGGTTTTGGAAAAAAAACACCTTTTATAATTGATTTATTGTTTTCTTGTTGCTTAAAAGAGAAAAATCTTTCGGTCGTCATAACCGTATAAAAAATAAGAAGAAAAGAACATAAAATAAAGACCCCCCCTCGAATATTTTAATAGCGTCAGGGTCAGAAAAGAACAAGAGTTTGTTAAAAGAGAACGAATAGGAAAGATGAAAGAGAGGGATCTAACCAAAGACTACACGAAAAAAGTGTAGTTCCAGCTAGGTGTCCTCGGGATTGACAAGCCCTTACTGACCAAAGTGAGCTCCTGAGGGGTTTGGGGGTTTCGGTATTATGAGAATAAGTTCAAACTTTCAGTTTCTGAAAAAAAATAAAAAAATAAAAAAAAATGGAAAGAAGAAGAAAGAAAATACATTATACATTTTTTGTCATTATTATATTTTATTTTTTATTAGTTGTATTTTTCTCAGTGTTTTTTGTTATTTCTGTTGTCTAATTTATTGCGCACTGTTTTGTTATTAAACTTTTCAAAGTAGATATTGATCAAATGTAACTTTGAACATACAAATTGTAGTTTATCCGAGTCTGAAAGAAATGAAATGAAATTGTTTTATTATTATGTATTTTGATGTTTTAGAGAAAAACTATTAAGTTTATTATTGTGATGTATTATTATTTGATTTTGTTGTATTCTTTTGTGTTGTGTTATTTCTGATTTAATGTGTAATGTTTTGTTATGAAGGTTTTGTAGTTTGTTCATGGCTGAAAGAAATGAAATGTAATTTATTATTATGTAATGTGATATTTTAGAGAAAATTATTAAATTTAATACTAAATTCAATTTACACTGATTTTGGTTGACTTTATATATTTAGTGTAAAAATTTTTTTTTAAATAAATAAATAAAAAATAAAATAATCAGAACGTCTTAATATCTCTGGTTCTAATTTTTATAAGTTAGATAGAGATATGAAAAAAGCGAAATTTCGTAGAAAAACCTCTACAATTGTGAGTCAAAAGTTAGTTGCCATATACAGAATATTTCTAAATTCATAAAATGAAATTATTTTTGGTTTTTCATATGAAGCCATTCAAATATATATATATATATATATATATATATATATATATATATAGTAGAAGAAATAAATATATTTAAATAGGTATAAACATTTATTATGCCCTCCCCTATCCAGATTGTACAGTTTGGCAGTGAGCTATGCGATTGTAGCAGTTTTAAGCACATTCTATAGCAACTCAGCAGGGATTTTTGTCGCTTTATGCTGAGTTTTCATTGGGCCGTAAAAATTGTTTTTCAAATAGTCACAGGATATAAGTAAGAATCAAGTTTTTAAAGTAAGGGTACGAACTTTCCCTTCTGGAATCCTCTATGTCGATTGAACATAGTTTTTTAAATTTATTTAACCAAGTAGGGTGACTTTTAATAATTTTTATGTTTACCCTTCGATTGGGCTCAAAGATAAAGGTATTTTATCAATGTAACTTCAAACTACTTAAAATCTGAGAAAATAAAATTTGTTAAATAAATTTAATAAAATATTTTGTGGATTATTTGCCTTTTTTTTTTTTTAAAGAAAACAAAATATTGTCACACAAGACAAAGACTTAACAAACATATTTTATGATTTTTTGGACATGCTGTGTATGGTACCCAATTTTCGGCTCACTCTAAATAGAAGAGGTCGATTCACACGAAATTCCGTTTATTTCAAGTTTCTATGTAAATTAGAACCAATGAAAACGCAAAAAAAATACACATTTTTCGTATCTTGGGGAAACAAAATGGCATTCTTTTGGTTTATGTTTTCATTATTCGTGGCAGTAAAAATTGAATTATTAAAATAACGAAAACAAATTGCTTAACAGAGATTTTTCGAGAAACAATTTTAGCCAAAATTAACAATATACAAAGTAAGTATTCTATGTTACTTGAATGAGTTGACCTTCAAATGATCTTGAAATTAAAAGAATCAATTTAATTTAAAAATAAAATTTCTTTCATATTTATTTATATGTATATTATTTTTCAGGTATGTGTGCTGATATAATTATTGCAGTTGGTGCAGTAAGTACTGAATATGTTTAAAATTACAGAACACTTATTTTATATTTCGATGTTTATAAACTTACATTAGGTTTTAATTTGTTTTAAAGCTCTGTGGTAGTGAAATTAAATTTATGACTCAAAATCATTCTTTGCTTTACAGGTAATTCCGTACACGTATTTGTCAGAAATTATGTATTTTGTCTCCCTATGAGAGACTTTGTTTTTTTTATTAATAACTCACGAACACAAATTTTTTGAAAAAGATGACCACTTATACGTTTAATTTGCGGCTTAAAGGGCAACATTTATTCAAAATTGTTACAGCGGTTTAAAAAAAAATCGTACTTTGTACGTTTATTTCTTATAACAACTACCTCCAAATTATGACTAATCGAATAAATTAAAAAATCCTGAGATATGACCTAATATACCCATTTACCAAATTCAATTAAAATCGGTCGACGCGTTTTATAGAACAAAACGCAGGCAACTAACGACATATTTCAAAAACCACTCTTTTGGACTCCGTCTCAAAACATCGATGTTTTGACTCGTAACGTTTTCTACATACTAAAACAGTAAAAACTGAAAAAGAAATACCCCGCCAAGTCTTCCTCTTTTCTTCGTCCTCTCAGTAACATTATGCCTCTATTCTTCCTACTGCAGTAACATACTTGAATCGTAAATCTGCATGGAATAAATAACATTGTATATGTTCAAGTGAAACAGAGCACCGTCTTAGACTTCCCGCAATGCCACTGTGCGGGGGCGAATATAGTTATCGTTTTGTGCTACTGTTTGTTGTCTGTCCTGCTTTCAAGACGACAATACTCAATTTCTGAAGCAGTTTCTAATGTAGATATTCTAGTTTTTATGACTTCCTTCCTACGCTTGAGACTATGGTCCTAACTGTAGCAGTAAATCAACGCCGTTTAGGCTTACGTAATATATACAGGCTCATAAAAAATCCTTAATTTCATTTTTAAATGGTATGAGAAGTAAGAAATATTGTTGATTTAACTGAAAAAAATGTTTACAAACATTGAAAGTTTTATTACTAGCCGTTATAACTTTGAAATCACTGCGCGCAAGCGCAGAAAATATTGTGTAGATTCAGGGATATATATATATATATATAGATTTATGTATAAGACCTTTCGAGTGCCTAATGGTACGGGCGACGACCTATTGGAGGCCTGGAGTGCTTGAACTCAGGCATTCAAAAGGTCTGTTTTCATACACTAAAACGACCTTTTGTGCCCTCTGTATAAAGCGAAAACGTCGACGAACCTTTTGAATGCCTAGAGTGCCTGGTGTGAAATGTACGGGAGACGATATTTTGAAGGCTTATATACGATCAGTTACAAATGCCACCTATTGAAGTCTTATACGATCAGTTACAAAAGTAACCTTTTAAAGGCTTTAGTTGACGCCTGTTCCTGTTAATTTCTATTTTCTGACGCCTGTTATCACCATGGTATAAGTCATCGTGTTTTAGAGACCTTTTGAAGACCTGCTATTATTTAAATAGAACCTTTTGCAGACCTTATGCTCTCCAATAAACTTAATTTTGACATTACTTTGTCTGAAACATTATTTGAGTAAAATTTTGCGTCACATAACAATATTGTATAGTTTTAAACAAAAAAATTTGATTTAAAAATTTTCTCATATCACTTACTTTCTTTCATTAATACTATTTTTTGTCAAATACTAATGAAGTAACTATTTATTTTAAATATAACTAGAGGGTACATAATCCTCTGTTCGCGGTACAACTCCCGTTCAGCCATTCGTTGTCCTCGTTTTCATAATATAGTTAACAGAATGTTAAAATATGTTACACATTATTAATCAGAAGACGAAAATAGTTACATTTATTTCTCCAAACAAGTAGGCTACGGTATTTATTTTTTCAAGTTTATAAATAAAACTATATTTTAACTAGTTACCGTTTTACTTTCACACTATACTATAGTATAGAGAAAGTATAGTGATCGCAAAAAAATCGATGATGAGATTTTTGTGGATATATCCGTTTTGGGACCCCCTGAGTCCAAAAAAGTGGTTTTTACAAAATGTCTGTCTGTATGGCTGTATGTAAGTATGTCTGTATGTATAAAAAGCTAGAGAGAAAAATATTCGATCGATTTCAAACAAATTTGCACCAAGCATGTCAATTAGGCATGATTTATTTTTGTTTAAATTTGTTAAATTGTTAAATTTGTTTAACAACAAAACACATATCATAGTACTTTTCCCAGCCCTAAAATGTATGTTATACTGTACAGTCCTAATTGTAGTTATGCGATTAAGCAGAAAAGTGTCTTAAATTAATTCAGCAGCCTAAACAGTTACTTTTGGTAGTGTTTAACAACAAAACACATGTCATAGTACTTTTCCCAGCCTTAGGGCATTTATTGTCTGGGCATTGAAAGACAAGAAATTGAGATATTCGGCAAAATACACTGGGAAATCTTCACACTTAACAAATATCATAAACCACCTAACTTATAGAAAGGTTTTGAACCCGAACGGCCATAAAGAACCACTGGGTTTTCACTAATTGGTTCTGTTAAAAGCATGCGTTAATGACATACCTATAAATATAAGTAAATATGTTTTTTTCACAATCACTCCCGAAATTACACGCCCTTACTACATGTAAAAAAAAAAGTTTGCTAATGGCCAATCGTCACGTTTAGGGAAACAGATAATACAAATTTTCCCTAGGCCCTTTAGTGGAACCGACCTTATTAACCTATCTTGTTATTTGTGCTTTAGATAATAGTATTAATACATACAACTGCTATATTATAAATTGCAAATATACAGGATGCCCTCGAAATCTCTGGTCCCCTTTTGAGGATTTGATCCTGGAATCGAGACAAACAAATTTCACAATATAAACATAGGTCAACGGTGCTTACTTTTTCGTCTGTCTGTCTGTATGTTTTTTCACAAAATAATTCATATCTATAGAACGGTTTCACCAATTGAGTTCAAACTAGACTTGAAGTTATACCTAATAATGATCTATTATAAATAAAATAAACGATTATATCCAATGATGTGTTTAAAAATGGCGACTGGTAAAAATGTCATACCTAACAAACTAAAAAACCTTTTATTTTGTCAAAAATTTTCAATACATCTTTGTTGTTGCCCTTTTCAATTTCCTATCGGAAAGTGTAATTATCAAAGCAATTGGATGAAGGATAATTGTTAAGTTAAGGATTTTAACAGCATAATATGTACACACAATATATTGTTGTGTTTACTGTGTTGGTATAAGATGCCGGGTTGAACAAACCGATTATTACACATAACTTAACTATTATCCTTCATCCGATTGTTTTGGCGGTTACACCATCCGATACGAAATGAAAAGGGCTACAAAAATAATTTCTTGAAATTTTTTGTTAAAATGTAGGCCTACGGTTTTTGGGCAATTCAGGTTTGAAATTTTCAAACACCCTATTGTATATAATCGGTTATCTTGTTTAAATAGATCATTGTTAGATTAAACTTTGTGCAAAGTTTGAGCTCAATCAGTCATATAATTCTCTAGATAAAAATTATTTAGTGAAAAAACAAATTGGTGGCTATGGGGAAACAAAGCTTGTCCGGACCCATGTCTAATTGATTTTTTTCTCATTCTTATGTGCTGAATCATATCCTAGAATATTGCAGAGTAATTACAAAATATCCTGCATATACTTAAAAATCTTATTAAAATTATGCAAAACATCCCAATATTGTGATTACGTACGCTGTTAATATCTTTAACTTAATTGTTATCCTTCATCCGATTCTTTTGAAGTTACAACATCCGATAGGGAATTAAAAGTGCTACAAAAAGGTGTCTTGAATTTTTTTGTTAAAATGTACTGTTTTTGGGTATATTAGGTTAGAAATTTCCAAACGGTCGCCATTACGAAACGCAAGATTGGATATAATCCTTTATTTTACTTAAAGTTAATATTTTACTCTCTCACTATCCTACTATACTATAGAGAAAGTATAAATTTAATATAGTGATCGCAAAAAAATCGATGTTGAGATTTTTGTGGATATATCCGTTTTGGGACCCCCTGAGTCCAAAAAAGTGGTTTTTACACAAAATGTCTGTCTGTATGTCTGTATGTAGACAAAGCTAGAGAGAAAACTATTCGATCGATTTCAAAAAAATTACACCAAACATATCAATTAGGCCTGTTCAGATTCACGAAAAAGGGTTGTGACAAATTTTGAAAAATAACCCCCTTTATGGCCAAAAAACTCCCAAAAAAATCAGTTATTATTTTTTTTAAATAAAAAACGGCTCTAACGATTTTGATAAAATTTTGCTTATTTTTAGCCCTTAACGTACCATACCATATGCGAAAATCGGCATCATTCTAAAAATTCTTGTTTAGGTAATAATAAAAATAATAATTTTATTATTCAAAACTCTCCTACTTTAATGTGCTCCTTCTCCTACATTAATACAATTAATTGTGAAGTCACAGTGAATCTGTTTAGTAATTTAAATGTGAGAAAGTATGTGCCAGTTTCTGGTACCGTTTATTTAGGTATAACTTCATGTCACGTTTGAACCGAATCGGTCAAACCATTCTCTAGATAGATATCAATTATTATTTTGTTAAAAACACATAGAACCTTCATACAGATAGACGATAAAGTAAGCACCGTATACCCATTATTATATTGCGAAATATGTTTGTCTTGATCCCAGATAACAAATCCACAAAAGGGGACCAGAGAGTTCGGGGGCATCCTGTATATAATTATATGTAACACAATACAATATAACAATAGTCCCATGTAGGTATATAATGTTTCCAGATTTTTCGTTGGAATTACAACTTTTTTTACTAGAACCCATTATTCTGTACTGAAGAACAAATTAATTCTTTATAAAAACATAATTTATGGAAAGATTGATTAAGCTATGCCTAAACTCTGTCAAGGCTTGTACCAATGTACTAGGATACTTAGATAACTTTTTTTAAATTTTTTTTTTATAGGAGATGGCATAACAGTTGAACCCAGCCTATATGTATGTATTCACCTTAAAAGTAGGAGGAATTCACTAAATGAAAGTTTTAATAGTAAAATTGAGTGTTGGTGTGGAAAAGTGGGTTTTTTGAGCCCGAACGGTTCGTCGGAGAAATAACCTAAATAGTAAAATATGTAGGAAATTTTATGTTCTTTCTTTTTGAGTATGCTAGAGAGGTTATTAAAGAATAGAGAAAACCCGCAAGAATGAGATTTTATACCTTTTTGCATTTTTGTCAATGTTGCGTCACGAAATTTTGTAAGCAAACCTCAGATTCGGATTCAGCACCCCAAAAACATACAGAGGGGAAAAAATAAAAACTACCCTACAACTTTCCTAGTAATCCACCAATGTAATTTGACATATGTACAATTGAACAATATACAAACACATTTTTGTTCAAATACTAAGAGACGAGCAGCTCAAAAGTTGTAGTTGCAGCTCAAAAGTTGAAATTGATAATTTCCAAAATATCAATTTAACAATGAATTTTACGAAACAAGTGCACACTTTGTAGAGAAGTTGGAGTCCTAAACTTGTGTCCAACAAAATTAATCTATACTATAAATTAACCATTCTAGTGCGCTTAAGGCTTATTTTGCGCACTTGTTCACAACCACTCGTTAACTCTGTCGCTGGAGTTGTAGTTTAAGCTACAAAGCCGTTACATTTGCTGTTCATTAGCCCCCTATCACATCCCGCCGGAAATAAGTCGAGTTACAGTAACCCTATATTATGTTCATATTAGGTTAATACCATTCAGTTTTACTCGTTTTCAGTTACATACGAATTTGCTTAATTATTCAAATACAGTAGATTAGGTTGTATTAAACGCTTTAATTGTTTAGCATACAGGGTGTTTTGCGAGAGTTTGGCACAACTTCAGAAGATGATAGGGGTCCACCTAAAAAAAAATCAAAATTGTTCATATGTACCTAGGGCCAAAAAAGCTTCGTTTTCCAGACATCCGCCATTTTGTTTCTTTTCCAAAATGATTTATACCTGACCAATTGAGTTTAAACTTGGCACAAAGTTTAACCTAACAATGATAGACCCTATATATACAGGGTGAGTTTCTACTGACACCATTAACTTCGCCAGTATGTTCTACTCACTAAATGGAATAAAAAAGTTCATATGGTCCCATGCCCGATCTCAACCGTTTGGCTGTAGTCGCGTATTTTGTGTTTTTTCAAAATCATGCTATTTTGCCTCACTATTTGTTTGAGACATTTAGTGTTTAAGACATTCTCGCTCTTGATCAGAGGACATTTTTCGCATATATACTCTTGTTCAGAGCACAGTTACTGTCCTCTGAATATTAGGAGGACAGTGTATTCTCATCAAGAGTATATATAACTTACTGTCCCCTTAACATGAGTTAACATAACACGGATTTTTGCAACAAATGCTGCCAACATTGTCTTGTCCCCAACATTTTCCCTTCTTCTATACTCTCATTTTTGTTATCTCCCTAAATCTCTCTCTACAATAGGCATAAAACATTTGGTTTATTTTAGTTTAAATCGATGGAAAATAAACAATTAACATCAAATTTTGTATGACGTTTTTTCTATAGACTTTTGGGTGGAAACACACGATAATATTTTAACTAGACTTTTTTCTATAGATAAAAAACAATCTAGATTTTTTAATACCATATTTAATAAATTATATAATTCATCGAACTATTAAACGCTATTACGCAACTTACCCAGCGCAACATTAATATTAAGACACCGTTTGACCGATCACCATGAAAATTGGCCAATACGTGTTTTTTTTTCATGGAGAAGAATTTTACCTAATTAATATAAACATCATCATGTTACTTACCCAGTCTAACATTATTACTAAGACACCGTATGACCGATTAAAATGACAATTAGCCCACACATGTATTATTTCATGGAGTTGGTTTTTTATCTAATTATTATAAACATCATCATGTTACTTACCCAGTCTAACATTAATACTAAGACACTGTTTGACCGATTAACATGAAAATTGGCACACACATGTATTATTTCATGGAGAAGGTTGTAATCTAATTATTATAAACATCATCATATTACTTACCCAGTCTAACATTAATACTAAGACACTGTTTGACCGATTAACATGAAAATTGACACACACATGTATTATTTCATGGAGAAGGTTTTTATCTAATTATTATAAACATCATCATGTTACTTACCCAGTCTAACATTAATACTAAGACACTGTTTGACCGATTAACATGAAAATTGACACACACATGTATTACTTCATGGAAAAGGTTTTTATCTAATTATTATAAACAACATCATGTTACTTACTCAGTCTAACATTAATACTAAGACACTGTTTGACCAATTAACATGAAAATTGGCACACACATGTATTATTTCATGGAGAAGGTTTTTATCTAATTATTATAAACATCATCATGTTACTTACCCAGTCTAACATTAATACTAAGACACCGTTTGACCGATTAACATGAAAATTGGCACACACATGAATTATTTTAAGGAGAAGGTTTTTATTGAATTACTATTGGTTTAACCCGGCTTCGCCCGGGACTTCTATCATATGTTATTCACTAATAAATGTTGAATATGATCTTGATTTCAAAGTATTCGCAAACCCGTCTGCTAGCACCTAATTTAAGAATCAATCGCAAGACCCTAAAAATGATAGTAATGAGTTAAATAAAGTATTTTTACAAAGTAGAAATTTACTCAGTAACAGTAACTTTTTTCAGATGATCCGGTGCTATAGGATTGTGTGGTAGTTGGAATATAAAGAGATAAACCTCAAAATATAAGAAGTAAAAGCTTTTTATTGAAAACATTCTAACTATTTAAAATTCTTGTTTATAAACAACATTTTTCCTTTTGTTATCTGGAGTTAAGTTATACAAATTTTTCGGATTTCCTACTCGAGATCAAGCTACGTATAATTGACCGTGAGAAAAACAGGAATCTTTGAGACTTATGCCGCAATACTTTAAAGTTTGTCCCTATGGTTTTTCTGGCTTATTGTTAATGTGTAACATATGGGTCTGACTTTTTAATCTTACAAAAGTTAACGGTTTAACTGTACATACTGTATAGTGTTTACTTTATTTTTGATTTATCCCTTACATCTAGTAAAACTTAATGGTTTATCTGGCTTATTGTTAATGTGTGACAATTGTGTCTGACGTTGTCATCTCGCAAAAATTTAACGGTTTAACTCTATATACTGTATAGTACTTACTTTATTTCTGATTTATCCCTTGCATCTAGTGAAAAGGAAACAGGACTATCGTCACCTTTGAATACGTATTCATTGACTTCATTTAAGTTAAAAATATAAATAAATAAAAACCAACCCACTCTATAAATATTACATCACATCCTTTTTTTGCTCTATGGTAATCTATTAATAAAAATTTGAAAGACATTTCTACTTTTAAAAAAAGAGAGATTGAGATTGTATTTTTTCTTCGTATAAATTTATCTCTATTCAGACAAAATGTGTATATTCTAAAAACACAGTAGAAATGTAAACTTTTTGGAGATATTAAAAATATATTATATAACATTGATTATTATAACATTTATATAATATAAAATTAATTAATAAATATATTGAAATTGCTATTTTAAACGACAAAGGCCTACTTAGGAAAATGTATTAACAACAAAATCTATAACTAATAATGAGGGCTTGATACCAAATTTTTACGAAATAATGCTACAAATCTTCTTTCCTTGTAATATTTAGCATTGACTTGGTGGCCGGTATGTAGTGGCCGGTTGCATAAACGTCAATCAGATATGATCTATGATCGTCGTCCAAATTGATCTAACATCAAGAGTTTATGTTTATTATTGAGTATATGTTTAGAGTTTACATAACATTATATTTTGTTGTATTACTTCATGTTTCATTGATTGTAGACATAAAAATTGAACAAGCTGCAAAATTAGCAGTCTAGTTCAGGTAGCCTCTGCCCCTAATAAAACAAAGTAGCTACAGTGTGTTGATCTATAAAAGAAACTAAAAGTTTTGCGGTTTTAGACTAATGTCTCCAATGCCTAGCATCTGTTGTATTTAATGCAGTGCAATTACATTTATACAAAAATTCAATACAATCAGTATAAAAATATTTCATTTATAAAAATTAAATACAATTTTAATCCTAATCTTTTAAATTTTGGACATTTATATTTCATTATTATTTTAAACACACAATTATTATTGAGACAGTATCAAATTTCAGCACAATATTTAAAACGCTTATGTTTCAACTAAAAGTTATCGCACATTAGGACCGTTTAAAGTTATAATTATTATTGTTATGGAATAAATACTTCTTTCCATAGAACTTTGGTTTAACCGGAACAGAATGGTCAGGATCGAATTTAAAACCTATATCCTTTTACTAAAAATATTAAGGATTTGTGATTATAGATTGCCAAAAATTTGCCAAAAAATTACCGTTTACCGTTTTTACATTGAGGTGGATTGTAATAACTGTTATTGATGTACTCAATCGAAAGAAACTGACTTCTTAAACTGTTAAAAATTATAAATAACTAGGAAAGAATTCACGACTGACGTAAAAATTTGTCTTTTAAACCGAAAATGTATATCTTTGTTTTCTTTTATATGTGTGTGAATTTGTAACATAAATAAAACTAAAATTTATTTTAGGAAAGTTTGATAGAAAGGTTTCTACGGTAGTCTGTAATTTTATTTATGTTTTCTAAAAATATTGTGACTGACCATTACAGCTCTCTCATTATCAGGAATTATTTTGTCTTAACTGCTATGTTGAGGTTCAGGTAGCCAGGGCGTTAAGACCCTTAGTTAGGGCCTCTCTTAGTTTTATGACACTAAGAGACATTTTTAAATCTATTTTAAATGAGCCTGACGTTTTATCTTTTCGGGAAAATCATTGTTTTTAAAATTCCTTTAGACTTAAAGAAAGCGAACACTATCCCAATTCATATTGCCAACAATTAAAAATAGCGTACACCTTTTACATTTAAGGAATCTTGATTTTCTTAGTAATAACGATGCCATTTTTTAATTAAGATAATTAATATTACTACTGTTACATAATAATTGTAAACAAGTGAATGGATCAAAACAATAACGAACTTTGTCTAAGAACTGTTTCTTGTTAAATAAGAATGTTTGTGTGTATGTATATATTGAAGCACACTTTAAGAGTGTTATATAGGTAAGGATTTTTTTTTTTTTTAGTACTAAATTTAAAATGGATGAGTCAGAGGTGGGAGGCACAACAAATTACCTGACGTTAAAGTTGAAGAAGTCCTGGAAAATATTTCAAAGTTTTTAAACAATAAATCGTACTATAGCTATTCAACAACTCGAGCAGAATATTGGAGAACTCAAAAATTCCAATAACTTATTTCAATAACCTATGTATGGTCAAAGTTATAGGCTTCTTTGGCGCAGAAGGATAGCACTTTCGTAAAGGATCTTTAATTGTGGTGTCTTATATTTATATTTAATTTTAGCAATAAATGAATTACAGTACTGTAGTTATTAGTTAAAGCACAGATTTGGTAATTTCCCTAGTTCACAATATTATCCTGAAAACGGAAAAATAGACAGACAGAGTGAAGTCTAAAGAGGACTTTATTTTTATTATATAGAGGAACTATATTAATCTTTGTTTTTCTAAATCTTAGGTAGTTGGTTCGAATCTAAATCTCGTTATTTTTTTTAATAAGCCTAAAGATTTCAATTTATTTAGGAAAGGCTAATTATAATACTAAATTAATTACGATTCTACAAAGAAAGTACGTTTGTTGTTTTTAAGATTCGTGTTAAAAAGAACAATGTTGAAAATACAATATTGAGACACCGTGAAAATAATAGAGGTTGCAGTTTTACAAGACAGAAAAACACCCCCCCCCCAGCCCACATCCAAAACAGAATCACGGACGCATGTTATTCACAATTATCATCTCATCAGAGAATAAACTTTATTTCCGTTCACACAGTTGGTTTGTTCACATGTAAGCCTATTGGTTACTCATCAACATTTGAAGAATTGTGTCAGGAAGTAGTTCTTCCTTCATTGGAACACACTGAGCTTGTTAGGAGTGTTACTGAAAAAAACACATCGAGCTTCAACTGAACTAAACTAAGATGTCTACACGGAATTGTTTAATCAAATATTTACACATTTATCTTTACAAAAAATACTGTTCAGCAATTTGTGAAACACGTAAAAACATTTTGCCTTAAAATAGTTGTTTTTTTTTGACAAATTTCTTTATTTATCGAAGTTAAAGAGACCAACAGTCAAAAACGAAATATATTTTATCTAACTTCGTTTTAAGATATGTTAAGCAATTTGAAGAAAACTGAACAAAAATTACGCGAGCTACTCAATTCGCCAGAGTTTTGAAACCCCAAAAATCGGTTCAAAGCTTTTCCGATTTCTCGATTTATTATGGATTTAGTAATTTATATTAAACATTGAATTTAAAAAACGGTTAAATATCATCAGAATTTTTGACAACTGTATCGAACTCATCCAAAAGAAATGTTTGTGACAAATAAGTTGAAATTACTCAATCAAACTTCAGAACAATCAAAACTTCAATAGTACAGTTCAATAGAACAGATTAAGTACGACAATATATACATTAAATGCTATATAACATGTAGGATAATCCTATCGTGCTTAGTTTTCGAATATCCGCCATTTTTTAAAAATAAAATAACATTATAACTTTAGAAATATATATGATATTGAGTTCAGATTTGATAAACGCATTTTTCATGTAACGTTTTACACGAGATTTGAAAATGATTTCCATTTTAAAATGTTAAAGTCGTATATATTGAAAACTTGTTAACCTTATAAAACAGTTACAAGAGAGTGAAACTTTTATTTGTTAATGACGAACAATATGGTATTTATATTTTTACTGTAGCAGTAAAAGAATATATATTTGAAATTGCAAGGGAAAATTGCATCACAAATATTATATAATTTTAACAACAAATAAACTTGTGCTCTATGAAGTAAGAATATGTTGACATTTGATGGTTGGAGAAGTGAGGGGTTGGTTTTGAGATTGTCTAGATAAACATTTATAGTTAGTTATAGAAATTCGAACAAACAATATTAGGTAGTAGCCAATAAAAAAAAAATAGTAGAAATAGGCTGTGGATATCTAGTTATGACCCACTTATGCTTAGTAAGGAGGGAGTAATGCAACGTTGTCACATGGTGTGTTTTTTCTACCTGCGCCAATTCACTGTTTATTTTACAGTTGGACACAATAATAATATTTGCCCGGTCGCAAATTTGACTACATTTGCATTCAGGAACTTTACAACTATATTTTAAATATTTAATAATGTTTAAATTGATTAAAAAAATACTTTTATTAGGTCTGGAATATGAAGGACAAACGTTTATTTACTGTATTGTTTACCTTATTTTTGAGGGTCACTCAAATTATAAAGTCATACTATGCCACCTAAAAGTCAGACATTTTTATTTCTAGAAATGAATAGAGGTGTAAGTACGCCTTTGATAAGTTATGTTGTTTTTCAGAGACAAGAACCCTTAGATGCCGAGGATCCCCCAAGAAAAAAAAACAAGTGTTATCCATTTAATTTACCTTTCTTAACGGAACTAATTCAACAAATCGGTCGGGAAGAACACCCTGGATAAATTGTATTGATTTATATAAACTGTTGTTTCCTAAGTATTACATGGAGATAAAATTGCACTTCACCGTCCAGTAGTTCAATAAATAAAAGATTTAGGCAACTCAAGACATATGTAGCTTAACATTCATTTCATCAACCATGATAATTGATCTGGTGATAATCACCCTGCTTGTCCAGAATTTAGAATAAATTTAGATAGTACTCAACAAAAAAACCTTTCAAAAAGGTAAAACTTTCGTAAGTATGACCTTGCGTTTTTCCCTTTAAGTATTCCCTTTAACTCAACACATTGTTAGATTTTCCTTTTCCTTGTATCTGAAGTAATTTAATAAATAATGCAGCGAAAGCATGAGAAATCATACTGGGGTGGGGGTTGTCTCTGAACACTATTCCAGTGGGCGACATATCACCTCACATTTGATTTATTAATAAATTCCTAAATACTACCATCTTGGAAAAGCAATTTTTATTAATAAACCAATAATATAAAATTTATTGAGCATATAATATATTAATAATCATTTCGAAGTTGTATTATACAAAGACTTGAATATAACTTGCATAATACCTTCAACAACCTTAAAATAGTATTTAGATTTTTTAAAAACGTAAGTGAGCAGTTAAAAATCGAAAATTCAATTTAAAATATTTCTAAAGAAGATAACATGAGCATTATTATTTTATATTTTATTTACAAGTTAAAGTTTTTTCCAGCTTCAACTACTGCATTTTATTAAGTTTAGACCTTGACTTTTATGAATAGTTATTCCATAACTATTGCAAATTGGAAATTGTTTTCTTATTATAAAAGCATTCCTCATTAATTGAAATTTAGATTCTATACGTTCTATAGAATATTGTCTTTTATTGGTAAGTTCAATTTTAATAGTGTCGACAACATTATTATTATCTCTTGTTACAGAAATAATAGTACCTATTGTACCATTAGCCAAGCCGATAGAAACATCAATATTTCGTCTTATCATAACTTTTGATCCAGCTTTTATTTTAATTACTCTACCTAATCCTGCAGTTCGTGAACTACCCGCTTCATCATTCATTAAAGACTTTATTATTTTTTTTTTTGTGCATATTCTTCGCTCGATTTGTATCTTCGGCAACAAGCTCAATTTCCTCGGCATTAATTTTTTTTAACATAGCATCTTTAAGGTATCGCACATTTGATTGGTAGGTAATAAGCAAACAGTATTTGATGGCAAAGTATTTAGAAAGTTACAAAGTTAAGATATTTCCACTTAAAAGTTTAAATACATGATTACGCATTAAGGAATATGTATAAGTAATATTTTGCGGATCATGGCCAAATAATAATGAAGTGGCAAAAATGCTATCGCGAAAACGCCACAATCAACTCCATTAAGTTGCTGGGCTACAGAAGGAAATATAATCTTTTTCATTTTTGTTAAAATAAAATGGATAAAGCTTTTTCAAAAAAAATTTAAAATCTGCATCTAATGTATCAGATTTGGAAGAATCATAAATATATAATAACTTACCATCGTAATAGCTACATAACCCATGTTGAGAATTAGAAAACAAAATTTGAATATCTTTTTCACACTCAGCCATTGGTTTGATTTTTGAAAGAACTTGAAGTCTTCCGGTATGTTGAGGCTTGTAAATAGTAAACCGTAAAAGTAGGTTATGAAATCTTTCAATATGATACTCATTTAGACGTCCTCCATTTTTTATGATATCATAATCACAATTGATCATTGAATATTGAAGATGCCAAGAAGGAATTTGAATAAAATGAAAAGGAAAGTTTTTTATAGAACGCTCTCTAAATATACGTAAGAGAAATTGTCGCATATAATTATTATCACAGTTATATCGCACATAATCTGGTCTAATACCATGTACAAGAGATGTCGCAAAAGCAATTGCGAATATACCACAATCACACTCACTCTGAAGTTGAACTTCAGGCCACTTTATAGTCTTTCCAGATTGAAAATAAAATGGGTATAATTTTAGCAAAACTAATCTATAAGTGACTATGATCTTTCTTTTCATTTAATGAGTCATAAATATAAATAGTTTCAGTGTCAAAAAAAACTGCACACAAAGTGACCTCTGAGCATGTTATCATCTGTTAAAGGCCGAAATAAAATTTGAATTCTAGATCTATCAGGAGAAGCGGGAGTAATCATATCATAAATTTGTTATTCTTCCATTCCTAAGAAATCAATAATAAAACATTCTTTTATTAAATCGCTAAAGCGCTGTATATGTTCTACACCTAAATATGCATCTTTATTAATAATTACGTTCAAAATCTTCGTCACCAAAATCAAAAGCCATGCTAAAAATTTCTGTAGTCTTGTTTACTTTTTTTTTTCACAAAAATAATATTTCTTTTCGTAAGTTTGTATAGTATAATAAGTAAATTTCGAATAAATTCTTATTTCTTTTTGTGCAATATATATTTTTTCTTTTTAATGATACTTATATAAAATTTTATAATTTTATACTTTTATACAATTTGATACTTAAGTTAAGTCTAAATAGAATACCGAAAATTTCAAAAACTATTACGATGTTAATTATTTCTTCCTGTCGCCCTTATAAAAAGGTACCTGTGAAGAAAAAATAAAAATGGTCGATAAAATACGTAAATTCTCGGGTGGGGATAAGTAAGGTAAACTACTGGTTTTCTTGTAGAAGTATATACATGCTAGAAAAAGTAATTTGTAGAATTGTGGGGTCCATTGTGTGGTGATTACACCGACAATGGGTGATGCGCGCGCAGATAGCCCCGACGAAACGGATGGACTATTATTTATTTAATAACTATTTATTATTTCGGAAGTTGTATAAAAGTAAAGTTATTTAAAGTCAGTTAGGTATTTCAATATATTTTTGTAAAGATTTGACCTTCGATAAGAATAGTGTTTTAGATTGTCAATCAATCGCTTATCAGCAGATAAGATGTATGGCAGGATGCTAACAGACATAAATATCGCTTGGCTCTAAGCCAAAGAAAATACGATCAACTAATTCTAATCTTTCTTCTGCCTAATTTAAAGTAATGATTACGTTCTGATTATTCAACTAAAATCATTTGCATTTATTTTTTATATTTATAGCCATGTATGTATAATATTTAATTATGTATGTCTACATATGTATTCACAGGTATTTCGGCATAACCTTACGACAAAAACTTGTAATATTTAACCAAACGACTTTTTAACCAAACCGAGCTTTTGTTTCCGTTCTGGGCTGTGAAAGCCACCTTCAGAGGCCTCACCGGCGTCGACCTAAAGATCTTGTGCCGCCCCAATTTCCTTCCTACACCCAACTAGTGATACCCGTCATCCTTATGAAGGAACAAATACTACCAATAGGGTTATCTAGGATGGTTTCCATCTCTTTCCCCGGCAGGCCTAGAGAGTATAGCCTGGCTCGTCCTAACGCCTCACACTCTAAAAGAATGTGTTCTGCGGACTATTCAGCCAAACCACATTTCCTGCAAGTATTGTTGCAGCAATCCCTATCCTGTGTAGATGTTTTCTGAGGTGACAGTGGCTCGTTAAGAGCCCAACCACCCACCTCATGTTATCCCTTCTGAGAAAGATGAGTTCAGCATGTTTCTTGCTTGGTCTAAATAACCTTTTTGCAAGTCTACTAGTAGTTGAATTCGTCCAGGCCCTCTTCATCCCCTCCCGTATCCACGTATCAACCGCTGCTCTGGCATGTCCATAGGAGATCCCGAACACCGGTTCCGGGCCCACGAAAGGGGATTCTGAACCTGACCTGGCTAATTCATCTGCTCTCTCATTACCATCAATACCTGAGTGGCCAGGAAACCGAGCTTACTATTTTGATGAAATTATTTTTATTTTTCATTATTTAGAAATTATACCGCGGCTAATTACAACCGACACTTTTTTTATTAGCATACCTTCTTTCTTCGGCGACTTACCCGAATTAACGCTGAATCCGAAATACGTTTATTAAATATTGAACAAAATAATTTGTTTTCCCCAAAAATTATAATAGTAATTCCAAATTAAATTATAACGTTACGCAACTCTTTTATTTCTACCTAGGGTATCCCACTTAATTACTGACCTAGACTGCGTCGCTCGAGGTCAGATTATGATTTCCTTCTTTCATTTTGATTTGACCAGCATGTCAATTTACGGTGGGAGACCTATCCCGGAGGGCCCACCCTTAATATGTAACGGGAAATTAGGGGAACCTCGGGACTCACAGTCCCAAGACTAAAATCCCAAAATTGAAGACAATATTATGTATTGTTATATATATGTTAGCCATATGGTGAGAATCGAAGATGCGTGCGCACACATACTCGCATCCAGCGTTAATACGGGAAGCGTCGCCTGAATTTTTTGGCTGAAAAAAAAATTTTTGTCGGTAAACCGTCAAATCAGAACTTTAACTTAATATAACTTAATAACTAGCAATTACAACTGAAATATTATTCTTTTAATGATAAACTTAAACGTTTTTCTTACATCTTATAAGTTCAAGGAGCTTTTTGAATTTAAAAACAGTAATAAACTAGAAAACTCGCGTAAAATTCAATGTATATAAGGGTGGTGGTTCACCGGCCATACTTACATCTGGCGGCTGTTGCCGCCCTCAATTATGATGTTTTACGATTACGATGAGAATTTTTAGACTACGACGAGATCTAGTTCATAATAATAGGTCATTAGAAGAGTGTAGATCAATATGTAAACTGAACACCTCTACAATAAGAATATCACTTCCTTATTTTTTTATAGTCATTCTGTTCAATATGATGCGGTATTGTTAATTGTTAGTGTGAAATACATGAAAAATGTATAGTGCAGCCCGGAGTTTACACGCAAAAGACAGATGTGGTTGGAGCGGAAGTGACGGGGGGGGGGGGAGGTCAGTCAAAATAACAAACACCTCCAAAAAAAAAAAAACGCGCGAACATCCATCTCTCAAAAAGTCGTGAATATGTCTAAGGTATAAACCAGGCATTTGTAAGGTCGCAAGAGTGGTATCTTTATATCAAGCACCCAAAATGCCGCGAATGCGTTTAAAGTATAAGCCAGGAACTGGAAAGGTCGCAATAGTGGTATCTTTATATCAAGCCCCCAAAATGACGCAAATGCATTTAAAATATAAGCCAGGCACTGGAAAGGTGGTAATTGTATACACGGTATGAAATTTATACTCAGGCACCCAAAGGGTGGCCTTTATGTCTGATCGTATAACCGCTCCAAGGTCAGGAATCGCCAGGCACTCAAAAGGTCTTATACATGTATATATATATATATATATATATATATATATAAAAATGGATCTGTGCGTGTGTGTTTGTGTTTGCCTTGAGCAATTTCAACCAAACTTAGTTCATATATGACTTAGAACCTCGAAAAAACACTGTGGATGTAAGACACCCTTAGCACTTCTAGAGGTGGGTTTGAAATGGGCAACATTAAAAAATAATAGATTACTATCTATATTAGTGTTGAATCCATAGATTTCAGGATCACTGAGATGAAAAGTGATACTTCAGCGTCCATCGTCTTAGGGGTGAAAAATAAAATTACCAGATGATAAATATTATGTTCCATCATAACTCTGGAATGCCTGAAGTAATTTTAACCAAACTTAGTATACTGTACATACGACGTATAATCTGCAAAATATACTGTGGGGGTAAGACAACCATAGCACTCTTAGGGGTTTGGTGGAAAGGGGTGGCATTTGAAAATAATAGAAACAGACCGATATTAGTTTTGAATCCATAGATTTCCGGATCACTGAGATAAATAGTGACACTTTCCATTGCGTTTAAGTGGAAATTCAGCGTCCATCGTCTTAGGGATGAAAAATAAAATTACTAAAATGATAAAAATTATGTTCCAACTCTGGAATGCCTGAAGTAATTTTAACCAAACTTAGTACACATACGATTTAAAATCTGCAAAATATACTGTAGGGTAAGACAACCATAGCCCTCCTAGGGATATGGTGGAATTTTAAAATAATAGAAAAATACCGATATTAGTGTCCAGTCCTTAGATTTCGGGATCACTGAGATGAATAGAGACACTTACAATGCCGCTTAAGTCCAAGTTAGCTCCATCGTCATTAGGGGTGAGAAGGGGTGAAAATATAAAATATCTAAAAAGATCGAATGTATGTTCCAGCATAACTCTTGAACGCCTGGAGCAGTTTCTACCAAACTTGGTATAGATATGACTTACAATTAAGAAAAATATATAGTGGTGGTAACAGTCTTAGCTCTTCTAGGGGTGGGGTGAGAAGGAGTAACTTGTAAAAATAATCGAAAACTCCCGTTATTAGTGTCGAATCCATAGTTTTTGGGGTCGCTGAGAAGAATAGTGACACTTTCGATGCTTTTTAAGTCCAAGTTTAGCTCCATCGTCATTAGGGGTGAGAAGGGGTGAAAAATAAAATGTCTAAAAAGATTAAAATTATGTTCCAGCATAACTCTGTAACGCCTGGAGCAATTTCAGCCAAACTTGATTGAATAAATACTGTGGCTGTAAAGACACCCTTATCACTCCTACGAGTGGGGTGGCATTTAAAAATAATAGAAAACTATCGATATTATTGTCGAATCCATAGTTTTCGAGGTAGCTGAGATGAATAGTGACACTTTCAATGCTGTTTAATTCAAAGTTCAGCCCCCATCGGCATTTGGAGTCGCTGAGCTGATTGTTGACAGTCCCGATCATAAATAAATCCAAATTAACTTATTTTGATTTTAAACTATAGATGGAATTTTTTTTTTGTTTTTCCTGCCTAATAAAAGATTGTGATAAATAAACGACTGGGTAATCTGCTAGTTGTTAAATAAATTTCATATTTTACATTTTTGTTTAAAACATGTTTACCTAATTTTTAGTATTACAGACTTCGTACGGTTTTGACAATACATTTTATCATGTCTGTAATTTATATAAGGATTATTATAAAACTTGATTCACGATGCAATGGAGATAAGTTCAGGACATGTTCAACTTGTAAAAATAAAAATAAAAAGTTTATTTAAACGAGACTGTATCTTATGGTCTCGTCATTTTGTTTTATTTTAAAAAGAATTTTGGAAATAAATCAGATAATGAGTTTATATTTGGTAAACACATTTTCATGCTAAGGTTTTTAAGTATATCAAACAAAACGACTCTATGTTCATAGTTACAAAATGGCGGCTATTTAAAATATATAATTTTAATTTGAAAACGGCTAAAATTTCCAACTAAAACGACGAACTATTTCCTCGAACGACAAACCAAAGGGTTTTATAAACGGTAGGCCAAAGGATAACCTATTTATCAATATCAAATTTAATTTATTAATAAGAGGAAAATTATTTTTCCTAATATTAAAGCGACTTTTGGTTTGTTTTAACATTTTTAATTTTCTGAATTTCCTCTCTACAGTGAATTCTTTAAAAAATACTTTTTTTTTTATATTTTAATGATTTTATTTCCCAATATTTTTATTCCAGACCTTAAGAATACATTTTTTTAAGACCTTAGGAATATAATGTCTAAAATTAAAATATCCGGAAATGAAATTATGAAAATTTTGAAAACGTATGTTTTTAGTCTAATCTTGAAAGTTTTAGACAATTACTAAGTATTTAAAAAAAAATTTTTTTGTTGATTACTTGATTATTAAAATGAGTACATTGTTTTGAATTTTCCAGCTTCGTTGATGTCACTTTCGTTGACGCGTCTTGGATATACTCTATTCTCAAAACACTTATTAGTACTCATTTTAACTTTGAGAACCGCGTTAACAAAAGTGAGATTAATGCAGCTGGGAAAGGCGGCACAATGTACTCATTTTAGTTATAACATTCCAAGTGTAGGTAAAGATGATATAAAACATTTTAACTTGATTATTCTTTGATCTACAGTAAAAAGGAAAACAAAACATTTTGTTTGTCGTCAAATATATTTTGTAGGAGAAATATTTCGTTTCTTGTAAATGTTTTATAAAGTTAACGGTTTTCGAAATATACAAAGTTAAATCAAAAGAAAGTCTTTGTTTTTAGTAGGCCTACACGTATAAAACTTAACTTACAAAAAATACTTGAAACGTATCTGAACTTAATGTTTTATTTATTTTAAAAAAGTAATGGATTTTTGCAAATAGAATGGAAACTAAACTTTTAACAAACTAAACAAATGGTTTCTACTTTTATTTATTTGAAGGTTTTTTATATTTACCATTTAAACACGTCGTGGGAGATTCTCCTTTTCTTCGTGAATAACCCTTATATATCAGTATATTTTGTAATAATTTACAACCAAAATTTGAAGCCATTTGGTGTTTCAATTTTCCATTTCAGTATTTAAAAATTTTGTGAAAGTGGAGCATTTTTAGTTTTGTAAAATAAAAATTTGCTCATTAAATTAGTTCAAAAACGATTTTTATCTATTTTCTGACAAACTAGCATACAATTTGTAAAACAACCGTAAAAGAAACCATTTTGTTGCACAATAAAATGATTTGTAAACAACTGGATATCAGATTCGTCAGATCGGATGAGATAAAATACGTCTATTTGTTGTGAAACTTAAACTAAGTCTAGATGTCTAACTTCTTATCTTGTCAGTTTTACATTTATAATTATGCAATATTAAATATCTTTATCGTGCAGTAAATGAAGTCTTTGTTTGATTTCTCGTTTATTATAGATAAATTAAGATAATTAAAACTAGTTATAGAAGATAGACTTTGCCTAGACTGAGTAGCTATTTTTTAAACTAGGTTTATTAAAGCGTGGATTATTTTGTTTAAAATAAGCCGGTAGTTCATACCAGGAGTCAAAAAAGTTCTGAAATGGTTAAGAAACTTTTAAACTGTACAAGAGAGAAAGCTCACAATTTATAAACTTTTTTAGGATAAAAACACCATGAGTGATGTGATTAAAAACTAGCATTTGCTAAAACTAGGTTTTTTCCTAGCATTAGCTTACTTGGAGTGAATAAAAGTAGTTAGCATTTGCTAGTAGTAGCAAGTGCTAGAACTATCCGGAGGCCTAGCTAGTGCTTAAAAATGGAAGTAAATAATAACCGACCACTAGATTTTTTCGAAGCAATTGTTAGGAGATTTTTAAGTGTACTCAGCGGCGTACTTGATTATGCTTAGCACTTACTAGAATTTGTTTTAGTCGTGTTGCAGCCATGGCAGAGTTTATACGGATATGTCAGAGGAAGATTTAGAGTGTTAGAAGCTATAGTGAAGTAATTAATTGTAAAGAACTTCTAAGATTTGAAAGTGACAGTTCTAGCGAATGAATTTCTTATTGTGACACAATCGTGGTGGGGGAATTTCGAAATGAAAAGAAATTCCTACGTTTTGTTGAGGACCCGGGTTTTCAGTCCGGTATAGGCCACGATTTGGGCGTCCACCGATAAACGGTTAATAAGACTGTCCATTATGTATTAGATCGAATGTTGACCAATCACATAACTGGATTCCGTTTCCAAAGACACTGGCACAAATAAATGAGGCGTAGGATTTGTGGCAGAGAATTGTGTCCACGCTTTACGTTCGTGTCAGTGTTTCGGGTGTCGAAGCCGAAGATTTGCAAAGAACCTCCAATCGTTGTGCTCGTGTCAGTGTTTCGGGCGCCGAATTGCGAAGAACCTCCACTCATTGTGCTCGTTTCAGTGTTTCGGTCACCGAAGACGATGATTTGCAAAGAACCGCCAATCGTTGTGTTCGCGTCAGGGTTTCGGGTGTCAAATTGCGAAGAACCTCCACTCATTGTGCTCGTGTCAGCGTTTCGGGTCTCGAAGCCGAAGATTTGCGAGGAACTTCCACTCGTGGTTGTGTCTCTATCTCAGGCGTGAAAGACGAAGATTTGCAAAGAACCTCCACTCATTGTGCTCGTGTCAGCGTTTCGGGTCTCGAAGCCGAAGATTTGCGAGGAACTTCCACTCGTGGTTGTGTCTCTATCTCAGGCGTGGAAGACGAAGATTTGCAAAGAACCTCCACTCATTGTGCTCGTGTCAGCTTTTCGGGTCTCGAAGCCGAAGATTTGCGAGGAACTTCCACTCGTGGTTGTGTCTCTATCTCAGGCGTGGAAGACGAAGATTTGCAAAGAACCTCCACTCATTGTGCTCGTGTCAGCGTTTCGGGTCTCGAAGCCGAAGATTTGCGAGGAACTTCCACTCGTGGTTGTGTCTCTATCTCAGGCGTGGAAGACGAAGATTTGCAAAGAACCTCCACTCATTGTGCTCGTGTCAGTGTTTCGGGCGTCGAAGCAGAAGATTTATGAAAAACCTCCCTCGTAACTATACGAATATGACTTTTTCTTGTGAAGTCAAGGTTCCAAATTACATTTTGTATCTTAATTCGCTACTTGTCGTCGCAAAAAAAGTGGAGTTACCAGTACACACCCCTACTTGTTTCACTTTTGGCATAAACACGTCCTCGGAATAAATCGATTTATTTAAATCGATTTTTTAATGACGGCAGTCAATGTTCATTTACCAGTAATTCCAAACCCGTAATATTTTAGTACTTGTGAATTTGTAAATGGGTTTGGTTCGTTAATCTTTACGATCTGAACGTAACCAATATGCCCACATATACTCGACATGGAAATTTTGATTCATCATATTACTTTTTGTACATGTGAGATGTACAAAATCGCGTTCGTTCAATCTCATCCTAACACCTGCCCAGTATTTTATAAATGAGACATTCAGAGTGATAAAAAACCCTTATTACACGATCATTGCAGACTAGACACGAGACTGCGTAATCACTTCTTCTTATAATTGATATTAACGGACAAGATTTATCCTTGGATTAACTTCAGTTCAATCTACTCAGAGAGATAGAAGCAGACGATGTAACTGTCTCATTAGAATATTAAGCAGATCATTTCACATTCTATGATCTGCTTCTGTGTAATTGTAGCTGATTGCTTAGGTTTCGTGCTTCAAACAACAGCTTCGATATCGTACCTAATACTTCATGACTGTTATCTGAAATAGCGGTACTTGAGTGTTAGTGTTGTGATTTTTACATTTTGTGTAATGGAGTTTATCGTTCGATGTGAACGAAATGGGTCAATTAATTAGGAGTAAGTGGGTATCCGAACGAATGTCTATAATAGAGTCGTCTGTGAAGTTTACCGCAATGAAAAATAATTTGTGTATAAACATCCAAACTATTATTTGTTGAAAATAGCAATTTTAAAGTGATTTTTTTTTAATAACTGAGCTATTTTTTTAAAGCAACAGTTGAATCTACAAGTATTTTCCATATTGCAGAAGTCTTAGTAATAGGATGATAGATGTTTAGATGAAGTGCATACATGCGTGTTTGTTTTTAATTTACGTTCAATCTAACCTCAAATAATCGTTCTAGAATATTTCAACGTGGTTGATCCTAATATGGGACCCCAAAGGGAACCTAATATGAGATACATTAGACAGGTTAGCTAAATATGATAAACAAATTTTCTTGTACAGGTTTATTTTATGTCAAATAGAATATTATTTTCTTGTGATCTGTTAAAAGAAATTTTCTTGTACACTTAATATTTTATGCAAAATAGAATATTATTTTTTGTGATGATTAGTTTTACTGTTAATTTAAAAACAATATTATGATAAAACAATATTATATTAATACGGCTAACAGTTTTAATATAATATATATATCTACCCACATGGTCTCGTATAGAAAACTTTTTTTTTAATTTGTAGAACACAAAAAACATTTTACCAAACAATGTTTTAGCAAAATAGTATTTTTGGTCATTTTTGTATAAGTATAATAGACATATTATAAGTTTGTTAATATATATATAATTATATATTTTAATTTAAACCTCCGGCTTTAACAAAATAACAAAGGGTCTCATATTCGTGTCCACAACTCTACAACAAATTGCAAAACTTTCCCACTCGCCAATCCCCAAAACTAAATAAAATTAATCAAAATTATTCGTCATCAAAAATATCAGTTTTTTTTAAGTCAAAAAGTGAAAATAATACATATAGGCTGTCTTTAAAAAAAACAATAGGGCCTAACTTGTTTTAATTGTGGTAGAAAAGGATCCAGTAATTATATTGGATTATAATCAAGCTTTTAATGACAGCGGTTATTTCTTCCAATCATTCCATAGGTTAAATTTTAAAGTAGCTGCTCACCGGAGATGGCGTGCTGTGATTCGCCGAATACCATTTGGTTGTTTTAAATTTATGTTTTGTGCGTTTTTAAATGCAATGAAATAAACTTTGTAATGCGTCCAATCGTAACTTATCTGTGATGTATTGTACACATAATTTATTATTACTATGTTTTATTATCAGAAAAGAATAGAAGTTGGTTTTTAGTAGATACAAACAAAGAAAATACTAATAATCTACCTTGAGTTCAATGTTAATTCTCATTTTTTTATTCGTCTATATTATTAATCTTCATTTTTATTTCGCATTACATTCTTCAAAAAAACAGCAAAATATAGCCTAAATTTTTCTTAGCCCTATTTATCAAGAAATTCTCGTTTTATAAACAAATGATTACAAATGTCCCAGTCAAAACTACACCAATAAAATATCTCTTTGGCTAGTGTAGGCTCGTCAGGTTTATTGTTATTCCTCGCGGACTTGTCTGCTTTCTAGAGCAATGTATGCGCATAACACAAGTTACATGAGAGATTGAGCACACGTATGAATAATGAGCAAGATAAAATCAAATCTTATAATTATTTAGATCTGATCTGAGATGTCTTTGAGCGTGACGAGTCGTGAAATAAAATGATGAAGTGATAGACTTCCTGTTTAGAATTTAATATTAAGGAGAAAGTTATGTGATGTGAACTATCATCTGATAAAATATTTAAAATCTTCTTTTTTTCGATTAATTTAATATAAAATTTTTATGAGATTATAACTCAAATTCAACTTTATTAATAGATTCTAACAATTTCGATGAAACTTTCCTAAAATGTAGCCTATAACAAAACGTATCTTATTGGTATCACCCTGAAAACCTAACCTAACCTAACTTTTATTTCGGGATTTATTTTTAAAAAAAGAACTGTTAGTAATAAAATATATTAAAATCAGCACTACCGATCGTCATTAAAAGCAAGTGGACCAATTTTTATCAATTTCTGTAATTTTATTTTAAAATTATTAAAATTTTGTGCATATTTGGTTTATCTGGAGGTGTTTAAAACAAATTGTATTGACAAATAAAATTTTTTCGGGTAGTCCAAATTGGGATTTTTTAATTACATCGATTATTCCTCTAAAGATCCAATTAAATAGTAATGGCCTCCATCTCTCCAATAAATACCTGTGGGGGGGGGGGGGAGGAATCTACTCGGAGATATAAAAAACCTAATTTCGTTAAACAAATAAACAACACATATCACCATAATATCCATAGCAATAACATCAGCTGTTTTGTATCTCTAAATTTTTATTTTTTTTAGCGTCATCCTGTATCTGTATATAGTTCGCGAGATGAAGACAAGAGACTTACGTGCGGATAAAGAGCGAAGTCTTACGGTACACTATACACAACACACCTGGGAGACTTTAACGATGGGTTTTAATTGAAATTGCATTCCACAATAAATCAATTTTAATGTTTGACAAATTTCCAATTTACTTCTTCATGATGAAAGTGATTCAATGAATTAATCATAGACTTCTCAAGCGGGTAATCATCACCAGCTGTTGCCTAGTGCATGCCTTTACAACGAACGTCCTATCACTGCAGGAATCCTGAAGTCCTTCATTTATTCTCGCATAACACATACATATTTAATTTTTACCAGATCTATTAATATTTCTACATTTAAATTTAAATAAATACTAAAATTATTCGCTCATCAGTAAAGTATTTAAAGTGCATTAAAAAATATTTGACTATGTAGTCAGCGATTATAATTTAAATTATAATATAGTCATTGTAAAATTATTTAAATAAACTTGTCTGCTAAACTTTCAATCTAAAACAGTACAGTAGGGTTTAAAATTTATTGGATAAATTGTTCATATTATTGATATAGTATTAAGATAAAGTAACAATGACTCAGAAATATTACGTTTATTAATTGAAACGCGTTTCAACGATAATGTCGCCATCTTCAGCGATGCATGAGTTACAATAATTAACCTACACAAAAAGTTTTATAGGCTGAAGTGTTTAAGGGGTAAAACCCGCTTCTATGAATAATAATAAATACAATAATTAAACTATAACTTAAATAAATAATTATTACATTTTATACAGCACTGAAGATGGCTAGATAGACGTTGAAACGCGCTTGAATTAATAAAAGAAATTGTGTTCAATCTACTTAATATTATATCACCTAACAAGTCAAGGTCAATATTAAATACACAAATTTTGTGTATATTAAAAAGTAAATATAGGAAGGTGTTAACTAAAATAAAAATGGAGACGTTTACAAATTGTATCTAGATTTAAAACCAAAATTTCAAAATTTGGGCTCTGTTGTGAATTTGAATGATATTTAGGAGTATAGTAATGAAAACAGCTTCTTTTCTTTTACTAACTGTCTCTAGATAAAGGCTACTGAAGATGGCGGCAATATCGTTAAAACGCGTTCGATTTAAAACTTTTATGAGAAATTGTGTTTTTGTTCATATCTCGTTTTTTATTCTACTTAGAATATACTAAATGAGATCAAAATTTGCAGATTTCAATTCTGCATGGTACCATGCACATCTCACTACGATAAAAAAAATGTTACCGTCGCCGGACGACTGAGAGAAGTGAAAACTATAAAACTATGAGAAAACTATAAAGTATAACAAACACACAGAACACAATTGTCATAAAAAAATATGCCTAAGTATCAGACGCGTTTCAACGACAAGGTCGTCCTATTCAATGATACACGAGCTACACCAATCAAACTATAACATGTTTGTTTATAACTTAAGTTTGACTATAACTATAACTATAAGTTATAGTTTGATTGGTGTAGCTCGTGTACCACTGAAGAGGACGTCCTTGTCGTTGAAACGCGTCTGATACTTAGGCATATTTTTTTTATGAGAATTGTGTTCTGTGTGTTTATTATACTTTATAGTTTTCTTATAAGTCAAACTCAACATTTAATATGGATATGGCATTTAAGTGTCAATTTCAAAAATTATTAATATATTAAACTTTCAAAAAATGTAATACAATTATTAATTATATTTTGCATTGATTATTAGTGTGACTTGATTAGATTTTTAGTTTTAATATATATGGGTATGTGAGAAAGTTTGTGCAATATTTTTGCATTGATTTTAGTTTGACTATGTATATGAGTTTGAAAAAGTTAGTGCAATATTTTTCGTAGATTTTTAGTTTAATATATATGGGTATGTGAGAAAGTTTGTACTATAGTTTTGCATTGGTTACTAGTTTGAGTCTAAAAACGTTATAAAACAAATAAAAATTACAAAAAATAATTATTAAAATTTAATAATTGAACTTTTACTTTAATAAAGATAGTAGATTATTTAAATACGCAGCATAACCGTTGTTGTACGTATACTATTATTATTTCCGTGACGATTTTTCCTTTCACCACATCGATTTAACAGCACCAAAAAATTGTCTACCGGGCGTAAAGAAGTATTCACTTCAAAATTTGCAAAATTATTGTTCAAAATGTACTTTTGAACCTTCAATTCTCAAAAAATATTCGTATAGTTTTATAAGATCTGTCAGGGCCGAGTCACCGACACGAGCGTAGCGGGTGTGAACTTTTAATATACGTAAAGCTATTGAAGCTTAGCCGACGCCACAAATGATTGATACACATAATTTTACGAAGTTTAGAAAACCTGTGTAACATCTGTTTTAAAGTTACCTTATCTGATAAGAGTCGCATAATACAATTTAATATTTCCTACAAGGCCCAAGAAACCAACTTTTGGTCGTTACATTTTGAGTATCTTGTATTATATTGTATAATGGGGCTGGGTAAGTACCATGACGACGTCCATCAGCTGATGGTCAATTGATTTCGTTTACCGATGTTGTGTATGCGTCAGTGACCGAGCCAGCCATTCGGTTCTTCTTATAACAATAAAAAGCTAAGATTGAAGACGAGTAAATAAATAGTTTAACAGTTACACACAGCTGTTGTCACGCTAAACAGCAAAGACATTATGTTTTTAGTTACGGTCGGAATGCTTAACCTAGATCAAGGCGGTTTCTCTTATAACTCCATCAAAGCGCGATCATTACGGGGGTCGAAGCGTTTACTGTCACGTGATCATCCGACACACGTGTACACGCTGTATGCGGATTTATTACTTTTAAAGTGTAATAAAATACGTTTCCTTGCCCATCTTCACTTTCGGTCATTGTTTCGTGTTTTAATGGTAGTACGTTTGTAGGTATAACATTCTCTGGTAGGCCTAAACCATATATACATTCTATATGATTAATGATTAATCCTCTAGTAGTGAGTAGGCCTAAACATCCTCTGGTAGTGAGTAGACCTAAGCATCCTGTGGTAGTGAGTAGGCCTAAACATCTTCTGGAAGTGAGTAGGCCTAAACAGCATCTACATTCTATATTTTAATGATTAATCCTCTGGTAGTGAGTAGGCCTATACCGCATCTACATTCTATATTTTAATGATTAATCCTCTGGTAGTGTGTAGGCCTAAACCGCATCTACATTCTATATTTTAATAATTAATCCTCTGGTAGTGTATAGGCCTAAACCGCATCTACATTCTATATTTTAATGATTAATCCCAAATCTCCAAATCGACTGGGGGATGGGTAGTTGACATAAAAAACAAATAAAAAATTTCTACAAATCGATTAATGAGGGGGGATGATTTGATGCCATAAAAAACCATCACAAATCTACGAATTCCCCAAATCAACTGGGGATGGGGGTTAAGGATAGCTGCCATAAAATATAATAAATTAGGATTGTCTCCAAATTGACTTGGAGGGGAGGAGTAACTCTAACAAAAAACACGCACAAAATTTCATTTTTATCCAAATCGACTTGAGGGGAGAAATAGTTACCGTAGCAAAGATATAAAAATTACCACTTTCTCCAAATCGACTGGGGGTGGAGTGGGTTTGTTGCCATAAAAAACAAACACAAAATTAAAAATTATCTTCCAATCAGAGGTTGGAGTATCTGTAAAAAAAAGAAACAGAAAATTTCGATTTTGAAAAACGTTACTTGAAATTATTCATAAATATTTTCCACGTTTGACATGTTTAAATTTAAAAATTTTAAACAGCCGCCAATTTGAAATAGGTTATTGTATTAAGTTGGCAGTTATTTTTCATAATAGTTTTACATCTTTAGGTATATTGCCAAGTTTCAATTGAATCCGTCAAATTGTTCTGGAGATAAAAATATTTTTGAAAAAACAAAATGGCGGATATTAGGAAAACTAGGCGATTCTGGGCGTATGTTATAGGAACATAAACCACATTCTGAAATTAGGAAACACTTTTTTGAAACATTCTGTATTTGCCACTCACTATTTGGATATGGTATGCTCAAGTACTCTAAGTAATGACAAATAAAATTACCTAATTTTGTCTTCGTCACGTGAATTTTTTTACACATCTGAGAGCTTTTATTCCTTCATCAGATACTATTTCTCTTCTGAAGTCTTCAACATATTAATATAAAAGATAAATACAACACGTAAGATATATTAAAAACATGTCACGTAATGTGTCCAATAAAAACTTTTTTTAACGTGTGAAGTATTCTATTTATGTTTTATATTATTGTGTTAACGTCCTCAATAGACAGAAAGACCTGATGATGGAGTAAAAACTCTGAAACGCGTCAAAGAACCGTTAAGTCACGCGATGAAAAAATCTACGTGTCTTTAGTTTTATTCTAACTAAATCGTTTTCTGAAACCTGGAAACGATAGTTTGACCCCATTTCATGAAAATCGTCACAACAGTTTTCAAAATAAAATATTCTCGCTTACAAGAATTGTTTAATACTACATATAGACCTCTCGTACAATGGCAAAGTTACTACAAACATTTGCAACAATAGCAAAACATAAACATGTCACCAGACTAAATATTACTTCAAGATATTACTTAAATTTTCATATGCAAATACAAGGTCAGTGCTATCTGTGTGGTATAGTCGCTTCAAAACGAAACAATTGCTCGTAAAATATAAACACATGTAAGTATGCATGAGTCGACAGCCAGATGGCCGACGTTGAGTTATGCTTCTTGTGTTATAGAGTTGCGCTTACTTTTGCTTTCAGTCAAAGTTATGAAAATTATGTTTTATCCAAAATGTCTGATAAATATTGCACTAAATTGTTACGTATTTAGTTCGTTAGTAATTAAATTTATTTTCTCGTGTTTTACGGGACAAAACGGGAGTAATTAAAGAAATAGTAATTGGCTGTATTTTAAAGTAGAAATGATAAAATTGATAATTTCATTACTATGAAATAAGGAGTTTTATAGTAACAATAATAAAAGAGTAAAAAAAACGCTTTTTGTTTTATTTTTTTATTTTTCCCCGCGTACAGATTTTTAAAGAGGAAAAAGTGAAATTGAAATAAAATTTAGAATAAAATTTCTCACATTTTTACGTTTATTAAATTTAACTTGTTTCAACTACAACGTCGCCATCTTCAGTAAGTTAGAGTTACAATAATAAAATTATAACTTATATAAATTATTATCTATTTAATTATTGTAACGCGTACTTCACTAAACATGGCGACGTTGTCATTGAAACGCGTTTGTATTAATTATTTCATTTTAATTTAAAATTTCAACGAAAATATTATATTTAATTACCTAGGCGCCATTATATGTTAGTAATAAAATGATACAAACAGATTTCAAGTATTCCTAACGTACACGAAATGTTTAAATTGCACTGTTTAAAATTTCATTTAAAAATTCTTTTGAAATACATAAAAATTGAATTGAAAATTTCAAAATGGCGGTAATTAATGTTGTAAATTAAACTCAAATTTACAGTTGCTACTCTTGAATCTAATGGTGTCAAACCCACTTCTTTACGATGACAAAATAGCAAAGTTATTGCCAAACCACGACCTTCCAAGAAATGTGACATCCGTACCGGCAGGGCGGAGTCAACGTTACGAGTGGAGGCGCCTTCACATAGCAAGGCTACGAGGCCCGCTAGCGTCGAGACACTGACACGAGCGAAGCGAGTAGAGACTTTTTAAAATATACAGATCACGAAGTCCGTTAGAATTTAGCCATCTTCAAGAAGTAGTGATATACACAATTAGTAGGTTGAGAAAACCTGTGTCAACTGTTTTAAAAAACTTACCCTACTGGGTAAGACGCCTTGATGTACAATTTAACGTTCCCTACATTGGGCATCACATTTAGAGGATCTGCTTTTCTTACATTGTATGATCGGGTTGGGGATGTACTATAATGGCCCCTCATCAAAATGTTTTCTGTAAATTTAATTGTTTTTTGGCGAATTTGTTTAAAAATAAGCGTTTTATAAATATGATATTTGCATAACATTTGTGAAACATAAAAAAAAAATTTTTAAATTCATTACGATTTTTGTAAATTAATGACGCAGCGGCAATGCCTTGAGCGACACTGAAGTCCAGTGAGCTACAGTTATATTTAAATGATAACCTGGACTGAGCGAAACCAGTCCTGTATTGCAATGTTTATATTATCTGTATGCTACACATTTCAATTAGTCTTATTGTTTTGTAGTCTTTTATGTAGACTTGTCAACACTTTGTAATAAATGTATTTCGTTTATGAATGGAATTAACAGTGGAAAAAACAACGCACTAACTTTCTCACGTATCCATCTGAAAACCTAAATAATATTTAAGCTATCGTAACTAAAATTACCCTATATACAGGATGTTCAAAAAGTACTTTGGATATACATATATATTTTTACAGACTACTTATAGAGCTGGTTTTGGTGTCATGTAGTAAAAAAGAACAAGTTTTTACTCACGTAGTGAATAGTACCGAATAGCACCACCGCAAGCGCTAGCGACAATTGTTAAATAATTGTGCCTTAAACAAATGAGACATTATGAGGAGGGCGCTCCCTGTGAGTTTTAATTTGACAATTGTGCAACGGAATTTTCGTACTAGAATGTCAAATATCCTCGCAGTATACTTACCATTTATGAGTGGTGTAAGTGTTTTGTTGAAATCGGTTCTTCAGGTGGACGTTTCTATATGTTTGGCGATGTCGAAGAGCAAGTGAGGCAAAGCTTTGTTAGCAGTCCTACAAAATCAAACCGGCGTGCTTCTAGCGAGCTGAGCGTTCCACGCGCGATTGTTACGCGTGTGTTGAAAAAACGTTTAACAATGGTGCACGAACTAAAGGAAACTGATGAGTTGTTCGTAAGGAATTTTGTGAGGAAATTTACATCGATTGGATGAAGACCAGGATTTTACTACAAATATAATTTTCAGTGATGAGTCGACTCCATTTAAGTGGTAAAGTGAATACACACAACTGTCGGATTTATGGGCAGGGAAAATCAACGACAATCCTTGGATAACCCAAAAGTTAACGTCTTTTGTGCCATATGAAAGAGCAAACTTTACGGCCCTTTCTTTTTTAAAATTTTATATCTAGATATACTGGGAAACTTTTGAATCCCACAGAGGTCAAGTTCCATTTTAGCGAATTGTTCTTGAACTGTAATTTTCTTTTAATTCCAATTTAGCACACTGAATCTGATAATTCATCTTCACGTTTTACTAAAAATTGATCGAAATCTGTACAGACGATTTTGAAAAAGTCTGTTTAACAGCTCTGGACGATTTTTTGGGTTTTTGTTTTACCAATAACTTCCTAACCGGTATTTTTGGGGAACTGGAAGACCAATATCTTAGACCTAAATCAACAAAATTTATTTCCACAACATATTTTTTTAAAGTTTCAAATTTTTGTTATTGAGCTCTGCACGGACGACAGACAGAAATTATTAAAAAAAAAACCACCCCACAGACCTCAAAACTGAAATATCTGTGTGAAACTCGACTACAATTTTGATTGATATATTACCACATACTACATAGAATACAAAAGAAATTATAATAAACTTATACGATAGCGTTTTAAATAAAACTCCAATAAAGGTGTTTTTCTTATTTTACTAATTTTGAGGTTAGTAATTAATAATGTGGTTTTATATTGGTCACTACCTTATTACTTTCTCAGACAAAAAATTATCTTAAGGGTCAAACAATCGATAACTAGCTTTTTGCGGATATATTCATTTTGAAATCCTCTGAGCCAAAAAATTTTTTTTTTGAAATTATATCTGTTAGATGGTCAGTACTTTAAAGTCCAAACTTTTAACGATTGTAATAAAATTTGTAATTTGGGCGTACTTTTATCATTTCTTGTAAATTATTTTTTTTCATTCAACTTAAAAATTGAAATTACCTATTTTATTATAATTTTAGAGAATATGAAATCTGTTGGGAAAATAGCAATTAACAATATTACTGTAAGTATAATTGACAAAAAAAAACGTGAACAAAAACGTGAACAAAGAAAATTTATATTCAATAAAATTTACATTGTGAACACGTTTACAGCTCGGCAAGGTTCTTTTTCTTAAAAAAAAAAAAAACGGCGCCCATAGTTCTATTTAACTTTTTGACAACAACTACCGAACCTAACCTAACCTAATCTAACCTAACCCAAACCAACCTAACCTAACTGATCTTTTTGGTGACGAATAGTTTTCGATGGTTTTTATTTGGTTTTCTGGGGGATTGGCGGGTGAAAACGTTCGTGTAAAGTTCTTTACGCCGTTTATTTTTTATTTTAGTGCACGTTTACATATCAGTTTCCAGAACAGCTGGAATTTCTGTATCAGAAATACATTGTCAAATTTGACTGAGTTCTCGTGAACATATTACTTAAAAGACAAAGGACTACAAGGATGTAATCATCCTGCACATGAAGTGCCGGTAAATGGGGTTTCCTTATTTAGCAGAAGAATGACAGCGGTGTGTAACCAATCAAGATGCATCAATGCATGCAATGGACATTACGCCATCTGCAATTTATGGCAATAATATGTAACGTAATTTATTTAGTGCAATGGACTAATTAATTATGTTTATTTAATTGAAAAAAAAACTGTAACACGTGCTACTAACTTGTAACGTTTATGTTACTTTTTAAACCTAGGCTAGAGTTTAGATTTTGGAATGCTATATTACTTTTGGCCCTCGCCCATTTAGTTGTCTTAAACACTTACCCCAGGTTTGCCTATCTACCAAAGGGTACCAGCTTTAAAGAGTGTATTAATAATACATTACGAATTTAAAACTAAGTACTAAATATTCACTCAGACAACAAATCTCACAATAAAATATCAAAACAATGCAATAGGTTATCTACATTCACCAGACAATCACCTACATCAAAATATGGATTGTTAATATCATATAAACGTTCGCATCAAAAAGTTGTCCCTGTTGGTGTACTTCAATATTCAGTAGTCTTCGATTTCGATCATTGACATTTTCTCGTCAACCAGTAAAAAAGATTCGACGGTTTCCACGTGATCTTCCAGTGGCCGACATTTTGTTTTATATTGTGTAACACTTACAATATCTAATCTCCCATGCAATTGTCACACATTAACAATAAGCAAGATAAACCGTTAACTTTTGCGAGATGTAAGCAATAAATCACAAATAAAGTAAGCGATATACAGTATGTACATAAATTCCATATTGCCTTATGAATGCTTTAAAATAAGTTTATTACTAAATTACTTACGTCATAGCAATCTTGTGTTTAGTATTTATTTAATAATATTTCATTACAGCTGTTTCAGTATAACATTATGTTTATTTATTTTTGTGAAATGTGTATCAGTGTGTTGTGTAAATGTGGTGTTTCATCTGATGATGGTATATGTTATACCGAAACAGCTATAATGAAATATTAACAAATAAATACTAAACACAAGATTGCTATGACGTAAGTAATTTAGTAATAAACAGTATGTGCATTTAAGACGTTAACCTTTGGGTGATAAAAAATTAAAATTAAGATAATAACAATAAGCCATATAAACTGTTTAGTTTTGCGAAATGTAAGGAATGAGAACACAACGTGAATCTTCACAAATGAAGTAAGCACTATATAAGTTGACTTAAAAAAAAAAAATTATAACAGCTGTTATAAATTCTCAAAAAACAACAAAATAAAACGTATTTATAACAGCTGTTTCAAAATATTTTCGCCGTGAAAAATGTTATTTTCGCATAACAGGGATGTTATTTAAATGATAATTTTTATTTAACCTAAAAATAATTCAAAACAGCTGTTATAAATTCTCAAAAAAACAAAGTAATAAAATATATTTAATAATTTGTAACAGCTCTTTCAGAAACATGTTATTTATCCATAACAGGCATGTTAGGTTAGGTTTTCACTACACACCCAAATTCTATGGACCTTTTTGAATAATTATAATGATTTATTGAAGTTGTGTATAAAATATATATTACTATTATTTGTGAATTTTTGAAAAAAATTATCAATTTACCTTTATTCGTAAAATAATTTTTGAAATTTTCAAAATGTAACAAATTAATTTTTTTCCCTAAATATATTCACAAATATTATACAAAACTTTTGTATATCTTGAAAAAAATGTAGTAAGCTATTGATTTTGGATGATACAGGTTTTTCTGAAAAATGTTAACTTCATTTTTGACATCTAACATACTTACTCCAAAATGGTTAAAAAAAAAATTATTACATAGATGAATTCTATGCATCTTTCTGAGAAAAATGATGTCTTATTAGTTATGTTTTGTATAAAAATAATATTTTTTATTAATTTTTAAACAAAGAAAGAAAATTAACATTCGCCGCCTGTAGGGTTAATTTGACTCTTCATTCATTAAAATCGGTCATACAGTAAAGAAAAACGCGACTGTTGCAGAAATTCCTTAGGGAATTAAATCTGAGATTATTGTGCTATTGCAACTGATATATTTTTATTATTATATCTGTACGATTAAAGTTGGTTTACTTTTTGTAATTATATAATCTAAGTTAACGTTTATAACAAATATTTTCGTCATTTATACAAAGTTTTGTTTTGTCAAGAGCGCAACAAAACAACAATTGAGCCATCGTGGTACTTAACCAGCCCCATCCTAAAATATAGTACAAGCAGATCCTATAAATATGTAATGCACAACCATTTTTTTGTTGGGTTTTGTAGAAAACGTTCAATTGTATTAGTAGATCAAGGATTCGTTATTCAGTGGAGTAAGTTTGTTTAAAACCGTTGCTACACAGTTTTCTTGATGTCGCTTAGACGATAATGGTCCTTGTAGATGTGTATATATTAAAATGTTTCCACTCGCTTCGCTCGTGTCAGTGTCTCTACCCTACTGAGCCACAAAGTTATACATATTTTAAAGAGTCTTTTCTCGTTACGCTCACGTAGGTGGCGCGGTAGTCTTGTAACTATCGAATATCATATTTTCTGGAGATCAAGGTTCGAAATTAACATTTTTTAGAATAACTTTGCTATTTATCATTGTATAGATGTCAGGTTGGTACTACTACATACAGAATTTAAACCTACAAACTGTTATCTAGTTTAGTGTGTTGTAAGTTGCATAACAAATCAGATACGATGAAAAACTGTTTAAAATGACCGCCATTTTGAAATTTCAATTCGTTAAAAAAATTCTATATAAGTCTGCTATACCAAATCATGTCCCTATCTTAATTTTTGTGGCCGTTATCGTGTTTACTTGCAGACGACAACGACGAAGGACGGACAGTATTTAGAAAATCAATATTGTGATTTCATGAGGACTATAAGAACCAAAGGTGTATTTTATATTTTGTTAAATGTAACTTTGATTACACTTTTACTTTAGAATTTTTATTTTTCATTTATATTCCACGATAGACTTTCTTTATGACGTCTAAAAAAATTTTATTTCATTAAAAAATGTTTGTTTTATATTTTACTAGCTGTACCCGGCCACGCGTTGCTGTGGCTCATCTGGTTAAATGGAAAATAAATAAAAGACATAAATAAAGACATAAATTAAAATATGTTTATTTAAACAATGCTTGTGGGTAGGCTACACAATATTTTTTGTAGTTCCATTCTTTGTGTATATATACAGATTAGGCTATCTGGTTAACGTAGCAATCCGTTTCTAGATCTAAGCCACACAATTCTAAATTTTGGCCCTGAGCTTTGTTAATGGTAATTGCAAATGCCAATCGAATTGGGAACTGCAATCTCTTAAATTTAAATGGCATGTCTGTTGGAATTAAAGGAATGCGAGGAATGAGGACATCATCATTTTTGTAAGGTCCTGTCAAGATTGTTGCTTCTATGACGTTGTTTATTAATTGTTTCACTGCAAGTCTTGTGCCGTTGCAAAGCTTTGGCTGGTTGATATTTCGCAAGATGATTATCGGCACACCGATTTTCAATTGCATTAAGTGTGGTGGCATCCCTAGCAGATAGAGTGAATTTAAAAATTCTGTTGGGTAATTATTTGCTTCATTTGCTTCAACAACAGTGTCGACGGACTTGTATGTGACTACCTCGCTTTGAATTTTAGTCTGAATAATATTATTTAGTTCGTAGACGTCTTTGTTCTTGGAGGCAAGAATAGCTCGTTCACTCAGCCAATCGCAATTCTTATAATTGGTTTGAATATTGGGAAATACTTGAACATTTTTATGTTGGAAATATGGAACCAATTGAAACATTTTTTAAAATAAAAAGCTACACTATCCCAGAGTAACATAGAGTAGGATTCATTTTGATAAAAACATTTTTTATATTCCATATTATTTGTAAATTTATTTTGAAAATCGTAAAAAAATCTTTGGGCATTAAACCCAGTGTCTAGCAGCTGTAGTATCAATAAATAAACAACATTATGAAAAACTAAAAAATTACTATTGAAAGATGAAATTTATAAATATCAATAGAAACGTACTATGCCAAAGATGTGCACAACAACATAAATTATGTGTGTATGTTGCCATTAAGGTAGGTAAAATAAATTAAATATAATTTTAGGTTAGGCCTAGAAAGATGAACCAATACATATTTCTTGAATGTACCTATTGGCATTCATTACCATAGCAGCCAATTTAATAAAATAAATGATGAAACAGTTGATTCGGATGTCCAGCTAGTACAAATAATATTTTTAAGTTAGGCCTAGATTGAACCAACATATATTTCAACACACACAAACTAATAAAAGCTTGCGTTAAGATAATAATATTTAAAATTAAGAAAACAATATGTTACAATCTAATTTAAAAAAAAAAGACATTAGAATTTAATAGTAGGCTAGGCCTATTTATAATATGGTAAATGATATATTTCATAAATTGAAAATTGCCTCTTTTATTTATAACAATACAAAATCTCTGTCCTAATTAATATTCCCGAGAAAATAACATTGTGTACAATAACCTGTTTTAAAAAAAGTTATTATTTATGTAACATTTAGATAAGTTTTTATTTAAATTGTAGGCCTAACTGTTACAATTTTATGTTTTGTATTTATAAAGATTCTTTAATTTTAAAATAAAGATATAAATATTGTCTTTTAAGTGTTTTTTATTTCATATTGATATATTAATTATCTTAGAAGTAATTAATTATATAGTTATGTTATTATAAAATTTGGAAGTGTAATACAGTTTAGATTATAAAATAAATGGGTTTTTTGAATTGTAGGAATAGTTGTTACAATTTTATGTTTTGTATTTATTAAGATTTTTTAATTTTAAAAGAAAGATAAAAATATGACCTTTTAGGCCTAATTATTTTTAATTTTATATTGATAAATCAAATGGTTTAATATAGTTATTAATATTAAAATGATGAAAATAGGTTATGACAAAAAAATGTTATTTGAGTTATTGTAATTTTTTATTTAATCTGGTTTAACCAAATGAAAGACGGTGAAAAAATACAAAAAATTATTTATACTCACGAAATTAATGCTATAGTAAATGTTATTGTACTAACGGAATATCTTACAAAATAATTGATTTAAACATTTGTTAATTACAACAATACATTTGGAAACATTGAAAATATTTAATATAGTGTGTTTTGTTTTTACTTCAACAGATGTCGTTGTTCACAAAAACCTATCTTAAAAACTAGAAATCCAAATAGGCTACATACAGTTGTTTGAAGTTTGAAATCAGCTGATAATGGAAATATAGGAAACAGTTGACTACAGCTGTTATTATTATAGTCCATAAACATATGTAATGGCGCTTGCATTTTTGTTAAATATTGAGCATATTTTTTGTTGTTTTTATGTTCATTAGATGCTACAGTTTTTCAAAAAGTATATAAAAACACTCGTGGATTCGAATGGAAATACTGTGTCCAAATTTCAAAGCAATCGGTGAAGAACTTTCTGAGATTATCGATTTTGAACAAACGCACATTTACATTTTTATTTATATAGATAGATAGATAGATTAAGTATTAGAGCCTTAATTTAAAATCTTCTGATGTTCTATTTAATAAATTTTAATACTATTATTTAGGAAAACTGAACAGTCCAGAAAAGCATCCATATAGTCTTAATGGCTTCTAAATATACACTGAAAAAAATTATTCAATTGTTTTTTTTCAACAAAGGCGTACAGAGAGATTGTTTTTATAAGTTCATTGTTCTTATGCAATCTTGTTTATTTTTGGGTGAAAGATGAAATGTAATTTATGATCCTACTTATTCAAGAAACTGTTAATAATATATATATTTAAATATGATTTTACATTATTCAATTAAAATTTAGAATGTTGAATAGGGTTAAATAAATTCTCTCAAAGGATAAAGAAAAATATCTTATATATATATATATATATATATATATATATATATATATATATATATACACACAATTTCTATTCATATCGGCGAAGAATGTCCCGTGATATTCTTCTCCAATCACAAACTTCTGTGGGCGTGTATTATATAACTAACGTCTTGCTTCTAATGGTCGCCATCTTAATTCCAGATTTTCGTTCATATTTCGACAGATTATGTCTTTGTTATTAAATATTTATATGAACTCAGGTGATGTTTTATATTTAGAAATATCTACTTAGTATTTCTGTATATCTCATTTTGTCTCTAGGTCTTCTGTATTTTTATAATCGGCGAAAGATCGGAGTTATATTTTCAATTCGGTTATTTTCCAAGTTGACCTTTCACGTCTAGATAAAAACAAATTATTTAAGTTTTCTTGTCTTTAACTGTGTGTTCTTTTTTTTTATGGATTAATCAAATTCTTAGGCGCAATTTTAATATAGGTTTTGATTTGTTTTAGATTGACAATTTTCTGGATTAGTTATAATTGGGTCGGAAAATATTAGATTTAGAATTTGTTTTGATTCGAGTCTTATCTTTTTGCCGCTAGGCGCGTGTATGTTGACGTTTAAAATCAAATGAATGAAATTGACTTGTTTTTCTTTTTGTATTTAATACCCTTTAAAATTAAAATTTCGCAAAATCCTTTCTTAGTGAGCGTCTATGACCTCATACAAATATGCTTTTAAATTTTGGTATCAATATCTTTGTTGGTTTTTGCTCTACGTTGATTCTCTGTCAGTCATTCATTCAGTCAGTCAGTCAGGACAAAGCCGTTTATATATATAGTGATATTAGATACAAAATTTATTTTATGTCGTTCCGTAGCGTCTGAAATAAAACTAAATACATAAACATTCACATTAGAAGAAAGCGAGATTAACAGCTGATTTTATAAGTTCACAAGAGCGTGTGAATGTTTCAACTTAAAGTTTGACTTGTGACTGGACCATGTCTAGGCCGCTCACCTCTAGGGATGAAAGTTCAATGATCTACCCTATTGTTCCTTCGGACAATACCCATCTTCCATTGTACAGGGAGAACCAATACATGTTGAGTAGCTCTTTTAATTAAGGGCTCCATTTGTTAAACTGACAAGTGAATTAATCGTCGTGTCCGTCCGTCGCCAACACGTTCTTAGCTGTGTTTATGATCCTAATTATTCAGGATTAAATCGTTATTGATAAACATAAGATTTAGGTTAGGTTTTGTTTGTTTGAGAATGTTTGACAGCTGCGAGTATTAATTGAAGTAATAGGATGGTATTAATTTGTTTCTAGAATGTGATTCTGGAAGGTTTTAACTCATTTTTATTTTCTTATACGACGTCTGATGTATGTGCAGTATTCTCGTAGCGTGGTTCGATTTTATTATTTTTCTTTTCTTTTTACTTTAAGGAGAAAATCTTTCGATCATCATCGTCTTATAAAAAAAGAAGAAAAGAACATAGTATAAAGACTCCTAATGTTCGAATAGTCTAATAACTTCAGGATCGGAAGAGAACAAGTGTTGGTCAAGAGAGACTTGATAGGAAAGATGAGAGGGATCTAACCCAAGAGCACATAAAGAAAAGTATAGATCCACGAACCTATTTCAATTAAAGTTATTTTTTGAGCATATATTGGCAATATATGAAGAGTCTTTTTTTCACGTTTTAGATAACTCAAAATTTGGGGTAGCTGCTATAAGAAAAAAATACGATTTTATAAAAATCATCTCTAACGATTTTGATCAAAGTTTGCTTAAATACAGCCACTAAACGCCCAAACAAAACGATCTTTTTAAAATCGCAGTTCGTGAGTTATCAATAAAAACTAAATAACCAGTAAATGTTATAAAAGACGGCCGTTCTCAAAACTATCTCGACCGATTTCGTTCAAATTTTAGTGAAATGTGTAGATGGATAAACAAAAGTCAAAAAACTACTATGAGTAAGGAATAATGGCCAGAAAATTATCTTTAACTGGCGTCTATATAAACTTGATTTTACTCAAATACGATTACGGTGATGACTTGTTTATTGTTCAAGGGAAGCAAGTTTAGGCCCTTATTCATGCATGATTCATTAACATCTACGTTCATTTATTCTTTTTGATTAGAAAACTAATTAACAGACAATTTTTGTGATGAATAGGTTGTTTTTTATGTAGTTTATTGATGGATGATTGAGAAAGTTTGTGTAATGTTTTTGTAGAGTACTAGTTATTTTAAATACTAAAATCAATTTCTAAATATAATATACTATTTGAAATATTTGGGTGTTTTTTTTTACTAAATTCTAAACCATTTTTCCTAAAGGATTCTATTCAACTTAATCTAACCTTTTGATAGAAGATAAAAAAGTATTTTCAAAATATATTATATTTTATGAAGACATCTTTATTTCTTTAAATCCGAATTTCATAATTTTACTTAAATTAATGTCCATTATCTTGTCCAAAATTATTCCCCTTTTTTAACGAACACTCTATTTGTCTTAATTAAATTTGTCATTTTTTTAGTAAATTGTGAAAATCATAAATTTGTTTTTTTATGTCAACTACCCATAAATTTTGAATTATGAACAAATGTAAATTAAACAGCTCAAGATATTGCCAAAATATGCCCTTATATCAATATTTATAAAATTTTATTAACAACATCAAATTTTGTTTAAAATAGCCTATATCAAATTAGATTGGTCCTTGTATTTTGCTGTAGAGCATTGCTCATACAGCAGACAGACAAACGAGGGGATTTCAAACCGATGTTTCAACAAAAAATATCACTATTGATTTTTGACCAACATAACTTTCTCTATACAATGTAAGGCTTTTCAAGAGTTCACGACCTAACCTAACCTACCTGGATCTACACTTTTTCCCTTGTAGTCTTCAGTTAAATCCCTCTTTTTCACATTTCTCATAGGATTTCTTTTGATCAACTTTTGTTTTCTTCCGACCCTGTTACTAGATACAACGACTAGGGGGTACTTCGTTGTTTCTTCTTTTCTTCCATTTTCATAATAGAGAGATTTTTAACCTTTAAATAACAAGGGGTGAAATATTCCATTACAATTTGGCGTACTGGTTCAGTGAAGCTGATTTTGAAAATGAAGTCTGTTTAAAAAAAAAATTAGTCATTTTTTAAACAATAACAGAACGGTTTTTCTGGAGAGATCAAAGTACTGATGTTTGGATCTTTAAAATCTACACCATTTGAAGTAAAAGGTTCACTGACTGTTTTAACTTTGTGTTAATATTTAGTTTTGTGAATGAGCGCGTGAGAAAATTTGCACCATTTGTTTCTATTTATAAAGATAGATTGTTCGAGTACTGATTGGGGGAGGGGGGCAGAAGAGAAAGGACGTTGATTGCTATCAATACAAGACCAAGACGAATAAAGCAAACTGTCACTTAAGAGCAGTATCCATAACGTACAGGCGTAAGACGAGCATAAACAATGTGCTAGGAAAGTTCTAAACCCGGAGAGAGAAATTGCGTAGGTTTGTGATACATTTGTTTTACGCGATTATAATTTCCATAGTATGAACAGTTGGGTGTACAGTTTAGAAAGTCCAAAAGTAGGCCGTACGATATCTTTAACTTTCAATAACCACGAGTATTGATCTTTATTAGCATCGGAAGAGATAGTTTTACCTAACAAATTTGTTTTCTTATAGTTTATAGACGGAAAACTCACTGTCAACATCGCTTTATAAAACAAGTCGATGAAGCCCAATCTGGTATTTTACTTAGCACCATCATACAATCAGATCCTCTAATTGTAACGCCCAATAGTTGGTTTCTCGTGCTTTGTAGGAAATGTTAAAATTTCATTAGGTTAAAAAACCTAACCTAACCGTAGGGCAAGTTTGTTCAAATAGTTGTTACACTGGTTTTCCGAACCTCGTAGTTGTGTATACGTATGTAATTTTCTTAACGTCTGCTATACCCTAACGGACCTGGTAGATTTATATCTTAAAGCTTCCATTCGCTTCGCTCGTATCTGTCACTCGTCTTGAAACTGTATATACAGTATGAGTCAAAAGTATGGATACACCCTGTTGAATTTTAAATGGATAAAGATAGAAAAATGAAAGTCAGGACACCTTTCTAGGAAATAAAAGTGAACTTTTTAGCCACTATTACAACTTTGCTCATTTCCCCAAAATGGGATTTTAGGGGGGCAGCTCAAATTTTTTAAATTTAAAGACCCATTAAGTGACACCTCATTTTAAAGTCCTTAATTAAAGAAGAAGAACAGTGGAAACCAGAGCTTTCTATTTCAACCCAGTACAAAATGGCAGCTCATTGGTTGTCTATTGGGGTTATTTACCACCTGAATGTGGATGTTCATATTTTGCCTCAATGAAGTTTTACTTAATTTCAATGAGCTGCCATTTTGTACTGGGTTGAGATAGAAAGCTCTGGTTTCCACTGTTCTTCTTCTATAATCAAGGACTTTAAAATGAGGTGTCACTTAATGGGTCTTTATATTTAAAAAATTTGAGCTGCCCCCCAAAAATTCCCATTTTGGGGAAATGGGCAAAGTTGTAATAGTGACTAAAAAGTTCACTTTTATTTCCTAGAAAGGTGTTCTGAGTTTCATTTTTCTATCTATATCCATTTTAAATTTAACAGGGTGTATCCATACTTTTGACTCACACTGTATATTGAAGCTTATACTTGCCACGATCGTGTCTGTGTTACTGATATCAAAGCTATACTTATATGACGGAGCTTGCACTCTCTAAACTACTATTGATATATCGGCTCTGAGTGGATCTTGTAATTATACGAATATTTCATTTTTTGGGGAGATCAGAGATCAAAATTACATTTTTAACAATAACTTCAGTATTTTGTCATCGTGTAGATGCGGAATTGGTACCATTACATGCAGAATTGAAATATCCACGTTTTTATCTAAAGTTGAAAAATGCACGAAATACGAACAAAAAACTGAAATGCTATTTTGACAGTTTTAATTAGATTTTTCTGAATTTTCAAAAAAGGTTTTATCCTATATGAGCACACAATACAAAATTTCATGTTCTTATCATATTTTGTGTGACCGCTATCCTGCTTAAGTACAGACGACGTATACAATGGCGACGATCGGCATGTCGAAAATCAGTTTTTCAGTTTCCCAAGGCCATTAAACGTAAAGATTACCGAACAAGAGGGGTCGACAATTTTGACGATTACCAAACTTATCTTCTTCGTATACAGGTTAAATAAAATAGAGTTTTTGGAATTAAAATTATCATATCAAATCTTACTATATAATGTTTTCAGAAATTCGTATGATTTGTAACGCAGATGAAAAGAATTACTGCAGGGAAAACTACGCACTGAATAAACTCGGACACATTTTTACGCTACAATAAATTAAAAGTTCTTTGAAAACGTCTAATATTCTTTACGACCGTTTACTCGTTTATCGCGGGGCGGTTCTCTGGATAATATTTCCAAACCCCATTAAATCATGAACACTACATATCGAGTACTTAATATTGTTTCTCAATAATGGGATTTTCTGTACAGAAATTCTAAGAAAATCCATTCGGTGCAACGATATAATATAAAGCACAACAAACACTCCGGTGATTGCATCTAGGTGTAGAAGGAGTGTTCAGCATGTGAACGAAGTTTAATGGTTCTTAGAAAACAGACTGCTGTAAATATGGTCATTCAGACAGACGGGAAGCGGTATTAAAGTTTAAGTCTATAAAAATGGATGGAGGCGTACAAGCGTGCTTTGGTGTTCCATTGCCAATTGGTTAACGTCTGCAGCTAACATATGCCTTATTGTTAAAAGTGTCAAAATCATTAGTCATCGTTTCTACCCGCTCGTTAAAGTCTCCAGTCACATACGTGTATATTATTACGTTCTAGACCAGTATCAATAGAATATTTACGTTAAATTATTTATTAGGGTTAAAATGCGGATAATAAATCTGGACTATTATTACTAGTGAACAGGATACTTTGATCCTGAATAAATCCTTCGTGTGAACTAAATGTGACGACAGTCTAGCGAGTGTCGTGACACAAAAATGTTCCTGGGCGTAGAAGAAACAATAAATAATACTACAGTTATTTTACGCGTGAACAAAACACCATTTTTATGAATAAATAAGAATTTTAATACTCCACAGATGAGTAGCTCCATGCATTATGATTGTGATTTACCAATCACAGTGGTGGTAAATATTATGCTCTACCCATCGATGTATTAAAATCCAGGAATATTATTCCATTAATTGAAAACAGAACCCAACTGGTGGCAGGTTGGGAATTTTTGGAGGCGTAAGCGATCTGACTATTGTTACATGAAACTATATCTAGTTCGGGAAGGGATATCAACAAACAAAATATTCTAAATGTTACATAAGTCTTAATTTATTTAATATTTTGTATTATAATGATTACCGGTATGGTTAGGGTTTTATTTAATATAAATGAAAATATTTAAAAAAAAGCTAATAAGGAGGAATGTTTCAACATTTTTTTTATCAGGTAGCCTAAAATCTTCCCGTAGAATAGTTTTTGAAAACATACCATTTGTCATTTTTTTTTTAAAACCCATCCCTAAAACCAAATAAAATAGTAATTGTCAGTCAAAAAGTAGAAATGTAAACATGAAAGTCGTCTTTAAAAATATGTACAGTGTGTTAGTAAACTCCTTCCCCTCCTGAAGTTTCACTAAGTCACCTGGAGTTTCACTAAGTCACCTGGAGTTTCCCTAGGTTATCTGAAGTTTCTTTTGTAATAATTTGGAATTTTTCACTTCCCCCATAAAAAGGGAAATTTTGGGGTACTCTAAATTGTCATTTAGTAATCCGCATCTTGTGACATGTAAAATTAAAAATTAATAAAAAAAGACAAAATTAATTGTCCTCACGAAATATTTTTTGGATAACCATAATCAAAATGGCGGCTCAAAATGTATTGGAAATTTTAAAATTATAAAATCTCTAAATATGTGAAATCAGAAAACTAAAGATTTAAAAAAATGTTCACTAGACGAACCATTCGACGTTGAAATGAATTTTACTTATCACACAAAAGTGTGGTACTTTTGTGCACACTCAAAATTTTTAAAAAGAACTACAACACGTGGCATATTCAATTAAACTGTTTTAAAATCAAAACTAATATCAATAAAAAATTCACTTTTAACTTTATTAAAAATGTTATTTCAAAATATGGGTAATTTTTGAAAATATTGTATTGTATTTTAACAGTTGGTATTATAATTAAGTTTGAACACTTAATTTAAATAACCACAACATTCTAACGGTGAACACGAACTATCACTTTCATGTTAACACACTGTATGTACATTTAAATAGAGCCTAAACTTGTGTTAAACGCTTCACAGCTCAAATAGTTTTCGATTAAAATCGACCTTCCAATGACACCGGTTCATTTAGGTTTAACGGGTGAACTGTAATATATTTACTTGTGATTTTGCACAATGATTTCGGTCATTATTTTTCACATTTCATTAAAATTCGACGAAACTGGTGTAGCCGTTTTTGTGAAAAAAGTTCTGCTCAATTTAATTTTTTACCGATAATTCACGAACTGCCATTTTTTGTTAGGTTCTTAGAAGCTACATTAGAACAATATTTGATGAAAACCGTTATTGCTGATTTTGAGCAAATCGTATTTTTTTTCCTTTATGACAACTAGGCCTACCTTTAAATTTTGATGTCAAAAAAATGAAAAATATTTCACTAGATATTAATAAAATGCCCACGTACTAAATTTGATTAAAATCAGGTCACACTTTTAGAGCACCGAAAAAACGACAAATTCCAGAAAGACAGAATTTTAAAAAAAAAACTTTGTTTGGACTCAAGGGACCTCGTAATTGATATATCTGCAGAAAACTTGACATAAATTTATGACTTACAAATACTATATACTACGTTTATGTAAAAAAGTAATAAACTAGCTAGTTGTTTCCAGTTAAGAATTTTAACGGTTGTTCAAATTAATTTATATGTTTATTAACCAAAACACTGCAACATCTACTGTAACACTGTTGGGTTTGACAACTCAATTATTAAAATCGGCCCTATTGTAAAGAAAAATGAGGTAGTCGTAGGCATTCCAGGAATTAAATATACGATAATTATTTTGGTTAGATATTGATTAACCATACTACTTGAAATGCATAACAGCTGATACAAATGTCGTAAAATGTATGACGTCACTACTCAGAAATGCACTCGTGGGGCTGGTGAGTGCCGACAATGAATACCGAAGTTGATTGACGGTTCCCTCGTACTCAACAGACACTCACCAGACTATGGCTCGAGTGACTGGTGACTGCTATACGTAAGAAATCTACTGCAACCTTTTACCTAGTATTTATAGCTTAATGTGTGCATATTATCAATTATCCTGAGGAAACAATCAACAGAAGTAGGGAGAAAGCTGACAAGAAGCAATAGGGGTGACATGAAGTTGCGTTACGCAATATTGGGCGGCCATAGGTCGCATACTACCACGCCTACTTCGGACATAAACTTAGGACATATCTATGTGCGCAATCTGTTGCATAGAGTTAAGGAATGTAACATATAGCAATAACAACACAAAGAGATTTTAATAGTTCAGTGACTTCAATGCTTGGGTTGTAGCAGTTCTTCCATCGGCTACGGTGAGTGAAAAGTTAATTTAAAGTTTAAATTAGATGTTCGTTTTGGTTTTCTTCTTTCCGCGTGAAACAACATATTAGGATAATTTTTAATTTTATAAATTTTAGTTTTTACGGAATTATTCGAAAAAGATTAAATTACAGGAAAAAAATGTTCAGAAGCAAAATATTTTACTGTTTTCAAAAAATCACATTTTAATTTGTAGATATTAAAAATGGCGCCCATTTAAAATTCAGATTATCCTGAAAACTATTACTTTACAAAAAATGTACAACGCAAAATATTTTTCTTAACAACAACCTCGTTGATCTGTTTATTTTTATTCCAGTTCAAAGGATAACAGTGTTATCAATAAAAAATCAAAAAAAAAAATCTTGGTAATTGTCTACAATACGCAGAAGTTTACAATACCTGTTATTTGTTATTCTTATTTAAGATATGTTACAGTTGGTAAAAAATAGACATATCTGAAGTCAATTACCTAGAAATTAAAATGTAGTATTTTCTTAGAATAACTTGGTTATATTTGAATATCAAATAAAAAAATGAAGATATCTTCGTTTTTTTCATTAACAAATTTTGATTTGTGTTTTTTTAAATTCATGTTTTTGAGATATCCTTGTTTTAAACATTTTTACCTGTATTTACGTTTAAGTTTTGCACCTTCCACCCATTGTTGGTCCTATGTAGAGCTAAGTTGGACCTTAGTGTACAATCCAGTTCCATACTATCATACTGGTATAATTTTAAACAAATTTTGTGATTCGGGATATCCTTATTAGCTTTGACTACTCAGGCTTAATTGTAGGGTATAATACATCTCTTAGATTATAAATTTAGTTTTTGTTTTCAACTGTGCCCGTGATGTTCTAGTTTCACACTTAATAAAGAGAGTTGATTTAGAATCTCGAAACGTTGCGTATTCATTAGAGAAACGATGGAAAATGTTCTATTTATTCACATTAATAATATGAAGAATCCATCATTTTTAAATACTCGTAACTTTAATATCAGAAATTTTTACTCTAGTCTATTGATATGTGCAAAATATTACTAAATATTTATTAAAATATTGATATTTAAAAATTTTTTAAATGTGCAAAATATTATTTTGATTATTGGTAAACTGGGAAAAGAATACACAGTAAATGTCTACATTCAATCTGTCAATACTGTGTCCCTTTCTTAACTTATATATATATATATTTAAATCAAAAACAGAACGACATTATCTTTGTGTATTTCAAGAGCACTATGTATAATGAAAGAGTCTAAACGCTCTCTCTCTCTCTCTCTCTCTCTCTCTCTCTCTCTCTCTCTCTCTCTCTCTCTCTCTCTCTCTCTCTCTCTCTCTCTCTCTCTCTCTCTCTCTCTCTCTCTCTCTCTCTCTCTCTCTCTCTCTCTCTCTCTCTATCTCTCTCTCTCTCTCTCTCTCTCTCTCTCTCTCTCTCTCTCAATCTCTCTCTCTCTCCCCCCTGTCTAGTCTACGTCTAAAACTCTGAGTCATCTATTCATAGATTTTATTAACATAACTTCAATACTTGCTAGACTACAACAAGCTCTATCACTAGCGACACCTACAGGTCTAACCAGTAATTACAGTAATTAATCACAGCCAATCAATGAAATCTGTCAGTTTGCGTAAAACAATTTACTTCTCATAATTGTAACGTCAAACTAATATAGTTTCTCTGCAAAATTAAAAATAATTCTGACAACTTTGCTGATTCCTGTCGAACTCCAGAAAAATATTCTATTTAAATTAATTTCCTCGTGGGAAACCAATCTTCTCCAGTAGTCAGCCTTGACCTGTGACCTTGAAATAAAAAGACACCATAATTTATAAAACATTGTACATGACCATCACCACCCGGTGTTTTTTTTTTGTTGTTGTTTTAATTCGAAAACCTCTTTGTCCTCATCACCTTATAAAATTAAAGGGGAATACTTTAATAGCATCAGTCTAGGAAAAGAACAAGAGTTGGTCAAGAGAGACCTAATAGGAAAAATAAAAGAGAGCTATCTAATCCAAGACTATATGAAGAAAAGTATAGATACAGTTGGGATCCGTCACGATTGCCTCACTATAAGTGAAGAAGTAGTCCTCAGACTACTTACTACTTGGTGGCGCTACAATTCATATACACGTAGAGTTACATGTGTAAAAAAAGTCGGTATTACGTTTTCCCAAACGGGATAACTTATTTTGTACAAATTAGATATGTTGGCATATTTCGGCTATTTCTCGAGGCATGAAGATTTTTCTATTTATTTCGATAAATCCAAACTTTGGGGATGGGCCATAAACCCGAATTAAGAATTTAAAATTTTTCAAAATACGTTCTTTAAAGATTTCAATTAAATTTTGAAAACATGTCCTCTGGGACCCAAATAAAACCATTTAGGTGAAAATTCCAGAAAAAAACACAAAATATCGTCCTTTTTATGAGACTATACTTTCATGTTTTAGGTTTTTATATTACTTGACGACGAGAGTTGACCCCATACTTTTGAAACGTTGTATATTAGTTTGGCATATTAGTTTGGTCCGATTAAACCATATCAAAATTAAAATATCCATTACTAGCAGAGTAACGGGTTGACGTGATTTGTATTGAGTGTCTAAGTGAATTTTCAAGGCCAGAGGGGTGGTGCACTGATGGAATTTCTAAATAAAAATAGGCCTATGTGTTAACCAGAGACCCTAACAATGTCCTTGTACAATTTCAGCTCAATGGGTCTAGTAGTTTTTACGTGATTGAGTAACACACACACACAAACACAGATAGACACCTTTAGATTTTTATATAATAATATAGATTATTCAATAACTTTTAAGAAGAAAAACAGCTGTTGTTAATGTTGTCCTTGAAAACTAGAAACGTCAAAATGGCTGACGACGTGTTAACAGCTGATATAACCTAAAAAACGACCGTGTAATAATCAGTAATTTGGCTACTGTTTTAATGAATAAATTATGTTTGGCAATATTTGTTCTCCAGAAAACTCTAGGTTACGATTTCAAAAGTGATTACAACATTTTAATTACGAAATCAATAATGGATTACGTGAACTTCTGCAAGCTACTGAGAAGAATTTTGGTAGGTTAATTGTCTGTGTGATCACGTGTGAACCCAGAGAGTTTTGATGTTTGGAAAGTCTATCTGTGCAAGTAGGCCTACTCGGTATGAATACTGTAACTTTCTGAAATCAAAAGGCAAAAACTTTTTAAATATTTTTACGTTCTTAAATTGTTTAAAGAAAGTTAAATGATGGATTACAAAACCGATATATATATATAAGTACAAAATGTCGTTTTGGTATTGATATCTGTCTGTCGTATATGCACTGGCCTACAAAAGCGTGAACCGATTTTAATAAAATTTGGATTGTAGGCATATTTAGGCAATAAATAGATTTTTTTTTAAAAACACAATTTCGATTTTCTCAAAATCGGTCCTAATGATTTGGATCAAATTTTGCTCAAGTGTAACCCCTAAGGAATCAAACAAAATGTATTGATCTCTATCTCTTTAAAAATGCCTGTTTGTGACTTATTGGTGAAAACCAAAAATCAGCTCATATCATAAAATTTTTCAAATCGATTCTACAAATTTTAATGAATTGTGAAAATGAATGACTCAAATCTGTGCCCAAAATTAGAAATAAAAAGAATATTACTGTACAGTAGTAACTGGCACAAAAAATAAGGTTAAATGCCGTCATTAGAGGTCGATTTACGCTAAGAATGCATTTATGGGAAAAGTACACCAAGATTATGACCTACTAAAATATACAATGTGTTTTTCAGAAATTCAGAAACTTATTCCTCACATCAAAACCGATGAAAAAGTTTACATAAACATACTTCCTAAAATGCTTAGGTTTCTATGTAGCCACCATTTTGTGTTTTTAACAAAAATAAATCATATCTTTTTAAAGGTAAATGATATGGAGTTGAGATTTTGCATGCTACTTAGTGTTATAAAGTCCCAATTAGAGAAAAATAATCAACAGATTCCCTTTCATTATTTAAAAATGGCGGCTGTTTAAACTTTTTAACTTCGAATAAGAATATTTTGAAATTCGTTAAATTTATAAAATATTTACAAGAGACAAATTACAAGGAAAATATTTCCCTTTTGTAACTAGAAACAAAACTTTTTTATTCTTTCCCTATTTTAATGCCCCCATTGGATGTTGTGGGCTGAGTAAGTACCATGATGGTGTTAACAGCTTGTTTTATAGTGAGCAAAGCAAGCTGATCACTATATTGAGTAGGGTGGTAATCCTGAAGGACCGTAGAAATTTGGATTATATCCTTCATCTTTCATTTACTATAAGGTCTCTTTTGACTAACTCTTATTCTCTTCCGATCCTGACACTATTAGACGCTATTCAAACACTACAGTTCTTTATTTTTTTCCTTTTTTTTTTTTTTATAAAGCGATGATTTACAATAAATGTTTAGCCTTTAAACAAAATAAATTGATGAAAAGTTAGTGCAGTGATCCTATTTTTTTATTATGTTTAATAATAATAAAACTCTTATTTTATTTACACACTCAGTGCATTTTGTACAGTGTCAACTAAACTTGAAACGGAGTATAGAAGAATTCATTTTTACATTTTCCCGTGTTCTCTACCTACCCACTGACTGGCGGCTATTAAAAGCATTTTAATATACCTGTAATGTTTCACTGTAATTAACAAGTTAAAAAAAACTAAGACAGGAGACCCGTAAATGTGTTCCACCGATTTTAAAAAGGTAAAAGACTCTTTTGTTCAGGCAGGTTGACGTAGAAACAAAAGGAGCTCTTAAGATGTCAGTTGAAAGCAGGTAGAAAAGTTGATTTTCAAACCAATAAGCGAGCAAGTTGTTCCGCAGCGAGTAGGCTAACCAAAGTTTATCAGATTTCCTGCTTGTCTGACTTGTGTATTATTTTTGCAACTTTGAAGTTAACTGTTCTTAGAAAGAACAAGGTTGTAGTAAAAAACAAAAATAAGTGTAGCTTCTAAGGATCTAAACAAAACACGTTAGTCGCCATCCTCCAAAAATGCTGGATCCTGAGTTATTTATATATAAAACAAAAATCAATCATTGGCGATTTATAAAAGCGAAATTTCTCAACATTGCCTCTACCGATTTCGCTAAAATTTTAGTGAAATGGTAACAATAATTTGTAAAATCGCAAGTAAAATTGTATTGTAGTTCAGGAATGAATAGAAAAATCAAAAATGAACTTTAATCGGCGCCATTAAAGCTCGATTTTTTATGAATTACGATTTACGTTGAGGTCGTGTTTATGGTTCAAGCGAATAAAAGTTTAGGTCTTTATTTAAATCTTATATTTAATACAGCAGATCCTAAATATAATCTCTGAAAAACTCCTCCACTCCCACCTCAATCTACAAAATTGGGGATGGTCTTTTCTTTTTCTTTTCTTAAAAACGAAAAGGTAAATAATAATAATTGAAAATCAATGTCGAGTTTTTAGACGTAGTTGATATAATGCAAATATTCTTTTCAACCGTTTTATTCAATAATAAAAACATAATATCCAAGTTACAAACTAAACAGCTGTTTAGTAAAATCACATGTTTATTAAGTTGTTATCCATAAGTGCAATCTCATAAGACTGTTGCCGTACAGGAAATGTATACATCTGTAATATGTTATATTACATACCCAGCATAAGAACTTTGGTAATCATAAAAACTGTAGACCTTCAAGTTGACTGATTCCACGTTACATAGTCTCCGTCCGTCGTCGTTGTCGTCTGTACGTAATAAATAATAATATAGGAAGTTGAAATTTCGTATAGGGGACTATAGTGAGCTGCTATTGAATTTAAAAAATTGAAAAATCTGGGCGGGTGCTTATATAAAAGTGAAAACTTGATTTATCAATGTGTAAATGTAAATAAATAATAGTAATATTTAAATAAAGAATGGGGGGGGGATAACGGGGAAAACTGCGCACGAAATTTTAAAAAAAAACTTGTTTTTATATACACAAATCATAACAAATATTTGAATAAACCAAATTAATAATAGAACAATGTGCAATTATATTAAATGTTGAACTTGACTTATGAGAAAAATGATACAGTATAACAAACACACAGAACACAATTCTTACAAAAAATACGCCTAAGTATCAGACACGTTTCAACGACATGGTCGTCCTCTTCAGTGATACACGAGCTACAGCAATAGTTATAGTTTGATTGATGTAGCTCGTGTATAAATATACACGTTGTCGTATATATTGACGAGCTACACCAATCAAACTATAACTATAACTCACTATAACTAACAGTTATAGTTTGATTGGTGTAGCTCGTGTATCACTGAAGAGGACGACCTTGTCGTTGAAACGCGTCTGATACTTAGGCGTATTTTTTGTGAGAATTGTGTTCTGTGTGTTTGTTATACTGTAATGTACAATTACATTGTATGATGGTTCTGATATCGTCCATCAATTTCTATTCCCGTTACCATGGCAACGCACAGATTGTTCCACATAGATAATGACCAGACAAATCGTATTAACATACAGAATGACGTAAATGTTGTGAGTATGAAAGTACTCCAGAAGCAAACTGATTGCGTAACTTACAGAGCGGAAGAAACGAAATATCTTAAACCGTATAATTTGTTATAAATTAATTACATCCAGCCAGGAAGGCTGGGAACTGTTCTCACATGCACGTCGAGATAACAGAAATATACTGTGCGAGTCTTTCCACAGTGTACAGGAGTGTTTTGCAAGTCTGATAAGTTTTACACCTTGGCAAGACTGTGTAAATATCTGATAAAATAATAATGGCGGTTGTTTTAAGTAGGAACGTTATGGAGGGTATAAAACTTTATAGGTGGAATTGTTCAGGCTAGTTTGTGAGTGAACATGGAATTTGCTCATAGAAGTAGTGGTTTTATTTGCCGTATACGTGATGTAAGGAAACTTATGTGATGGACCAAATAAATACGTCAAGTCTGTGCTAGGCTTTGCAGGCATACAGGTACATTTATTTTCATAAAATCGAAATCTTTTAAACGGCAGTTTAAATTGTCTAGACAGACGCGTGAAATTATAAGGGTCCTTGGTTTTACTGTCAGATTCGAATAAAAAGAAATCAATGAAAATGCAATCCATCTTTTAATAACCATTGTCTCGTATCTACAAAACTGTTTTTAAAGCTTGTACGCTACGCATTTCTCATTGTGTGGTTAAATTAAGTTGTATTCGTCATACAAAAAACTATTATATATGAATTCGCTTTGCAAAATTTCAAATCCAAATAATGTTTCAGATTTGAAGGTAAAATATCTAACATTTTAAATTTGACCTAGCGCCAATATATTAATTTTTACACGTCAAATAAACACAGATATTCATAATCAGAATAACTTCTAATTTTATTTGATACTCCACACATAATATCACAAAAAAAAAAAATTCAACTCCCCTTAACCAACCTAAGGTTATTTTTTTTGTTATCGCTATATTTTTCCTATATGTGAGACAATACAAAGAATATAAATGTAAAATTTTAAATATATAGGATTTATGGTTTTGTCTGTGTAGACTGGTTGCGACTTACAAACAGACAGATGGACAGACACGCGTGAGGAATTATAAGGGTCCTTGATTTTATCTACAGATTGTAAAAAACAATGTTTAGTATTTTGCAGATATATCAGTTTTTATGAGATTTGATTTCAGAAAAGTGTATTTGGAACAATTACTCTCCGTCGGCTGCCGTATGTGCAGTTCTTATACTGCCCAAAATACGTGATATTCAAATTTGGTATGTAGGCATATTTTGGTCATATCTGGAAGGAGGGCCCTATTTTTCCAATAACTCAAATTTTTGGGCGTATCTCAGGACTTTTTTTATAACTCAAAATTTGGGGATAACTGCCAAAATACAAAAATATATTTTGATCAATTTTCCTCAAGTGGACCCTAACATGTTATAAAATACGTCATTTTTCAAAATCAGCTCAACCGATTTCGATTAAATCTGAACGAAATATGAAGATTAATTAATTACTACCTGTGTGAAAATATCCAGGTAAAAAAATATTACGCTTTAGGAAGAAAGGGAAAAACAAAAAGGAACTTTGTCCGTTGTCATTAAAGAATTAATTTTAAATATTATCTACGCTAAGAACGTCTTCGAGCACTAGCGAAACAAGTCTAGGTCGTTATTTAACTATATTAATATAATTCAAAAGCGACGTTCGTAGTTCATTTTTACTTTTTGTTAGAAAATTACTGATTTTTTGTGACGATTAATTTTGGTTCGTTTTTATTTTGTTTTGAAGATGGATTTGTAAGAAAGTTTATGCAATGTTTTCTCACTATAAATTATGTTTTGTAGGTTTTTAGTTTATTTAAAGCATAGTAATTATAATTTGGGTGTTTCTGTGGAATTTAATTCTAACACACCCCGTCATTTCCACTGATGCCGTCAATTACTCACGCAGCGCTTGGATATTCCGGGGTCCCTAGGTGGATTAAGACATTTTTAATGTATTCTTGGATAAATCCATGTCTTTCATCATTCCTATCATGCATCTCTTGATCAAAGCTTGTTATTTTCTGACCCTTACGCTATTAATGTATTAGTATCGGAGGTTTTCTCTTTTAAACGACCAAACAGAAATATTCTCTGATAACCTAGAAGTTAATTTAAAGTTTGCTTTCCATCGCCCGCACCACAAGTTTTGGAAAAACTAAGTTGTCCAGAAAAACCGACTTCGCGTAGTATTCGAATTTACCTATTTTGCACTTTACCACATTCTAGGTTAGTTTAAAGAATGTAGGTTTTGATTTTTTACCGCTTTACTACAGGTTTGAGACGACTATAATATTAAAGTGTCGTCATAGTCGTTTCCAGTTAAGAATTTTAACTGTTTAGAAAACTATAATCTTAAAGTTTTTATAAAGCCTCAATTTTTATGAGATAAAAAGTTCAGCCCCTTATTGTCACATATAAGTTATATAAACTGTCTCGATTTGTGAGATGTAAGCAATCAATCACAACACAATGGGAATCCTCAGAAATAAAGTATGCACTACATATGATCATCATAAATAATTTAAATCAGCTGTTAAAATTCTCAAATAATAGAACAAAATGAAACTTATTTGAGAATTTAAACTGTTTATTTTTGTGAGATGTAATCAATCAATCACAACACAATGTGAATCCTCAGAAATAAAGTATGCACTACATATGATCACCGTAAATAATTTAAAACACCTGTTATAAATTCTCAAATAATAGAACAAAATGAAACTTATTTGAGAATTTAAACTGTTTATTTTTGTGAGATGTAAGCAATCAATCACAACACAATGTGAATCCTCAGAAATAAAGTATGCACTACATATGATCACCGTAAATAATTTAAAACACCTGTTATAAATTCTCAAATAATAGAACAAAATGAAACTTATTTGAGAATTTAAACTGTCTATTTTTGTGAGATGTAAGCAATCAATCACAACACAATGTGAATCCTCAGAAATAAAGTATGCACTACATATGATCACCGTAAATAATTTAAAACAGCTGTTAAAAATCTCAAACAATAGAACAAAAAGCAAACGTATTTGAGAATTTAAACTCTTTATTTTTGTGAGATGTAAGCAATCAATCACAACACAATGTGAATCCTCAGAAATAAAGTATGCACTACATATGATCACCGTAAATAATTTAAAACAGCTGTTAAAAATCTCAAACAATAGAACAAAATGAAACTTATTTGAGAATTTAAACTGTTTATTTTTGTGAGATGTAAGCAATCAATCACAACACAATGTGAATCCTCAGAAATAAAGTATGCACTACATATGATCACCGTAAATAATTTAAAACAGCTATTAAAAATTCTCAAATAATAGAACAAAATGAAACTTATTTGAGAATTTAAACTGTTTATTTTTGTGAGATGTAAGCAATCAATCACAACACAATGTGAATCCTCAGAAATAAAGTATGCACTACATATGATCACCGTAAATAATTTAAAACACCTGTTATAAATTCTCAAATAATAGAACAAAATGAAACTTATTTGAGAATTTAAACTGTTTATTTTTGTGAGATGTAAGCAATCAATCACAACACAATGTGAATCCTCAGAAATAAAGTATGCACTACATATGATCACCGTAAATAATTTAAAACAGCTGTTCAAAATCTCAAACAATAGAACAAAAAGCAAACGTATTTGAAAATTTAAACTCTTTATTTTTGTGAGATGTAAGCAATCAATCACAACACAATGTGAATCCACACAAATAAAGTAAGCATTGTATAAGTTATACTAAAAATAATTTAAAACAGCTGTTATAAATTCTCAAACAAAATAAAACATATAAGAAATTTTTAACAGTTGTTTCAAATTATGTAGTATATTTTGAAACATATTATTTACCTATATAAGGCTTGTTATTTAAACGTTAATTTTAAATTAACATAAACATAATTTAAAACAGCTTCTATATGTTCTCAAACAAAACATAATAATAAAAAGTGTTTGAGAATTTATAACGTTGTTTCAGAAACATGCCATTTACCCTTAACATGTATGTTCTTTAAATGATAAATTTATTACAAAATAAGTGATTCCAATGAAAATGAATAATTTTTAGGAAATCTGTAGGTAACACTGTTTAATTTGGCACCTCAATAATGAGTTGCACCTCATGTAATAACCAAATTTTTTTTACCCCCAAATTTTTGAATTACAAACAAAAATAAAGCAGAAGAAGAAACTGGGAAAATAATCCTACAATCAAATTTGACGTCCTGTATACGTAGTACTTTTCATCTATACGATGTATAGACAAAGTATGTTGTGGGTTAAACAATCGATGTTGAGTTTTTGCAGACGTATCAGTTTTGAGGCCTCCTTACCCCCAAAAAGTCGGTTTTGAAATTATGTCAGTCTTGCATCGCTCTACAGAACAAATGTGTGGAATTTGTTTGTGGGGATATATTGACGGCTATATCTCAAGATAAAAAAAAAAATTCTTTTATTTCTCAAAAAAAACTCTTTTCTCTAAATCTGTTCTAATGATTTTGATCAAATTTTACTCGAGTGTTTGGCTATGGGTTAGTGAGAAAGTTTGTGCAATATTTGTAGAATTTATTTTTATATCGATAAATATTTTCAATTTAAAATAGGGCTACTCAGATAGTCACGTGACTTATTACGATATATGGTGCACTTGCATAGGATAGGAGCATAACCACGGCGAAACTGTGTGTAGACTGAGCGGAGGACCGCAGGCCACATATCTTTGATTGTGAGGCTGTTACAAATAAGATGTATAGGGGGATTTTTGGCATCCAAACTCCTGGTGTACTCTCATTGGACAAGCCAGTGTGTGGATTATTAAAACTCGTATAGGGGAATAATCTACTAAGCTATAAATAAGAGGCTTAACTGCACAATAGACCAATGGTCGCGGTGCCTAGGGCCATTTTAACCCATTAACCTCTCTTTTTAATGTAATATAAATCTAACCATTTTCAAGCTGTAATTGGTTTTAGCACAAAATTAGACCTTTTAGAATAAAACTTTATTTTAAAATCTTTTCATAGTGACAATTGAACATAGACATACCCCGTGAAAAATTTCAGCGCTCTACGTCTGGTTATCCTGGTAATAAACTTATAAATGTGTTTAGGTCTTAGCCCACATTTAGGCCTTTTAGGAACAAAATTTGTTAAAACTCTTTCATAGTGAAAAGGTAACGTATGCGACATACCGCCATGTGAAATTTTAGCTCTCTATGTTTTGTTACCCTGGGAATAAACTGTTAAACGGGTTTAGGCCTTAATACAAATTTAGGTCTTTTAGAATCAGAATTTTTGAAACCCTTTCTTAGTTAACATATGAGACATACTGCCATGTGAAATTTCAGCGTTCTATGCTTTGTTACCCTGGAAATAAACTGTTAAACGGGTTTAGGCCTTAATACAAATTTAGGTCTATTAGAATCATAATTTGTTGAAAACCCTTTCTTAGTGAACATATGAGACATACCGCCATGTGAAATTTCAGCGTTCTATGTTTTGTTACCCTGGGAATAAACTGTTAAACGGGTTTAGGTCTTAATACAAATTCAGGTCTATTAGAATCAGTATTTTTGAAACCCTTTTTTAGTGAACATATGAGACATACCGCCATGTGAAATTTCAGCGTTCTATGTTTTGTTACCCTGGGAATAAACTGTTAAACGGGTTTAGGTCTTAATACAAATTTAGGTCTTTTAGAATCAGAACTTTTGAAACCCTTTCTTAGTTTACATATGAGACATACCGCCATGGGAAATTTCAGCGTTCTATGTTTTGTTACCCTGGGAATAAACTGTTAAACGGGTTTAGGTCTTAATACAAATTTAGGTCTTTTAGAATCAGAACTTTTGAAACCCTTTCTTAGTTTACATATGAGACATACCGCCATGGGAAATTTTAGCGTTCTATGTTTAGTTACCCTGGAAATAAACTGATAAATCCGTTTAGGCCTTACTACGAATTTAGGTCTATTAGAATCAGAAATTTTGAAAACCCTTTCTTATTTAACATATGAGACATACCGCCATGTGAAATTTCAGCGTTCTATGTTTTGTTACCCTGGGAATAAACTGTTAAACGGGTTTAGGCCTTAATACAAGTTTAAACCTTTTAGAATCAGAAATTTTGAAAACCCTTTCTTAGTGAACATAAGAGACATACTACCATGTAAAATTTCAGCGTTCTATGCTTTGTTACCCTGGGAATAAACTGATAAATGTGCTTAGGACTTACTCCAAATTCGAGTCTTTTCGAACTCTATTATTAGATAATCATTAGTGAATATTGAACGTACAATATAGGGGCCTATGCGAAATTTCAGTGCTCTATTACTTATTATACTGGAATTAAACGACACATGGGTTTAGCCCTTCTAGAATTAGAATTTTTTTAAACTTTTTCATAATGATTATTGAACATATGAGACATACCGCCATAGGAAATATCAGCTCTCTACGTATTTTTACTCTGGGAAGAAACTGATAAATGGGTCTTGGCCTTGGTACAAATTTAGACCTTTTAGAATTAAAATCTTTAAAAACCGTTACATATTGCGGATCTACGTATTAATAGAAACCTTCCCTGAACATTTCAATTGGATCGATAAAGTAGTTTTGCCTCCGTCAGTTAGGACACGTTCATTTATATATGAGATAACTGATAATTAAATGAAACTAAAAAACCTACATGTTAGAACGGTTCCATAAAACAGGTATACTAAAATGTTACTTTATGATAACAGAGGAACGTTGTTACACAATATCTATTTATTAGGAACGAGTACATGTTGGACCCTGAGCTAATACAGCGTAAAAATCAACATTTCAGATTTGTCCACAAGAAAGTGAATTGGTAACGGAGCGGAACACAGCGTCGCTTCACACGCATCATTTCACAGCTGTTTTATGACGTTTAAAAACCTCGGGCAGAACAATGCTACTTCCCACATGAGGTTATGACATTGTGAAATTTTAATTAAACAAATTATTACGAAATTGTAATTTCATTTTTATTTTGTCACACGTAGTGAAAGTGATGGTGCTAAAATAAATGGGTTTTCCGTTACCATGACAACTGTTGTTAGTAATTTAATTTGTTGAACACCTGATTTGTTGAAACATAAAATCATTTTGAGGTTAGATTTACTAAAAGAAAGATTATCGTCATATATAAGGTGTCCCAAAAAAGGTAGGACTGGTTATTCATTGTCGGATTCATACATGAAAACAAAGAAGAAATTAAAATAACATATAATCGGATTCCGCTTCATTATCCGAATGTCCGCCATTTTGTTCTTTTACAAATAGTATATTTTCATCACTAGGACCAAATGTGAAGCTTTTTAATACAAGCTCAAATTAAAAAACGAAAACCTGAACTTCGCTGAAACCCCTAGTTCCTGGTTTCGGGAAGCTGAAGTGGAAAATGAGCGAGGATCGAAAAGCTTCTTTTGGTCCAAAGTGGTGAACTATATTATTCGTTTTATTGCAAATAATATATTTTTTTAATTTCACAAAACTAAAATGTTACAACCTATTTACCTCAAATTGATGGTAACAGCTGTTTCAACGGTTATTTACAATCGAGAGTATCGTTTGTTTTTATAGATACTTTACAATCGTTAATTAATTCGTATAAACGAAGTAACAGCTGATGACCTCGTCCTCAGCTGGTGTTTTTAGGTCCTAGGACTAAAAATAACAACTTTAGCATCTCAATGCATGTATTAAAAACTTTATAACTCCAGAAATAAATTAAATATGAGTTCACATTTGGTATAATCATTATATATGTTAAATTCATTTTTATCTAAGGAAACCTCAAAAATATACTACTATTATTTATTTAACAAATGAAATGAAAAGTTTACTTTTTATTTTAACGTTAATAATAATGGAGACATGTCCAATAACGCATACTCCTATACAATAACAAAAATTTTAATATACCGGTTGTAACATTACACTTACCCCCTAAAATTTCACAGATGTTTGAAAACACATTTCTGATTTTTGAAAAGTTTCTCTTGGAATAGCCCTATACTGCTTTATTATTCGATTTCTAGGATCCACTAAATCAACTGGGGCTGCTATAAAGTTAACCTTATTGTTATCGCATCTGCCTCTTCATTAATTCTTATCTTATTTATTACATACGATATTTTGGATATTTTACCTTCGACAATTCAACAATATTAATTTTATTAAAATAAGCTGTTATCAAAGTGACACTTTGGAATAAATCACTGATAGTTAAGCATTGACTGTTCTTCTTCCATAAATCGTTACCAACATTACAAAAAGATGCAAATTGATTCATTTTTTCCATAGTAAATTTTCTTTTTGTACACTTTTTGATTGACAATCCCGAGAAGCCTTGCTGTCATCTACCCTTTTTATGTAGCTTTGAGTTAGACCCCTTTCATCTTTCCTAATCTGGTCTCTCTTGACCAAATCTTGTTCTCTTCCGACTTTTATGGTATTTGAAGAATTAGAGATTTTTATGTTTTTTGTTTTCTTCAATTTTTTATGAGACGATGACGACAACGATTTTTTCTGGCGATTTGTTTTGTTCCATTTTCATTTGGTTATGGGGATAGCTAAGTGGGAAAGTTTGTGCAATGTTGTCACATCGTTTATCTAACTACGCAAGAAGCACTTCAGTGATTAAACAAACATTTGTAGTGTAACACTGGTAAAGAAAATTCTAATCGTTTCTTAAAGTTTAAACGAATCCAACATACGTTACCATAGCAACCAACTTAACAACGGGTTCATTAAAAAAAAAAAAGAATTTGAGGTTAGGTTAACTAACTAGATCCACGAAAGAATACAATATGATAATATGCATGTATTATTTTTGTCGTGCCACATAATAGGACTATTAGTTTGTTTTTTCCTGTTTTCAGATGACGAAACTATCACACGATTTTCTCACAACAAACTTTCACAAGGAAATATGTTCATTATAACAGAAAAAGATTGGATTTTTTCCCTTTGATATCGAGTAGTTAATTTATTTTTTCTAGTCATTTACACTCACAATGAGGGAATATGCTCTGAGATAGACTTAAGTCGCTGCTTTAATAGTGAAAAGATACGATTAACTTATGGTTGATCAGCTGTTACCGTCTGACATTATATAAAGATAAATTAAATATCCTGTATGGCTGAGAGACGACAAGCGTTCAATAAACTACAAGTTGAACAACAGCTGATCCATTTGAAAACTGTAAAATTAATCAGAGGGGTTATGTTAATAAAACAGATTTACGAAATATTATCATCTACTGAAAGCAAGAGTTCAATAGATTACAAATTTAACAACAGCTGATCCTTTTGAAAACTCTAAAATTAATTTGAGGTTATGTTAATAAACTTGATTCACGAAAGATTATCATCTAGTGAAGATCAGAGTTCAATAAATTACCAATTTAACCACAGTTGATCCTTTAGAAACTAAAAAACTAACTTGAAATTAGGTTATTTAGATTCACAAAACATTATAATCGAGTGAAGACAAAAATTCAATAGATTAAAAATTGAACAACAGCTGATCCATTTGAAAACTAAAAAACTAATTTGAGATTAGGTTGATTAGATTGACGAAAGATTATCATCTAGTGAAGACAAGATAGATTACAAATTTAACAACAGCTGATCTATATGAAAATTGTAAAATTAATTTGTAGTTGGTTAATAAACTAGATTCACTAAAGATTATCATCTAGTGAAGACAAGAGTTCAATAGATTACAAACTTAACAACAGCTCATTCTATTGAAAACCGTAAAACTAATTTAAAGTTAGGTTAATAAACTAGATTCACTAAAGATTATCATCTAGTGAAGACAAGAGTTCAATAGATTACAAACGTAACAACAGCTCATTCTATTGAAAACCGTAAAACTAAATTTAAAGTTAGGTCAATAAACTAGTTACAAGAAATATTATCATCTAGTGAAAACATGAGTGCAATAGATTACAAATTTAACATCAGCTCATTCTATTGAAAACCGTAAAACTAAATTTAAAGTTAGGTTAATAAACTAGATTCACTAAAGAATATTATCTAGTAAAGACAAAAGTTCTATAGATTACAAACGTAACAACAGCTCATTCTATTGAAAACCGTAGAACTAATTTAAAGTTAGGTTAATAAACTAGATACACGAAAGATTATCATATAGTGAAGACAAGAGTTCAATAGATTACAACTTTAACAACAGCTGATCCTTTAGAAAAGTAAAGAAACTAAATTGAGGTAGGCTAACTAGATTGATGTAAAATAATTATCATCAGTGAAGACACGAGTTCAATATATAATAAATTTAACAAAAGCTGAACAATTTCAAAACTAAAAAACTAGTTTGAGGTTAGATTAATGAACTAGATTCGTGGAAGATTATCATCTAGTCAAAACAAGAGTTGAAAAGATTACAAAGTTCACAACAGTTGATCCTTTTGAAAACTAAAAATCTAATTTGAGGTTAGGTTAATAAACTCGATTCACGAATGATTATAATTATAGTATACATTATTTTTCTTGTTGTGCCACATATATGTGTTTTCACATTCAAAGGCTCACTTATAATGAGTATAGCCGTGGCTCTCCCGAAAGACCCTAGCTGAATGTACACCTTTTTCATATAGTATTGGGTTAGATCTTTCTATTTAATTTTTACTATCAGTTTTCTTTTAAGCAACCCATGTTCTTTTCCAACCCTGACTTTATTTGAAAACTCTACGTTAGGGTTTTTTATTTTATGTTTAGTTCTTGTTTTGTTTATTACAAGGCGAGAGTGACTGAGAGGGTTTTTCGCCTTTAAAAAGAAAAACAAAATCAATATTCAATAGATTACTCAAGCTGTGTAAATGTTAATCTATATTTTATCATCTACATATACTTATATATCTGTATCCTTTATTAGAGTCGTAGGGTTTTTTGTTACCAATCTCCTAGTGAACTCACATTGAACGAACTAGTGTGTGGACTACTAAAACTCGTAAGGAAGACTTACTGAGCTATAAAATTGGGAGACTTATTTTCACAACATGCCAATTGCCGGAGTACCCAGTGCAGATCTAACCCCTCCAACCTCTCACCTTAATCTAACGAATACCCTATTTCCAAGTTCTCCACTTGTTCCCATCACGTTGCCCGTACCACAGAAGCGCAATCTTCTCATTTAAAGTTTCTTTAACACTTCGTTCTTCAAGTTTCCTACCAGGATTTACACTGCCTCATTCTTCTCCCCGACACCTACCAACACTCCGAATCACATGTTGTAATTCACTTGAGACTCACATTCTATATTGCGTATTGAGCAATAGAATTTACACTTCATTCTGCAAATAGGAAACTTGACTTCTTATACATTTTTATGCTTTTAGTGTGCAATTAATTCTTCACTTAAAATCAATATTCAATAATTAATAAACTTGTTCCTCTCCAATCTGATAACGGTCTATCACATTATCGAAACTTTCATGTTTCCCATTGGCTCACACATCACACAGAAGACGTCATGCTGAACTTATGTCTTGAACTAATCGATATAAGATCACACTATCTGTCAGTTACAATCCTAGCACAAAGGACTCGTCGAGGACACGTTGCCTTTATAATTCTTCTACCGCTTTATTACGCCAAGGAAATAAAAGTGCAGATTATTTCATCACTACAAATTCATTACTTTTCCATTATTATCAAAGTGTTACGTGAAAGAAAGATTGGCGGGCTCTGTTATGAAATAATCTTCGTATCATGTTAGGCTTGTCATTGTTGTGCAGCTGATTGGTAGCTATTGTTGTACGCCATGGCCTTGCTCGCAAACACCTGCTACCTGCTAGACTGTCCTGACTCTTTCAAGGTTTATTTATTATCAGATGGCCAAAAGAATTCATAACGTCTAACGAAGGTTAACTTAATAATATTTCGATTGATGTCCTCTTTAAAAAAATAAATAGTTTTCGGCCTTGTTATTTTGTTCCTTAAAGTAGTCAAGGTGTTCTATCAATTTCAAGCATGTATTTTAGTATTCCTTAATTAAATGCTTAAATGGAATTTTTAACTGAATTCAAACAGGTTTTCTTAATTTCTTCTTAAAAGCAAGAGAGATATCAAATATGGCAGTAGACTGTATAAATTTATCAGTGCTTAACAATTTAAGAACAATCTGAAGAAGTATCCTAGCGTGTACATCCAAATACTCTCAGTTAATTCCAAGGATCCCCACGCAAAATGTCTTTAGTTAATAGTTTTACGAGTTTTATTCCAAATTTACATTTTCTGACTATATCATAACACGGGGTTGTTTTGTGTTACCCATTCTATTTCTTATGATACTGGACGGAGTGATGTTGAACTTCACAAGGAGGTAGAGACTCTTACAATGGGAATTAACCAAAATGCTTGAGGATAATGATTTCTCAGACAACCTGTACCATATGATTCATAACTTGACAGATTATAGAAAAAACTTTAAGAACTTAAACCTAGAAGGAATCAAAGTTGGTCAAAGATAAAACTGTTGTTTACATTGTTCATCTCCATTGTATGGTTTGAAGCTATGAAATTAGTTAGATTTAAAAATCTTACTTTAGAGACAATTTTTAGCTTCTTATGCTTTCCATACCGGTGATCATTTACTTTCTAATTTTCCGAAGGTAACCCAATTCTACACACTATCGTCATGCACTGATCTTATAGTTTAGTTATTGTTCGCAGTAGAAAACTTTTAGATGTCAAGCGAACGGTTTTATTTTATTTTAACGCTACACTTATTTATTTATTACTCTTTACATCCATCGGTGTTATGGTTTCACGACCATTTTCGATCCAGTTTTATCCACTGATTACTTCTGATAAGATTTTTGGCGCAGTAAATTTACCTAGAAATAGATTTAGGATAAATGTAAAACTGGTTTTTCAATATAGGCTGCGAATGCGCCTTGATCTAAAAATTCAATTTTTGAGTTGATTTTAAGCTTTATCTCTTGCTTTAGATTGGGATGATTTCACGGCGAGCTTGCTTTCCAATTTTTCGTTTAAAGATGAGGGAAAACTTTAAGAGCCAAAGTAGAGACTTCCAAAAATGGTTTACCTATTAAAATACTCCAACTCTTTCTTCATATTTCAAACTACAGTATGGCTTATAGTAATGTCTTCTCGTTTACAAATCTTCACTTTACATTATTCCACATAATCTGAACAATTTATTTATTTTAAAAAATTTTAACATTCACCCTTAAACATATTTTGAAAAAATTATCAAGGGTTCTTCCAATTATTAATCAACATAGCTGCGCTCTCTAAACTATCCTTCATTTATATAAGAATATGATGTGCGGGATCATCCTCCCCACATGTATTATGCAACCCTATCTTAAAATTAAGCACCAATACACCCAGTTCAGTTTAATAGTCAACTTGTCTTCCTCAACTTCTATCCAATCCTTGAGTATTTCCTTCTTGATCCTTTCATCGTCTCTGCGTTTCTCATCGTCTCTGCGTTTCTCATACGTTTCCTTCCTTCCAAATTGAACTGGAGTCAGTTTGTTCAGCCTCTACAAATATTAAAGAATCTGTTGATTACTTTGCTGATTTTCCTTGCATACTATCCTTAGGGGCTCATTTATAGTGAGTGTAATGTATTCTTGTCTTAGAACCCTCTCTTTCATCTTTCTTTTATGATCTCTCTTGATAAACTTTGGTTTTTCTCTGACCCTGAAGCTATTAGAGTTTTTGGAAGTAGGAATCTTTAAATTATGTTCTTTCCTTCCTCTTTAATAAGACAAAGATGGCCGAGAGATTTTTTTTGCTTTTAAACAAGAAGAAAAATCCTTTCTCTCCTTGCTATCATATACAATAATGCTCCAACAGATGCTGTAGTTTCCCACATAATGTACCATCCCCAATAAAATTGTCCATTTCACATTGCTAGCTTTGCCTTAGTTTGTTATTAATCTGCTTAAAGGTGCAGTCAAATTGTTGACCGTCTTTAATATCTTAACATGTTCTGTCTTTTTAAAGTCTTTATTAAATCATAAAATTAGGTAAGCATTTGTACTCTCTATCTATTTTTAATATTAATTTGATTTTACTGTAGCATCCGCCCTCCAGACAAATCTAATTTAAATGTTATAGTCACAACGCCAATTACGTAATCATTTTTAGCACCAGAATTTTATTGAATGTCTTCTTTTATTGTAAACACAAATCTCTGTAAATCAATCTGTAAGCTACTAGTCAAGGCTTCCTGACAAACATTTCTGTAAAGATTCCTGAATTCCTGTCCGATACTCGAATGCCGTTTTGCTTGAACAGACACATAATTTTATAGCAGCTCTTTGTTCTAAACTGAGATTCATTGCGGATTGTTAAACTGTTTCCATGACGGGGTAACTCTGAATGCGTCTAAAATGCGCAATCAAACTGCACAAGTATAAGTTGCAAACAGCATCAGAGCGTTCTTTGTTTACGCAATTGTACTAGAAAATGACTACTACCTTTGTAGTAACTAACAATCTGATTAAAGTCCGTTACTTTTCGTGATTGTGAAGAATGTACAAATTGTAAAATATATCCCGCCACATTTCTACTTTAGCTAGCTCAACAAGTACTCTGATAAATCGTTGCAAAAACATTCCAAACATCACAGATCTATCCAAATAGTAACCAAAAATTAATTGACTTCCTGCCCAGCCAATCATATAACTAGAAATTAGCAGATCTTCTAAATGTAGTGCCCAAAATTTGGTGTTTTGGGCTTCATAAAAGTTTTAATCAATTATATTGTTAAAATTATACAGTAGGTTTTATTAAAATATTTGTGACACAGGTTTTCTATACTTTATAATTCTGTTGATTACTTTCTTTTAGTTGACTAGATGTACTGTATTTCAACATTCTCCACTCGCTCCTGGCAGTGTCTCAGCCCTGACTAATCTTTTAACTATATAAATATTAAATTTTGTAGAATAATGGGTGTTTGAATTTACATTTTCGACAATAACTTCGCTATTTGTCATCGCAGAGAGCTTGTGCTGGTACCATTACGTGCAGTATTGAAATCTACAACTTTGCATCGAATAATGTGTTAGGTATTGAAAAACTGTTGAAAAATCCGCCATTTTGAAATTTTTATTAGATTTTTCTGAACTTTAATAGGGTTCTATAGAGGCCCCCTTATAACAATCCCCCCCCTATATAGTATGTTGTAGCCACTATTGTACTTACGTACGAAAGACAATGACAACGGGACGTCAAAAATTAATTTTTCGTTTTCCTGTGATCATGACCAAATGTGAAGATCAGCTACAAAACGGTGATCGATAATTTTTGTGTTTACCATTCTTACCCTATATATATATATATATATATATATTTTTTTTTTCTGTCAAATGTAGTCTGTATTTGTATTTTACCTTTTATGTGGCTACATGTTTCACTGCCACAGGCAGCATCATCAGGCCAGCTGCTATATCCACTCAAACACTTATATATATACACAACACTTATTGTAACACCTATAATATACCCTATACTTTGTACGCTGAGTAAATAATAATTTTTGTTTCCTCCTCCTCAAAAAATGTTTTAATACTATTTATACTTATACACCTCTTTTGTCTGTTCTCGTAGAAAAGAAAATGTCTTTCCATATGAGAGATAATTTGGTACAGATCTACTTCTCGATTAATTTCCAAATATACCGTGTGTCCGAAAAGTCTCGGACCGGTTCAACAACTAGAAAACCAAAAAAGATATTTTATGTGATAAAAAACAAATTTTTGGCAATTGAGACATTTTTATCTGTTCCCCCAAAATGGCGGATTTTGGGGGGCAACTCAGTATTCCTAAATGGAAACACCCATTAGTGACCCTTCATGTTAAAGTGTTTATTTAGTAAAATACAACTGTACAAACTATAGGTCGATTTCTTGCTCCTATCTAAAATGGCAGTCTTTTTAACGACCATTTTACTTTATTTATTTCATTCACAATTAATTAGAAGGCGAGAATATAGGATGAAATATATTAAAAATGTAGTGTTGTAATCATAATTACTATTATTGAATTTTCAAAAATACAGATTCCCAGTTTAGGGTTTGTAAATAACTTTGAATGATTGATTGTATTAAATACCAAACCATTATGGTTTAGAGCAAGTTTAAAGTTGATAATTCCCAATAAAGTGCCGAGATCAGTATTTAATTCTTTAAGATAGAATCAATAACTACATTTTTTGTTAAAGTGGAAAGTCCACTTAAACCTACAGTTCTCGAAATCTACTGTTGTATTTGTTGATATGTTGGACAACTGGGAAAATCCACGTAATTAAATTAAAATTAAATATTAAAATTACATCAACTAACATATCACTTTTTACACCCTGTTATGGCAGATATACCCTACATTTTGTGTTTTAAAAAAAACCTGGAGGTATTGGAAAAAATATGCTCACATACCAAATTTGATCAAAAAACTTTATTTTTGGGAGATAACCTATATGACTTGTTCAGGCCTTCTCTCAGGATAACAAAATTTGATTTAAAATGTCAGTTTTGATCGTATGACAGCTACCCCCAAATTTTGAATTTAAAAAAATTATTTTAATCGAATTTCACACGAATCTATTAAATTTATTATCCATTTGTTGATTATATATAGACATAATTCATACAGACGTTTGACATCATTTGTTTACAAAAATTTAATATACGACATTTCAAAAATATGAATTAACTTACTTTATCAAGTGAAAAACAAAGAATATAATATCAAAAGAGGCAATGTAGTGTTGTAGCCTAGGATATTGTTGGAAACAATAACTGAAAGTATTAATCTAAAAAAGAAACTCGGGGTTAAACCTAAGTTTAAGCTGTCAAAATAACGTCATTAAAAAAAAAAATCACTAATCACAGAACTACAAAACAAAATTTACAATGGTCAACTAAATAAACCAGTGTTGTATGCTAATGAGGATACCTTAAGATTTTGTTGGGTTGAACAACATTTTGACTCTCCTTCCACAAGTTTATATCATGACCTTGTTTTACCTCCTTGTGGAGAATTAACAGGATATATTTTAAAATAGAAAAATTAAAATTTAATTGAGTATGTGTACTGCTTTATATCTATACTGTTTTAACAAATCAACTGATTTTAATATCATTTTAAAACCAGACTCTTTTGATTAATCAGATAACTTTCTGATATATTCCAGACAGTAATAAATAGAATGTTGAAACTATATATCTTTCACAACATCAATACTATGCACTTATTTGAAATACAATAAACGTTCCTGCTTTCAGTCTATTACCAAGCTATTGTTTGCTTGTAGCTCCGGAGAGGTAGGCCTACGTTTTTTACGATGCGACTAATTGGTGAAGTATTGAATGCTGTAATTAGCTTTGTTAAGGCAAGGCAAGTGTAGGAAGGTTAGGACAGGGCAGTTGCGAGGGATTATTTCTTGTCATGATTTTTTTTTTTTTTTTAAGAGGGACATTTCATTCATCGGATAATTATTTTCAAAGAAGATTTAACAATAACTACAACAATTTGGTTAATGACTCGTCTTCCAGTCATCGTTCGACAATTGTTTTTCAATAAAAAACCTCTTTGTAATAATAGGTTTAGACAATATAGATTGTAAGTTATTGAAAGATGTACAATTTGTAGATAATAACATGTAATGTAAGTTTTAAAGTTATTCTATAACGATATTATTGATTTATTATACGGGGAGTTTCTAAAAATCGTTCAGAACTTTAGGGGCTTATTCGTCACATCAAAACCAACGAACAAGTTTATATATTTCGTAAAATCTTTATTTTATCCACCATTTTGTCTTTTAGTAACAAAAAAATTAATTTTTTAACGGTATATGATATGGAATTAAAATTTTGTGATATAAAAACACAGTTTAAGAAAAATCACCAACCGATTTCCTTTACTTATTTCAAAATGCGAATAATTTAAAAACCGTTAATTTTACAAGAGAGCGTTTTTTTTCTTTTTTCTAACAACAAAAAAGTTTTTCATTCTTTCTGCATCTCAAAGGACAACTGAGTTATCGTCAAAAAAAGTTACCGTCGCGGGACGGTAGAGAGAAGTGAAGACTTGTCAATTTCAAAAATTAAATTAAAATTAAATTAAATTTTAAACTTTCAGTAAATGTAACACAATTATTAATTATATTTTGCATTGATTATTAGTGTGACTTGATTAGATTTTTAGTTTTAATATATATGGGTATGTGAGAAAGTTTGTGCAATATTTTTCGTAGATTTTTAGTTTTAATATGTATGTGTATGTGAGAAAGTTTGTGCTATAGTTTTGCATTGATTTTAGTTTGACTATGTATATGAGTTTGAGAAAGTTAGTGCAATATTTTTCGTAGATTTTTAGTTTTAATATATATGGGTATGTGAGAAAGTTTGTGCTATAGTTTCCCATTGATTTTAGTTTAACAATGTATATGAGTTTGAGAAAGTTAGTGCAATATTTTTTGTAGATTTTTAGTTTTAATATAAATATGGGTATGTGAGAAAGTTTGTGCTATAGTTTTGCATTGATTTCAGTTTAACTATGTATGTGAATTTTGAGAAAGTTAGTGCCTTATTTTTCGTAGATTTTTAGTTTTAATATATATGGGTATGTGAGAAATTTTGTGCTATATTTTGCATTGATTTTAGTTTAACTATGTATGTGATTTGAGAAAGTTAGTGCCTTATTTTTCGTAGATTTTTAGTTTTAATATATATGGGTATGTGAGAAAGTTTGTGCTATAGTTTTGCATTGATTTCAGTTTAACTATGTATGTGAATTTTGAGAAAGTTAGTGCAATATTTTTCGTAGATTTTTAGTTTTAATATGTATGGGTATGTGAGAAAGTTTGTGCAATATTTTGCATTGATTTTAGTTTAACTATGTATGTGATTTGAGAAAGTTAGTGCAATATTTTTCGTAGATTTTTAGTTTTAATATGTATGGGTATGTGAGAAAGTTTGTGCAATATTTTTCCATTGATTTTAGTTTGACTATGTATGTAAGTTTGAGAAAGTTAGTGCAATATTGTTCGAAGATTTTTAGTTTTAATATATAACCGTTGTTGTACGTATACTGTTATTATTATTTTCGTGACGATTTTTCCTTTCACCACATCCATTTAACAGCACCAAAAAAATTGCCTACCGGGCGTGAAGAAGTATTCACTTCAAAAACTGTAAACACTAAATCTTGGTAATTGTTTACAACATCCAAGATAAGCCAAGAACCAGAATGCTTGTGTGAATTTTGCAAATTTTTACCACCAAATCATCCTGTAGCTTAAATGACGACCGAGTTATCAATACTCCCAATTAATAGGTAGACTCGATTAAGGAAAGTTTTAAGACTGTTGCAATGGGTAAGGACGTATATTAAATACTATTTTTGAATTTGAAAATATGTGAATATTATTTTATCCCACAGTGTACATAATGACAGAAAATAATTTTTTTTAACAACTTTGATCAATAGACTAACTGGAAATATGTTTTTATTTACTACAATCACAACAATACTTTCTTAATAATCAGCTGTTGTGCAACATTAATACAGTTTTTTAACCAGCTGTAGGAAGTTCACTTAAATGTGATCCAGTAAGCGTTGGAATGTTTATCAATAAATTGAGTATATTAAACAGCTGTTTCTTTAAGATTTTTTTTCTGCCAAACACAGTAGGTCTACAGTCTTGTTTGACATTACTAAAAAACACAAAATTTTATGATATTAGTTATCCAATCAGTTAGTTGTTGTTAAGATACAGGAAGATTGGAGCTAGAAATTTGTAACATTCAAATGTTAGTTCTATATTGGGTGTTGTAGCTGCTAATTACCAGGAATTAATGTTTTCTGTTTTTGTCAATAACTCAGTTATTCTTTAAGCTACAGAAAAAATGTAGGAAATATTTTGTTTTTCGCTAAAAAAAAGGTAAATATTTTGTAAAGTTAACAGTTTTTAAGACATTCGAAATTGAAAAGTTTAAATAGTCACCATTTTGAACTGAGGCAAGGAAAACAGTTTATTATTTTTCTCAAATTGGGTGTATATAAAAAATATTAACATCATATCATTTACCATTAAAAAGATATGTTTTTCTTGAAAACACAAAATGGCGGCAAGATAGAAAATTAAGCATTTTAGTAAATATATTTATATACACTTTTTCCATTCATTTTGATGTGAGAAATAATCACGTGAAGTTTATGAATGATTTTTGGAAACACCCTGTATACATTTTGTATATAAAAGCTAACATATGACTTTCGAGAGTATAAATCAACCACTGCTACCAGTGATAATTTGAGCTCTGAGCTTCTTTCTTAGATTTAAGTATCAGTTTCATTATGTTTTAGATTTATCACTTGACAAAAGAGGTTGATTCATATACTCAAAACGTCGTGGATTAGTTTTCATATTCAGAATTTATGACTACGTAAGCGGCCACAAAAATTTAAAAAGGAACATGAAATTTGATATAGGCGATTGTAGTGTGCTCATGTAGAACTCTATTGAAATTCAAAAAAAAATTATTAAAAATATGATAATGGCGGCCAATTAAAACAGTTAATGTTTCATATCTCATTTGATATTTATAATAGTTACGAAATTAAACAAGGTCGAGTTACCAACACGAGTAAAGTATTTTTCAATTATTAAATCTTCTAGGCAACGAAAGCTGGATTATGGTTTCATGGAATAGCTATTTTTTAATTTGAGAAATCTAAAATATTAAATGGGCGATTCAATATGGCCGATCACAACTCAAAATATTTGCTAATGGAGTGTTTAAACTTAGAAATACGTAATGCTAGATGAATTTAAAATTATAAAGGGTGTTTGATGATAACATTATTTATTCAATTATAAATTTATAATAGGAAGAATAAAAAAATAATGCTTAAGGATTAGAGTTAGAAAAATTAATAGTCTTAATAAGGATTTTCATATATATATATATATATATATATATATATATATATATATATATATATATATGAAAATCCTTATTAAGACTATTAATTTTTGTTTACATTGTAATATATATATATATATATATATATATATATATATATATTAAATACAATGTAAACAATAATACAAATTATTCTCCAGTTTTTTCTTTATACAAAACTAAAATAGGGGAAGCATTTAGATTATTATTGCAATGTATAATTTATTATTCTTGATTATAATTCAAAATTAGCGACGCCAAAAGCCCCCCTAAAACGTAGCTAATTTTTTATAAGAATTGATTTAATTATTCGATTTACAATAACTGATTAAACAAATAGCACACATTCACACTAGCTTCAACTAAATATAAACACAATTAGGAACCCTATTTCATCAAAATCGGTGCAGGTTTAATGTAAGCTTCGTTTAATGGACTAAAACGAGCTGCTTACAATATTGAAAATCATTATACTGTGTTTTGAATGTTTTATTTCATGATACATACCCAAATAATATCACCTTCACCCTTTTGCAGATGTAGGCCTACATACAGACAACACATTCAAAATTTATTCCTTCAAAATGCAAACAATTTCGCAAGCAGACAGCTGTCGCATGTTGAATAATCAACCATCTTAGGATTGTTCACTTCAAAAGGAATTCTTGTATTAAAAGCTGTACATGAATCAGAACAAGGTCGTATTTGCATAACTTACAATATCAGTGCCATCTAGATTGAAATATTTAGAAATCAACGAATCGTAACGGTAAACAATACATCATACACAAGTTAAGACACTATCGTTCTTAATAATACTGTTTACAACTCGTTTAGTTGAGGTTAGATCAGCTGGCTTGGCAATTAATAATGTTAGGTTAGAGTAATAACATGGTAGAGTGCAAGCGGTTAAGTACGAGATCTGTGTTTGCATCTGTGACATTTATGCCTTAAAATATTTCAAGATCATCATGCAAGTTGAGGAAAGTAATTGTTGACACTGCGCAGTAATTATGCGCATTCGTTTTGAGCAACAATGAAAAATAACCTCAAATTTAACTTGTTTAAATCAGCTGTTGAAATAATTAAGAGTTTTTATTTTGATGGCTGTATTAATTTGATTTTAACATGTTATTTTGATAGCTGTGATAATTTGATTTTACCATGTTATTTTGATAGCTGTGATAATTTGATTTTAACCTGTTATTTTGATAGCTGTGATAATTTTTATATATTAATTGATAAACGGTATTATTATCTCAACAACATAAATTTTAAAATGGATTTTTCAGAGAGTAAAATATTTATCAGGGCTTGTTTTAAAGTTATAAACACGGAATTTCTTCTTTTTTTAGGTAAAAATGCGTATTGCACAGTTAGGGGATGTCGTTCGGCCCTTGACCCCTGGTGTATGGGACTCTCATCCACTAAAAAACTCCTCTTTTTCGTTCAGTCGTCACTCCACTCTGGAACAGCTGGTCAGCATATCTTCAATGTAGTGTTACTTATTTCACTCTGTTCAGCTCTGTCTTTTATAAACTTTTTTCTGTTCTCTCCTAGATAACAAATTTATATAATATTGTGTGGTCTGTTCATTTTGCACGTCAGAGTTCATTGTTTTCCTTTGGTTTTCCTGGACTTACTAAACTTACCCAGGAAGATCTGTAAGCTCCACGAACTTCAGAATCTTTTTGTCATGGTTGTCTTGTATTAAATGTTGAGCTTGACTTATGAGAAAAATTATACAGTATAACAAACACACAGAACACAATTCTCACAAAAAATACGCCTAAGTATCAGACGCGTTTCAACGACAAGGTCGTCCTCTTCAGTGATACACGATCTACAACCAATCGAACTATAACTACAGTTATAGTTTGATTGGTGTAGCTCGTGTATACATATACATGTCGTTGTATATATTGACGAGTTACACCAATCAAACTATAGGCCTAACTATAGTTATAGTTCGATTGGTTGTAGATCGTATATCACTGAAGAGGACGACCTTTTCGTTGAAACGCGTCTGATACTTAGGCGTATTTTTTATGAGAATTGTGTTCTGTGTGTTTGTTATACTGTAAGGTTGTCTTGAAGGAATATCTGCCCTTTGCGAAAAATCCGAGGCGCTTAGTATCTTCTTGAAAAGAAATCTGTAAAATTATCTAATTTAGTGTGTTATAAGTTGAATAACACACGAGACTAAAAAGAACTGTTTAAAACGACTGCCATTTTAGTATTTTTAATTCGATTTTACTTACTGAGTACATTATAGTTTTCTATACTAAACTTCATGTTTTCATCTTAATTTTATTAGCGGCTGTAGTGTTTACATACAGACCGCAACGACGGATGGACGGCAAAACGAAAATATTGTTTTTTCTGATTCATAAGACCGTGAAATGTAAAGATTAGTCAAAAACTAGTGGTAGAATTGGTTCGATTACCAAACTTATCCTCTAGGAAATTAAATATATAAATTAAGCAGATGCCGCTATCTCTAAAGTTAACGTACTTTGGCTGGACACGAAGACAGGTAGGGTACGAAAGCTTAATATAGCAGGACAGGTTTTGCGCGTGCAGGAAGTGCCCATAGAGAAACTTGTCAGGTCAAAGATCAACTTGAGCTGTCAATACCTCGCGTTGACATGACAGTCCTCAGGAGAGACGTTCTTTTGAAGCATTGGCAGAGTCATTTATGAATGACAGCTTCTGTCAAAACATTAAACTCCCCCACTCCTCCTTAATTTTCGTTGTGGGAGATCTCGGATCCGCAAGGACTGGAGTAAAATTACAGATGCGATCTTTTCGAAAGTTCCTAATTCCAAATATTAAGTTATTGAAGATTTATGAGTCTAATCGAACGTAAAATTTGATATTTTAAAAATACTAAGTTCAATTCCAACCCCTTTACATTCTAACCACCTTTCCTTATACTAAGTATATGTTACGTTTGGTAATCGTCAAGGATTTTGAACTCCGTTTTTACTGACATCCGTTTATACAACATGCCCTTCGTTGTACGACAAAGACCACAAAAATTAAGATAGGAACATGTAATTTGCTACAGAGAACTATAGAAGCCAATTGAAATTCAGAAAAAAGTAATTGAAAATATTAAAATGGCGGCCATTTTTAATCAGTTAATCTGTTCATAGCTGGTATGTTGTTTAACTTGACATATATTTACAGATTTCAATTTCTACATGCAGTGGTAACACTCCAAACTCTTTACGATGACAAATAGCGAAGGTATTGTCAAAAAATTAATCTGGAAACCTAACCTAACCAAACTTAACCTAACCTCTATTGAAAATGTGATATTCGTATAGTTACGAGATCCAGGGCTAAGTCAACGACACTTCAGTTCTGTTTCTTCAGTGAGCTTATAAAAATAAATCAAGTGTATTTAGATAAGGACAGACAGCTGGGCGATATCAACCCTGTGACATATCCAGTGATTAAGGAAAGTTTAATTTAAAAACGTCCTAACGTTATAAGCAGGAACTGCGTACTGTTGAAATACTGCCTCATTTCTGTTAAACAGTTAAAATTTAAATTTAATAATAAGCGCTTTTTAATCATCTTAATACAATAACGATTAGGTTTTAAGTGCCATTTTGACAAATTTCAAAACTCTTAAAATGCAATTTAACTCGTAACTTTAGAATATTGCGTGATTCTGTTTGAAAATTTGAATCATCCCCACCCATCTGATTTGTAAAAAGTTAAGATTTGTTGAGGAGATGTAATTTTCTTTTTCGTTGTATTTTTATTAAAATTACTTTAACGGCTGGCATTTTAAAACAATTTTTTATAGGCGGTGGTACAAACAAATTTTCTTTGTCATGTTATGGTATTATCAAGTCCTATAAATGGTGTGCCACTTGATCATTAGCCTTATTTGAATAACCTAACCTAACTCTAACATAACCTAACCCTAACATAACCTTACATATACTAACCTAACCTAACCCTAACATAACCTAACCTCTAAAGATGAACATAAACTACACGTCACCCCCTTTCTCACCCACCAAGTGGACGCTACCTAGTGTGTCTATCTGTAATCTGTTCAACTCTACATCCAAACTCAAAATTTGAGGTAGCAACCATAAAAAACAAACCTAAATTACGTGTATCTCAAAATCGTTTCAAACATTTTTGGTAAAATTTTTCTCAAGTGTAGCCAATAAGGTCTCGCACAAAAGGTATTGGTTGTCATCTCTTCAAAAATTACGGTACGTGAGTTAATGTCAAAAAAAAAAAAAAAAAAAAAACATGAATGAAACTGTTATAAAATACGTTATTTCTCAAAATCCACTCAATCAATTTCATTAAAATTTTAGTGAAAATTGAAGATTAACAACTCCCTTAAATTAAATTGTATTACGGTTGAGAAATTATTGACAAGAAACCTAAATAAATCTCGACTGCCGTTAATTAACATATTTTTTTTATTAATCAGAAATTTTAAACTCCGTATAAGAGAAGCACCTTTAAGCCATTTTATTTATTTTAAAGTCTGCGTCTATCGTTCATTTTTTTTATTGACAACTACCGAACTGACATATTTATTGGTTAATTTTTTTTTTTAGTTTTGGGAATGTGTGAGTGAGAAAGTTTGCGACATTTCTGTCGTTGAGATTCTACCAACATTTCATACTTGCAAGGGTGAATAGACTATAAAACCAGCAGTATTGGTGTCTACAGCATGTAAATCATTCCTGTGTTAGACCAGTATCAGATTAAAATTGCATCGTGATATGCTTTCAGTTGTAAATTTTAAAAGTCATGAGATAATATCAATCTATAAATAAAATATACGATGACTTCAAAGTATAAGCTTCAATGCCGATTTTATAGTTATGTTTATCTGTTGATTATGTTTTGGATTTTATACAAATTATAACAGTTCTAAAGACTTATTTAAACAGCTGTTATCGTAAACACATACACTATTCTGTCATTGTTACTTTGTTTATAATACTTCTTTGATGGACCCATTTTACGTTCAGAATGCAGTACGGAGCAATGAATTTCAAATGAGTTTGAGAGATATTAAACTGAGCTGTCATGAGGGTTGTGTCCAGCGTCCTGATGCAGGCGTTACGTTTTAAAATCTTTTAAAATTTGTTTCTAAAATGATTGTAATGATTTACTAATAAAAAAATAATACACACACTCAAAACATGTCTCGAAATCGGAGTCCTTTTATATTGTAATGTTTTGAAAGAAAGTTATTAATTACATTTTTAAATTTTAACATCATATTATCAAACTAAGAATAACGTATAAACATCCCTCAACAATAAAACAACCTTTATTTGATAATAATAACAACAAAATTGATGGAAAATATGAAATTCCTAGAAAATATTAAAAATAGCAACACCTTGAAACAGTTTTGTAGTAGAGTTTATAATAATATAATTACACATAAATGGGAAATACGAAATACAGGGCTAACGTCAAAAGTGCAGAGGAATTGAAGTTAAAAAATAAATAAAAAAATAGGAGCAGTAATAGAAGCCCAATGATGGAATGTAACAGAAGCAGATACTCTTCTAAGTCGAAGGTTTTTAAGCAATCTAGCGCCAACATATTAATTTTTCCGTCAAATAAACATAGACATTCGTAATCAGAATAACTTCTAGTTTTATTTGTTACTCTACACATAATATTTACAAAAAGTAAACAATGTTTAACTGGATAGTTTTTCCCCTTAACTACCCAGAGCTTATTTTTTTACAGCTATATTTTTTTGGGACAGTGCAAAGTTTGAAATATGCAGGACTATCGGCTTGTCTGTGTAGACAGGTTGCGACTTACAGACAGACACGCGCGTGAAATTATAAGGGTCCTAAGGACCCTAATAAAAAGAAATCAATGAACATACAATCCATCTTTTAATGGCTATTGAATTGTTTGTTTCACATCTCACAGAAACTGCTTTTAAAACTTATACGCTACGCATTTCTCATTGTGTGGTTAAATTAAGTTGTAGTCGTCATGCAAAAAACTATAATATATGACTGCGCACTGCAATTTAATTTAAAATCTAAATATGTATTTTTCAGATTGGAGATCACACTGTGTTCAATTTAGAAGGGGTGTTATCTGACATTTTAAATTTAGCCTAACGCCAACATATTTTTTGTCAAATAAACATACATATTCGTAAGCAGAATAACTTCTAGTTGTGTTTGATACCCCACAAATAATATTTTAAAAAAACAATCCGATAGTTTTTCTCCTTTAACTACCCCAAGGTCATTTTTTGTTACCTCTATATTTAACCTATATTTGGGACAATACAAAGACTGTAAATTCAAAGTTTGAAAAACACAGGATTTATCGTCTTGTCTGTGTAGACTGTTTGCAATTTATAGATAGACAGACAGACACGCGCTGTAAATAATAAAAGTCCTTGGTTTTACCTGTGGACCCTAAAAAATTATAAAACATGTTAGTTTTGCTTTTGGAATTGGAAAGTGTTTTTTTGAACCTAACGATGGTTTATTTTCATGGCGGTACAACCTTTCATTTCTCGAACAAAGAAAGACCTTCATGGTTTTACCCCTTTTTAAAAATGGTCCTTTTCAGATAATAGGGTGAAGGGTTGAATCACCAGTTGCTCCCCGATAAGAAATTTAACATTTCATAATATTTACTCATTAATTGCATATTTAACAACCCAGATTCCCATCACACCGAAACCCCCTACTTTGAAACCATTCAACAAGAATCCGACAAATTCCTTTGTATAACTATAGGTATTCTATGCCATTCCAAAACACTATTAATTTGTTGGGAAATATCGTGATGGCTAGAAGATAGCATGATCCTTGTTATCAGCTGTTTTGCAACTAAAGTATACACTTAATATGTGCAACTCGCTACACATAAAATCTGATTGTTGTGTCACGATGTGAGAACATCATCGATGGTGAGTTCTACCGGTGGATATCAAGACTGTACGGCGGCTTGTGGGGTAATAAATTAGGCGAAGGACTTGTTTCAATCATTCCTAATATCGAGGAGCCTATATAGTTTCCCTCCTGTAAACATTTTCTAACCTCCTCGTGTTGCATTAACATTGCACAACTTTCTAACTCACCAATTCCCAAAACCAACCAAAACTATTTATCAACAAACGTCAGTTCTGTAGTTGTCAAAATGAACATTGTTTTTGAAAAAAAAATTAAATAAGGCCTCAACTTGTTTCGCTTATGTCACTAATGCATCTTCAGTTTAAATCGTTTTTCATTAAAATTGAGCTCTTAAAATCAACGATCAAAGTTCATTTTTGTTTTCGCCAATTCTTTCTTAAATCTTCCGATTAAGCACACGTTGTCATTAATCTTCACATTTCACTAAAATTTGAACGAAATCGATAGAGGCAATTTTGAGAAATTAAGTATTTTATAATTCAGGGAGAGATTTTGGGTTTTTGCCGTTAACTCAACGAACCAGCATTTTTTGGAAATATTGCAACCAATACGTTTTATCTGGGTCTTTACGGGCTACACCTGTAGAGACGATTTTAAGAAAATAGCAATTTTGTTATTGTTCATAGCTGCAGCCCCAAATTAGAGTTGTCAAAAAAAAAAAAAATACAAAATTTCGGATATACGCCAAAATATGTCCACGTACCGAATTTCATTAAAATCCGTCCACTTTTTTGGATTATATAACGCTACAAAGTCATCATTCCAAAAAACAATTTTTTTAACTCGGACCTGAAGCGGACATATCCGTAAAAACCTAGACTTAAATTTTTTGCCCCATCACATAACTTTCTCTATACTACGTAGATTTCAAAAAATAAAAATAATCGAGAGAGAGAGAGAGAGAGAGAGAGAGAGAGAGAGAGAGAGAGAGAGAGAGAGAGAGAGAGAGAGAGAGAGAGAGAGAGAGAGAGAGAGAGAGAGAGAGAGATCTTAATACTCTCAGAAACCTCTGTCTTCAGTGGTTGTGGCTATTAGAAGTTCTGCGTGGCTGCTTTCCGGCTTAGTGTCAAAATAAGAAAGAAACAGAGCGTCAAAAGTAAACTATCTTTTAGAAAACCTGTCGTCATAAAATATGTGATTTGTTTATTTAAGGTCTGAAATAAATATAAAATCAAGTAGAGCAAATCTTTACTGAAAAAGACTAGATAGGCAGTCGATACTTCATACTTTGTCATACAGGGTGTCCAGAAAAATTATTTTCGGATTATATACTTGAAAACGAACAAAAAAAGTCAAATAACATAAGGTCGAATTCCGCTTCATTATCCGTCTAGTTGTCATTTTATTTTTGTATGAAAAACCAATATGACTCCAGAAATAGATAAAATATCGAGTCCAGATTTGGTATAAATATTTTGTATGTTATGTTTTACAAGTTTACCAAATACAAAGACTTTATTTTGATATTTTTAAAATGACGGCCATTTAAATTTTTTTGAAGTTAACGGTTTTGAAGATATTCTACTTAAAAATTTGTTCTATCGATAACTCAGTTATTCTTCAGCCTACAGAACAAATTTTACCTTTTACTACAGCTCTAGTTTAAATTTCACTTGTATTTGACTTTGAAAAATAAGAAAAATTGTCTTAAATGCCCGTAGCTCGTAAACGGTAGATAATTTAGAAACATACCCAAGAGTAAAACAAATCTTAAAGTAATAAGTTTTTATTTCAAAAATTGCCATAAAAAATAGTATTTTATAAAGAAAATTTAACGCTAACCCGGTTGGAAAAATGGCGTGTGATACGAAAAATTTGGTAATATCTCTAGTTTTAACTAAAAAAATCCGGGTTTACTTTTTAAAGTTTTTATTTTTTAAATCTTGTATTTATCGAATAGAAAGAGCAGTAACACCAGTTTCAATCACACTGTATATACGTTGAGAATATATCGGTCCTCATTTATTAAACTCTCTATACAGTGCTTAATTTCAGCCATAACTAATCGTTAAGTTTACTCGTATGGGTAGGATCAATGGACACTTCATCGTATAGAATGTAACTGTTTCCACGAAGAAAATCGGAATAACCTTTTTTACAAATATTTTTCAAATACAAATAAAAAAATTAGTACTTCAAAATAGATAGTGAAAAAGTGAAAAATTACATACCAACTTAAAATAAATAACATAAAATGTTAAAACACAACTAAAATGGAGGAAAAAATAAACAAACTAAACTAAAATTGTGAAAAAAAAAACATGGACTGTTTTCAAGCAACCTCCCGTTATAAACAAATCTATCAGCAAATGTCATAAACCGAACAAAAATGAAGCTGGCTATAAACACCATTAAACTATATTTTTATACCATTAATAATTATCTAACAAAAACAAAAATCCATTTATGCAAAGAGTAGAGATAACTGTACCATAATAACCACAAATAATATAAAAAAAAGTAAATAAAATTAGCTTAAACAGACAATTAAAAGTACTATACATTCACACACAAATACGAATTTTATTTTTGGAAAACAGCGGGAAGTACTAAGTTACGCGTTACCCTAAGTGGTAAGTGAGTACCGGCTTGGCGATCCCGAGGGGATCTCACTGGATCTACAGCTTTTAACATGTAGTCTTAGGTTGGATCACTAATTATTAATTCTCTCTTAACCAATTTGTTCTTTTCTGACCCTGACGTTATTAGAACATCCGAAGGCTAGGAATCTTTATTTTATGTTCTTTTATTTTTTTGTAAGGCGATGATGACCCATATATTTTATCCTTTCAAACAACAACATAAAATAGACGTGTTGTATCTTCCAAACATTGCAAAAAATGAAAAAACAATTTGCAAAATATTTTAGAATTTTTACATTGTTTAATATAATCAAAAACAGTATTGAATAATTTGGGAAATTAGTTACCTATTTAACGTAGAACTACTCAATTGGTTGAAGCCTGTTAAATAACTTAAACCATTTAAAATAACATGTTACTAATCCGGTTAATAAATACATTACTATTGGAAGGAAGTAGGAAGCATCTAGAATAACCAAGTACTTGGATGAATGCCGGCAGCATAGCATTAACCCTGTATCCTGCATTATAGACAGGTTCACGATCTAGGTAAAAGTCAAGTTAAAGGTCTAGGCCTAACGACTTCTCTTGTATACTAATACCTGACTTTCTTACTCTAGCAAGTTTATATATAACAAGTGTATATATGAAAGAGCTCATGTCATTAATTTGGTCAATGTAATTAAAACCGAATCCCCAACCGTATGCAAATTGATTATTTATGGAAGGACTCCTGTGTCGCTATCCAATTATTGGAAGAAAGACAGTTGTAAATAACATTTAGTTATGAAAAGATAATATCGCGGACATAAGTAAACGTGTTGTGGCAACACTGCATCTCTTTCCTATAAACAAATCAGAGGTGACAGCTAATCTATCCGGTGGTTTTCACTGTTCGTTATGATACATCTTTTTGAGTAAGTAACAATGAAAATTTTCTTGTTTATACATTTATTTGTTTATTGTGTAAGACAAAACAAGAACTACGCCATGATCCGATTTTTATTGCCCTAGTAGATACAGAAAAGTGTAAAAAAGTTGTTTACAGACTCAATCAAATCACTCGTACCTTCGCCGTAACAAGGATTTCGGTTTTGTAAAACGAAATTGAAAATCATGACCGTTATTATACTGTGAAAGAAGTAGTAGAAATGTTTGTCACTTCCTCAAATAAAGGTAAATTTACAATTAATTTAATTGAGCAGTATGACTTCGTGGATTTTCAAGTATAGTGGGCAACATTCTTTAGAAGATTACTGCTTCAGAAGAGAGTACAAGCATAGAAGAAGGAATTAGAATAAGAAAGTCACAGCCCATGTTAAACAGCGTGATACAAAATATCCTTAGTTTGGATACTGGACAACAGAAAGCGCTAGTAGCATCGAGACAAAACTGCTTGGCTACTGTATCACAAGTACCGATGCTACTAGCGCTTTCTGTTGTCCAGTAACCAAACTAAGGATATGTTGTATCACACTAGAGCCTATACTTGTGACTTTCTTATTCTAATTCCTTCTTCTATGGTACAAGTCAAAAAGATGTCAGAGGGACTATTTTACTCAATCTAAATATTACGAGTTTATTTGTTAAGACTCGAAAAGTTGGAAGATTATTGTATGTTAATTAATCTCAGGATTCCAACAGAAATGCTTCTTAATGAACTAGAAGTAGAATTTTGTTTCCCAACATTAAAAACCTGTAATGACTCAAGAAGACCAATACATGAGGCTAAACTAAAATACAAAAAAAGGAATACATCCCTCAAGAATAACCTACTGCAGTGGCCTTGTATAACAAAGTAAATGAGTGGATGGTTGGACATTTGAAACTTTATGGTTTGATACTGGTTTTTAACACTGTTCCTAACAATTCTATTTACTCCAGTTTTACGTTAAAAAGTGTACAGAGATTACAACTGTATATTAACACTGTAATATAAGTTACAATATTAATAACTTAATAATACAAAATAATTATTCAAAAATAACGTGTCTTTCTTAATGAAAAGTGATGTCAATAGTTTGTTAATGGAAAGGCTCATGTTGGCAGTTTTCTAAGAGACCTAAACAAAATACACTTATTAAAAATATAATACATTTTTTTGTTTCACTTTAGGTGTATTAGTAAGTTTATTAATTGCAATTCAGTTCTTGTGATGAATGTAAAATTAAAAAGTTTTTTATATATTTCCTATAACTTTAGTTTTCAGAAATAAACGATTCTCATTTTAAAATACTATTAAACGACCAATTCTTGTATTATTGATACAGTTTATTTGAAGATTTACCATAATCTGTTTTTATTAAAACTATTACAAGACTTTCGGAAGTACGAATCAACTGCCATTATCAAGTGATAATTTGAAAAAAGAAAAAAAAAAAAAAAAAAAAAAAAAACCCAACGTTGTCTATGAACCAAGAACCATGTTGGAGACAAAAAATAAAGCTAGTAATGTATGAAAGGAACCAAGGGGTGAAATAAGTCCTGAGCACACAAAATAACTCTAAAACCATATACCAAGTTAAACCGAGAACCTGATTAACTAAAAAATAGGAGTAGTATGCCAACATCGTGGTTATCTAATTTTATCGGGGTGAATATCGTCTTTTTCTCCTCTCTCAAAAGTTTGAAGCATGACCTTGTGATCACTTCTTGTGGAGATTTAACCGAAACAAATTCTGCTTTATTTTTAGAAAAACTCTGATTTTAACGGATGTCTTAATGGCCTTATTTTAATATTAGTTTGCCTGATTGGATTATCCGATTTTTACATGAATATTCAATTTTTTTATTATTTTTTGGTGTACTATCTTTGTCATTTCCTAATTGAATCTAAAACTTACGGATCAAATACGTTCGGCTATTTTTAATCCACTGCTTCTAAGAGCTTTATTTTTGTGTTCAATAATTCTCTTGTACTGTCCGTCACAATCACATTTAATAATGTAAATACAATTTTTCGGAACCTGAATTTTAAGGTTTGATTTTGACGTGATTTCGCCCAACATTTTTTTTTTTTGATTTTCGATACGTAATTTATATTTTTTAGCAACAATAAATTTTAATAAATGTTAATTAAGACAGTGTACACACAATGAAGTTCCTGCAAAGTTTGAGAAGGTAGCAATAGTCTGAAGGTCAGCTGGCACCTTGTGTTCACGATCAGGATCATGATCACGGTGAAAGTCGTGACAAAGGTTATGTTAGGTTAGGCATATTTCCTAACTACCATCTAAACAGATGTTCAACGAAGTGTACACAAATCTTGTATGCAGATTGCTGATACGACACTTCTTAATAAAAAAACAACACATGGTAATATGTTTGTGAACTGATATTCATGTTTCACGCATATTTGTGATTAGAGACTTTAATGATCGGGTAGAAACAATGGCTAATGAGCGTCACACTTTCAACAATAAGGCATATGTTAGCTGCAGACGTTAACTAGATTTAGACTACTGTTCACAAGATAATTTACATGTAAAAAATAAATCAATATAAACAAAAAATACTGATCAAAATATATTGCAAATACAAGGACAAATTTGTCATATAATATATAATATATTCAAGAAACAAGGATACACTTTAGCTTGTAATACAAACTAAAAAAACACATAACTAAAAGCAATAAATATTTAGAATTAATTACAATATTTTATTTTTTAATTTTTTTATTTTATTATGTTGGACAATAATACATCAACTGGTAACTAGAGGCTTTCTTGAGACAATTGTAAAAATAGTATATAAGACAAACAGACTGATTTTCTGATCTAATATTTAGAAACACATTTATGACATAAAATATGATAGCTTAAAATCTAAATATACATATCATCTCGTAAATGAAGGACATAGATACACTGATTAATTAAAAAACTCAGAAAGATATTATGGTCATGTGGAAGGAATATTACTATATAAAAAAACAATCAGGACAAATTAAAAAAATTAATATGAAAGTAATTCTAAACTCTCTAGCACGTAGACAAGAAGCATCAAGCAGCATGACATCTGGTGTTTGATTATGGAACCATCAAAGACAGTTGATTTATTTGGTCAGTTTTATCGTAAACTTCACAGAGGTAGGGCTACATTGCCTCCTCACTCACCTTGAATATATTGTTTTGTTGGTGCGTGTTATGTGTTCGTTTTGTATAATAAATGTGTTATAAATTTGTCTGATGATGGCATAATTCCGAAATGCGTTTCTTAAAACAAAAGAAAATTGCTAACGGACTATTGTAAAGTATTTAACACAGGTATGTAATTTTAAACGTAATTTATAAATTATTTATTTATTTATAGTTTATTTCTTTATGTTTGGTTTGAATATTAATCATTTTTATCAAATTCGTCCACAGGTTTTGATGTTTTAACTTGTTTTCTGCCACAAATGTTAAAAAAAAACGTTTTATTTAAATGAGATGTTTTTAAAATGTTATAGTTAAGTTTTTTTTTTATGTGTGAATATTCTCTCCTATAAACAATGTTTTTTAATCATCGGAAACCATTCAAGTATTCTGATTCAAGTTTCGTTGAAATTTTGTGTCCCAACTAGTATTTCATCAACAATATCCTAATTTCCACTTTGTATGTTTTTTTACTTCACTAATCTTAACATTCTTTCACTACAGCTTAGCTCGTTGATTTGGGTCATAAATATTCACATTATATCACAACTATTTCGTGAAAAACGTTTCCTAAAGTTTGATTTCTTTTACACTTTTATTAAAAGTGTCACATAACTGCAGGCAAATTCAATTCAAAATCGTGAAATGAAGGAAAAAATTATCAACATTAAATTCCTAAATAGTTGTATGCAAAAGTACTTACTTTTAAAGAAACCAGTGAATCACGATCTGTGATTAATTAACTTGTTTTGATTTTAAATAGGGTGGGAGGAAGGGGTAAACATTAGTTTTTTTATAATTTTAATAAAATTTAATTTATTGAGAAACAAAAAAGACAAAATTTAAAGTTTATAAAATTACCATTTATTTCTATATTTGTATACTGTACAATAAAACTCAACCAATTAATAGTATATTTCATCACTAGGACCAAAAGTGAAGCTTTTCGATACAAGCTCATATTTAACTTGTAACTTGGAAAATGAGCGAGGACCAAAAAGCTTCTTTTGGTCCAAGTGATGAACTATATTTTTCATTAAACTGCTAATAATATAAGAAAACAATTTCACAAAAAACTAAAATGTTATGAACTATTTACATTCAAATCGATGGTAACAGTTGTTTTAACAGTTATTTACAATCGAGAGTATCAGTTGTTTTTATAGATGCTTTACAATCTTTAATTAATTCGTATGAACAAAGTAACAGCTGATGACCACGACCTCAGCTGATTTTTTTTAGGTCCTAGGCGAAAAAGATCAACTTTAGCACCTCAATACTGTTTGTATGTATTGAAAACAGCTGTTTTTGAAGCAGTATCACGACAAAATATTTTTTTAATTTTGTCTTTTCCAACTCTTCATGAAAGTTAAAATTCGAAAGGACTAATTTTTATTTTACCCGAAAAATTGAGGTCTTACGTAAATCATCGTTTCTATGAAGTTGATATATATTTTTTTAAATTTCTTACATTTGATAATGATGCTCAATAAATTAAAAAGTGTAAACTCAACAAAAATATTTGTTTATAAAGCATTATATGGAAGAAGTTCATAGCACTTTTTATTTTTTAATATTATCAAAAATTTTATACCCCTTTCTACCCCTTTGAACACAAAAGTATCTAGTAACTTGTAGATTTCGTTAAAAGTATTTGTTCCTGCAAGAACGAAAAATATCCTGCTACTATTTTGTCCTTAATAAAATCGACTTTACGAACTACTTATTTTCGTGTTTCAGATGATGGCGGACAGATGATGGTACTGCGGATGCTGGATGCGATGGCAGGAACCAATGTCTCCGTGGCGAGACTAGAACTGACCACGGAGTACTTCTTTATACCCAGCCCTGCAATCATCCCTACAACACCAGTACACCGTATCCCTGTACCTCTTCAATCTGGCATCCTACGCAGGGACATGTGGGTGGCTCCTCTTCTAATATTCTCTTCTCTCACCATGATACTCATCGCTCTATTCGAGGTAAACTGTTTAAAGTTAAAGTTCTGTATATAGATTAAGGCTCGGTGTACACTAGCTGTGAATAGACGCGCGGTAGACGCGCGGCATTACACACGACACGTTCTCGACCGCGCGGTTGTAACGACTCGTCATTTGAAATGTTACCTGAACACTCTGGTGTGAGATGGATACCCTCTACTAATAACATAGCAATTTTCAAAAATATTTTATTTACCTATTGTGGTTAACCATTTTTAATCTTGTAAGGGGTAAGTTTGCTAATCGCAAAAAATAACAACCTTCGTTTTTTTACTTATTTTCACTTTGCATAGCCTCAGAAAACTAAAAAACTGATTTTTGACATACTGTCCGTCCGTCTTTGTTATTTATAAACATGATAGTGACCATACAAATTAAGATAGGACGGTTAAAATTGGTACATGAGCGTATAATGTGAACATTTATAACTCTATTGAAATTCAAAAAATCAAATTGAAAATATCAAAATGGCCGGCATTTTAAAAATCATATTTCATGTATTATTCAATTTATAACACACTAAATTACATACAAATTTGCAGATTTCAATTCTGCGTGTAGTGGTACCAACCCCACCGCTGTAGTATAAAAAGTAAGAGAAATTATTGTCAAAAATGTAATTTTGAATCACGATTACCTATGAAATATTAAGTTCGTATAGTTACAAGATAAACCAAGGTCACGACACTGACAAGAGCAAAGCGAGTGGTGACTTCTTAATATATACATATCTAAGAGGCCTTTCAGAGACTAACTGACATCAAGAAAGTAGTGATATATATATAATTACTAGGCTCAAAAACATACCAGAAAACCAAGACATATTTATAGGGGAATTTGATGAGTAAACCCATTATTATTTTACTATGAGAGGAGGAGTGTTGTCTATTTTGACGTCAGCGATTTATCAAACCTCAATGAGTAGTATCTATGAATATTTTCATCTGTTGGTTCCAAAAGGGATATTACAGAATATCGAATATTTTCAAGTGTTATTCCGGCCAATAAATTCAGTTACAAGGTCACTGACTAATCGATACAGTAGGCATTGACATCGCGACCTGATCTGTTTCAATTAGCGTAAAAGTGAAACTGCTTTGCAAATCTGATGAATGAGCAAAGGTTCAGCTTTCACACTCCATGACGGCAACGATTTGTGAACACTGCTAGTAATTATTAACCGAGTACAGTCTGAAACGTTCAACTTTCAGTGATCTAAATAGTTTTGACTGCGAGGAATTATTGGAGTATAACGAATAATTTGTCTGTCTGTCCATCTGGCGGGTCATTGCTTGGAACTGTGACATATTTATAGAAGAGAATAAACACTGGTTACAAGGTCATGCTTTCAGAACTTGTAGAGTGTTTTGTAACTGAATTGGTTCTACTTAGGGTTACGCGTTAGGACAAGGTAAAACATGAGAACAATATGGCGCTTATAGTGATTTTAGAAAATGGCTGCCAAGAACACGGTTAACACGCCTAAATTGATCGATTCACAAATATTTGTTGAAAAGTTTAATTTTAAGTAAACAGTACGAAAAGACCCTACACATTTTGTCTCTCGTCCATTCTTAAAACTAAATAGAAAACGAATATTCACTAAAAATTTCAGTTCGGTAGTTGTTTGTTTAAAAGTGAAAATGAACAATGGAGGACGTTTATGAAAAAATGTATAGGGCTTCAATTTTGCTTGATATGTAAACACGCTCTTAACGTAAATCGTATTTGGTCAAAAGCAAACGATGGCGGTTTATTTTTTATTACTTGCGATTTTGCACACAGGTTTGGGTTATTAATGTTCACATTTCACTTAAATTTCATCGAAATCGGTATAGACGGTTTTGAGAAATTACGTCTTTTAACTTACCTCACGAATTAAAATTTTGAAGAGTTTGCAAGCAATGCGTTTTGTTTGATTCGTAGGGGTTATATTTGAGCAAAATTGATAAAAACTGTTACCCTGTTTTGATGAAATTTTCCGTTTGTGGGTTTTTTCCTTTATGGCAGCCGTCTCAAAATTTTGAGTTCGAGAAAATTAAAAAAGACCCCAGTTACGTCGTATTAAATGTAATACAGTTCTTTATAATGTCCGTTTTGTACGGACGAACTTTACACTATAAAACCAGTTATTACCTAGTATACGAATAATGAAATTTTGTAACCTCAAAAAAAATATTATTTTTGACTCGTCCTCACATTTTGGGTCATATAATATAGAAAGAAAAAATATTTCACGTTTTCTGTTTGTTGAAGTTGCTTTCTGCACATATTTTGTTTTCAAGTCGAAAAACCTTTCGGGTAAATTTATTAGGCCCCTAGTCCCCGAATACTCGAATAGCGTCCGGGTCGAAAAAGAACAAAAGTTGATCAAGAGAGACCCAATCGTAAAGATGAAAGAGAGGGATCTAACCCGAGACTATAAACAAAGTGTAGATCCAGTAGGTCCTCGAGTACACCACACACGCACTCCCTGTAAGTGAGACCTGAGGGTAACTAGTAGTGAATTCGGGTGTGGTGAACCCGAGGACTTTACTGGACCTTGAGTTAGATCCTTCTCTTTCATCTTTCCTATCAGGTCTCTCTCTTGACCAATTCTTGTTCTCTTCCAACCCTGACGCTATTAAGGACGATAGCGGCTTCAAAACTAAAAATAGGAACAATAAAATTAGAATAGGGGGCCATAGTGTAGTCGTATAGAATCCTATTGAAAATTTTTAAAATCGTATTAAAAATCTGAAAATGACAGCCATTTTAAACTTGATATTTCGAGTGTTATTCACACACTATCATTATTTGCAGATTTCAATTCTGCATGTATGGTACCAACCTCACTTCTTTACGATGAAAAATACCGAAGTTATTGTCAAAAATGTAATTTCAAAGCTTGACAACCTAAGAGAATATGATCTTATTTAGTTACAAGAGGCGGGAGGACGTGAAGGATTCTTCAAATATGTACAGCTTCGACGCTCGGCAGGACCGAGACACTGAAACGGGCGAAAAGAGTAGACTTTGTAATATATTGACATCTTTGATATAGTGATATAGTGATATACTGATTAAGACTTCCTTCATCTACCTATATAATTAAATATTTTCCTACAAGGCCCAAAAAAACAATTTTACACTTAGATATTCTGCTTGTTTTACATTGTATGATGGGGTTTGGTAGGTACTATGATGAGACCCGATAAACTTTTTCTTCTCTTTAGATGTTACGAGATTGAGTGTGTTCATTTTGTTTTTGTTTACGGATTAAACTATCAATTAAGAAGCTCTTGACGTTAGTCTAATCACCTACTGTTGGAAGTCTGTAGATAAGACGAGGGTTATTAGATCTGTGCTGTTCTGTTCTGAAGCAAAGTGTTGTGGGTTTCTTGTAACAATGTGATGATGAATTTGAAAATCATGAAACAATTTTGGCTTTTGTTTTTTATAGATCGTCCTCAGCAAACCGAAAAAGAGATTTCCGACTGTTTTCTTTCATTTACGTAAGGATGATACCGGTAAAAAAAATAAGATAGGAGCTTGAAATTTGGTATAAAGGACTATAGTGCCCTCATATAGAACCCTATTGAATTTCAGAAAAAAATTGAATTGAAAATGTCAAAATGGGGACTATTTAAACAGTTTATCTTAAATTAGATAATTGAATATTTCTCAAAATTCTACGATGACAAATAACGAAATAGCAACTCCATATCATTTACCGTTAAAACGATGATTTTTCTTGGTTGAAAACCCAAAATCGCAGCTAAGAGGGGCTCCACACTTTGCTTGTTGCGTTTACTTTCAGCGGTACAACTCCAATAAAAAAAAAAAAAATAGACCTCAAATGTTCTGTGTAAACGCGTACCCTATTTTCGTTTCTTTTATCGGTGTAAATAAGAATAAAACGTTTACAAAAGTCTGTCACGAAGTTGTAACTTTAGGAATTAAATGTAGCTAAACAGTAATTTGTGTACCTAGTTTTCTTGGAATGGATTGTACCGTCAGGCTAGGGAAGCAAGTAGAAGGGAGGACACGCCCCTTACACCAGACACAATCCTAGTCTGAGGCTACTGTAGGTAGAAAACTTAGCATTCTAGGAAGTATGTTTACATAAACTTTTAGATTGGTTTTAATTTGAGGAATAAGCTCCTGAAGTTTTGAAACACCCTGTATCTTTACTCGTATACACTGCACAAGAAATACTGGCCTTCATCCAATCAATATAACATTTTCGCTCAAAACTCCTTACGAACAATCCTAGTTCTTGGACACGTGGAACTCACAGCTCGCTAGATCCACCCCGGGTTGATTTTGTGGTGTCCTCCAGATTGCGAACAGTCCAGATTACGAACATGTCTATTTATATTGTTGGGTGTGTGGGGGTGTGGTACCTGTGGAGGAGTCCAGATTGCGAACACATTCCGGTATGTTCCTGATAAGCAACGTAGTCTCCGGCGCTTGAGTAGTCAGTCACACGGGCACAATTGTTGTCTTTCTGCTTGTATAATACAAAGCAGCTTTTATATTAACAGAACAGTGATATCAGTCAACTTTGTTACAACGGTCGCTAGCGCATACGGTGGTGCTATTCGGTACTATTTAAAACTTGATTTATTTCGCTACGAAATGACACCAAAACAATCTCTGTATGTAATCTCAATAAATTTACATGAATTAACAAAGTTGTAAATTTTTGAAGCACTCGCGTGATCAGCTGATTATTGACTCTGAGATGAGTTATTGACAATTACAAAGTAATGTTTAGTTATGTCATTGCCGCTAATTATTATGCCTTCTCTTTTAAAAGGTTAAGCTATTTGTTTGTATTAATGTCTGTGAAGCATGGAAATGTGTTCCAGAAGTAATAATTTTTTTACAATTAGTTATGTTTAACCTCAATGACAAACTTAGTCAAGGTAACTTGTAGATATTACTTGAACAATTAGTTGTTGATTTCCTCATTCTGAGAGGTGTCGTGATAGCAGAGCGTGTGACTGTTAGGATCGAGAGTTCGAGTCCAGGTTAATCCAGTATCTTTTTCGTTTGATTTTTGTTGGTTTCCCGTCATTGTCATGATATATTTGTTTTGGTGGGAGGAGTATGAAAATTATAATTTTAAGAAAAAAGGTTTTACACCCACTTTATTTACAGGGTGAGTCATTTGAGGGTGTCATATTTCAGGTGTGGGTTCAAGGCTGTCTGTTATATTTGTTTTGTAAAACCAATGTTTTGAGAAATTGGGCATTCAAAATTTTAAACAGTTGACATTTTGAAAATCAAATAAAAGTTTCGTTATTTGATGTAGGCACTGATAAAATTGCATACAAAATTTGGTATGTCACCATATTTAAGCCAGATATCCAGACTTTTTTTTTTAATTTCTATGGTTTACAATTTGGGGGTAATTGTTACAAATCGCTCAAACGATTTTGATAAAATTTTGTTCAAGTGTAGTCTCTAAGAACGTAAACGTCACCTCTTCAAAAATGCCGTTTGTGAGATATCGGTAAAAAAATACCCAAAACTCTGTCGTTATCATATTATAAAAATGTAATTTCTCAAAATCGGCGCTACCGATTCTTTCAAATTATATACAAATTTAAAGATTAATAACACAAACCAGAGTAAAACGGAAATAAAAACATAAAAAACGCAGTACCAACTAATACGTAATGAAATAATATTTTGGTAATGTAAACTATGTCACATGATTAATCGTGATAAACTGTGAACACGTTTAAAACACAAAAGACCCGAGCGTTAAATAAGACATGATTATTCAAATCTCTTTATTACAATCAACGTCATAAGGGTAATTAAACACGGGTTATTTCATTTTTATTTTTATAGTTCTCTTACAAAGAAAATTCGCTGCGTATAATGACTTTCTGTCTGTCTTGTTGAACAATTTGCTTTGTCATTTCATTTGTTAATTTTACTTTTCATATCTGACTGCTGTGTGTATTTTGTTAGCTCATGATTATCATGTTCTAAAGTTCATTGAACTGGAATTTAATTTGTTATCAGAATATATCATTAATTATTGTATGTGTTATGTATTGTGTAAGCTTTAAATTTGTTACAGTTGTATAGTAATAAACAATGCACAAACTTTCTCATTCACACATTCCCAAAACCAATACGAACGAAAATTTTAATCGTAGTCAATTAGAATTGAAAATAAACCTTGTGCACTGTCTTTGAAAAAAGATTTATATTTTAAGGATGAGCCATAAACATGTTCTAAACTTAAGTCGTATTTGATTAAAATTGAGCTTTTAATGACTTCAGGCTAGTGAGATTTATTATTTTTTTTTTTTTTACCAATTATTCCTGAACTTTAGTATGTTTTTATTTTAAAATTTACACGTGGGTTTAGGTCGTTAATCTTCAGATTTAACTAAAATTTGAACTAAATCGTTTAGGCCGAAACTAGGAAAATAGTGGTTTTTTAACAGAGCCTAATTGAAAGTCACAAACTCACATTGTTGGATATATGGCGACGAATAGTTAGTTAGAGGCGATTTTGTGTTTTTTCTTCTATGACAGTAGTTTGGAATCATCGAAAAACTAAACAAAAAAGTCCCGAAATAGTCCAAATACGTATAATATTTGATTAAAATCTGTATGCATTTGGGCTGTAGAAAGAGACAAACATTATTCGAAAAAAAACCCATTTTTTGGACTCAGGGGACCACAAATCGACATCGATTTTTGACTTATCTCTTAACTTTTCCTATACTGTATATATGAAAAAGGAAGAAAACTATAGTTGGCGACTTTATTTTATCATATTTTCTTTCTTTTCTTATCAAACGTTGGAAATTAAAACAGCTGATTTATTAGAAGTTAAGTTAACCAATAAGATTCATTATTATTATCATAATATTATATAATATTATTTCTGTTACGTCACATACAGACTTACATCAGGTTAGGTTAGGTAAGGTTAGGTTAGGGTTATTTTGGTGAGGTTAGGTTGGGTTAAGTAAGGTTAGGTTAGGTAAGGCTAACCAACAAGATCCGCTAAACATTATCATCGTAATATTATATATTATTTCTATTGTGTCGCATACAGGCTTATTGTTAGGGTTTTTCTCTTTTATAAGACGAAACTGTCATAATATCACACAAAATTTCATCCTGTTGGAATGTTAATCTACATTTTATTACTTAATTCTGTAAATGAAAACTTTAATTTTACGTTTTGTGTAATTTCTCATTTGGAATTAATATGAAGGGTGTCCAGATACTACTCGACCAAACTTCAGGAACTGATTGGGTGAGACAAAAAATACAAGAAATACCATATTATAATATATAGTTCTATTTTGCTTAGTTTTATTAATTTATTAATCTGCCATTTTGGTTTTTTACAAACAAAGTTATAACTTTGAAAATATATATGATATTGCATGTGTGTTCAGATTTGGTACACACATTTTTTAAGTAACGATTTATACGTGATTCAAAGCAAAGAATTTATTTAGAATATTCTTAAAATGGATGTATCCTAAATTTTATCAGGAGTCAAAACTGTTTCCTTATTTAATGACAAACAAAATGGTTTTTGAATATTTACTGTACCTTGAAGCATAATCAACTTATCAACAAAAACTGAAAACATAATCGTCTACTACACCAAAGATAATAAAATCTATGAAACTGTAATTAGATGCATCGATTTTGTTATTGTTATTAAAAATTGTCAAAATTCACAATTTTTTTTGCCTAATCTTGGGTGTTTTAGACAATTACCAAGAAATTAGGTTTAATTTTTTTGTCGATAAGTTAATTATTTTTCAATATACAGTAAAAATACAAAAATCGGTTTGTTTGTCATTAAAAAGCGAAAGTTTTTATCTCATAAATATTTTATAAAGTTAAAGGTTTTCATGATATTTGACGTTAAAAATTTAAAACGACAGCCATTTTGAAAATATAAGTAATTCGTTTTTGAAAACGTTACATAAAAAATGCGTATACTAAATCTGAACTCAATATCCTATATATTTCCAACGTTATAAGTTTTTGTGAAAAAGAAAATGGCGGATAAACGAAAAACTAAGCAAAATAGAACTAGGCTACTGTATTTTGATACATAGCATTTCTTGTAGATTTTGTCCTATCCAATTAGTGTCTGAAATTTGGTCGAGACACCCTTTATTAGCTAAGACACGTGCTCTGTTCCATTCTTTGACATTTGATAACGACATCGGTAAGTAATCCCGAGGTCCCAAGCTGGATCTACAGCTTTTTTCATGTGGTAATGTATTAGAGCCTTTTCTATCAGGACTCTTTTGAGCAACTCTTGTTTGCTTTCTATCTTAATGTTATTAGAGTATTCAAAGGCTAAGAGTCTTTATTTTATGTGATTTTCTTTCTTTTTTATAAAGAAATCTTGACTGAGAAGTTTTTCACCTTTAAAACAAATTACGACGACCTGGTCAAATATTAAATAATTATGGAATACAATTAACTCTACAGAAAAGGTCCATAAATAATCAAGAAATACATCCTTGACAAGAAGACGAAGACAAACGTATTGTTGTGTAAATTACATGTGATTACATCTTTCAATGAGAACGAGGAAATGATTTATTGTTGATGCGACGTGCAGACGACAAAGCATGCAGTCTGCGCCTTGAATAATTTTTAATTGTAATATTCTATCTAGTATAGAAAGTTATGTCATGGATAAACAAAATCGATTTTTAGTTTTTTGCGAAATATATTTTTTCTTCTTGTTTAAAGGCAAAAAACCTTTTGGTCATCATCTCGTTATAAAAAACGAGAGAACAGAAATTAAATCCTTTGAACACTCTAAAAGCATCAAGATAGAAAAATACAATAGTTAGTCAAGAAAGGGCTTGATAGGAAAGGTGGACTCAGACAGATAGAGTAAGAGGCAGTCAAGTTGGCGTAACGCACTACTATTCATTTCACCCACCTACTGCGTACTATTCTGCGTAAAAACATTGTTTCACAACCACTGTCTCTGTATATATTCTCATAACAGAGAATGAGCATTTGAGGATCCAAGATCAATGAATAGTTTTTTCTACTTCGGCTAGATGGATGGGGTGGAAGACAGTGGATTTTTATGGTTCTCCGTTAATTTGAGCTACTGGGAATTGCATTACCCTACTATACTGACCCGTGGGCAAATCCAGCCATTTTGATGAGACTAAATATAAAATTAATAATAAAATGGCCGTATTTGTACAACTGTACCCGATTTGGCGAAATCGAAACATCTCAAAGAAAACGAAGCTTCGCATCTTCAACACAAATGTTAAGTCTGTTTTGCTGTATGCAAGTGAGACGTGGAAAGTTACAAGTTTAATTACGTCTCGGCTGCAAGTTTTCATCAATAGGTGTCTTCGCCGTATCATGAACATTCATTGGCCTGAGATCATTACAAACGAGGATTTATGGAGAGAAACAGGTCAAATTCGGGTCAAACTGCAGATTCAAGAGAGGGAGTGGAGGTGGTTAGGGCATAGGCCTACACTGAGGAAGCCAGACGGAACCATTGAGAAAGAGGCCCTAGATTGGAACCCGCAAGGTGTCAGAAGAAGAGATCGACCCCGAGAAACCTGGAAGAGGACCATTATTAAAGAAGCAAAAGAGGTTAACAAGACTTGGGGAGAAGTGAAGGCACTTGCTGGAGACAGGGACTGATTTAGAGCTCTTCTGGACGCCCTATGCTCCAATAGGAGATAAAAGGAAATAATGTAATGTAAAAAAATATAAAATTAATAATAACTATAACCAAACTATATATTATATGATGTGAAATTAACTTAATGTTATATTAAAAAATTAAATTAACACATCAAGCAAGATTTGGGAATGGTTTGAACGTGCACAACTCGAACGACGTTTTCTACTTTAAACCTAAATTTATTAAGTTACGGTTTCAAAAATTAATCCGGTGCACGGTTACCCATGCCTGGACCATACGGCCCTTTCGTAACCCTCTTAATTAACCACTCGTATCACGCACTTGATTACATATAAAAAAGCTGAGCGTCTGCCATGAGTTCTCTCCGCGTACTATACTTGGCATTTTGGCTGGCGTTTGCGTGCCTCTTCTTGGTCACCCGGAGGGTGGAAACATAATTAGAAGCCTAAAATGCCCCCTTAATTTATGGCTATAGGCCCCCTCCGAAGTTATTTAGACAACCGATCAAGCGGTGATGGAATTCATCACAACTTCAATCATGTTTATATTAACAACCAAATTATGAGTATTTGAATTAATATTTATGTATTGGAAATAGAAATATTGGATTTCTTGATTGGAGAGTTGATTTCTGGGTAGAAACAATTTTTTAATAAAATTCAAAAATCCAACATAAAGAATTAAATTATTTTTAGAAAAGCAGAACTTCTTTAGTAAGAAGTTTGTGTTGTAAACACATCTTATGCCTACCTCATATCAGCATGGACTACTACTTCTTACCACAGATATTACCTAATTTAAAAACGATTACTAACAAACCTGCGAAAATATAACTTTTAATTTAGTTTAACCATCTTTACATATAAAAGTTATCCGGATACTTAATATTATCGTAACTAAATGGTTCTTGAGCTTGATTTTCTTGTGATATGATGCAGATTACGAAAGTAATATTTGTATGACTATATACTTCGAATTGTAAAAAGTTGTTCTGGCTGTACCTATAGGCCAGTTGGTGACTATTAAAATAGAACTCGGAGCGGTCGGGCAGGGCTAATTGGGGTGGTGATTCTCTACCAACCGTACTAAGCTCTCAGCCGCCATGAATCTTTGAGGCTGCTATAGATGAAGGAAGGTGTAAATCTAGCTATAGTACCTTTGGATTGCTACAGCTGAACTCACTATAAGTGAAACCCTGCAGGACACATCTCCCCCGACAACAAAATTGTTTGTTGAGGAGTTATCGGCAAAAATAATCGTTTATAACTGTTTCAAAATTTCTATTTTTTTTAATTTTGTAAAACCTCCCAACTATCCTTTATATAAAAAAAAGGGAAGAAAAGAACATAAAATAAATACCTGTAGTCCTAAAGTAGTCTAATTGTATCAGGTTTAGAAGCAAACAAGAATTTATTGTTCAAGAGAGACCAAGAATCTTACCTAAAAACACCTAACCTGATTCCTTGGGATCACCACTCTAAGTGAAACCCGGAGGGCAATACAAGACCTAATTCTCAAATTTGGCCCTACCAATTAAGTTAAAATTTCTGTGCAAATTAAAAATAATGACATTTATAGAAATACGAAATACAAGCTCGGCCGCTCTCATTTAAAACTCGAATCTAATCAAATATGACTTACGAGTTGTTAAACATAGAATCGTTCTTCTGTTATTTCGTAATAGGTTTTTTATAATCATGTTGCAAATGTGCCCTTAGATTAATTTTAATATTAGTAGAAATAATTTACCATGAATGGACTTAATTATTGCATAAATAATAAGTGTATAACCACATAAATGTGTTAATCGAAGTCAAGACTAAGATCGTTTTCTCACGCTCAAAATTATACATTCACAAAATCATTAAACTTATTTTCAAAATAAAATTTACAAATATATAAAAATGCATAGTTTAATAATATTAAATAAAATATTGACCTACAAGAAGAGGTGGAGATGATTATAACGTATTATTTGTCCAGTATACGAAGTATCGAGTATATTTGGTAATCGTCAAAAATTTCGAACTCTGGTTTAAAACTGATTGCATGTTTCATGGCTTCAGGTAACAGAAAAAGTGATTTTGTACATATCGTTGTCTGTACGTGTCCATGTTAGCCTCCTCAAATATTGATAGAAACTTGAAATTTGGTATAGAGGATATAATGTTCTCATATATAAAATTATTGAAATGGAGAAAAATCAAAATTTAAATATTAAAACGACGGCCATTTTAACAGTTTTTTGTTCATATCTCGTATTAATTCAACTCATAACACAATAATTATATAACAAATTGCATAATTAAATTTTATATGTAATGATACCAACCCCGACATCTCTTCATTGGCAAAGTTATTGTAAATGTAATTTTGAACCATGACTTGCAAAAAAAAGAAAGAAATTCATATAGGTACGAAGGATATTGGTATAGTCACCAAAACGAGCGTAGTGAGTGAAGGATCCTTCAGATATTTACAGCTTCAAGACCCTCCAGGGCTGAGACACTGACTTGAAAGAAGCGTATAAAATCTACTAGGTCCATTTAGGCGAAGCTAACATAAAAAATGTATTGATATACACAATTTTATAGGGTTCATAAAACCTGTGTAACAACTGCTTTTAAACAAACTTGACCGAGTAAGATTTAATAATCTACCAATATAATTTAACATCTACAAGGTAGAAGAAACCAACTTTTAAGTATGACATTTAAAGGATCTGCACATAAGTTCAGGGTGGTTAAGTACCATAATGTTTTTGGTTTGTAAGCAATATTTTTACTGTTTATTTCATTAACAATAAATATAATTGTTACTAAATCTATTAATTCGTTTTACAGGTATTCGTTTTGTTAAAAACATGGAGAACGACACCTAGCAGGCGACATTTATTCTTAGGTCAGATGTTACTCTTGGGTTTGTTCCTATGTGCTGCAGTGGCTGCCCTCTTGAGTGCAGAACCTACAGTCTTAACCTGTGCAGGAGTACGTCTAGGAGCAGGTCTAGCCTATAGTCTCGTCTTCTCTACACTTCTTGTCAAATGTGTCTTTCTAATATCACTCAACGGTGGTGTTTACCTCCCCGCGCCTTACCAAGCACTCTTACTCTTCTTTGCTGTCCTTATACAACTCGCAATCGGTGCTCAGTGGCTTATTAATAATCCACCTAAAGTAATACAAGTAAGTCAGTTGGTTTATTTTATGTATTAAGTATTCATAAAGAATTATGGTGTTGATCCAACATCGTTAGGAAAATTGGGAAACTACATTTGGTAGCGAACTCTGGTTCAGAATGGTAGAACTACTGGGACGGTAATTTAGATTTGTTAACCACACCATTACCTGTGTAGACTCTTTATATGCTGTTGCAACACGTAGTTTAGGTTTTTACTTTCTCATATAAACGAAAGTTATGTGTGGCTTAAAAAAAAAATTGCTTTCATGTTTTTCATGATATGTCCGTTTTGAAATACTTTTTAGTAAAAAAAAAGTTATTTTAGTAAATATGTTTATCAGGCATACAGTCGTCTTGCAGCTGTCATCTATTGTCTATGTGTCCTCTACAACCCAAATCTTGAATAAATTTGGTGTTTGTTCATATTTCCCCTCCCCCATTTATTCAATAAATAGTAAATTTAGTGTAGCTACAATAAGAAAAAAATTGTAACTTTACATTTGACTTTAAGGATTTTGATCAAGTTTTGTTCAGTGTATCCTCTAAGGCTCCAAACAAAATGTATTGGTGGTTCTATCTCAAAAATGCAGGTCCAGGAGTTATCAGTAAAAAATTTCAGTGAAATGTAAAGATTAATGACCCCAAACTCATGAGCAAAATTCCAAGTGAAAATATTGCGATTAAGGAATAATTGGAAAAAAAAATTGTTGACCAAAATTATTAAAAACTTGACTAAATATATATTTCCATTGTATTTTAACTTGATTGGTTGAAAATTTGTTGTTGCACATTTTTATTTATTATCGTTGCTTTTCGTATGTATGTTTATAATTATTGATTTGTTACTTTCGTTGTATTTTATTTGTCTTGTTATTGATTGTATGCTAATTACTTATAGATGTATATGTATTGTGGAGTATGAGTACTTCTATATTCGGTTTTAAGAAACAATAAAAATTTAATCTAATCTATACACAAGTGAAGCAAGATTAGATCCTACATAAATATTTTTTTTTAAATGTATCTATAGTTCATTTTTACTTTTTTACTTATAACTAATGAACTGACTTTTTTTTATGAATAGTTTTGGTTGTTTTTATTCAGTTTTGAGGATCGCTGAATGAGAAAGTTTGTGCAATTTTTTGCACAGTTTACTTTTCTTTATTACACACTTTAATAGCCTCTAAAGTTCACTGTACTTATTCTAAAATACACATAATTGTAATTGCTATAAATTAGTTTCAAACTAAGTTCTACAACAATTTAGTTTAATTTAATCACCTCTATAATTAAATCTCAACGCGGAATTCCCTGAATAAAAACAACAAACAGAAACAAAGCTTCCAAGAAATGAAAGGGACTGTCAAAATATTCTGTTTAAATATATCTTGGGTTCATTGTCTTGTAAGATTCAAATCTTCACGTGAAATGTGTGAAAGTATTTAGTGATGGGAGAAAACGTGTCAGTTTTGAGCAATTATATTTTAGAGCCTATTTAGTAAGTGAGTTTATGCATATTAATTTAATAGCGATAATTATGAGCAATTATATAGCGAGCCTAACTGACCGAAATGGTTTTATTACCAGAAAATACTTTACTAAGCCCACAACCTTCATGCTTAGTAAAACAATTTGTTTTTATATTAATTGAACTTTTGTTAGAGGTTTTATATTTTAAAAGATAAAAGCTTATACATTTAATTAAAATAATCAGTTCAGAAACTTGGTTACGCACTTTGAACCAGAAATAAAACCAGTCTCATAAAATAAATAGTGCACAAACTCTGAAGTAACTTTAGCACACCTACATACATAACACTGCTTAAGACAAAAAAAAAAAAAAAAAAAAAAAAAAAAAAAAAAAAAAAAAAAAGGCAATCTGACTAAAAATACTGGGTCGGGAGTTTGGTTAAAAGTAAAAATAACCCAAGAATGATTTCTTAACAGATTTGTTATCTTAAAATCACTGTAACAATGAATGTGAATGTTTACAATTCAGATTTGTCAAGCTGCATGGAAAAGAAAATCTAGTTTTAGAAATAAGTTGAATAAAATCAATATGAAATGGCAGCAGTCAAGGTTCATTTTGGTTTTAATCAGTTTACTCAGAGATCTGATGACCATGGTTGGTAGGCATGGTTAAATTTAGGGGATCCAGTTTATTTAATGGTGAAAAATCATAACAGATATCATCATATTAATAAAAACCTAGGATAAAACTAAATCGAACCAAAAACTAACTACATTAATGTAAATATTTAACTTCACTGATGGGTAGTCTGTATTTGATCCCCTGTATCATAGTCAAATTAACCTAATTTCGTTATTACTTATGCACTACCTCTCAAATACTCAATGCATCAGGATAGAAAGAAAACAATAGTTGGTTTAGAGAGGTATGATAAGAATGATGAAAGAAAGGGATCTAACCCAAGACTAGAAGAAGAAAGTGTAGATCCTGTTAGGAAACTCAGGATTGTCATACTCTTACTCTAACTGTGACCTTGAGGGAACATGCAAATGACCGGTGAGGGACACTCGAAGTAATTGAAAACACGAAGAAAAAAATCAGAAAACATTAGGCGTGTAGCCACAAGGATTGCTGATTTAACTAAAGTTATGTAATTATTATAAATTAATTACCTTATTTTCTCCGTCTAAACAACCCTATTATTATCTAGATTACCTGTTTCGGTGAGATTAAACCACCCTATAAAAGTGTCAAAACATAAAACAACAAATATTACACATTAAAATTTTGTTACATTTCACACACACGGGCATGTGTAAAACTTTGAAACACATAAATTAAAATATCAAAATTGTTTTTTTAATATTATTTCCTTGGTCTTTCATCGACATAATCTGAATCACAACTCCGATGATGAAAAACATTTTTATGCTTTGAATGTGAAAAAGAATTACAACAAATTTTTGTGATGATCTGATGGTAGTGGTTTAATCTCACCGAAACCGGTTATATGGATAATAATAATGATTGTTTTATAAAATAACTAGATGGAGAAAATAAGGTAATTACATAACTTTAGTAAAAAATGAGAACTTCTTGATACTAATATAACTATATTACAGTTACACTTAATGCATATTCTTTGGAACAAATACAATTTTAAAGATATCTAAGTTCTTAATGTGGGTACTTCATTTAAATTTTAACAACTTCACTCTTTAAAATTCAATAAAATTACAAAACGTCCTAAATTTGAATATGAAAATTTTATCAAAAGAAACCAACATTTTAAATTTTAACTAAATTGTTTTAAAGATTTGCTTCATACAACATTTGGATTGCTCTAAACTGTCTTCGTCTTCTACAATGGCAATCTATCCCTATTGTACATCATCCACAAGGGGTTATCACTTTCCCAAAAGAGAAAAGATGGCTTGATTCATAAACTTCAGAATCTTCCTAATAAGGATATCTTGAGTGAGTGTATGCCCCATTACTAAAGATCCGAGGATCTCAGTTCTTTACCGATGGAGCCATTCATATTTTAAGATCAAGTCTCTGCAGTTTCCTCATCCAAGTCATGTTTTCCTACATAGAGGTTCCCAAATGACCCATCCTATGGATATATGTTTTCTGAGTTGGTAGTGCCCTCTAACAAACCTCACCACCATTCTTATATTGGCCCTTCCTTAATGAGAGAAAGCACAATGTTAGAGTTCGCTCATCCTTAAACAGATAATCCTCCTGCCTTGTATTCTGCTGAACTCAAAACAACTCAGGTCTTATGAGTTTTAACATAGATTTTTATTAACTATCAGAAAACTAATTCTATATTTTTGTATCTGTGAAAAAGTAAAAACTGTATTCATGAAATATTGTATTGTTTTCAATGGTTCATTTAGCTTGTGCTAGTAACAGAACTTTCTCTGTACAGGTAGGGCTCCATCAAGCATGTCACACGCCATACCATCATCTTCTGCTGTCATTGGTGTATGCAGTATTTCTAATAGTCATAGTGGCAGTTCTGGCCATAAAGTCTCGAGGAATAAGAGACAACTACAGAGAAGCAACGTTTATTGGACTTGCAGTAGCTTGTGTAATACCAGTATGGTTAGGCTGGGCTCTATGTGGGCTGGTATGTATAATAACTCAATACATATGTATTTACTTATTATGTAAATCTCTTTACATACTCTTGTTGGTTCGATCATTAAAGTGACAAGTTTAACTTTTATTTTTATTAGGTAAAGCAATTCATTTAATTTATTTCTTTCAGCCTTGGATAAACTACAAGTTGTATGGCCATAGTCACTCGTTGAATGTACAAGTATAGTAAAAGTGCAATAACAAAACAGTGCACAATAAATTAGTCAGCAAAAATAAACTTTATACCATTATATTAAAAATATTATTGTATTATACATATTTTTCATACAATTTAAAATAATTTTAACTACTTAAAAACTAGATGGTAATAAATGAGTAGAACAAATTTATGAATGCCATATTTAGGTACTGAATTTACTAATCGAGTAGAAAGACGCAACAATAAAAGTTATCTTAATCTGTTTTAAAATTTCTTAAAATCTACTTCCTGGGTTATGCAGTCTGGAAGTTTGTTAATAAATAAGAAGGAAAGCTTCTTGTGAACATTTATCCCAAGAGGCTGATACTGTAAAAATTTTTCTCCTCTAGTGTTTATAATCATGACAATCTTTATTATAAACTGCTTTATATTTGATTCAATTATGTAAAATGTTTTTAAATATAATAAACTTGAGAAAGTAAGTTTAACATCAAAAGAAATTTCACAATCTCAACAATAAACACTCATTTCAAACCAGATGCCGATTAAATCACCCAGTTACCATCTTGAGTTGTTAGATGCACACACATTTTGTGGTGTAATGGTTTATGTACATATAACCATTAACAATGATCCTACTGCAGGTTTGTGGAATTCCAAGTTACATCTACAATAGAAGACACAAATCACTCCATGTTGAATTTGAAATTAGATCAACTTAAGTGGTGATTCGCTGATGAGATATGCATGTTGTTGAAAATGTTTATGTTTGAACTATTATGATCTCTGCACGATGTAAAGTATGATTTGTGTTTTTTATTTGCGATTAACTGAAACTGCAGTAGGAATAATGCAAGAAATACCTGAATAAAAGGATTAGTTGATGTATAGGAATACCAAAATTAAATTTTTTATATGCTGATGCTTTTTGTTTATTTAAACTACCTAAATTGATCTGTATTATCAAACACATAGAAACAATTTAAACAAATATTTGAACCATCATTTTGATATAAAAATTTACTCTTTCTATAAATTTTTACAATAATTTTATTTCAAACTTTAAAGAAACATCTGCTCGATATTTAAATTGTTGGTTATATATCTTCACCAAAAATTTCTTTGACACCTGGAAAAGCAAAAAAACAATTCTACTCGTAGCTTTCAATAATTTGTACAAAGTTTAAATGGCTTTAATACTGATGAAAAATACTCAGCACCTTATTTACAAATAGATGTATAAGTATAACCAAGCAGGGAAAAAATATACCTAGATGTTTTAAATCACAACAGTGTATCATTAAATATTATAGTCACAATAGTGATAAAATCATATTTACCATTCCAATTAAACAAAAGATATCTAAGTTTCAATAATGTTGAAACTTTATGGCAAGCCACCATTTTGAATTTTAAGGAATAAAAATTTAAAGTTATGTAATTCCAGGACTATTTGTATTGCAATTAGCTATACTCAAATTACATATTTGCTATATTTAAAATGGATTAAACAATGAAAAATATATAACTCTAAACCTATTTAATAACATGATCTGACAAATCAGATCAATTCATTTTAATAGAAAAAAACCAGGATCCGATACAGCGGGTTTTTATTATTTTTTTAAATGAAAAATAAATATGTTTTGATTTACATATAAAACCGAAGTATGTACATTAATTTAAGGTGATAAATATAGTTTTATGTCATGAAATTACTACCTAAATTAAGGTTATTCTTGATTGGATAAACCATTGACAATGTCTGTGGCTATTGTTTTGCAATATCACTTAACGAACCATTCCATTCTGTATATAAACTTCCAACTCTCAGATCAAATCTAACAACTTTTATTATATTCTATGAAATACAGCTCCAAAACTAATAAATTACCAGATTATTTTTAACAAAAATAACCTTTCTTAGTTTATGAGGAAGTTAGAAGTATGGCTACTCAGTCCAGACAAAGCCAAATTCCTTTACATCTACCTAATTTGAAGAACATAATTCTTCTAGGCTAAGAGTAATAATGAAAAACAATATCACAGCATTATTACAAGTCTATTAATTTTCTTTTTTATTAATAAAGGTGACAATTTAATTAATTAATTACTTAATTTTGTTTTAAAGCTTAAAATAACCTAGGGTATTTGTTTTGTAGAATCGCTCATGCTTTGATATCTAAATATTATCTACTTTATACACCTTTATTACTAATCAAGCGCCGATGTTTTAAGCTTATTCCTAAACATATTACTGCAATTTAAAGTTATTACATCCTCAAGCAGGTTATGCCTAAAGAAAGTACCTAATTTTTCATATATTTAATAACATTTTGAAATATAATGTGTGTTATAAAATTTGTTTTTTCACCCTAGTTATTGTAACTATGTGCATCTATGTTATGTTGTAATAAATAGAAAAACAAAACATTATAATTTAATTTAAACAATTCCCACCGGTTTAATGTGTTGTTAAATATAACTTAAAATAAAATTAACAAATGTGGGAAATGAATATAAAAACAACCCACGTGTGTTGTAACATTCTTACGTTTCTTCTCGGAGAAACAATGTATTGTTATCCAATGAGAAATCAAACAAAGATTTCATTCACTGCACATTAAAGATATTTAATATTGCATAATTATAAATGTAAATCTGACAAGAGAAGAAGTTAGACATCTAGACCTAGTTTTAGTTTCACAACAATTAGACACATTTATCTCATTTGATCTATAATACAGACACTCTGACGAATCTGATATCCAGTTGTTTACAAATCTTTTTATTGTGAAACAAAATGGTTTCTTTTATGAATTTAAAAACTGGTTATTTTACTATTCTCAGAAGTAAACGGTAGGCCTATATTGTATTATGTCAGTAATTTTTTCCTTCCTTGTTTAAAGGTGACAAATCATCATCACATTATAAAAAAAGAAGAAAAGGAGATAAAAATAAAGACCCCCAGCCCTTAAATACTCTAGTAGCATCAGGTCCAGAAGAGAACAAGAGTTGGTTAAGAGAGACTTGGGCTTAGGAGTTTCTTTTTAATACCCTTTTCTTTTTCTTGTTTGTTTTATAAGGTGATGATGACCAAGAGATTTTTAACCATAAAAAAAGAAACATAAAGGAGAGAAATAAAAATCATCGCCATCATCCCAGAGTAAAATTGGAAAGGTACAATTAGTACTAAACTCTGGTTGAGAATTTTTGTTTTTGTTTTGTTTTGTAGTTTGAAGTTGGAAACATTATCTCGGTATCATCATCTTTAAAAAAAATATCGCTAAAATCTAAAATATTTCCTGAAGTTAGTACTACAATACTTTAATTGTGTTAAAATGGAAGGGAACAAGTGTTGATCAAGAGAAACCTTATAGGAAAGATAACAACAGCAATATGATAAAAAATGGTGACAAAAATTCTGATATGCTCATCACTTATTACACTTTAAAATCATTTAGCAATCCCAGCCTCAATATGCGTTTGCAGTACAACTTTAGTTTTAAAGTTTATACAATCTTTTGTTAGAGTTCTTACAGTAATATTTGCTTTCAAAATTAGAAATCACCACTAGCTACACTAGCTCACCACCAATTTTGCACGGTGATGTGTCAACACTATTACCCCAAAGTGAGTTCCATACATTAAATGAGAGTACTAGCAACTGGAACAATCTAGGGTTCATATGGAATGTGGCATGGTGGTATGTCTGTTTATGTATAAGTCTTGCATTTCAATTAAGTTCGTGTATTGAGTTTTTGAATAATCCACCTTTCTAATTACCTTTGAATTTAATTCACCTTTCTACCTGTGAATTAATCTTCTTTTGCACAAAATGTTTAAATGTAAACCAAAATAAAATAAAAATTATTAATAAGTTCCTAAGCGTAGTTTTTTATTCAAAACTGAGATGAAGCACACATTTATGAACTCACAATTTTAAAATCTCTACACAAATCAGAAAAAATATAATTTTTTCCAGAAGTAGGATATAAAAACATATATATTATTACAAAAAATCTAGCCTCTGCCATCCCAATAAAAAAACATGTGTGCTTTCAATGAGTGCCTTCATATATTATATTATTAGTAGTTACCAATTAGCAAAAAAAATGGCACACAATTACAACAAAGAAAATCCACCCTAAAAGTTTACTCAGCCCAAACCAAGATTAAAAATACAATGTTGAGAGAGTTCCACTATACAGTTAAAATAGTAACAGAGTTCCAAATATGGAATGGAATACACAGCACATTCAAAACAATTAAAGGCAAAGCAATGAGAGAAATAATAGCTAGAAGTTATAAGTAAAATAAGTTATATTGCAAGCAAGAAAACAGGATGTTTTGAGTTCTAAATGATATCACAAGAAACAAATATTATTTTGTTTTAAATACACTTAAAACACCTATAAAACAACAAGGAAAATCTAGGACGTAGTTAGTTACCAGTAATTTTTATAATAAGCTAATAAAAGTTAATTACTAACATATTTTGAGGTTATGTTTACACATTACTTAAAAATGAATTTGCAAACTTCTGCACAGTGTTAATGCTATTATAGATAGTTCTATGTTACATTATGTATGATTTTATTTGTTTCTTACATTATTTCTAAACATTATTGTACAAACTAAATAAATATAATGTATAAAAAATCTTTTAAACAATCTGTTATACACAGGTAGTGCTAGAACGAAACAGAGATGCTTGCTTAGCGTTCGGCTTAAGTGGTAGCTCTTTGATAGTGTTCCTCATAATGTTCATGCCAAAAGGTCGGCAACTCGCAGCCATGGGAAGGGAAGGCATGTATGTTGAGGATAGAGAGGAAAAGTTTTCTTCCCTTAGCAGAGCTGCGTCACCTTCATTCTTTCATTTTAAACCAATAAAACAACAACCACAAATGAATACGTTTGGAGGAAGTTACTCACATTCACGAACAAAAAGTAAGAAGTTATTATTAGATAGAGTTATGTAAGTATGTTTTAAATTTAAGAAGAAGAAGAGAAAGGCAAAAGTATCCAGATATAATTACACTTTAAACAAAATTATTAATCAAATATACTCCTCCACGAGTAATGTTTGTTTGATTGCAGAGTACTTATTGTATTTGTAAAACCAATCTAAAAGGTATTATTATTAATGAGGTTTAATTGGACATTTGTCATCATTTGTGTATACAAAACTCCCAATACATGATGTATCGAGAGTATAAATCAACTCTTGTTATAAAGTGATAAACTTAGAGCATAAAATTTAAAAATATCAACTTAGCCTAAGGCCGTGTTTGAAACTAAAACTAAATATATAACCTAAGAGAAGAACCCAGGTCTAAAGCTAGACCAGAGCAGTCAAAGTTAAGACTAAATACAATCTTGATCAGAAAAATCCACTAGACAGAGGACTGCCCTACTTAAAGTATGGCAAACAACTGATTGTTAAAGAGGTGGTGTCTTTTTTGGTCTAACTTTTTTCTTTTCTTTTTTTATTAAGGCAAAAAACTATTGCAGTTATCATTGCCTTCACAAAATTGAGTATAAGATGCTCCACAATAAAAACCTAGGAATAGATCCAAAAACTAAAAAACAATATAAATTTTGAACAACATTTAATGGTACTTTTATAGTACCCACTTCCCACCGACCACCACAGTTCAGTGTTCAGTGTGTAGTTGCATTAGATGCTTGTGTTCTATTTTCTGTGTTTTTATGTCGAAATAAATGTTTGATAAATAATAAAATTTTATATATAAATATATATTAATATATAAAATTTTCAAAACAAAATAATGATGTTTTAATGCCATCCTATGGGCAATTGTTAAACATTTTCTGCCTGAAACAAAACTTGGTAGGTGTAACTACTGGTTACGTCAAGCTACTGGTCTATTTGTAATAAGTTAATGACTATGCCATTTAGATAATTTTAAAACATTAGGTTATAGTTAAAAAAAAAAAAAAAAGATATCTTAACAAAGTTTTAATGTAAATTTGATACTAATGCAATTATGCAGTGAATAGTGAACTGCGATTTATCACTAGCATATGGTTAATACGAAAGTACCCATTTCATAACACTAAAACGAGTTAACAATTGTACACTTTGATACAGTTCAATAAACAACTACATATCATGTTATAAGGCTCCAAAGTGGACATGTTAACAATGATAAAATATGTAAAATACCATAAACAACAATTTAAAAAATATTACAAACCTGTAAATGGGTCCTTCAAGGATTTACCAAGTATAAAATTTAATGAAATTGAGTAGACAACTAAACATAATATTACAGGGTTGTAAAGGGGCTCTGTAATAATGAAATTGAAATATTTTAAATTGTGACAAAAAATAAAATACTCGATCAAGGATCTCACCATATCCTGAAACATTGCCTAAATGGAATTTGGTAGGATGAATGTCCTACGCATACCCCTAAAACAACATATTCACTAAGGATGTGCTTCATTCAAAGAAAACCCTGACAAAACGGGCATTATGGTGGATGAGAGATCATAGAATGAAGATTACGAACATGAGTAATCACCAATTCCTCACGATGACTGCCACGTATGGGTATATTCCATGAACGGAATGGAATGGTATCTTTTATTTCCCTCAGTTATTGGACTCAATATTTATCCACTCCCTATGCAACACAAATTTAACAGTTGGTACACTTTTCCGCTTCATCAACTTTTGTGTTTCCTGTAATTCTGCATTGCCCAGATATGATACTCTGACATATCTTAACTACACTTTGTGTAAACACAGAATATCCTTAACCAAGGAATTCTTAGATTTATTTTCAATGTTTATCCTTTGCTAACAGGAGTTGATTTATACTCCCAAAACATCAGTATTAGTGATTTGTTTACACAATTAATGACAAATGTCTGATTAAACCATATTAATAATATGAATAATCGATAATGATCAAATAAAACCTAAAAGTGTTGTTACATAATGCTAGAAATTATGTTACAATTGTAGCAAAGTCATTGAAGTAAATTAAAATATATTATCCATTTATTTTTTGGAAAGACATAGAGACTTTTTTATTTTGGATAATAGTAAATGTGATTTTTAATCTGAATATGTAATGGCTGTTTCATAAGTTGGTCACATTGAAATTAAAGGATTTTTTCATACCAAAATTCTATTTATTTTCTGATGTTAATTTATGTATTCAATATTTTCTTTAGCTTGAAGAAAACAATATATTAATTAACTTATTATTTGTTTTAATTATAATTTGGACCAGCACTTTTGTACCATGTGAAGAAACATATCTTTTAAATTGTATATGACCACTCATTGTACAAGCATTTTCATTTCTTTGTAATTTAAATAGAACAGTGATGTAAATCCTAATATGGCAGTGCCAAAGGATGGCCTAATTTATCACCAAATATAAATTGTAATCTATTGTGTATCAGTTATGTATACCAATTATGTTTTTTCTTATGATAAATAAATATTCATTCATTCTAACTCCATTTAGATCATGCAGTTTTTCTAATAATTTTTCCCACTTTTTTATACCATAGGAAATTACTCCAAGAAATTTCAGGGACTTCCTTGATATGATGTCCAAGTCGTCCCACTTGTATGGCAATGTCTTTTAATGAACTTCTCATCATCAAATTAGAGGCTTCTTTTCAAGTGCCAGCCTCAGATTATTAGCATCATGCCACTCCTTAATTATTGTCTCTACTCCATCTATAAGGACCTACTTCTGGTCGTACTAGTTTTTGGCCATGGCCAGCATTTCCAGATAATATATCTTAACATCTAAATCTCTCCGGTCGTCCAACACAATACCATGAATCATATTAACTATCCATTCACTTGTAATCTCATTCAGACACAGACATCCCAGTTGATAAGCAACATTCGTGCTCCTAGGAACATAAAAAAATTCAGTGAGTCATCCACACAACGAAGTAGAGTCCCCATGATAATTTTCAGCTTTTTTTTCAGTTTTTTTTCAATGTACACACAAACAGTAGCGCTTATCAGAACTTTTTTCTTTCTTTTTTTTTAGATTGCAGTCTAAAAACAAACTTATCCCAATTATATACACTGAAAAAAAAAAGAATATTAGACATATATTCTTGAAAATTTGTATGTATGGCAAAATTCAAAGATAAAATGTAACTTGTGATTGAAGCGTCATCTCTTAACTTAAGACACTAACTTATCAAACAGCCCTTGTATTTAATTTGCAATGTGCACTATTTCTATTAGATTTAACAAAATTTATAAATGTATTAGATGTACATATAAACAAAATTAATGGTTAAGTGATGAAGGACAAATTTTGCATGGGTGTTGAAGTATAGTAATGTAAAAAAGAAGACAAATTGTATAAAATTGGCTGTGGTACATTATATTCTTGTTTGGCTTCATCTCATTTTGTAAATAAATTGTTCAAGTAATTGTGCACGGAAATTAGGATGTAATTTTTTCTTGTAGTAAATGTGATTTACTTATTTTTACTTTCTCACATAAACATAATTATTATAAAGTTATCTAATTGATCAAAAATTGATGTCGAGTTGTTTGCGGATATATCTGTTTTGCCATCCCCTAAATCCAATAAAGTGGTTTTTGGAAGGATGTATATCTGTCGCCTGTCTGTCTGGCTTATGACAAATCTATACAACCCAAACGTATGGACTGATCATAATCAAATTTGGTATGTGGGTCATATATCTGGATGATTTTTTTTTTTTAAAATTATTTTGACAACTTAAAATATTTCTATCTACGCAACCATACATTGGTATCTGCAAAAACAAAATTTAATTTTATCATAATCACCTATTATTTTGATCAAATTGCTGTTTCTAGACCCCCAAAAAATTATTGTTCACATCTATCTGAAAATGTCAGTTCATGTGTTATATGTAAACCATATGGGGCTTAGATAAATCAGGTCTGATTTCATTAATTCTAGTACAATGAGTACTGCAAAGTCACAATAAAAATATATTACGCTTCCGGAATACGTTGAAAAAACAAAACTGAACCCTAACAGCCATTATTAAAAGCTCAATTTTAATCAAATACAATTTATGATGATGACATGTTAATGACTGGGAAGCAAGCTGAGCCGCTTATTTAAATATATAAATATTTTTCAAAGATGGTATCCTTAGTTCATTTTTACTTTTTGTTTGACAATTATTGAACTGACATCTTAGACAAATAGTTTTTGTTAGTTTTTATTTGTTTTTGGAGAAGGGGAAGTAACAAAGTTTGCGCTATTTATTATTGTACTGTTTAATATGTATTGGAATTGTTAGAGAAATTGTAACATTCTTTTAAATACAAAGAGGTGTATAAATTTAATTAGCAATTGATAATAATATCTATCTGTATTTATTAATATATAACTAATACTTGGCACTTAATTGACTCACTATCGGTTTTCTACTCAAATATATTTTGAGTGTCTATGTACTTTGAGTGACATAAATCTTATGTGATCTTAAGATACACAGATTGCCAAAATATTGAGGGATGTAAGAGTTGAGTAAGTACTCGCGAGTCGCCCCTTCATGAAGTCTTTGCCAAGTTCCCATTCCATACATGAGTCTAGTCTCAGTTTTTATGTAAACAAATATTCAGGTTGTTTGCTGAGTACCCACTCCCTGGATGTTTAGCGGGCACTCCATCGATATATTTTCCCTTATTATTTGAAATAAAAAATCTCTTTCATCATTTTCTTGTAAAATAAGAAGAAATGAACAAAAAATTAAAACCTCCTAACCCTTGAATATTCTAATAGTGTCAGAGTCTGAAGAGAACAAAATTTGGTTCCACAAAAGTTCAAGTTCCACAACATTTGAAGAATATTTAACCTACATATATAATATTCTGATCACGTTGGAAACCGTCTTAATACTGTGAATCTATTTAATGTTATTATCTTTTCCCAACTCAATACTAAAAACTGGGGTCTTCAATGTAACAAAGAAATACTTTCATCCCGTTTTCATTTGAAAGTATACTACCATGATTATCAGCTTTTATGTCCAAGAAATAGTCGTACACTTTCTTTATTAAATCAATACAATAAACTCACCACTCAACTAAGTTAAGCATACTTTTAACTAGACTCGCATATCTCGGAATCAGAACTCAATTTATTGAAATAAGATTAATTTTTATTCACCTGAAAAAGTTTGTAGGGACTTGACATTAGAGAGTCGACTCACTCAAAGAATATCTTCTCTTCATCTGGAGTCAAGTTTTTGGATTTTATTAGACACCCAATTTTTTTGGACACTTAAAAACATCACAAAACAAGTGGGGCTCTTTTTATTCACTTCACTCATTTTATTGAACAAAAATATTATAAATTGAGTGTGTATTTAATTTTCATTCACTTTACATATAAGTAACAATAAAGTAAACACAAAGTACATTGACAGTGTGTAAAGTCATTGCTCAATCTTATATTCACTTTTAAACTTCGAGATTAATAGTATGTGTAATTATATTATTATCTCACTTATTTATTTATAGAGAATATTATGTGATGGGTCAAAAAATGAATGTTAAGCTTTTTTGCTGTCCCTTGAGTTCAATAAAGTGATTTTTGGAATAATGTGCAGTGCTCTACATTCTAAACAAGTGGACCGATTTTAATACATTTTTTTTTTTATGTGGGTGTATTTGGCCATTACTACAATAAGAAACAAAACACAAAAATTGGCCATGGGGATTGTTATAAAATACAGTACAGATTTCGTTAAAATTTTAGTGAAATGTTGAGAATAATGATTCAAACACGTGTGAAAAATCACAAATAAAATAAATTAGCAATGATTCCCAAGAAACAAAGTGGAATCTTGATCGCCATTATTAAAGCTTGATTTTAATCAAATACAATTTAGGTTGGGGGTATATTTATACCATAAGTGAATCAAGATTACGCCTTTGCCCTTTTTAAATATATATTTTTTAAATGCCATCCATGGTTCATTTTCACTTTTTCATTTACAACTAACAAACAGAAATTTTTTGACGATTATTTTTTCTTCGATTTATATGGTTTTGGGGTTGGGTGTAGAAAGTTTATGCAATGTTCATGCACCGTTTATTTATTTTAGCACCTCTAACATAACACAATGATTTAACTAAATTAACAATAAAGCCCCTTCTTGTCTGGATGTCTTAAACCAGACATATTTTACTAATATGTATTGCACTTTGAAAGGACAGATTTCTTCTCATTTCAATGAAAATCTTTTCCAAACAAATTGGTTTAATCAAAAACAGTCTATTCAGTTTCAGATCGTGTAGCTTTGGTAGCACCGCCTCCTAGCTATGGTCACCACTACTACCCTTACTGCTACTACCCCAGAGCGATGCAAGGTATTTCTTGTATATACTTAGTTTGTATATATTTACATTGATTCTTCAAGAGTGTCAATTTTATTTACCCATTTTCTTCAAGAAAGAAGGTTGTGTCAATTTATATGCCTGCATGTGTAGTCCATGCAATATACTGTGTTTGTGAGTGTGATATTTCTTACCACAATTTAGAATATTCTTAATTTAGCCGGCCAATTTAAATGTCTGAAAACATCAGTCCAGAATATTTACAATTACGTTTTACACGAAACCTGATTACTGAATGAAAGCATAACTCATAAATATCACAGGTAAGCCAACACATAATCTGAACTCCAAGATAATACATTTTGTCATTTCCAGGAATTCAGTGGAAGTAAGAAAAGTCTGATGTTTTCAGTTTGGTCATCCAGTGAGGTTGAGTGGTAGGAGATGATGATGCCACAAGCACAGCTATTTTGCACTGTATGTGTAGGTTTATACATCTCTGACACTGTAACGTTTTTGTTTATAGACTTATTTAAATACATTTTTACTGAAATTTCGTTGTTTTTATCTATAAAACTAATTATGTAGGCTGTAACTTAACGCTTTTTTGACACTTAATTAGTTCTTCCTTAACACATATGTTGTGTTAGGTCTTCAAGCAACATATAAAACACATATTACATGTTACATATTTTTCTATATTTATGTGTTTTATGTTTTAATGTTACATATGCATTAACTTAAGGTTTAATGTATGTCATTTTTAATGAATTTTAAAGAGAGTTACCTTGGCCAATATGAGTGATAGAAATACCCTAACTCTGTTATTGTCCAAAATGTATTTTTAAACCCTGACTTCCTAAGATAGTATTCATATAGTTATGAGTTCCGGCAAGGCTGAGCCACCGACACGTGTTTAGCAAGTGAGGGCTGCTTCAGATATGTACAACTTCAATATTTGGTAGAGACAAGACTCTAAAACGAGAAAAGCGAGTAGAGATTTTAATATTTACAAGTCTCATTACCTGACATCAAGAAAGTAGCAATTACAAAATATTTTGTTTAGCCAAGTCAAAACAAATAAATATTAACTTCTTCAACCACTAATACTAAAAGATAAAACTAATCTGTCAAGTAATACAATATTAACAAACTTTTTTCTTTTTTTTTAATATTGTAAAATACAAAATAGAACAACAAATAAAAAACAACTTCATTTCAAAACATTTTAGCTGTTACATCCAAGCTACCATATTAGAGAAAATGTATTTGTATGGAACAATAAAAAATTCACAGAAGGTATGAAGTCATAAAGTATGACGAATGTATATGGGTGAGTTGGCCCCCAGAGTAAAAATTTTGCAAAATCTATTTCCAGTTTTAAATACTCCAGAAGTTTGTTAATAAATTCAAAGTTAGAATTCTTTAATTCCTTAAAAACTTGTATGTAGTATGCCATTCAATTAACTCCACTATGCTTCTAATGAATTGTTTGCAAACTTATTCATAGAAGAGTCACTCTAAATAATAACTGAATATTTTAAGTGAGGATACATAAGTTCACAGTAGGATATTATGCATATTCATTTGGTGCAATATTTAAAAATGTTTTTTAGAACGATAAGTTCAGAGCTAATTTTTTTATAAACAGTATTTATATAGTTATTCCATGTAAGATTACTGTCTATTACAAGACCTAAAAATTTTGTGCTTCCCCCCCCCCCTTTAGAACAAACATCATCCTCCATCATGAACTAAATTGCAAGGCTCAGAAAACCTCTGAACAACAGTTTTAAACAAACTTATTCTATAATCAATTTAATTTAACATTTCCAAAATGGATCAAGAAACTAATTTTAGGGCATTTCATTTTAGAGGATCAACGTGTTTATTATTATTATTATTATTATTATTTGCAAATATCGGGTCTTCAAGGATGTCTAAATATCTGCTTTTGTTCTCTATGCACAGAATATCGAGACTAATTTCAAATCAGTGTATATAGTGGTTGGAAAATACCAGATAACTAAACATTTTTGAAAATGATCTCAAGATGTTAACATGTTCCTTGAAGCATATTTTGAACGATCTTCCAGTTTGTCATGTATATACACTCGTAGTCACTTATAATGGTCACTTGTAGTTGATAAAGTCGACTCAGGTTATTGGTAATTTTAAAAACCAATTGAAATCCTTGATCTCTAATGATTCTGTTTAACATACAAGAATAGGTGTTCTAATAGGAGATCTGACAGATTCATGACCAATGTGGTTGAAAAATAATTCCCACATCAGTAAATACATTTGTAATGGGTGTACCTCTTTATATATCAACAAGTAATGTGTGTTTTTATTTTTATTTAAAAAACTGAGGATGTTTTCAATGACAGCGAAACATATGAAGTTAATGAAAATACTAATTAACTGTCAAGAATGCTGAGAGATACTATTAATTAGTTTATCAGTTTATCAAAACCCTTTTGGAGGTATATAAACCAATATTCATTTATAAATTTGAACTGGTTTTCTATAGTAACAAAATGTCAAAAGGCTTTGTTGTCAATTTAGAATAAAAGCCTTAATTACATTGTTTTAAAGATAAGCACTCTTGATGAATTTCTTTATAAGTTAGTGTTTGTATTTATATTACGTTTAAGGTTTCAATATGCATGCTTTGTAGTATGGGGAATGTATATAATATATTTGTTTATAGCTTAGGTTAAAGGGAATAAAAGGTTAACTCTTAAATATGAATTTAGAATATTTATTATGAATATCTTGTGGTGAAATCTAGATAAGGTTTTGAAATATGTGTTATTTTATGGTAAGTAAATTAAAGCCTCTTTAGTTAATTTGTTTACACAAGAGGCTATTTTTACAAAATTTGATACTGTAAATGACAATGATATTGATAATGGAGGTGTCAATAACAATGATTTCTAGGTAACTGACTGTAATAGTATACACTTAAATCTGTATTAAATGTATTCATGGTTAACTTTGAAAAGAATTAGGAAATAATAAATAGAGGTTCGTATAAATCCCCGTGTTTAATTTGGCTTGGTACCGTAATGCTAATTTATTAGGCACTTCAATTAGTTATTTTCGTAGCGTTTTATTCTTTTGGTTTCCTAATTCTAAAAGTTTTTCAACTAGTTCATCTAGTTACACACTTCATATAGACGTTCTTAAATAATTTTCCTATTATAGATTTGTATTAACGATTTGTAACTTATTCGACATCAAGCATTTTAAATATTTGTCATTTTGAAGTGGTTAGGTGTAAAGTTATAATATTTGATATAATTTAAAAATACCACGAGTTAAATACCAAATTTTGATTGGATATCTTAACTTTATCCATTCTTAACAACCCCAAAAACCTAGACATTTTAAAGAAAACTATGTTTACATAAAATAAAATGTGGAAAGTACCCCTTATTGGCTACGTAAACTCATTTTCTTACTTAAATATTTTATTTATTTTTTAGTTGGAGGCAATGGAGGCATAGACACGAACATGTATACTTCGGTTGTTGAGCCCACAATGTCAACTAACCCTAATGTATTTTTCCACCGTGGTGGTGTTCACCCAGGCATGATGTACTGATCTTATACATTAGACTACAACAGTTTATTATCAGTGTTTTGTGTTGAACACTTGTTGTAAAGTGTAATGAGTCAGACAATTATACAATTAAGATTATAAACAACAAAAAACTCTGTTAAGTTTATAAATAAGTGAAAATAAACAAAAGTAAATAAAATATGTTTCTGTATAAATTGTTAATAGAATTTTATTTTTTCAATAATTTTATGTAAAAGAAGGTTTAAGATTATGCTTGTTACCATACCTGTAACAATTTCTCAACCCTTTTTATTTAGAAATGACAATCTTGTTCACACTAGATGTGTCAAAACATTAAAAAAATGAGTATTCTCATTTATGGTACATACATTTCTCAAAAAATGTTGCAATATTATACCCTGTAAACTATATTTAATTTGAAATCCTTATGTGTACTTACGATTTTGTCGTGTGACTGTCGCATTATTTATATTTATTCTGAAATATCTAGTAAAGTATTTGTGTTGTATTTATATGACTTATTTTCATTCAGTTTATGCTAGTTGAGCTGTAATATAAGCTCAAAATCTGCAATAGCTTATATTTCTATGCTTTTAAAATATCTGTAAACAACCCAGACATTTTTAAGAGAGAAAAGTGTACACATTTTTAAGGAACCAAACTTAAATTTTGACGAGAAATTAAAATCATGCAATAGACTTTATTTATTGACATCAAAATGTGAGGTATGATTTTTGTTGATAATTTTAATTATAAACCTGTGATTATTTCTAACACACAAACAAACAATAATGAAATTAATTAAACAAATACATATAAACGAATAAAAAATTAGCTTAATTAGCCCGTCACTTTTGTCATTAGTAACACCTCCTCTACAAAGAGAGAAACTTCTGACACAGAATAGAACCACTCGCAAGCAAGTTCTTCTTAAATTTAGTTTCTGGGTTAAGTTACTTTAGGAAAGGAAGCAACTTGTAAATCCTTGCATCACAGTACACACGATTTCTTGTGGCTATGGATGTTGTAATAGGGGCCACATGCATATCATCACTTGATCTGGTGTAGTGGTTATAGATTTCTTCTAAAAACTAAATTAAATTTATTTAAAAAAATTAATAAAATGGTTTTTATCAAAATATAATCATGGGAAAGTGAGGATTTGATTTCTTTTGGAGATCTGGGAAAGTGATGATTTGATTTCTTTAAGAATTTAGGAAAGTGGTGATTTGATTTCTTTAAGAGATTTCTCTTTTAAAATTGTGGGAAGGGTTTTGAAAAAACTTGATAATAAAAAAAAATAAAATTTGGAATTAAATTTTGACAGAATTACCAATAATGTATACATTTTTAACTATTAACAACTGTTGGCTGCTCTTTTATTTTTGGAGTAAATTTAATAGATGAATATACACCACCTCAGAAACTTAATAATAATGTTTTTGGTACAGTACCTATCCCTCATACCTAAATGTTCATATATATATAGCCACCTTAATGAATAAAGTAAAATTCATCTACATACTTATTTTAACGTGTAATTCACTTAATGGACAGAAAAGTTGAATTTTTTTTTCCGTGAAAACGTAAGCTCCACATTGAATACTTATTTTATTATTAAGAAATAAGGTATGTAGAATATGATTTTTTTTTTTTTTTAATCGCCAAAAAAACTGGTAACTTTCTTTGTAAACAATTACCATTATTTTCCCTTGAATTAAAGCGATTTTTGGTTTAGTTTGACATTTAAAAATTTCGGAATCTTCCCTCTAATACAATGATTCATTTATTCCCAAGGTCTAAAATAAAAACATTCAAGATAAAATGATTGGAGTTCCAAAATGTTTTGTTTTTAGGCTAATCTTGGATGTTTCAGTTAATAAGAAATAAATTGTTCATATTTTTATTGATAACTCTGTTAATCCTTTAACCTACAGAAAAATTCAAAATGACATTTTTATTTGTTGTTAAATAGAGGAAATTATTTGTCTATTATAAATAATTATTATAATAAAATTATTTTGTAAAGTTATACAGTTTGTGAAACATTCAACGATAAATATTTTAAACATGCCATTTTGAAAATATACAAAATTGTCTTCTTTTTTTACACTTGAAAAACATAACATGATAAATGTGTGTACTCAATCTGAATGTAATATATTCTAATTTTTTTTTTTGTAAAAAAAACAAAATGGTGGATTAACAGGAACTAAGTATCATATGTTTATATGAACTTTTAATTTCCCAATAGAACACGGTTATTAATATTCCTACATTTTTTCATGTATTACCCTGCATATGATCAGGCTGTTAAATGGTATTTTAATTCATAAAATATATTTCAAAATAATGTATAAAATAAATTTCTAACTTGGATTATTTTTAAGAGGTGTTTTTATAATAACGAGGAGATTATTTGTTTGGTCAGTTTATAAAATAATTAAATGAAATATTGTAGGTCTTTTATCAACCAAAATATATTTTGAATATTAAAAAAGATCAGTTTCTAAGACACAAAAGGGAATTTCAAATATTATCTTTGACTCTATGAATGTGCCAAATTTTTCTTAAAAGAAAAAAAAACATGTATTGGATGTCCCTAACTTACTGTACAAACATAATATTTCAAATTTTTATAGATATGGAAATGTGCTTGTGATTTGAATGTTAAATAAATTAAATTGTTTTCAAAATTATATTTACAAATACAGTGTTATTGCTTATTAGCAGTGTGATATAATTATAGCCTAATTTATGTAATACTTTCAAACATAGACTAAGCATAAGGAAAGTTATTTTGTTGGACCAAGAAATTTATGTTTTTTTAGGGTTATATCCGTTTTTGAAGTCATCTAAGTTTTAAAAAAATGGTTTTTGGAAATGATATCAGTCTGTTATCTGTACAATGATCTAAAATCCAAAACTGAAGACCAATTTTAATCAAATTTGGTATATGGATATACTTTAGTCATATTTCGAGACTTTTTTTGTTAACTCAAAATTTGATGTAAGCTGCCATGAGAAAAAAACACAAATTTTTCGTATTTATAAAAATTGGGACAAACTATGTTGATTAAATTTTGCTGAAGTTTTGCCTCTAAGGACCAAAATAAAAATATCGGCTTTGTGAGTTATCAGTAAAAACCAAAACATCAACCTTGGGGCAATATTTAATTTATCAAAATTATAGTTCATATTTCAATGAAAGAAGATTATTGACCCAAACACGTTAAATCGTAAGTAAAAAACGTTATGGTTGAGGAATAATTAGTAAAACAAAAATGAACTTGACTACCTTCATTAAAAGCTTGATTTTAATGAAATACAACTTACGCTGAGGACGTGTTAAGCAGACAAGTTTAGGCTCAATTAAAATATATAATGTTCCATATTCACTATTTGATTAACAATTACTGAAATTACATTTTTGGTAATTTGTAGATTTTTTGAGATAGTTTGTACAATGATTGTGCACCATTTATTTTGAAAAGCATGAAGTTAGTAAGTTGGGGACTTGTGTATATTATATTTAAAACCTGTTTACATTTAAATAAGCAACATTGTAAAGTGACTGTATTTAAATAATAATTGATGTTCTATTATCTTATTAAGATTATAATGTAAAGAAACCTATTTTGTACAACATGTCAAGATGTTGTTGTCAGTATTAAACAGAAATATAATTTTTTAAATTACGGTTATTTGTATTTTTAATCAACCTATATAGAATTAGCCCAACTTTCAACAGGAATAGTTATTCAATGATATTGACTATACTGCATTCAGTGAGTGATGACAGTGAAGCGCCGCCTATCCCCTAACGGGACACAGGACACTAACCAATACCGGGAGAGGACGTCACGTGGAATGTGTACCCAATTCACATTTCACAGTCATACCCCAGTAGTGATGGAAAAAACTGCTAATTATGGTTAGCAGCTAAGGCTGCTAATGCTAATTTTGATTAGCAGCTAAATTAGCAACTGCTAACTGTCATATGCAATGATAAATAAGCAGTAGTGAGTAGGCTGCTAAACTAAATAGAAAGTCATATGATCTGTTATCTTCTATAGCTAGATTCGTGGAATCTATCAAGTATCAATTCGTGGAAGTGTCGGCTTCGCACAATATGAGGTTAAATTTGTTCAAATAGTTAGCGTGAACAAAAACAAATGAGCTTAAAATTGAAAATAATCAAAATCTTAAAGAAAAAAAAAGGCTGAAGTTTTAACTGTTGAGAGTGAAGGATAACTCGTTCAAAGGCTAGGAAATTAAAAGAGAAGATGATTGTAGGCGTTAACTACAGGTCGGTGTCTTAATTCCTCCCCCCTCCCAGTAGGCAGATTGTTGTTCTGTGACTGTGGTTGTGAACAGACATATTTTGATTGGTATTTGTCAGCTGCGACAGCTGCTGTGTACTCCATTCATGATTTCTTTTGACTTGTGGTTCCTGATCACATGTGAGTTTCTTTTTAATTTTGACTGCTCAAGGTTTGTCCTGGGTGTTTTTTCATTAGGTTTAGTTTCTGAGCATAGGACTAAACTATCTAGGCGTGTGTTCTGACAGCATGTTTTAGTTTTTAAGTTAGGTAATTGATAACGGGAGTTGATTTATACTCTCAAAACGTCATGTATTGTTTCTTAAACACAAATGATGGCAAATTTACAAACAAACTGTAATATTAATACAAATATTCCTCTCACTTAATATGTTTATTGACTCAAACGCTTTACGGATGTTATTACGTAATAAAGGGTCTTGGCACAGTACCAGGTTAGTTATAATTTTATTATTGTTCCTCATGCATCACTGAAGACGACGATATTATTATTAAAACACATTGAGTTATGGTATCATTTTTGAGAAAGTTAATTTTTCGACAAAAAAAAACTGAAGGGTTAACGATTTTGCCTTTTGCCCTAACGATTTTGCAAAGTTTGAAAATTGGCTGTTTTCACGATGTAATTACTCAGAAACTATAAGAGATATTTTCGAATTGAAAAAGTTACAGTAAAATTTGAACTTTCTTCTTTCTTCACGTAAAAGATAAGTATACACTAGATAAGTATAATATTATTACTATGTATAGTTAGGGATTTACAGGCGATTTAAAATGGTATTGCAAGTGGCGAAACGTGAAATGTTAAAATCTGGTATTTTTATTGATATATAAATTGCAATAACTAATAAACAATTTGAGATTTTTAGGTGATTTTTTCAGGGTTTACTCTCCTTTCAATTCTGCATCTATTGATGTTCATATCATTGGTATTGTTAAATGTTGAAATTTTTACAAATAGTTAGATAATAATAAACAAGTATTACCAATTTTGAAAATTCAATAGCACCTCTCGACTCCAAATTTAATTTTTCTTCTATTATGCTACAAAAACAATCAAAAATCCAAAACTCACTTTTTCACCTAAAAAAACATCAAGGGCCTTACGATTTTACAAAGTTTAAATGTGGCTGTTTTCACGAATTAATTACTCAGAAACTATAATAGAAATTTTCGAATTGAAAAAACCACAGTAAAATTTGAACATTCCTTTTTTTTCATGTAAAAGATTATAAGTTAGGGAGCTAGAGGCGTTTTAAAAAGGTATTGCAAGTGGCGAATCGTGAAATGTTAAAATTTGGTATTTTCATTGATATATAAATTGCAATAACTCTTAAATAATTTGAGATTTTTAGGTGGTTTTTCAGGGTTTACTCTATTCAATTCTGCATCTTTTGATACCAATATGTATATTAAATACCAATTTTCAAAGTTTGTTTGATATATAAAAATACAGGTTACACACATAACAATGAATTAATATACTTAATATTACTAATAGGTATTCTGAGTATAATTTTCTTTTCTTCAAACATACTGCAAACACTTCCACATTGCTGGAAACTAGAAACACAATATCAATTTTTCACCAAACAACACAAATATTCCCCCTTTTCCTTCTTCTAATTGGGTAACACTCCTGAAGTAACACTCATGAAGGGTTGTTGGGGACCTTTGTTTAAAAATCCAAACAAATAGAACACAAATATAATTTAGTTAGTTTTATTTATTTGTTTCATTTAAAGTAGAATTTAATTACATAGATAAGTAAAACCGGTAAGGTGATAATTTAATCACAAAAGTCAGGAGTGTTACTTTCAAGTCAAGATTGTCACTTTTTAAGGTAACACTCCTGTCTGGTAACACTCCTGAAAAATCTAACAGTTTAGTTGTGTAAATGCATCATGAGTGAAGGCTAGAACTTGGTGGTTAGATCTAGAACTACAGTACATCAACACTTAAAAATGTATATTACATACCAATTTTCAAAGTTTGTTTGATGTATAAACATACAGGTAACACCCTTGACAATGAATTAAAATACTTACCATTATTATTATTATGTATTCTGGGTATAATTTGATTTTCTTTAAACAAACAGCAAACACTTCCACATTGCTGGAAACGAGAAACAAGATGGCTATTTTTCACCAATCAAACAAAACAAATATTCCCCTTTTCCCTTCTTCTAATTGGGTAACACTCCTGAAGTAACACTCCTGAAGGGTTGTTTAACTTTTCTTTTAGCAATAAGTTGAATAGCATCTTCTTTAGATGAAACAAATCGATCCCCATTTGATTTTGCTGAAGGTGAATCTAAACTTGTATCTGGATTTAATGTTGAATATAGAGGTTTTGGTTTTCCATTTATTTTTTTATCAGAATATTCAAGAATTATTTTATGAGAGTTTTATATGTAATTTTATTTTTAGGTTGTAATTTAGACTCTTACAATTTTTTTTATGAAAGTTACATTTATTTGTTTTTTTTTTATTTGAGTTCGTGGAACTCTTCCTCGATTTCGGTATAATAAACTTATATATATATATATATATATATATATATATATATATATATATAGCTTTAAAATTTATTTACCAGTGTCTTTAAATTATTTTATATATTTTTTAGGGTTACAAAAAATATAAAATATACAATTGTTGAGATTATTCCTACATTAATAAATGGTTCTTCTACAGGTCGTGCTCCAATTCAAGTTAATATTAATGTTGTTGATAGTATTATTCAAAATAATATTTGGCTTAAAGGGTATATTGATATACCCCGAAATTTTCTTTTTTGTGAAAATGGTAAAATTATCAGAATAAAAATTGATGAAACAAGAGCTACTACACGTCCAAATTTATTAGGAATTGAACGTAAAATTGCATAGCAAATAAAAAAATCATTCGGGTTTAATATGATTTGGTGTAATCAAGGGGTTTGTAGGAGTAAAATTGTCTGGATCACCTAATATATAAGGTTCTGATAAGTTTAATAGTATAAATAAAATAATAATAATAATAATAAATCCTATTAAAACTTTAATTGAAAAATATGGATGAAATGGAATTTTATCAATATTAGATTTTAACCCAATAGGGTTATTAGAACCTGTTTGATGTAAAACAAAAAAAAAAAAAGATATGTTGATATTGCTGAAATTAAAAATGGTAGTATAAATTGGAGTGAGAAAAATTGATTTATTGTTGAATTGTCAACTGCAAATCTGCCTCAGATTCATTTTACTAGTGTGTTCCCAATGTATGGAATTGCTGATAGTAAGTTAGTAATAACTGTTGCTCCTCAGAATGATATTTGTCCTCATGGTAAAACGTATCCTAAGAATGCTGTATAACTATAAATAAAATTATAATTCCTGAAATTCAGGTTTTAAAAAATGTATATGAACCATAATAGATTCCTCGACCAATGTGGATATAAATACAAAAAAAAAAATAAAGATGCCCCATTAGCATGCATAATTCGTATTAATCAACCATAATTAACATCTCGACAAATATGTCTAATTCTATTAAATGCTATTTTAATATTAGTTGTATAGTGTATTGATAAAAAAAGTCTGTTGCCAATTGCAGAATTAAGCATAATCCTAATAATGACCCAAAATTTCAGTCTTAAAATATTAATTGGTGTAGGCAAATCAATAATTGAAGAGTTAATAATTTTAATAAGTGTGTGTAATTTTTCGATTTGGTGTAAACATTAGTTTTTTATTCGAAGAGGTCCTTTTTTGATGTTAGTAATTTTTACAACTGAAATTATAGTAATTAATAAGTAAATAATAATTAAAATTGATATATACATATAGGGGTAATTAAATATTTTTATAATTGATATAATATTTTTATTTTTTATTATTATTATATTGTTATTATAATTTATTGTTATAATTAAAAGAAACTTGAAAATCAATTAATGTTATTATAATAATTATAGTTATTAATATTATTAAAATTATAAATAATAATTTTTAGAAAATTAAATTTTTCATTTGATGCAATGGTTGCAATATAAATAAATAACACTAATATTCCTCCAATAAATGTAATGAATAAATCAATGAAAATCAATATGAATTAATAATTATTCTATTTACTAAGCAGTTAAAATTGTTTGTAAAAATAATATAAATCCTATTGAGAGGGGATGTTTTATGACTAGGAATAAAGATGATGAAATAATTAATCTTAATATAATGATTATTTTGATGCAGCAAATAGTTTTTATAAAATTTAGGTTTTGGAAACTTAAGAAGGATTTTTTTTCTTAGCGGAAAGTTTTAAAGAATATATCTATTTATGATTTACAAGATCATTATTTTTTTTAAAATTATTAAAACATATGAACTTATTTTTATTTATTTATGTATATATATATATATATATATATATATATATATATACATTATTGTTTTATGAACTTTATGTTCTAAGCGAAAGCATATATTTTTATGTTTATTGAGACTAGAATTTATTATCCTTTCTTTTTTTTAAAAAAATAATTTACTTATATTTAATAATATTCAATTATGAGTTTTATTTTGGTATAATTTTTTTATGTTTTAGAGTTTGTGAAGGGGTTCTGGGTTTATCAGTTTTAGTTTGTTTAATTCGATCTCAAGGTAATGATTATTTAAATTCTTTTAGTAGGCTATAATTTTATGTTAAAATTCATGTTTAAAATTTTATTTTTGACCCCTATGTTTTATAAGTTTTGATTAATTCAGTCAATAATTCTTGTTTTATGCTTTTTAGTAATAATCTCAAATTATGTAAGTGATTTTTGCTTAATAGGCTATTATTTAGGAATTGATTTAATTTCATTAGGATTTATTATTTAAAGAATATGAATTGGTTCATTAATAATTATAGCTAGACACAAAATTTACATAAATAATAATTACAAAAGTGGGTTTATTATAATAATTTTGTTTTTAATAATATTCTTATTTTTATCTTTTAGTGTAATAAATTTATTTTTTGTTTTACTTTTTTTTTAATCTACTTTATTTCTAATTTTTGGTTGAGGGTTTCAACCTGAACGAATATTTTCTGGTTATTATATATTATTTTATACTTTAATTGCTTCTTTACCCTTATTTTTATCAATTTTTGTATGTATAAACTTAATGGTAGGAGAATATGTATAATTAGATTTAATAATTATTATTCTTTCTATGTTTATTTGTGTTTAATCATAGCTTTTTTAGTAAAATTACCAATACTTATATATCATTTTTGGTTACCAAAAGCTCATGTTGAAGTTCCTGTTTCAGGGTCAATAATTGTGGTTGGGATTTTACTAAAATTAGGGGCTTATTACGAGTAATAATTTTATTCCTAATTATTTTGTTATATATAATTATGTGTGAATTGTAATTTGTTTATATGGAGGTCTATGTATTAGTATAGTTTGTTTACTCCAGAGAGATATAAAATCTCTTATTGCTTATTCGTCAGTAGCTTATATAAGTTTAGTAATTATAGGTTTAATAACTATATTTAGTTGGGGTTGTTCAGGTTCTTACTTACTGATATTAGGGCGTGGTCTTTGTTTATCTGGTCTTTTTTGTTTGTCTAATATTATGTATGAACGTTTAATATGCCGTAGATTTAATATTAGAAAAGGTATAATAAGTTTTATACCATCTATAAGTTTAATATGATTTCTTTTTTGTTCATCAAATATATCTAGTCCACCTAGAATAAATTTGTTGGGGGAAATTATGATTATAAATAGATTATTATCGTGATGTTCTTTTACAATATTATTTTAAATAATAATATCTTTTTTAAGTGCTTGCTATAGATTTTATTTATTTTCTAATAGACAACATGGTAGTTACTATTCTGGTACTATAGATTTACATTCGGTTACGACGTGAATATTTATTATTAATATTACATTGATTACCTTTAAATTTGTTTATACTAAAAATTGATATTCTAATAATTTATTAATTTAAATAGTTTATTAAAATAATGATTTGTGGAATCATTGATGTCTATTTTGACTTTAAATCTTGAATAAAAAATTTGATTTAAATTTGTTGCTATCAATTTTATTTATATTAAAAAGAATCTTATTTATATTATTTTGTTTGTATTTGATTATTAATAATACTTCATTTTTTCTTGAATATCAATTATTAGTATCTTTAAATTCTGTTTGTATTTATATATCAATAATTTTTGATTGAATATCAATAATTTTTTTATCATTTGTTTTAGGAATTTCGTCAGTTGTAATTTTCTATAGAGGTGAATATATAAAGCATGATTTAAATATTAATCGTTTTATTTATTTGGTAATCCTATTTGTTTTATCAATAATATTTTTAATTATTAGTCCTAATATAGTAAGAATTTTATTAGGATGAGACGGTTTAGGTTTAGTTTCATATTGTTTGGTTATTTTTTATCAAAATTATAAATCTTTTGATGCTGGAATATTGACTGCATTAATTAATCGTATTGGTGATGTAGCTTTACTAGTATCTATTGCTTGAATAATAAATTTTGGTAGTTGGCATTATTTATTTAAAATAAATGTTTTTTTTCATTGGTTTAATAATTATTTTGGCCTCTTTTACAAAAAGTGCACAATTACCATTTTCTTCTTGATTTCCAGCAGCTATAGCTGCTCCTACACCAGTTTCTGCATTAGTATATTCTTCAACTTTAGTAACTGCAGGGGTAAACTTATATTTATTAATTCGATTGAATTTCTTGATTTGTAATTTTATTATGATTAATTTTTTTATTATATCGATTTTAACAATAATTATATCTGGTATTGGAGCTATTTTTGAATTTGATTTTTTTTTTTTTTAATTATTGCTTTATCTACATTAAGACAATTGGGTTTTATAATATCTAACTTAATAGTTGGTTTTCCAACTATGGCTTTTTTCCATTTGTTAATACATGCTTTATTTAAAGCTTTATTATTTTTGTGTACAGGAATGGTTATCCATTGTATATAAAGAAATCAACATATCCGTTATATAGGAGAATTAATTAATCAATTGCCAATTGTTTCTTCTTGTATAAATATTAGTAATTTGGCTTTATGTGGATTTCCATTTTTAGCTGGATTTTATTCTAAAGATTTATTTATAGAATTTATATTAATAAGAAATATTAGATTTATTTATTTTATTAAGAATTCATTTAACAGCGTGTTATTCAATTCGATTAAGTTACTATTGTTTACTAAGTGAATCAAATTTATTTTCCTATATTTCTCTTTATGATTGTTCTAATGAAATAAAGAATAGTATTATTTTTATGTTAGTTTTATCAATTATTGGGGGATCATCTTTAGGATGAACAATCTTTTCTAGACCTTGTTTAATTTATTTACCAGTTGATTTAAATATTACTACTATTATGTTTGTTTTTATTGGTGGATGAATTGGGTATGAAATTAATTTATATTCTAAAAGAATTTTTAATATTTATTCTGAATTAAATTTCTTTTTTGGATTAATATGATTTATACCAATATTTTCAAATTTTTTTTAACTAATAAATCATTTATTGCAAGATTGAAATATTTTAAATTGATTGATCAAGGTTGAGGAGAACTCGTAGGTTTTATGGGTTTAGTAAATTTTTTTGTTTATTCATCTAAAGTTAATCAATTTTTTCAAATGAATAATTAAAACATTAATATACTAATAATTATTATTTGAATTAAATTTATATTAATTTTTATTTATTTTAGTAACTTAAGAAAAGCATAATATTGAAGTTATTAAGATAGTTATTATTCTCTAAAATATTTATGAGAAACCTATAATTTCTGTTTTTTTATTGAAAACAAAATGTTGTAAAACTTCATAAATATAAGGAAAAAACTATAATTAATCGCTTATTAAGGTAGTTAGCAGCTTCCTAATTAATTTCCTTTTAATTGGATTTTATTCAATTTTTTTATTAACAATAAAATGCCTCATATTTTGGCTTCAATTATTTTAAATAGGGAGAAAAATAAATTCTTAATTATTAGGTCGAAACTAACTGTTGTTACTTCTCTATTTAAGATTAACTGAAGTTCAGTACTTACTGATTGCAAATCAATTATTATAATTAAATATAATCCTTATTTTGATCATTCTAGTATTCCTTGAATTCACTCATGATAAAGACCTAATATTAAAATTATTATAAATATTATTCTTATATTAATAATTCTAATAAAATAGAATATTTTATAATAATAGTAATTGGTAAAATTAAAACAATTTCAACATCAAAAATTAAAAAAATTACTGCTATTAAAAAGAAATGTAAAGAAAATGGGATTCGTGATTATCTTATTGGATCAAATCCACATTCAAAAGGTGAAGATTTTTCTCGGTCTAAAATGGTTTTTTTGATACTATTGTAAAAATTATTGTTATCAATAATAAAATTGATATAATTAATAATATTAATATTAATGTATTAAAGATTAATCCTTCCAATTGTATGGACCTTTTGATTGGAAGTCAAATATACTTTATACTAAAGAATTTATCTACCTCATCAATAAATATTAATATATAAAAATAATCATACTACATCAACAAAATGTCAGTATCAAGCAGCAGCTTCAAAACCAAAATGATGATTTTTTATAAAATGAAATTTTATATGACGAATAAAAGAAACAATAATAAAAATAGTTCCAATAATAACATGAAGACCATGAAACCCTGTTGATATAAAAAATGTTGAGCCGTAAATTGAATCTGCAATAGTAAATGAAGCTTCAAAATATTCGTATCCTTGCAAAATAGAAAAATAAACACCTAAAATAATTGTACAAAATAATCCTCGTAATGATTTACTATAATTTATTTCTATTAATCTATGATGAGCTCATGTAATTGAAATTCCTGATGTTAATAAAATTATAGTTTTCAAAAGAGGCATTTGTATAGAGTTGAAAGTAACCATTCCTTTTTGGGGTCATAGCCTAATATTCCAATGTCTGTAGTAGGAGATAGCAGCCTATGAAAAAATCTTCAAAAAAAGATAAAAAAAGAATACCTCTGATAAAATAAATATAATTATACCTCATTTTATTCCTTTGGTTACAATAACAGTGTGAAGCCCTTGAAATGTTGATTCACGATATATATCTCGTCATCATTGAATTAAAGTAAAAAAAAAATATTATTAAGCTTAAATTAATTAAGATAAAACTATTATAATTGAAAAGTATAATTATTCCTGAAGTTAATGTTATTGCCCCAATTGATCCAGTAATAGGCCAAGGTCTAGAATTTACTATATGAAAAGGGTGATTTTTTATCATTTTAAATTTCACTTGAATATAATGTTCTTAAAACCGAAAATACGTAAGCTTGAATAATTGAAACAGCAATTTCAAATAATATAAGTATTATTTGAATTATTAATAAAATAGTAATCAATAAAATGTTTTTATCAATAATTATATCACCTAATAATCTTATCAAATGATGACCTGCGATTATATTAGCAGTTGGCTGAACTGCTAGGGATCCAGGTCGGATGATATTTCAATACATACTATAAATGGTATTAAAATTGTAGGTGTTCTTAAAGGAATTAGATGATAAAATATTTTATTAGTATTTAGTATTCAACCAAAAATTATATAGGATATTCATAAGGGTAAGGCTATTCTAATTGTAAATACTATTTGACTTGAACTACTAAAAATATATATGGTAATAATTCTATAATGTTAATAAATATAAATATTGAGATTAATAACTAATCACCTTTGGAATTTTTACCTATTAATAACTTAAATTCTATATATAATATTCGTATAATTAAAAAATTTAAAAAATGAGAATCGAGAAGGTAGATACCAAAATATAAAAGGCAAAATTATTAATCCAATTACTGTTTTAATTCAATTTAATGATAAATTTCCGGTTGATGGGTCAAAAACTTAAAATAAGTTAAACTTAAAGTGAAGGATAACTCGTTCAAAGGCTGGGAAATTAAAAGAGAAGATGATTGTAGGCGTTAACTACAGGTCGGTGTCTTAACTCCTCCCCCCTCCCAGTTGGTAGATTGTATCACAACCATTAGTTGTTCTGTGACTGTGGTTGTGAACAGACCTATTTTGGTTGGTATTTGTCAGTTGCTGTGTACTCCATTCATGATTTCTTTTGACTTGTGGTTCCTGATCACATATGAGTTTCTTTTTAATTTTGACCGCTCAGGGTTTGTCCTGGGTGTTTTTTCATTAGTTTTAGTTTCTGAACATATGCCTAGACATCTAGGAGTGTGTTCTGTCTGCATGTTTTAGTTTTTAAGTTAGGCAATTGATAACGGGAGTTGATTTATACTCTCAAAACGTCATGTATTGTTTCTTATACACAAATGATAGCAAATTTACAAACAAACAGTAATATTAATACAAACATTCCTCTCACTTAATATGTTTATTGACTCAAACGCTTTACGGATATTATTATGTATAATAAAGGGTATTGGCACAGTACCAGGTTAGTTATAATTTTATTATTGTTCCTCATGCATCACTGAAGACGACGATATTATTATTAAAACACATTGAGTTATTAATGGTATCATTTTTGAGAAAGTTAATTTTTCGACAAAAAAAACTGCAAGGGTTAACGATTTTGCCTTTTGCCCTAACGATTTTTCCTTTTGCCCTAACGATTTTGCAAAGTTTGAAAATTGGCTGTTTTCACGAGTTAATTACTCAGAGACTATAAGAGATATTTTCGAATTGAAAACACCACAGTAAAACTTGAACTTTTTTCTTTCCTCATATAAATGATCATATCATTACTATGATAAGTTAGGGAGTTACAATGTTTTAAAAAGGTTATGTAAGTGTCGAAACGTTTAATGTTAAAATCTGGTATTTCTATTGACGTATGAATTGCAATAACTCTTAAACCATTTGAGATGTCAAAGTGATTTTTTCAAGGTTTACTCTCTTTTCAATTCTGCATATTTTGATACCCATATCATTGGTTTAAAAAATAATTGATCTATTTTGAAAAAAACTTTAAACTGCAATTTCTCGTAAACCCTTTGAGATTTCAAAGTGTTTTTTTTTAGGGTTCACTCTCTATTAAATTGTGCATCTTTCGATGTGCATATCATTGGTATTTTTATAAGTTGAAATTTTTACAAAAAATTAGAAAAAATAAAAAATTATGAAAATTTAATAGCACCTCTCGACTCCAAATTTTATTCTTCTTCTATTATTCTATAAATCTAATCAAAAATCAAAAACTCACTTTTTCGCCTGAAAAAAAAAATTGCAATTGGGTAGGTACTCTTACGATTTTGCAAAGTTTGAAAATTGGCTGTATTCTTGAGTTCATTACTCAGAAACTATAAGAGATATTTTTAAAAATTGAAAAAATTCACAGTAAAATTTAAACGTTTTTCTTTCTTCATAAAAGATCATATCATTACTATGTATAGTTAGGGAGTTACAGGCGATTTAAAAAGGTATTGCAAGTGGCGAAACGTGAAATGTTAAAATTTGGTATTTTTATTGACATATAAATTGCAATAACTATTAAACAATTTGAGATTTTTAAGTGATTTTTTCAGGGTTTACTCTTTATTCAATTCTGCATTTTTTTATACCAATATTATTGGTTTAAATTTTTTTGTTGTTTTTTTTTTTGAAAAAGACTTTAAACTGCAATTTCTCGTAAACCCTTTGAGATTTCAATGTTTTTTTCTTTTTTTTCCTCTAGGGTTCACTCTCTATTCAATTTGCATCTTTCGATGTGCATATCATTGGTATGTTAAATGTTGAAATTTTTACAAAAAAATAGATAAAAATGAAAAAGTATTCAAAATTTTGAAAATTCAATAGCACCTCTGTCATATCGGTTAACACACAATGAATTTAATCCTTTGTCTTGTCTCGTTGCTCACTTTATTTAGACTGACCTTTATATTGTCAGACTCTTTGTTTACTTAAGGGAGGGTTATCTACATTACATCTCCCTTTTATTTAAAAAAAATTTATACATTTTCCTTTTTCTTAAGATAAATAAAAAATTTTTCCTTTCTTTTAAAAAAAAATTAATAAAATCAAATTCTCTTATTTATTAAAACAAAATATACACTTACTTAGGAATTAATTTTAAACCTACTTGGTATAAACTTACTTAGAAACTATTTACATTAAACTAATTTTATTTTATTAATTTTAAACCTATTTGGTGGTTTTACAATTCTTCCATATCTTGTCATATAGTTATGCAAGTTGGGTTGAGTTGATGGTGGATTTAGGTGGTGACTTGTTATTTTTTCTGGGGATTTTTTAGGATTGATAATATCAGATGTTTCTAATAAGTAATCGTCTGCTTGCCATTCATCTGAGTCTGTTTTTTGTGGATAAGGACGTATGTGTCTTCTATTTCTAACGTATACTCTATTGTTTTCAAGATTTTTAACATTATAAGATCTGGGGTCATTTCGTTTACTTATAATTTTTGATCTGATCCAGTTATTTTTGTGCTTTACAAATACAAATTCATTATCTTTCAGCTTTAACAAAGGTTTAGTTTTCTTATCATAATATTTATTTTGATCTTTTTTCCTCAAGATTAAATTTTTTCTTATTGCATTTCTTACTTTAGGTTTTAGTATTTTATCGTTACATGGTAAAATAGATTTTAACTGTCTGCTAAAGAGAATTTCTGCAGGTGATGGTATGTTATTTGATATTGGGGTATTTCTATATTCTAGTAATGCCAAATAAAAATCTGTTTTATTCATTTCTGTTTTTTTAAGTATATTTTTTATATTTTGTATTGCCCGTTCTACCATTCCGTTAGATTGAGAGTAGTGTGGACTAGTTTTAATGTGTTCAAATTCCCAACTACTTGAAAAGTTTTTAAATATTTCCTCGATAAAACATGAATCATGTGCAGTTATTAGTGTTTTAGGAATTCCATGCCTGCTAAAAATTGACTTTAGACAGTTTACAATATTTGAACTGGACATATTAGATAATATTTTCACTTCGGGATATTTTGAATAATAATCAACTACCATTAAATATTGTTTGTCTTTAAATTGAAATAAATTAGCTCCAACTTTCCGCCAGGGTAGGTTGGGAACATTATGTTGTAACAATGGTTCTTTGCAATACTTTTTTGAATACTTTACGCAGGCTTCACATTTTCCTATCATATCTTCTATGTGTTTATTTATGTGAGGCCAATAAATATATTTTTTTTGCTCTTAGTTGGGTTTTTATAATACCAAATTGAGTTACATGCAATCTTTTTAGCATTTCTTTTCTCAATATTAAAGGGATTACTACAGCAGAACCCTTAATATAGTAGTTCATTACAACAAGTAAGTTCATTTTTAACATTCCAATATGGTTTGATTATAACAGGTAATACATTTTTATGATTGAGCCAGTTATTTCCTACTATATATTTTTTTAGTATTTTCATTTCATCATCATTTTTTGCTATATTTTTTATCTTTTGATTTTGATAATTGCCTAGGTTATTATTACTTTCTATATAATTAACATGAGCTTCAATTTCTTCACTATCTAAGTCTAAATCATTTGTATTATTGACAACATTTGTTCTAGAAAGCACATCTGCAATTACCAATTCTTTACCTCTTTTATAAACTAATTCAAAATTATATGCCTGTAATTTTATTCTCAGTCGCTGCATGCGAGGAGGACAGTGTTCTATATTTTTCTTAAAAATAGGTATTAGAGGTTTATGATCTGTTTCTACAGTAAATGATGTACCAAACATATATTGGTGGAAACGTTCACACCCAAATAAAATTGCTAAACATTCTTTTTCTATTTGTGCGTAATTCTTTTGTGTTTCATTTAAAGCTTTTGATGCATAGGCTACTGGTAAATTATTTTGTAAAATAGCAGCACCCATACCATTTTGAGAAGTATCAACTGTTAATACAATAGGAACATTTACATCAAAGAACTGTAAAACAGGCGTACTAGTAAGTATATTTTTTAATTTATTAAATGTTTCTTGTTGTTCAAAACCCCACTGAAACATATCTTGTTTTTTTTTTTTTTTTTTAATTGATCTTAATGGGTTTGTTAATTCAGAGACATTAGGTATAAATTTATTTACATAGGTTATTAAGCCTAAAAATCTTTCTAGTGTTTTTTTATCTGTAGGAGCTTCCATTCAGTTTATTGCTTTTACTTTGCTATCATCTATTGTAATTCCGTCTTTTGATATTTTGTACCCAAGGTAATAAATTACGTCAACGCCAATTTTACATTTTTCTTGGTTTAATTTTATATTTTCAAATTGCAATTTTTTTAATACTATTTTTTAGCCTTTTATCATGTTCACTTTTTGTTTTACCCCATATGATTATATCATCAATATATACTTCTACTCCCTCTAAGTTTTCTAAAATTTGTTTCATTTTTTGTTGAAAAAACTCAGCAGCTGAGCTGAGACCATAAGGTAAACGTAAAAATGTATACCGACCAAAGGGGGTATTGAATGTGCATAGATCAGAGGATTTCTCTGTTAAATTTACTTGCCAAAATCCATTTTTTGTGTCTAATGTTGTAAAACATTTTTCTCCATTCATTTTTGAAGATATCTCATCAAAAGAGGGAATTTGAAAATGAGGACGCATTATCGCCTCATTAAGATCTTTTGGATCTATGCACAATCTTATATCTCCATTTGATTTATTTACTTGTTACTTGCTTGTTTACTTTACTTTCTCATACACATTGACATTCTTTTCATTAACAGCAAGTGTAAACCATTCAGTTGGTGAAGTTTTTAATGTTGTTAAAACTTAGGCGCGTTTTATGCTTTCCTTTCTTCTTTGTTTACATTCTTAAATCTAGTCTCCCAAGACGAATGGCTTTCTTCCTTTTGGGAAATACGTCCCTGTCTTTGTCGTCCTTATCACTTGCGTCGAAACCTCTTGGATCAAGAATATCTGTCTGATTTAACACTGTTAATATTTTCATGACTTAAATTTAATTCTTAAATATTTAAATTTACAGTAGACCTTTATAAAAAGAATTATTACTTAATATTTTTTATTGATTGAGTGATATAAATTGCTGCGCCATAGCTAACTTTTTTTAAATTACAATTATAATTGTTAATCAGTTTTACAGGAATTTAGGAATTAATTAATTTTGTTTTCTAAAATATTTAATTTTGTTTTCAGTTTTGGTTTAATAGCTATTGGCACCTTACGACATGCATGTATTTTTGGTATTGCATTTTGTTTTAATTTTATTTCATATTCTCCTTGAATACAACCTATTCCCTTAAATAAGTCTTTGTATTGCTTCATTAAGGATAAACTATCATTAACATTATTTGTATTTCTGGTATTGTTTATATTTTGGTTAGAGTCATTGTGTAATTTAGTTTCTATGTTATCTACTTTTTTTATTAGATTAAAATCTATTGAAGTTGAGAGGCTTAAAATACAAGGAGCTATTGCATCTACTATGTAAAATTCTACCCATCTTTTTTCATTTTTATATGTTACTTGTAAATTACACTTGCCCATAACTTTTAAATTTTGACCTGTAAATAACGTATTTTAGTGTTTGTACTTATTAATAACTTATTAAAATTATTTTTATCAAAAACATTTTTTGTGATTATATTCACTTCTGCTCCAGTGTCAATTTTAAAAGTAACTAACTTATTTTCTATTAACATTTCAGTGCTCCACTGCATACCTTTACCTTGTTCAGATATTGCATATATTTCACCAAGTGTTACACTTTCACTGACACTTGCATTCACAGTATTAATTTTTTTACTTTTGCACATTTTTGCAAAATGATTTAATTTAAAACATATAGCACATTTTTTTCCAAACGCGGGACACTGAAACGTAATATGCTGATAACCGCACTTAGTACAACATTTGTTTATTCTAGTTGAGCTGAATCTAGACGTTTGTTTATTTGAGTAATCTTTGTCCCCTCTTATCTGTTGTTTACTTTCATTGGAATGTGGATGTTTAAATTGAATTCGTTGACTTTCTGGTCGAATGTTGCTTGATTGTGAACTTTGGTTCCGACGTAATTTCATGTACATTTTTGTTCACTTTGTACACATGTTCTTCCTTTCTTGTTTCAACCAACTAAATACTTTCAAGTTGTTTCTTGGCCCTTTCAGCTGTTCTACATATTTCTATTGCTTGATTTAGAGTTAAATCTTTTATTCTCAAAAGTCTATCTTTTATAGTTTTATCTCTGATCCCTAATATTAGTCTGTCTTTAATTAAAGAGTCAGTTAATTGTGCAAATTCGCAAGTTGAGCTTAGTTCACGGAGATCTGTTACATAATTATCAATTGATTCGTCCGCGTGCTGCTCACGTAAAAAAAATATATGCCGTTCATATGTAACGTTTTTGTCTGGAACAAAATATTCATTAAATTTTTGAATAATGGTTTTTATATCATTTTTATTTTCACTTGCTGAAAATACAAAGTTATTGTAAATACGTAAAGCTTTGTCTCCTACTACGCTTAGCAACAGAGCTACTTGATATTCGCTGTTTTCTTTATTACATTTACTTGCCGTAACATATATTTGGAATTTTTGTTTAAAAAATAACCAGTTTTCAGACATATTACCTGATCATTGGAGTTCTGACGGAACTTTGATGTTCGGCACATGTTGAATTGAAACAGCTGTGGTCTGCGGCTTTGCCTCTTCAATTTCACTGTCACTTGGCATTTTTACTTACGTTGTAATATAATATAATATAATATAATATAAACGTTTAATTTTCATAATCACTTTTATTGCGTTGTACTGACTTCCGACTGCGCCATGTCATATGTGTTAACACACAATGAATTTAATCTTATGTCTTGTCTCGTTGCTCACTTTATTTAGACTGACCTTATAACAGCACAAATAACATCTGAGACTCAAACGATAGGTTAGGTAAGGCTAAATCAACATTGGCTATGATCAAACATAACCTATATTCTCAAGGTGCCAACCTAAGCCAAATATCACCAAACAATTTAGATAAATATGCTTGAAAAGACAAATACCTATACTATGAGGCCCAAATATCAGAAATTGTATATAACTTATTCTTATTAGGTCATCCATATATCAATTCGATATTAAAACAAACACTCCTATAAACCGACAAGATAGGCCTCAAACCAAAAGTTTCGATGTATTAAATAAAATGATTAGATTATAAATAATTATAAGATTTCACTAATTACATCTGTTAGTGTGTAAAAACATATGTTAATTGCAATTGTAAGCATTATAAATTAGTAAATAAGAAGAAATAAAATTAGGGTAAAATAAAAGCCAAAGCCCCCCATCGAATGACTTAGTAAATATACGCCCAGCGGCAGCGCCCAGCTGATATTTGTGATCGCGATTAGAAACAACCTTTAACCATTTAAATAATAACTAATTAACCCATAAATTGAATCATTATAAACAATATGAATGTAAGAAAGTATCAGTATAATCAAAAATTGCCTAATATCCAAAAAAGGTATAAAATACCAGGACTATATACTACAGCGGAAGACGACAGGCACTTCAACAAACGATGCAGAGAAGAGATCCCTCCTCAACAAAAAAAAAACCCGCTTGGATATGAAAATTTTTTAGTACCATTGTAGCACTCGACACAGCAAGAAGCCAAAATTCCACCTCCAGAGTTTTTATAATTAATAAGTGTTTTTAATACAGTGAATAAAAGCAGTGCAGACACAGAACTTGGTATATTCTGTCTAATAACAGTTAAACGTTTTTATCAATTTAAAAGGAACCATATTAAAGGCCTAGAACTATTAATTAACTATTAAAAGAACTTGAACATTTAAATTCCTTTTTCAAAATTTAATAAACTCTAATTACAATTTATATTTGCTTTTTTAAGATAAAGTAATACAATCATCACAGCCGAGTGCCTATCCCGAGATTAATTGAACCAATTAAAATATATTTCTAAACCCAAATTTTACTATATAGACTGAGCTAAGCCTAGAGGCATTTGAATGAACATTTATTGCAATTGTATAATTATTAAAGATCAAAGACTAATCAAAAGTATATCAAGTATAATTTTGTATTATAATAATTAATAAATAACTGTTTGAAGTGATATTGTTACCTAATCTCTAGTTTTTCATTTAATAATTTTAGACTTAGAATTTAGAAAACTACTCATAAGCAAAATCAAATTTATCTCTATTCCAAATTTCAACTTTTGGCTTGAACTAAGTAGGGCCAATATTTAATATTTAAGAGAAATCAATAAAATTTTACAATCTAATTTAAAGTAATAGTTATAAAATAGCTTCATAACGTGGGGGAAATTAAAGAGAAATTGGACATTCAAATATTCTATAAAAACAAAGTTTAAATTGTTATAACCTTTATATTGTCAGACTCTCTGTTTACATAAGGGAGGGTTATCTACATTACACCTCTCGACTCCAAATTTAATTCTTCTTCTATTATGTTATAAAAACAATCAAAAATCAAAAAGTCACTTTTTCGCCTAAGAAAACTGCAAGGGGGTACCCTTACGATTTTGCAAAGTTTGAAAATTGGCTGTTTTCTCGTGTTAATTTAATATGAAAACTGTACCTACGTGTTCCATGAGAATATTAGGTGCAGAAGGAAAGCTTGTATATCGCTGTGGATATTTAGCATATAATAATTAATTAATTCCCAAATTCCTGTAAAACTGATTAACAATTATAATTGTAATTTAAAAAAAGTTAGCTATGGCGCAGCAATTTATATCACTCAATCAATAAAAAATATTAAGTAATAATTCTTTTTATAAAGGTCTACTGTAAATTTAAATATTTAAGAATTAAATTTAAGTCATGAAAATATTAACAGTGTTAAATCAGACAGATATTCTTGATCGAAGAGGTTTCGACGCAAGTGATAAGGACGACAAATACAGGGACGTATTTCCCAAAAGGAAGAAAGCCATTCGTCTTGGGAGACTAGATTTAAGAATGTAAATAAAGAAGAAAGGAAAGCATAAAACGCGCCTAAGTTTTAACAACATTAAAAACTTCACCAACTGAATGGTTTACACTTGCTGTTAATGAAAAGAATGTCAATGTGTATGAGAAAGTTTGAGAATATTTTGACAGATTATTAATTTTAGTATTTATGTATGAGAAGGTTTGTGCAATATTTTGACTGATTATTAGTTTTAGTATTTATGTATGAGAATCTTTGTGCAATATTTTTGGCCGATGATTAATTTTAGTATTTATGTAAGAGAAAGTTTGAGCAATATTTTGACAGAATATTACTATAAGTATTTATGTGTGAAAAGGTTTGTGCAATATTTTGACAGATTATTAATTTTATGTGAGAGACCGATTTTAGTATTTACCAATGTTTTTGACCGATTACTAGTTTTAGTAATTATGTATGAGAAAGTGAGTGCACTATTTTGACAGATTATTATTCTTAGTATTTATGTATGATGGTTTGTGCAATATTTTGACAGATCATTAGTTTTAGTATTTATGTATGAGAAAGTTTGTTCAATATTTTTGACCGATTATTAGTTTTAGTATTTATGTATTAGAAAGTTTGTGACTCTTGATTCCCATTTACCCCATGCTAATAGTATTCTGTACCTGGTGCCCCTAAAGAAGTTTACATTTCAATAAAGTTTGACAATTAATTATATAGTTTTAATTGCCATTTTATTTTTGTTGCAGATTCATTACGGCAGCACATTATTCAACATCAACGACATCAATAGAAAAAACTCCAAGTGATATTTAAGTGTTTTATTAAAAAAGACTAAAACAGTGGTGAAAAAGTGAATTTTAAATATAATGTAATTGGATATATTTTATTTTTCGTTGTTATTTAAAACCAACATTTTTTTATATGTATTTAAAAATTTGTTACATCAATAAATATTTTTATTGAAATAATTGGCTTGCGTTTTATTTTTAGTATATCAATACTTTTTCTACTTTAAAATGTATATTTATTTATAAAGATATTGCTTAGTTTGATGTATGGTAGAATACAGCACTTTCCGACATTTAAACAAGATGTATTAGAAGAATATAATGTTAAGGGAGGTGGATGTTACATGTGATTCAATTTTCAATTCAGATAGACCTCCTATCAAATAATTAATATTTACCTGATAACAGGATTTTGTCTTTTTACCCCAATACCGAGAGAATGTGATGTTAAAGGAGGTAGATCAAATTATATTCACCTAATATCAAAATTGTGACGTTTCACCGCAGTATCCGGAGAATATAATGTTAAAGGAGGTAGATGTCAGTAGGGACGGGGGTACTTTGAAACAAAAGTGGTAGGAAGTGACCACGTGATTTAAACCCTGCCCCTTGCCCCTCCACTTGCTACGCTTCATACCCCGCTCCTTGGCCATCCCATGCCCCGCCCCTTGCCCCACCCATTTTGTATCATTTCAAGATACATTTAAACAGGCAGTATCAGGAGAATATAATGTTAAAGGAGGTGGATGTTACTGTGATTAAGTATTGCATTCAGATAAACCTCCAACAAATCATATTCACTTGATAACAGGATTTTGTGGTTTAAAAGCAATATCAGGAGAATAAAATGTTGAAGAAGGTAGAAGTCAAATGCGATTCCGTTTTCAATTCAGATAGACCTCCTATCAAATCATATTCACCTGATATCAGGATTTTGTCGTTTTATCGCAGTATTCGGAGAATATAATGTTAAAGGAGGTAGATGTCAAAAGCGATTCAGTTTTCAATTCAGATAGACCTCTTTTCAAATCATATTCACCTAATAACAAAATTTTGTCGTTTTACCGCAGTATCCGGAGAATATAATGTTAAAGGAGGTAGATGTCAGTAGGGACGGGGGCACTTAAGAACAAAAGTGGTGGGAAGTGACCACGTGACTTAAGCCCCTCCCCTTGCCCCGCCCATTGCCCCTCCACTTGCTACGCTTCTTGCCCCACCCCTTGCCCCGCCCCATGCTCCGACCCTTGCCCCACCCCTATTGTATCACTCCAAGGTACATTTAAACAGGAAGTATTAGGAAAGTATAATGTTAAAGGAGGTGGATGTTACAGGTGATAAGTTTTGAATTCAGATAGACCTCCTGTCAAATCATATTCACTTGATAATAGGAATTTGTCGTTTTACCGCAATATCAGGAAAATATAACGTTAAAGGAGGTAGATGACAACTGCGATTCCGTTTTCAATTCAGATAGACTTCCTATCAAATCATATTCACCTGATATCAGGATTTTGTCGTTTTATCGCAGTATTCGGAGAATATAATGTTAAAGGAGGTAGATGTCAAAAGCAATTCAGTTTTCAATTCAGATAGACCTCTTATCACATCATATTCACCTAATAACAAAATTTTGTATCGCAGTATCCGGAGAATATAATGTTAAAGGAGGTAGATTCAGTAGGGACGGGGCACTTAAGAACAAAAGTGGTGGGAAGTGACCACGTGACTTAAGCCCCTCCCCTTGCCCCGCCCATTGCCCCTCCACTTGCTACGCTTCTTGCCCCACCCCTTGGCCCGCCTCATGCCCCGACCCTTGCCCCACACCTATTGTATCACTTCAAGGTACATTTAAACAGGAAGTATCAGGAGAGTATAATGTTAAAGGAGGTGGATGTTACAGGTGATAAGTTTTGAATTCAGATAGACCTCCTGTCGAATCATATTCACTTGATAATAGGAATTTGTCGTTTTGCCGCAATATCAGGAAAATATAACGTTAAAGGAGGTAGATGACAACTGCGATTCCGTTTTCAATTCAGATAGACTTCCTATCAAATCATATTCACCTGATAACCGGATTTTGTCTTTTTACCGAAATATCGGGAGAATATGATGTTAAAGGAGGTAGATGACAACTGCAATTCCGTTTTCAATTCAGATAGACCTTCTATCAAATCATAGTCACCTGATAACAGGATTTTGTCGTTTAAAATAAATATCAGGAGAATATAATGTTAAAAGACGTCAATGCAGCTGTGATTTAATCATCAGAGTTGCTATTAATATTTCAATACCAATATACATCCTAATAACTTATATTCACTGGATATCAGGTTTTTTTGAAACTTTTCAAAGTATCAGGCGAATATAATGTTAAAAGAGGTCAATTTAGCAATGATTCCATTATTAAAATTGCCATGAATCTTTCAATCCCTAACAACTTCTACTCATTGGGTAACAGGTTTTTGTAACTTTTATAAGGATCAGTAGAATATGAGTTTTTTAAAGAGGTATGGATTTATTATTATTATTTTTTTTTGTTATGTAAATTGCTGCATTCTACCTTAGAATAATCGAAGCAATATCTTCTACAGTTTTTATGTTGTGGAATGTGTTGCCTTTTACCAGACATCAAACCAAGCAATAATTTTCTCAGTTTATATGGTTGGTAAGTACAGCACTCTACCATACATTTCCTGCAAAATATTGCTACCTGCAAGTTAACCTTTTTTCTGTAGGAAACAGGAAATGGGTTAGGAATAACTCAATAAATTTAAAAAGGCATTTTTCTGTTATTTTACATTTATTCATTAAACAATTTTTATGATTACAATTTTACAAATATTTTTTTCTTTCTAGTACATGCAATGATTGGTAAATAATAATTGTTTATATAATACATCTCCTTACATAACCACTTGTAGTTACATTAAACAATTGACATAAAACCATATAATTTTTGTCCCACCACTATCATAAAACCAAACACAACACAGAACTCTTGTTTACATATGTGTAACAGATCGTATCTTCTGAAACAAAAAATAGAGAACTATAATAAAATCTGCAAATACTTTATAATAAACAAGGTAAAAACTACATTAACTCATACATTCAAATAAATAATTTTCATAGGCTTTTTTTCTAACATGCCAGATTGGGAGATACAGGCCCAAAATTTTACTTCCTTGTAACAGTAAAGGATTATAGGCGAAGGATGTGTCTTGGTATCTTAAACCGTTCCGAGATATTTGGATAAATAGTTACGAGCATTTAATAAAAAAGTATTGCATTTGAAACGGGCATTTCTATACATTTCAAACTACAATATCTGTCAAATGTATTAAGATATTAAACTCATTCAATTCTACATCTAATTGTGAAATTTTTATAATAAATATATATATATATATATATTTAAATTAAGAAATCGTCATCTTTCATAGGCTTAGGCTACTTATAAGTAACTCGATTTTCTGTAACCACAGTTATGCACAGTTTATAAAGTCACAATGTTTGTTTTTAAGTATTGAAAGATAGAAATTGTAGTTAGAAATTTCTAACTATGAAAACCTTCAATACTAAAAACAAACATCTTGACTTTATAAACTGTACATAACTGTGGTTACAGAAATCGAGTCACTTATAAGTAAGCCTATGAAAGATGGTGATTTATAATTTTTTTTGTTAAATTAAATAAAAATAATAGCTCATATGAATTTGTTATGTAAAATTATAATTATTTCATCATAATCTTTGACATAACTAAGGTTCATTAATTTCCTTCTCATTCAGAGTAGAAAAATTGAAGATTGGCAGAGATTTAAGAAGTTTTAAAATGTTTGCGCAATTTTTTATTTAGGACCGTAGTTAAAAAAAATTCAACAAAATTCAAAGGAAATCTAAAATAGAGCCTATTATTTTGATTCTCGGAGCCCACTGAACATCGAACTTCTGGTAACAATACAGTCAGTAGAATTGTTTAGAAAATTCGCATATTGTGAAAGGCTAATTTTTCAGGACAATTTCCTGAATGAGTTCATTACTAACTACAAATGACCTACCACTTCTTCCCTCATCTTAAATGTTTGTTCCTCTAAAACAAACAAACCTACTGCAGAAAATATCTTCACTCGTTATTGTTTGACCGTTTACGATGTGTGCATGCCGCTAACAAATTTTTGCCATCAGAAATCTTAATACAGAATGCACTTTGCACTTCTTACAGTTTTCTATTACAGCGCTTATTTTGAATGGCTATTGTAGAAGCAAACAAACAGCAACATAACCTTACCACTAGCACAGCTAGGCGCGCACTGAACTACTGAACACACTACAACAGTAGTGGTGCAGCTACCCCTATTACTTCTCGCTCTAGACAAAAACAGAAGTTGGTTTCCGAAGATCCTCATAAACAAAAATAGAACAAAATATTTGACTTTATCGCATAACTTACAACCTTAAAATAGAATGTTCTGCATTCTGGACTGATTATATATTTGAGAAAATTTAAAATTGTCAAGAAATGAAATAGAAAAATTATTTTCAGAATTAAGAATCCTGGGCTTAATTTGATATAAAGTAAAATCATTTCTTGAAATGTAAAACTCTAATACATTGATATATACAATATTTACTTGAATTTCAGAGATATGGACATTAACTATAAAGGAATAGTTTAAAGATTTTTGTATTGAAGTTAGATCCAGTGTGTATTAGCCAAATTAACTTTATCAACCGAGAATAAAAGTACATGTATTAGTCGTGGAACATTATTTCACGTATACAATAATTTTCCACACAACACCGTTCCCAAAAAATGTAGCCACCCCAATTTTAAAGTTTGTCTCAGTAAATTCATGGAAAATATCTCTAACAATGTAAAAAATGAAATTAATACTTACATTTCCATTGTCTCGACTTCTGCTACATTGGAGAAGCAAAGCTAACTGCTGGTGGGAGGAGAACCTGTAGCTTCGTCCAACAGTCGTAGGCCTTTTAAAAAGACAGTCCGATGCCATTCTTAAATATCTGAAATTGAAAATAAACATTTGTTAATATAAATTGTTAATTTTTATTAGAGTATACAGATTTTTAGGTATTAGACATCTGTTAGCATGACACCCACTTTGAAGAATGCTGAATAGGCGATGCCAAAGCGGGAGGTCAAGAGGAAAAGAGGAGGTTTTTTAGTCGGTAAGAGTCCGGCACAACCTGGGCGGGGCCCGGGTAAGAAAAGGTCCATGATGGATTTTTCCTTCTCTATATAAAAAAAAAGTAAAAAAAAAAAAAAATAGAGTATACAGATGATATTATAATGCAAGATAGTAAAACAAAAGTTAGGTTATTTTTGCAATTTGGATTTACATTTTTATTCAACTAGTCTTGGGTTTGTAATACATGTCTTTTTTGAATGTTTGAAACGTTAAGATGGGGACGTATAATTTAAAAGAAGCAACGTGATTGGTTGAATGATTATAAATGGGGGTTACGTGATTGGTTCTATAAAAGGGAGAAGAGACAATGTGAGTCAAGTTAAAATTTTGAGTAATGTTCAAAGTAAGGGGAAAATAAATTATCATATGTTTCCAGAAAAATGTTTTGTGAGATAATAATGTTTAGATTTAATGTAGAATTAAGAACTGAGTAAAATTTTGTGTATGTATAATAGAAAAATGCTTGTTACCAAGAGTTATGGAGTCGAGACTATATTTCCGTGTTTAGAAGTGTGTGAACCCCGGGTTAGAAACAAGCATGCAGGCAGTCTTCATTAGAGTCAAAACTGTTATCATCTTGTGAATATTTTAGGTAAAACAATGTAACTTGAGTAAAGAACGGTTTTAAAAAATAAAATCGAGACGTGTAAATTAATTATTGGACATGTGTGAACAATACTTGGTTGATAAGTGAGTGTTTTATGCAGTAGTTACTAGTAACAGTTTTCACAAAGGCCAGACGAACAATAGAATGATAAAATGTGGTATGGCCTAAATGTATTTTTTTTATTAAAACTATATTTGAGTGGTTATGAACTGTTATGAATATTTATGTAAATGAAGCTTGTTTTAATACACTTGGTGTTATAAAGATCGTGAGTTTATAACGAAACAATTAACTTCTTTACATTTTATGTAAGTTTGGAGCTGTTCATCTGTAGGTTTAACTTTGTAAAGAGTATGCCTACTGTTTGCGTGAAGGTGAAGATGGAAATCAGTGGAAGGAAGACAAGAGTCGAATAACCTGGCATCAGGATACAACTCAACGTACAAAAATGGCGGACTTTTTTTCAATCTGGAAACATCATGTCACGAGGCAAAACTTGAAACCACGCTAATAATGTGGAAAAGACAATTCTAGTATACCTTTGTAAAGAGTGTTAAAGTCAAAATTGTTTTTCTTTTCGTGAAAAGATAATTATTATAGAATTTTTAAATATTAAAATGTTTTAATAGTTTTATAATAATAAAGTTGAATGTTTTAAGACAAAGGATATCTATTTTAAAGATATAAATTTAACTTAAATAAAGTAACTAAAAATGAATTTGAAACAAATAAGACAAAACGTTCTTACATAATAATTAATTAACAAGAGTTGCAACTATAAATGTAGAGTCATTTATTGAAATTTTAAATCTTTTTAAGAGAGAAGCTAGCTTGAAAAAATAAAAATACAATATGATTTTTAAACATAAGTATTCAAGATTTTTTTATAATAAATTTATGTGTAAATGTATGTTCTTAAATAAAATGTGTTCAGTTTCAGAAAACAAAGAGAATTTCTACTTATTCTTTCAAACACCACAGAGTACATTTTCAAAAGGATTTACGACCCTGAGCATACAATTAAAATTAAAATTCAAAAATAAAATAACTTGGTAAACATAGTGTTACCTGGCGCCCAATATTATTAACATTAGCATTTTTTTAACACATTTTATTTCATATTTTTACAATTGTCGCACCAACTGTGGGGCAATTTGTTCATAAAGTAGATTCCTGTTGTTTAAAATACTACAGGTTAGATATCTCTTTTTTATTATTGCCTACACATAATCATTATTTACAAACTTTTCGTGAAACCTAATATGAATTTTATACATTTAGAAACATATACACTGTACCACTCTTACCAATATAACAAATTTAGTTTGTTTTAAACATTAATAACGAGGGATTCAACTAATTATCATTCCTAAAGATTTTTTATATACGTAGTGGAAGTAGACCTGTTTTAAAAAATCAATATAGAGCATGCTTAAGAAAACATACATTTTTTCAGTTTCAAAACCTAGTTCGACTGCATAATATACTAAGTCTTATACATTTGTTGCGCCTAGAATGTTTAACTTGATCCCAGTTAATAAAGCAAAGTGCAACACTTAAGACATTCCTAAATATGTTGAAAGTGTGGTTATTTAGTTTGAATGATATAGAACATTTAATGAGTATTTTAAAGTAATATTTGTATACTTTCTTCAGTAATATTATGTAATATATATATATATATATATATATATATATGAATGTTTTGTTTATTTGGATGTGTATATATTTATATGTTTTGTATGTGTGCGAATTTGTATTAAATGAGAGAATGTATTATTGTGTTGATTGTGGGTGGTTTTTTGCTCGCGTTGGTGGTACTTGTTGATCAATGATCAGCGGAGATCGTTGGCGTGGGTGGGGATCGCCTATGGTTGACATTGTGAAATTGATCCGTGGCTAAAATGATTGATTGTGTGTGACGGTGTGTGTGTGTGTGTGTGTTTGTGTTTATTTGTATGTAGAATGAAAATGCTAAACGCAGCTACATTTTGTTATTCAGTAAAAATATTCAGAATGAATGATTTTTTGAAAATTTCCCAAAAAAGCCCGACAATTTATTTGGTTTTAACGGTTTCTATTCTTTTCTTTTCTTTTAAAAGAGGTGTACCTCAACACAGGCATAGCCTTTGAAGGTTTCATTTGGTAGAAAGACATAGAGGTATTATTCTTTTTTTTGAATTTGTAAACTAAATATAAAGGACAATGATATTATTATAATTATTTTAATGATTATATATATGTTCAATTTAATTTTCTATTGCATTTATTTTTTCTATAGAAGTATTCTATAAGTATGAAAATGTAATTGTTTGTTTTTTTCTGTGTAAGCTACCAACTGAAATTAAATAAATAAATTTAAAAAATAAAAAAAAAAAAACATTACATATAAAACAACTCAATGATTTCTATATTTTCACAATAAAAACCCTAATTATTAAAAAAATTTACTCTGTATGTTATTTTAAACTTTTCCTTCTCATTTATAACAACAGCCCCTAATAATTGAAATCGTTGAAACCCTCGTGAGTTGTGTTGTCATCCCTCAAGTCACATTGAAACAATTTTGACACTACAGTTTCACGGAAATAATTTTGCGAAGAAGTGATGTGAAATTTATAGAAAATGCAGAAAAACTGATGGATTGCTGTGCAGCTTGTTCACTAATATTTTTAACTTGACACACATTTAAATCGTCTTCTTTTAGCAAATCTTCTTTTAACAAAAACCGTCTCACATTTAGTTCAATGTGCAGATTTTCATCCTTCTTGAAAAAGTCCCAACATTTCAGTACCAGAGAATAAGTCATTACATCTTTCCCATAAACATCATAAATTTGACGTTGAATGTTTGTTTAATGTTTCCGGAAGGATGGGATGTCAGAACTTTTCTGCAACTTTTTCCCGTTTTTATGATCTTTTGATAAATCCGGTTGTTTTAGAGTTATAGGCACTTAAAATTGACGTGTGGTGCATTTTCAGTAGGCGAGAGTTAAAAATTTAATTAGGCATAGTATAGGAAATATAAACACCAACACAGGACTAAACGTAAAATAAATAATTTGTGAAACTGATAAATACTAGTTAATTTTGGAATTAAGTAGACACAGAAAAATCGTATAGTATGAAATTGTGACTAGGGTTTAACTATCGTAACAGTAGTGAAATTATGGATGGAACAGAAAGAACCAATTTATAACCTTTTTAAACCATTTATAAGCCACTCTTCTTATCCCCGCTACCCACAACTTATCAAATGATCAACTGTGTCAAATGATTTTGTTATATCAATAAATAAAGCAGAACATTTATTATTCTCGTTCATGCCGTTATTGACAAATTCCGAAAATTCAGTTAATGCATGCTCTGTTGATAATTTTTCCTTAAAACCAAACTGGACACTACACCAATATTTAAATGTTGAAAAGAATTTCATAAGCCTTTCTTACCTTCATTATTTTTTCTAATATCTTTGAAAACACAGATATAATTACACAAAGAGCTTTTGTGGCCTTTTTTTAAATAACGGCATGACAGAGACGTTTTTAAGCAATCAGGAAAAATGCCTTTGGAAAAACCTAAATTGCAAAGATACTTTAATATATGTTTAATATATGTAATACTGTAAATGGTTTGGTGTTATTTTAATAATTAATGTATTTACCCTATCATACCCTGGTGCGATTCCCGACTTTAAACCAATGATAAAATTTTTAATCTCTCCTCTTGTTATTGGTAAAATAAAGATTGAAATTAATAGACTATTAGTGGGAACTTACCTTACAATCTGTTATTCCTTTAGAGTCCTCTAATTACTTTATTGAATATTTACAAAAATGTTTCAAAAGCAGTATTGACACATTTACAATTCTAAACTATACTCCAGTCACAAGAATCAAGTTTATGATCCAAAGGCTTCAAAATTAATTTTACAAAGTTGTTTCGTTTGAATAACCTGTTTACCCTCAACCAGCAATAGTGATAGAGAAACCAAGGAATAATTGGTTATTGCCAAATTTAAAACATCTGATTCAAAAATTTATAATTTGTTTACGCTGACAAAATCTCAAAAACACATTATCTACTGATGTCCCTGGTTACTTCATTAATCAAGGATTGAAACCCAAAACTCGCCATCAAATCTAAATATTTATCTGTTGTCGCAACTCTTGTCAAAATATTAATATTTACATCGACAAAAAGGATAATTTTTTTGCCCTGATTAGCTTGCAATACATCTTCGATATCACAAAGGAAAGTATCAACAGGCTGATGATGTAATCTATAAATGGTCAATATTGTTATCTCAGTATGAAGTATAGAGAGAGATAACAACACACAGTCTGCAGAATAAACAGTTAATAAAGCAAGGCCTCTACAAGACAACTCGTGTCTAACATACACTACCACCCCACCACCACGATAATTATTATTGCAATTACTAAACATATTGTAACCATTTATTTTATAAAAATTAACCTCATCATCATAAATCCACGTTTCACAGAAAACAATGATATCTTGTTTAATATGTGAACTCTTCAAAACTGTTAAAAATGCGTCAAAGTTTTCGCTCAAACTACATATATTTTGACATAGTATAAAAAAATTGAAGTCATCAATTGTTTACTGGAATGAGATTTTACAAGACTGAATTTCACAAACTAAAATTACAAGTATGAAAACCAACACAAACACACCCTCTCTCTACTCCCATATTTCACACAAATACACACACGTATACTTGTTTACTGTATGAAACGAGGAAACGCGTAGCGTTAATGCATAGTCAACCTTTCTGTAATACTTAGAATATCTTAATAATATATATTACTTATACTAATAAAATTACTATCTTTGCAAAAAACAACTGTGAGAAAATAAAATTGCTTTTACACAGGCATTAGGAATGTTCTGTCATTTTGAAAGTAAGGAAAAAATTAAGCCATAAATACAAAAAAGAAGATGATTGATGGGAACATTTTTTTACCTATACCACGAAATGTGATACTTTCTGTAGCATCTCTTGTAGTAAGTTAAACTTAAAATTATAAAGCTTATTATTATTGTGAAGACAATTTATATTGCTGATAAGTAAACAGGTCGTTAAATATATTAACTTTCTACTATGAAATGTGCGTCCACCCTACCACTTTCATATTTCTTTATAATTAATTTAAAGATACATTTTTAAAAACTTCTTCAAACTGTTGAACATTGTCTACATTAATGACGATTTAAACAAGTCTGTAAATATTCAAACTCTCTGCTATGAATTGTGCCCCGATCCTATCATTTGATTCTCTCGCCATAATTTGAAGTTAAGGTAAATTTATGTAGCTTTTTATTATTATTGTTCAAGATTATTTATATTTTTGGAATTTAAACAAGTCTGTAAATATATACAAACACTCTACTATGAATGGTCCACCGATCATGTCACTTGCATCATTCGTAATAATTTCTAAAGCTTATTATTATTATTGTTAAAGTTTATTTACATTGCTATTAATTTACACAAGTTGGTAAAAATGAAATTTTATTATTATGAAAGTTGCATCGATCCTATTACTTGCATTTTTTACCGAAATTAACTTAAATTTAAAAGCTTATTATTGTTGTTGAAGATTATTTACATTGATGATAAGTTTTCAAACTATATATATATATATATATATATATATATATATATAATATATATCATAATTATTGTTGAATAATATTTACATCGCTAATAAGTTAAAAAGGTCTATTTTTTATTTAGTTTAAAAGCGAAAAACCATTTCAGTCATTATGGCCTTTAAACAGGTCTGTAAATACAAACTCTTTATCATGAATTGTGCAGGAACACTTTCACTTGTATTCCTCGTCATTTTCCCTCGAGATTTATACAAGTCTTAAAATATACTATGTCTATACCATAAAATATGCAACAATCCGTCCATTATCAACTTTTGAAAGGAATTAATGGCAATCAATTTTTGTAAACTAGTCTTAACCATCAAATAGTATACAAATTGCAAATAACATACAAGTGTCACAATCGCCTTCTCTTAGTTACCCTACGAATGATCACAATCTAAGCACATACTCATTTAAAAGAATAAATCAATATTTCCTTTTTTTGTATTATATTACAGATAGGTGGAAATTTGTGATGTGAAAATATTTTATAGGTACAACATTATTTTATTACAACTTATATGATCAGATTTAATATATGTGTATCTACATCTTCTCGAAAAAAAAATTCTGTTTTTGACAGGATCTAAAACAAATATATGTATTCAAGGATAAAATAAAGCAAAAGCTTAAAGTTTCAAATATTTATTAGTATAAATGAGCTACAATTGTTTCGCCTTGCGGCATCGACGGGCTACTGATAATTTACAGGTATAGACAACTATTCAAAACATAAGTACAGGAAACTGAAATACAATAGAGAAATCGGGAAAGGTAGGGGGTGACCTAGCAGGTAGATAAAGGTTGATGAACTATGGTACGGATGGGTTTTAGAAGAGGTGACGAATTTAATACAATTTGGTCATTTAGGTTGAGAATAGGCCTAAGTGAAATAGATCTATTTTAAAAAGAACTGCTAATCGGGCTATACTAGCCTCTTTAATCAATTAATGTAATAGCAGATATTTCTTGTTGAAACTCCATATTCAAGGATAAAATAAAGCAAAAGCTTAAAGTTTCAAATTTAATGTAATAGCAGATATTTCTTGTTGAAACTCCATATTCAAGGATAAAATAAAGCAAAAGCTTAAAGTTTAGATCTATTTCACTTAGGCCTATTCTCAACCTAAATGACCAAATTGTATTAAATTCGTCACCTCTTCTAAAACCCATCCGTACCATAGTTCATCAACCTTTATCTACCTGCTAGGTCACCCCCTACCTTTCCCGATTTCTCTATTGTATTTCAGTTTCCTGTACTTATGTTTTGAATAGTTGTCTATACCTGTAAATTATCAGTAGCCCGTCGATGCCGCAAGGCGAAACAATTGTAGCTCATTTATACTAATAAATATTTGAAACTTTAAGCTTTTGCTTTATTTTATCCTTGAATATGGAGTTTCAACAAGAAATATCTGCTATTACATTAAAGTTAAATATATGTATTATTATTATTATTATTGTTATATGTATTTGTAATCCTGCACCAGATAAAACAACGAATATTATTGTCAATTCAATATGATTCTTGATATAAAAACTCAATTAGTTGGTCTACCTTTTTTGGAATTGCCTTTGTACTACATTTTGGCAACTAAGAACAACGAATTGATTTTGCAACTGTTTTAAAATATTTGATAATGCGGGGGTTAGACTAAGAAAGCTTACAGTTGATAATATCTAATAAATATATGTAATCTTTTTAAAGTTTTATTTTTAAAACATGTATTTTAATATATATATTTCTGATGTAAAACATATCGATATATTAAAGCATTTATTTTATTTTAGATCATCATGTACAAACTTACATAAATATCTTTATCCAATTTAGGTAAGTGGTATCTTTCTTTGTTTTAGAGGTTTATACACTCTAGGTACATAGAATCAGATTTAAACTTAAGGATTATTTATGTGGGGCCATTTAAAATCTGTTTTGTACAAGACACTTCCAGTTGGTCTACACGAATTGAGAAACAGAATAATTGTTCTCAAGAGTGTGGAGTGACCCCTCGCGAAACATTAAAAAACTAGATTGGATTTTGAAAACAGATTCTTTTATAGGTTGAAAAGAAATGGTGAAAATATTGAAAATCACTTGCTATTTCTGTTATGATAACTCCTGTTATTATTACTATTTTTTTACATTTTTAAAGGTACTGTACGAACGGGTTGGTTATTAAACAATTAGTTTTTACGTAGTTTTTCTACAGTTCTACCAAATTTAGTCATTCTCCTTAACAACTCGAGTACGGTGTTAGTACTAATTCTAATAATTTATTACTAAATATGTACTAAATCGTAGTATAAGTTTCGGCCCAGAAATATTAAGTGGCCGGATTACCATGTCACTGGCCAGTCCAAAGATATTCTATAATAACTTGAGAACTGTGTTATTATTAATTCTAACAATTTAGTACTTCGATACTAAACCGTCGTATTAATTTCTGGACCAAAACCAAAATTTGCCAGGCTAGCGACATAGAGATCATACAATAACTTTTGAAAAAATAAATAAAATTTGCATTTAGAATGAAATTAATGTTTAAATGATTTTTCGTAATCAGATTAAAATATATTACAAACATTATTTCTTTTGAGGTATCTTCCTGTCACCTCAGCGCGGTGGGGAGAATTATCCAGCCCCACCTGGATTTAATTATGGTATGGTTAGTTAATGTTGAATGAGCTAAATAGGCTGAATTACGATAAGGTGATTAACCAATAGAACATACCGACGAACTCTAATAAAACTCGTACGCCTTTTCTTCACGTAGCCTTTCCAATGTACTTGTGGTTGATTTTATTCATTATTTACTGATGGGCTGTGTATACGTGACTAACATTAAGCTTACCTTTAATCTTTTATGTATTACATAATCACTTAAGTAACACCAAGTAACCTTTATATCTTGGGGTCTTTTGCCTACTATAAATACTACAGACTGACGCAGCTACACTGGGAAAATATAAATCTACATTCCCTATAAACAAATGTAAGACAATTTCAACATTTAAGATTAATTCATAGTTACTATCATTCCGTGCTTAGTGCATGTGTGGTATGTTGCTATGATCTTTCAGGAGCACATTTTGTTTTGCATACAAACATATGTGTGTTTTTAATAAGAGAATAAGTGAGTTTTCAACAAGACAATATGTATGTTAATTTAATGAGCATATTTTGTGCATTTTTTAAAAAGAAAATATGTTGTGACAAAACGACCTCTTACGAAGTTATTGTACTTCATTTGTCAATATACGAGACGAGTCTATGCGTAAATATCCTTTAAAACAAAAAGTTTTTTAACATACTTAAAATTAAAACGGTAAACATTATTTTATTTTAAACGTTTATATTTCAAATCCATAAATTAAACTTGAGAAATTTTGAGGTAGGTGGTGCAATTATTTTAATTATTCTTGAGATATAAACAAATTGGTCTATTCTTTGCAGCTGCAAACATAAATAATTCAAAAAGACAACTTTGTTAAACAGACAATTGACAAACCAAAAACTTCATTTGAGGAGGTGGCGTGCAAAAGCTCCCGTCACAAAAAAAAAAAAAAAAAAATAGATAGCATTGGTTCTGTATTCACCATAACAAAAGGCATGTATCTAATTATGTCAAATCCACCAAAACCACACAAAGCCTATTTAAATAGTATTACAAAAAGTGCTGGTTCAGAGCATAATCTTACATGTCCTCAAGTCTGATTTTTCCAAAACCTCACAGGTCCACCCAGCCAATGGCGAAAGCAGATTTTGTCACGTGACTGTCAGTTTTGTTTTGCTTCCGTCTGAAACCCTGTCTTGTTTACAGGAGCTTGTAGTGAGTGAATGTTTTGCAGGTTATGTCCGTGTTTTTATCGAGGTTTAATGTGGTTTTATTTTAATAATGGAACAAAGTGAGCATGATGGTTCAGTGTTAGTTAAGGTTTCTAACCAGGGAACTAGAAAGCGGCATAAAACGTCTCACGGCTTGATGTAACCAAAAAATCAAGATACTCTAAACCACATGGTGCCAACGCGTTCACTCCGTGTAATCATAATAATAAAGGACTCCAGTGTACTAACATACGGCCTGTAGATGTTTTGGAGTTTCGTAACAAAATATACAATTCGTGTGACCAAATGGTCAGCAGATACATCCAGTTCTCTCAAGTGAAACGTCGGTGCCCTCGCCAGTCTTTGGGACTAGGCCTGCCACGTCCTGAGGCCAAAAAGAAGTCGCATACTGTTTCAGCAAGTTACAGATTCTCTACAGTGCATGGCCAGCAAATCACGGTTTGTAAAAAAAAATTCTTTACATCTAACTAAGTTTTTTGCAGGCCGTGTAAGACTGAAAAAACTGAAATTAGGAAAATATTTCGTAGAGAACAAAGGGGGAGATAGAGCCAGCTGCAAATCGGCATTAAAAAAAAAAAAACGCTGTAAGGGAATTCATTGGAAATCTTCGTGGTGTTGAGAGCCACTATAATTTTAAAAAAATCCAAGAGGATTTACTTAAGAAGTGATCTTTCTATCAGAAAACTTCAAGCCATATTTAATAATTCTGTAACAATACCTAATTTAAAAGTATCATTGACAATGTTTCGCGGAATATTTTCCGGAGAATTTAACATTGATTTTCGCTCACCAGCTACTGATGTTTGTGGGTATTGTACTATGATCACCAATAAGCTTAAGAATGCTGTACCAGGTGCAGAAAAACAAGCTCTTATTACGGGAAAGGGTATCCATAAAAAAAGAGCCAAATGTTTTTATAAACTAATACGTGAAATTGAAGACGATGAAATATGTGTGCTTCGATATACAACAAGTGCAACCCCTGCCTCAGACCCCAATTCAACAGGCATTTTATTTCCGTCAATTAGGACTGTACAGTGTCTGTGTAATGAATCTTTAGACCCAAGTTCCGGTATTTCTCATTTGGACTGAAGAGCAGGCTGGACGGGGCTCTACAGAAATTGCTTCAGCACTCCTAAGCTACTTTACAACTTGTGATTTCGCTGAAAAAACACATTTGAAACTTTTTGTGGCGGTTGCGCAGGGCAAAATAAGAACAATCATGTTAAGCTCTTGTGCTTTTCTTAGCCAAACACGAGGGTAGTTTGCGAAAAATAACAAAGACATTTCCTGTTAGAAGATATTCTTTTCTTCCTGCAGATCGAGTATTTGGGAGGGTCGAGAAACTGTTGAGGAAGATGCCCACAATAACAATTGATAGGGACTACAGGGAATATAAAAAAGTGGGGAAAGTTCAACTGTTGGGGAAAGATAGGGTGTTAAGAGATGTGAAAAGTGTAGGATAAAATTTAAAAACTCTAAATTTGATCAGTGAAAAGAAAAGAATAACAATTGAAAGAAATATAACAACAGATGATAAGGTTATAATATACGTGAAAGGTAATGAGTTTTTCGGGTTTGAAGGAGATCTGAAAAAGTATACACTACTGAAGGGGGGATTAAGTTGGAACCAAATTTTGAAAACCGCAGTAGGAGAAATTCCTTTAATTCACCCATTAGCGCCGCAAAGAAAAAGAATGTTGATGGGCTCCTTACAACTTTAATTGAGAAAGAGTGGAAACACGTGGAGAGCCTGCAGTGGTACAAGAAAATTGTTGCTGGTGAAGAGTGGCCGACGTGTGGGAATAATGATCATGATGATGTTTTATGTGACTGTTTGGAAGATAATGCTAATCATGTCTAAACATTATCACAAAAAACATGTTTTTTCTTAACATTGCGACTGGTTTATTTTTAATTTTTAGTTTGTTTACCTTAAGATTATAATGAGTAATAAGGTTTCTTGAGTAAAATACAATTTTAAATAAATTGAATCTTTATACATTTTATATGCTTTTTTAAATTTGGACACTTATTTATATTAACTTAAAATTTATACCCCACATATAAAAATTTATATATTTCAATTTCTTTTTAAAAAAATATTTTTAGAGCGAATTAATGTTTTGTATAATAAACGACTTTTATTGAAAATCTGATACTGCTTAATGATTCAATCATAACCACACATATCCTTAAAGATAATAAAACACAATTTTTTTATTTTGTAACATCCACTTTTTATTAGTTTCGCCTGCTAAGGCATTGACGAGGCTGTATTACAGACTGAAGAAAAATTCCACCAAGAACCTTCAGTCTCAACAGTAGGCCTAATGGAAAAAAAACTAATATCTTTATTGTGAATTTTTCATAAGCTCACATGTCCTAACTGTCCAGACATAACACCACTGTCCAATATTAAATATTATTTATTTAATACACCATTTGGTTTTGATTTATAGATGTTATTTGAGTTGATTTCTAAGACCAATAAGCTAATTATCATAACTTATTTATAACTAACAGCTGTAAAATTACTGTTATTCCTGTTTTTCAGCTACCCTCAACATTTGTATTTAAAGGACGTGTGACCTTTTACACGCACATCCACATATTTACTTTAGAATTATTTTCGTATTGATCATTATTTTGTATTTAAGATAAAATAAAATTTTAGTCTGCAACATGTCAAAATGTTTTTAATAAATCTATAGACATTTCTGTAGCTCTTTGCCTATAGTAAAAACTAACAAATACTTTTCTAATTTTGTAGTCTTTTTTACCTTGCTTTACCCAGCAAACAAATGCTGAAAGTTGTATAATTATATAAAATTAATTCATGATTATTCCTAAATAGTTCACAACATAAATAATTGTCCAGTCGTTGAAATAAGTTCCAAAATATGATTGTTGAAATAAATTTATGTAAACAAAATATTTTAAATGATCATTTATTATTGTTTCACAATTATAACTTTATTTACTAGGAGGCTTCTTAACTTCTTTTGCCTTTTAAAATAATTTATCGAGTTTTCCCATTTATCTTCTATCAATAGTCAATCAAATAGCACACTCTCTAGTGACATAGCCTCTTTTAGTTACATATATCCGAAGCTAAGAACTGAGCTTTTAATTGAATATAATAAAAATTGTGCGTCCGCACGTTTAATTATTAAAAGTGACCAATCCAGTCATTCAAATACCCAGCATATTATTGTGGGTGGGGGGGGGAGAGAGGTCCATGTAAACACAGGCTCCATTATTGCCAAAATAATCTTGATGTTTGTTTCAAACCTCTAAGAAACATTATCCAACATTTTTCTTTTACAAAACCTCAAATCTTGGAAATGATGAAAAGACTTAAATGATAACTTCAGTTTGCGAAAATAAAATTTCTCTTACAAAAGACCTACAAAATGAGATACATCTCAATACGGGATTGTATTTGAGATTCAAAAGTCCAATTCCCAAATCCTCCTTAGGTTGAAAGGATCACGAATAATCATACAAAATAGAATTTTCTGATTCTTATGAATTACGATTATTTTTATTTACTAATTGCGGAGTTATTAGCCTATACGAAGACCTTTTTGATACTGTGTTTGAAGTTTATTTATGCTACACAAGAGTAATATAAACATTTTGTAAAAACGACGTTCAAATGAGATGTATTTACTTTTTAGTTTATAATAAAAATGTTGAGTCGAAGTTATTTATTACACAATTAAATTAAATATGGTAGAATTGTATAATGCATCTTTCGTCATATTTTAAAGTTAAATTTATATAGCTAATTATTATTGTTGAAATTTATTTATATTGATGACAATTTAAACAAGTGTTTAAATATACTATAAAATGTGCACCGAATCTATAACTTGCATCTCTGATCATAATTTATCAGTTTATTTGTTGAGCTTATTATTATTGTTGGATATTATTTTTTATATTGGTTACAATATAAACAAGTCTGTAAATATACAGAAACTCTACTACGAAATGTGCGCCGATCCGTCACTTGCATCACTCGTAATAATTTCTAAGGCTTATTATTGTTGTTGGAGTTTATTTAGCCTACATTGTTATTAAGTTACACAAGTCGGTAAAAACATATATTTATTTTTAGTATGAAAGTTGAGTCGTCCTATTAATTGCATTTTTGCCATAATTTAAACTTAATTTGATAAATTTTATTATTATTGTAAAATTTTTTACATTGATGATAAGTTAAATAAGTCCATAAATACACAAACATTTTACTATGAAACGTAGTTCGATCCTATCACTTGGATTTGTCGACATAACTTCAACTAAAAATTAAAATATGTTATTATTTTTTATTAATATTTACATCCCTGATAAGTTCAACAAATCTATAGATATACAAAGTCTCTACCATGAATTGTGCATGTATTCTTTCACTGGTAATTCTCGTCATTTACTTTCGAGATTTATATAAGTCTTTAAATATAATAAGTCTACACCATAAAATAGCCAACAACCCTTCCATTAGCAACTTTCGAAATGAATTGATGTTAATATATTTATTTCAACTATTCAACCATCAACTAGGATTCAAATATCAAATTACTTGTAAGTGTCATAATCGTCATCTCTTAGTTATCCTAGAAGCGATTATAATATCAATTTAAGTACACTCATTTTAAAAGTTTGCTATTAAATCATACTACTGTTTTTTTATATTAATATATTACAGACAGGTGGACATTTATCATGTGAAAAAGTACATCTGAATCTGTAATTAAAAACACATTATATTTTTGACAGGTGATAAAACACACACACACACACACACACATATATATATATATATATATATATATATATATATATATATATATATATATACTGTATTATTATATACATTTGTAAAGATAAAACAACACATATTATTGTCATTTCAATATGGTTGTTGACATAAAAAGCAATTCGTTGGTCTACCATTTTTGCAATTGTCTTTGTAACATATTTTAGGAAATAAGGAAAATGAATTGATTTTGAAACTGTTTTGCAATAAATGATAATGCTTCTTTACGGTCACTTGGACAGCAAGCTTGCAATTGATAATATCGAAGATATATTTATCGAAATGTTATTCCATAGATCGTCATGTAGGGGAGAGCGGGGTACTTTGTCACAAGTTAAATTGTGGGAAATTTAGAGGGCGAAGGGAAATTTTATTACCAACCCAAGCTACTCAAGGTTGCTGCCACCCTGCACAGACAGTCTCCGACACGTCCTGTGTCAGTGAACGTTGCTAGGAGGGTTTTGTTGTTTGTAAGTGCTCAAAGTAAAGTTTTTTGTTGGTGTTTTGCATTTTTTTACTCTGCCACTATCAATAAAATTGAAGGTATGTGAACATTATTTTATATTAATCTTTAGTTAAATAGCTATACATTAATGAATTTTTGTTAAAGTTTGGTTAGTTTTAAGATGCTGAAATCGTTACGAAAACATAAAAATTACACGCGGGGCACTTTGTCACAAAAAAATTGGGGTACTTTGTCACAATAGATAAATGGGCATTTTTACGATTTAACTTATCTTTCGCTTATCTTTATAGATGGTGCGGACCTATGTAAAGAAAACAAATAGAGCTCCTATAGATGGGCAAGCGATGATTCAAGCAGCTCAAGCCCTTCAAGACAGGAAAATCGCCCTTCGTTGAGGGAAGCAGCAGCCGAATTTAATGTTCACTACAAGGCTCTCGAGCGTTTTGTTAAGAAACATACTCCCGAGGAAATAGCGTTCGGCACTAGCAACATTACTTTTGGTCACTCCTTAGATAACCGGGTGTTTAATGACAACGAGGAAAGCCTTTTGGAACAGTACTTAAAACAAGCCTCTGATATTTATTTTGGTCTGAGTCCAAAAGAAATGCGTAAACTGGCCTACAGCTACGGTACTGCTTTGAAAAAAAAAATTCCGCCTAAATGGAGTGACACCCAAATGGCCGGGATTGATTGGTTCACCACTTATTTAAGACGGAATCCAATTTTGGCCTTGCGTAAGCCTCAAGCCACAAGCTTAGCGCGAGCTACTAGCTTCAACGTAAACGTTAACAAATTTTTTGACAATCGTGTGACCATTATGGAACGTCATAGCTTTCCTCCATCGGACATATATAACATGGACGAGTCTGGGTTTGTCACAGTCCAACGACCCAACAGAGTTATTGCTCGGAAAGGTTTCAAGCAAAGAGCTGCACTAACCTCAGCAGAGAGAGGTTCCCTAGTCACCATCGCTGTTGCTGTGTCAGCAATCGGGAACACAGTTCCACCCTTGTTTGTGTTCCTAAGAGTTAATTATAAAGACCATTTTATTAGGGATGGGCCGGTAGGTTTTATCGGAGCCGCCAACCCTTCTGGATGGATGAACGAAGAAATATTTATTACATTTCTGAAACATTTTGTCCATCACGTCAAGTCTACCAAAGAATCTCCAGTCTTACTACTACTTGATAATCACGAAACGCATTTATCCTGCCCTTGACTACTCAAAGGAAAAAGGCATAACAATGCTTTCATTACCTCCACATTGCTCACATAAGCTCCAGCCTCTGGGCAGATCAGTGTTTGGCCCCCTGAAGGGATTTTTCAACTCTGCTTGTGACAATTGGATGAAAACCAATTTGCATATATGACATCCCAGGACTTGTTAATGATGTGTTCCCTAAGGCTGCAACGCCTTCTAATATCATGGCAGGCTTCAGAGTATTGGGAGTTTATCCTTTCAACCGTGATATTTTTACGGATGTTGATTTTTTACCAAGTTATGTCACCGATCGTCCTGAACCAAACAGGCCTAACTCCCCCATAACTGAGCTTTGTAGAGGGAGTGGCTTCTACTGAGGAAAACCCAACTTCTGCACGTCACAACGCTGAAGAAACAAGGAATATGAACGTCCCAACGGCCTCTCCATTACAAGGTTTTCATGTGAATGAAGGTGCGTCTACTTCACGAGAAACAGGGCTCGTAAACCTAACTGCTAATGGTCCTTCATCTCCTGTGTCTCCTCATGACATTAGACATTTTCCTGAGGCTGAATCACGAAAAGGAAAAACAGGCGGGAGAAAAAAAAGATATTCAGCAATTTTGATGGACACACCAGAAAAGCAGAAAATTCAAGAAGAGAAGCGCCTTGCAACGGAAAACAAAGGAAATGCTAAAAAAAGGCTGTATTCAAAGTCTCAAGAAAATAATAAGTATAAAAAAAACTATCATAGACCCTAGTGAAAAAATAAAAAATGAAGGACGGCGCAACGAAAAATCCGCTCTGGAGTCATCATCAGAAGAAGACGAAGATGCCTTTTGCTTGGTCTGTGGAGATAAATTTGATGATAGTGCTCCTAATGAAGTATGGATACAATGTACAAAGTGCAAAGACTGGGCCCTCGAGAAATGTGGACGTGGCTTCGTCTTCTATGTGTGTGAAAATTGTGACGCAGATGAGGATGATTGAAATTTCAAAGTGACTAAGTCTGTATAACTAGGCTACTGAGTAACATTTCATTTGATCTGTATGATTGCTATTAACTCGTTTATATTTTATTGTTTGATTCATATGATTTTTACTCATTTATATTTTCTTTTGGATTTATGTTATTGGTAATCACACATTTTTATTAAGTTATTAATAGCTTATTTACATAGTTATAAACGTTAAACTTTAATTTCTCTATACAGTAGACTATTATTGATTATGTAATAATTAAACATGTAACATTTCTTTTAAATAATGTAATAAACAACATATTAAAAAAATGTTAACAGCTCAACTAATTTTCCCTTTAAAATACATGTGACAAAGTACCCCATACCCTGTGACAAAGTACCCTGCCATGGGGCACTTTGTCACACTTGTAGTGCTTAGGGGAAAAAAAATAAAATGCATACTTAGACATTTACCATAAAGCTGATTATTTTACATAACTTGTACAAAGGTATGCACCATTCAATAACATATTTGTTTTGGCTCAAATACTAACCAAAACCTGGTAACAAAATTAAATGTGAAAATTGTGACAAAGTACCCCGCTCTCCCCTACATACTGACATAGAATCTTAAATCTAAATTAAGTAAGTTGTTTTAGAGGTTTATTATTATACTTTAGGTATGTAGAATTATATTTAGGTATATGTAATATCCAGCGTGATTTTTCAAAACGCCCCACACTAATTACTTTTTAAAACGAAAAATGTGTTCAAATAATGTTTTTGTGAATTTGTTCAGCCATAAAGGGAGTCTAAAAAACATTTGTACAAAACGCAAACCACTCAATTCAACCCTAAACAACCTCCAACTCCAAAACTTGTAATGGATACCTAGTGATATATCAAATTAAAGTGCAGGGAAAACATGAGTTTTGGCGGTAACAAAATAACAATCGGCCCATGCATTCGCTCGCTATGTTTAAAAATAAAATGTAATAATTTATTCATAAATATACATTAAACTCGTGATTGGATAAACTTTAAAATATATAAACTATTTTGTAAACTTTACCAGAAAAGGTTATAAGTCAAAAACCATCCCTCTCACCCCAAATCAACCCCCAACTAAAAATTTCATTATCGTTTCCTATGGCTTTTGATATTATCAAATTAAAAAATTCGTAACAAACAATGAGTTTTGGTGATACAAAATTGAAAATCATCCCGAGTTCATAAAGTAATGATTTGAAATATGATTTTGGTAGAACTGTACAAAAACTAAGTAAAAACAAAAACAAATTGATAAATGACAAACCAGTTAGTACAGTACTTTTCAAAATGAAAACTAGTAATAATAATGTGTTATCTTAACAATAATCACAAGAGATTTTCAAAATGTTCAACATTTCTCTTCAACCAATAAAAAAATCTGTTTTGAAATAAAATTTGACTTTTTGAAATGTTTTGCGAGGTATCGCTGAACACTCTTGAACAATTCGGTTTCTCAATTTTTGTAGTTCAGCTGGATGGGTCTTGTACATAACAGATTTTAAATGACCTCACAAAAAAAAAAATCAAATGGTATTAAATCTGGTGACCTCGCTGGCCACTCAATAGCTCCTCGCCTGCCTCTACATCTGTCAGGAAAATGATCGTTTAACCAGTTCCTGTTTATTCTCTGTAATGAGTAGGCACAGCGTCCTGCTGAAACTTTGGGCTTATCATACTCTAACTCCTCTTCAAGTTAATTACTATACACTATACCATTTAAGTTGCCATCAATGAATAAGGAGCCAACAATTGTGTACCCAAAAATCCCTGCCCACTCATGTTTTTCAGACCATTGTGAATTGCCTTGTACGAAAATATGAGGGCTCAAGTATCGACAATTTTGTGTGTTTATAAAACTATTAAAATATATTTACTCTTGTTAGAAAAACAAATATTATTTAACTAATTATCATTTCTACAATAAGGAGTAAACATCTCCTCGATTCTTCTGTAGTAGTCGTCCTCGTGCAATTCATGTAGAAACATCATGTTATATGGATGCCACTTGTAAAGTTTAGTAACTGTATGGATAATGTTTTGTATTTATTACATATACTTTAATAATTGATTTGTTCCACCTAGAACTACGAAATTTTATTTATACATTTCTTTTGCTTTGTACGTTAGACCTAGGCTACTGTTATCTAGACCCAAGTTGACAGTTTAGCTGATCATCAAAAGGCTTATTAAATTATTTAATTTGCGGTTTTTTAAATTAAAACCGTAGCCCACAGATTAGTGATATTTATACTTAGATATAAATTCAATTACATTTAGGTTACGACTACTAATCCAACAGTTTGCCGTAAACGGATACTCAAACATAAAGGCAACTTTAAAGAATCATTTTAGACTAAATTAAGTTGCAAGTTGTTGTCTTTTTACCGCCATATTTCACTTTATGGTGATTAAACGTTTTACCCGCCATCCTATAATTATAATTTTTATTTTTTTTAAAGGTAACCTGGTTGTGTGATATATAAACTGAGTTCAGTAACAAAATCTTCAGTTTTATATCTTCTTCTATGTCCAGCTTCAAGGAAAAATAAAAATTCGACTTTATAAAGTAATGAATTGTGCACACATTTAATTATTTACACACTTTTTACACATGATACTGTCTACAATTTAAGTATCCATCTCGATTGTGTAAAATGTTTTTCATTAAGCCATAATAAAAAAAAAAAATGGTAAAATTGTTAACTTTTGATATGATTTTATTATTTTTTAAATAATATCAACTTGTATATAGAAAACATTAATAGAAACATATAATGAACATTTTCAAAACAGAGCTCACAATAAAAGTTTATAATCAATATCACAATTAGTTGAAAACAATAAATATCTTTTTGAGTATATTTATTTCGGAAATTTCAGACATTATTTCCTTAATAGTTAGATAACATTTAACAACTTATTCTAATACAATACATTTCCTTCCTTACCTTTTATCTAGACAATATATTTATTGGATTTAAAGAAAACATTATTTTGGTTCTTTACAAAATTAGGGGAATAAAATATTTATCAAGTTCTTAATGATAACTGGATATTACCATTTACATTATTGTGTAACATTATAAATGATGTTTTTTTTTTGTTTTTTTTTAAATAATTTGTTTATTTGTATTTGCATTCGACTATCATTAAAATAGGTAACAATGGAGATAAAATATGGTAGGTCATAGTAAAATATATTATCGTTAGTTGCTTACTGAGACTTCACTACAGGAACAAAATTTATTGTTTCAATATATAAAAAATGTTTATTACAGCTCTTTTAAATTACTTGTCTTTCATCAAATATACACTGTTGATCCCGTCATAAAAAAAGGGAAAGTATTTTTGAATGTAATCATATTAAAGGTTGTAAAAAGAACCATTAAGTTTATTCTTTGACGCCTTATTTCCAAAAGTGTTGTGATGGATAATAGGAATAATTTATTTTTAACTCATCTCTCAATCGCATCTTAATTCCAAAACGTAACAAAACATTCTTTTATCAAATATCATTTTTGTAATCTTATCCCATTCATGAATATCCTAAAATCTTTCCTAAATATATTTCGACCACTGTAGGAAATAAATTTCTACAAAACATATATATAATTCTTTAAGTTACGTTTCATCATCTTCAGTTGTTCCAAATCGAGAACTAGATTAAAAAGTTTTGTTTAAAATCAAAATATTTATTCTATTTTCAGTATAATCTAAATAGTTTGTTTATAATGTCTAGTAATTTTATGCCAAGCAGGATCTAGTAACTTATATTACTTATCACGCCGTTAATTCAATAGTCTTATTTTTATATAAAGATCAAAATCTCAATTTCTGTGTATTAATTTTGGGACGTAACTTCAAATTTCATCATTGAGGAGTGTTGTTTACGTCCAGAATTACCATTTACAAATATAAATATATTTTGTGAAACAATTTTTTTTTTTTAAATAGTAAGATTAACTAGGGTCCAATTATTGGCAGCAGAATTGGTTGCAACCAGCATTATTTTATTGTATAAGTGTCAAAAATAATAGTTAAATTTGAACTTTAACTTAAAATTTTTTATATACTTAAGAGTCACTATCGTATCCTCAACTTGGTACACATGATCATCCGGATATCCTTTTTTTTTTCTTTTCTTTTTTTTTTTAACTTTACCATATTGAAAGAAAAGTTTAAGTAATTTTTTTGACCTTAATGTCTTTTCTCTGTGGTGGCATTCTATTTTTGTATATTTTGCAGACATTATTTAAAAAATCATTTAATTTAGTAAGTGTAATAAGTCTACAACTTAAAAAAAAAATCTTATTTATAAATTTTTGTAAAACATTACTTTAACACTGGGAAAATTTTGATAAATTTAAAAAATAAACTTAATAAGATTTTGGTAGAACTGAAAAAAAAACTACGTAAAAACACAAACAAATTATTTAGTGACCAACCAGTTAGTGGAGTACCTTTAAAAAGGAAACAAAACTAGTAACAATAAGAGAAGTTATCAAAACATTTCTCATATTACACATTAAATGTACCTGTGTTATGCTGGCTGTGACACTACTCTGTATTTTGAATATGGATTTGTTGTTGTATACAATGTACATGTTTCTATTATATAAATTAGATTGCTGACTGAATTTTTTAGTTATTACCTTACACACATCACCTCAGAGTAACCTTAACCGAGCTAGACCCATACCAAGTTTGGGTACGTGTCAGACCTCCATCATTGTGCATCGTCGTTTGTGTTTAACATAATATACATTCTATAAACATATTTTTTAAATATAAATATTACAAGTGTACTTGCCTGCGATCTGGATTAATCATATAAATATATCACACATTAATGTAGAGGTGATTATCATAAATAAACCAATGTGTGATGGTGGTCCTCAAATAAAAAGTTTAGGGTCTGATGTCACTGAGCAAGCCTTGTCAAAGTGTAACATGTAAATGTGACATCACTAGCAGACAACAACTAAATGGCTGCGGGGAGGGAGGAGCAAGGTGCAAGAGGGAGGTCTAACCACACCCAACACTCCTACCATCCTCCACCACACCTCCCACCATAAACCTTACCAAACCCCCACCATTCCCCCCACTCCAATTTGGTTCTCAAGTGTAGCACACTCTACTGGATCTAATACAAAACTAGATGAAAAAAGTGTATATCCAGCTAGGTACCTTGGAATTACCACACAAGTATCCACTATAGTTGAACCTCTGCAGTCTATCATCAGTATAAATGTGCTAGTATGTGTTGCTATGGTAACCAGCTGATCTGAAATCAATTTCTGAACAGCCTTCATATCTTCTGAATTATACGAAGTGTATATTGAAAATTAACATCTTTTGTAAAAAAAAATCAGATATTTTGAGAAGCAGCAATCATTACTCCTGAAATGATGGAGAATATGATATGAGGCTACTACGTAAGATTAGCACACTGCCAAACATTTTTAACATACAATTAATTGTATGTAGAGTTTTTTCATTCATGATATTAATTTAAGGTATGATATTGTATGTAGAGTTTTTTCATTCATGATATTAATGCTATGGTAACCAGCTGATCTGAAATCAATTTCTGAACAGCCTTCATATCTTCTGAATTATACGAAGTGTATATTGAAAATTAACATCTTTTGTAAAAAAAATCAGATATTTTGAGAAGCAGCAATCATTACTCCTGAAATGATGGAGAATATGATATGAGGCTACTACGTAAGATTAGCACACTGCCAAACATTTTTAACATACAATTAATTGTATGTAGAGTTTTTTCATTCATGATATTAATTTAAGGTTCAACCTTTTAACCGATTACTGACAAATTATAAACTTTAATATTATTTTATTATCAAAGATAATGTTTAAATACACATAACTCTGTTATTTTTAAAGACAGACATAAAAACCAAACAAAAATCTAATGTTTTTTAATGTTCTCCTACTTAAGGTAAACAACAACATTATATTTAAAAATATCCAGTCTGTACTAAGTAAAAACCTTTAAAACCATCCTGGAGATAATGAGGGCAAGATGTCTCGTTGCTTGTTTCTTTAACCCGGGTAGAACAAGAGATATGAAGCAGTTTTCCTACTTTTATATTGTTCTCTGACTAGCACGAGTGTATTTTGAAAGCTGTACCTGATACTAAAAATATGAAATACTGTCCGATATAAATATCGTATCTCAATAGGTGCAGATCAAAGTATATCTTGTTGCAGATCAACTGGATAAAACAATAAGGTAGAAAATAAACCACAAATATTTCAAAAAAACATCTTTTATCAATTGTTTACATATAAACAAATGATCATTTAATTGTACAATTTTATAATACGATATTTACATAATTACATAAGCTATATAATATAGGCTAAGCCTATTTTTTCCCCTTTCATTTTACTACAATTTCAATATGAGCATTTTCCTAGAACTTTTTTAATTAATTATAAAATATACAATTTTTCCAACTATTAACAATATTTTATAAAATATAAAAAATGCTAGTTTTAGTTTAAAATAGAATAAACAAATTTCATTTGTTCCCATTAAATGTTATAGATATCAAGGAATAAATACTACAAAGTTTGAAATAAAATTGTTTTATTTTATTTCGGTAGCTTTTTTAAATGTATAGTATTACAGATATTTTGAGCAAATTATTTGTTTGCCCATAGAGTCCAATTAAATTGGGAAATAACTTGGGACATCTTTAAGAGTGAATAAATCTAATCAGGGGAATTGTTTCATAATATTGTTTAGATTTGTTCAACATTTTCCCAAGATTTTTCATTTTTGGGAAAAACTTGTAAGTTGGAAAATAAGCCTTTTTCAAAAATTTCAAGATAGAAAAAATCTTTAATTTGAGCTAATTCTTAACTTTTGGTAGTTTAAGGAGTTTATTATTAAAACTAACATTTTGTTTTCAAAAAACCATGGAAAGTCTTGTATTTTGATTTTACACAACTGAATTTTTACATTTAAAAAAATATTTTTTTAAAATTCCTGTTTCAATTTTTTAAAACGGTCACATCTTGGGAATGTACACGTTTTTCAAAAATATACTTTTTTTCTTTTCGAAATAAACCCCTATCCAGATAATTTTTCCACATTTTGTTATTTAAAGAATTTTATTGTTTATAGCAATGGTAAATGTTAGATTTAAATCTTTTACAAAGGCTTTAAATTGTAATATTAACATGAGGCAATTTCCTTGGTTAGAGTTTTACTTCACTCACTCCTGGAGTTTTATTATTTATTATACATGTTATACTATTGTTTAAAATTTACTAACAAATATGTGTTTAGTGAATACGGAAACAGTTTTATTATTCTATAAAACATAACATGTTTTTATTTTTCATCATTTAGGATATTCCTAAATGCATACCAGCTCTATGTGCTTTTTAAAATTATTATTTAAAACAAAATTGATTTATTAATCAATAATATTGGGTCTATGAACCTATATTCAATTTATGACAGCTACTTTCAGTGCCTTGGACACTTGGCATTTATAGATTGATCACATACTAAAGAACGAGTCAATGTACCTCTCTCTTCCCTTCCTCGTTCCACTCATAACCAGAACCTTCTGTTTGTTAAGTGTAAAAACGGAATCATTTTTATTCAAATCATTTTATTGATTAAGAATATTCAGATCTAAAACTATTCTAGTTTTAAAGTTCATGTTTATTGTGACATTTGCCAAAATTTGTGTATATTAAAATAATGCATAATTTCAACTGCATCTTAAAACACTAAATCCCACTTATCACAGTTTCATAGAAATATACACTGACAGATCAGTAGATATAAGCGGGAAGAAATCAGGTGCTGGGCATTTTAATCTTAAGACTAGTGCATGCTTCTACATCCCAGCAAATGTTATATCAACCAAAGGTTCTAACAAATTGCTTCCAACTAAAATTAAAATAAATATCCATAATAACTCACTCAAAAGTGGTCAAGGAAGCCCTGAAAAAGTTAAGATTGAATAAGTATTCCTTCCGGAGGAACTTTGGAAACTTCCATTATGTTTAAAAACAAAAGGGAAACTTAGTATCCTATGGAGAATAGTACACTATGAAGGATCTGGCAAAGAGAAAGCAGATAAAATTGGAATAGAAGATGCAAACATGGGGCCAAACCCGTACCGACAATATTTACTAGCAAGGTATAGAAGAGTTGTAGCGGCTTGGATAAATGATGATAGAATGCTGGTGTGAAACAACTACAGGAGGACAACTTTTTTCAATTCATAAAGAACCCACAGACCCTCCTTTGTATCAAAATGTTCTAAGAGCTGCAGCTATTATTGGCAGAATTGACCACGCTATCTCCACCACTCTGATCTAAGCTCATTGATCTGTGAAAACTATCACTGAAGAAATACTGAAATACATCTTGTTCCGATGCACTTCACGCAGGCCATTCATAGAAGACATTTGTTGGAGAAATTGGTGGTTTAGAGAACATCCTCAAAAGAAAACAACTGTGGACACTAACTACTGTGATATACAATGTTCTCGCTCCGTCAAGATCACATATTCCTTGGAAGTTTGTTTGAAAAAGTAAGAAAATTTACTTAATGTATTTTTTCAACTGATAAGCAAGTAAACTCCCAGGTCCTTCAACACTCAATACAAAGGAAGTCCTTAGAGCTGAACAGGTCAGACCTGTGAAAAATGGATGGATGATTAGGTTAGGTCACTGAATGTTCTGTTATATAGAAAGAATGGGGTTTTATGTACCAAACCTTCTACGTAAGAAATATGGTAAAGCTGAGGAAACAGCTGCTCAGCATAGAATACATAACTGCCCAGCAATGAGCAGATACCAGATTGTGTTCTTAGGTGTATATGTGGAGTTAAGAACAGATAGAAGAACAAGACATCATCATCCAAAGTATCTCACGGTTTTCAAAAAACCTAAGATTATATTGGAAAGGAAATGATCTATGAATGAGGATCCACACAATAAGCTTAACAGCTGAGGGGCAAAACCAGGACTGGAATACTGACATTTTTTTGCAATACAAAAAGAAGCTACAGATTAGGATTGTGTCTGGTGTAAAGGACGTGTCCTCCCTTCAACTTTCTTCCCTAGCCTGACTTGATGGTGCAACCCATTCCAAGAAAACTAGGTACACAAATTACTGCTTAGCTACATTTATTTCCTAAAGTTACAACTTCGTGACTGACTTTTGTAAACGTTTTATTCTTATTTACACCGATAAAATAAACGAAAGTAGGGTATGAGTTTCCACAGAAGCATTTGAGGTTTATTTTTAAAATTTTTATTGGGGTTGTATCGCTGAAAGTAAACGCAATAAAGAAAGTGTGAGGGGCCCCTCTATTCCACTCCACCCCAGACACATTCCTACCTTGAGGATACTGTAACAAGCAACCAACTAGACTCCACTGTGTTTGTACCCTTAGTTTTAGTTTCCAACATATTTTTATATTTCTCATGTTCCATAGTCAGAGTTATTTTGACCAATCAAATCTAACTTTAGCTTCCTTTCATAAACTACTAGTTCCACTTTCTACTAGTATGGCCCTAGACTTTTACTACATCAGCTACAATAGCATTCCCCAGTAAGATAAGAAGCCCCAGGCTACTATGCATTTTTCTATACACAAATAATGGAAACTATCTGAATAAACTATATCTCTAATATAAAAAGATTGTTTAAGTTTATTTTTAAACAAATATACAATATTTATTTTATTTTTCCATATGGTTTTGGTTCACCAGTTGAAAACCAAACAAATGAAATAACATTTAACATTACTGAATAGTTGTGAAAGTAAAATATATAACATTGACATACTCACAATATTACCAGGCCAACAAGTGAAGCTAAGAGTGTTCATAACATAAGCTACATTATTATTGAAAGCAAAACAACTTTGGAGCTGCCAAACCTGTAAAAATTATTGTTTTCAAAATCTTTAAGGTAAATTATTAGTCAATTTAAAAATGGTGAGGCAACATTTTATTTTCAAAGATTTTGTTGCTTAATATAAAACAAAAATTGAAAAATTAGTTATTTTTAACAAACGATTTTATAGAAGCAAGATCTAAGAAAAGTATTGTTTCGTTAAAATGAAAATGTGCACTTAGGACTATTTAAACAAATATTTATTTTGTATTAAAATTTAAAAGCTGTAAATTAAATTGATTAATACTCTTCATAAATCAATGTTGAATATTCAGTAAAAATATATAAACTTTACATTTTGTCTTATCTACAGTTAGATATCTTGTATTTAAGAGGTTTTGGCTTCGATTCCTATGGGAGGTTTAAATAAGTTACGGCGATGACTCAATAATATGAAAGAAAATAGGGGTGTTACGAATCGTTGCAGAGCCTAGTCACACATCACCCGATGAAAATCAGTCTACAACAAAGTGCTTTGGATTTATTTTTATGCTTTTGTCAAATGATACTCATAACTCAAGAACAGACAGGAGATTGTTAATGAAATTTTTAGATGTACAGTCTCTTTTCCTTCCATGCATCATTAAATGTTTATTTGTTTGTGGTAGACTTAAAACTAATTTAATCATGATTGTGGTTATTAAATATATTTATTTGGGGAGAATAAAACTTCTTTTCAAAAATGTTTGTACAAATTGTAGACTCTTCCTGGTCGCTAAGCTCACATAAACAATAAAGAATAAAACAATTGTTGGCTTTTTTTTCTGATGTCTAAACAAAATTTTACTATAAGTTTCCCTGAAACTTGAGATTCAAAAATAAATTGATGCTCCATTCATAATTTAAATATTTAGTTACAACAAAATATATTTGTTATTTCTAAATCAAAAATTGACTTATAAATAAATTCATCGATTTATATTAAATTAAAAATACTCTAAACCAACTTAATCTAGACTGATATTCAAAACAAAACAGTAAAAACAAACTAATATACAATTAAATTATTAATACATACAATTATATTTACATTTCGATAACATATTACAGTTCAAAAATTAATTTATGGGCAGATCCGATAACGATTCAGTATCAAACTAGGGTCGTAGAGAAATTAAGAATCGTTTTTCAAAGTCAACACTTTGTTGCAATACCAACCATGTAGTAGAATAATTATAAAGAACAGGACAAATACTAGGACTGTTTGGAAAGTAAATTCTGTTTCCGTCTAGTGTGACGAGGAGTGGAGGTAGTGGTGTGATTTTTGCACAGCTGTGTAGCATGAGTTAAATAGGAAGGTCTTTTAACCTGTTTTTGTAAAAAAATATTTTGCTCAAAATGGGCACTACATTTGGAAATCCTGCCAATTATGATGTAAATGCTGTTAATAGTTTTGTGTAGACACAAAACAAAGAGGATGTGTACGGCACTAACTTTTTGTGTACGATAAAGAAGTTGATGATATCCCCAGTCATATTGTAACATATGAGAATTGTGGTGTTGTATGTCAAAATGGAGATAAAAAATCGCCAGATAAAGTAATGCCACATTAGACCGTCACAAAAACTCTAAAGTACCATAAAATATTTTATCCAAAAAAAACTCATGGCATCTAACTTTTAGGACAAAAAAGGTGTACTCTTGGTATGAAATAAAACACTACAATAAATTCTGCAGGTTATTGTGAAACTTTAAGGAAGCTAAGGAGAGCCATTCAGAAGAAATGGCATGACGACGGTTCTCCACGTACTGCCGCACACACACAAAGCTTACTGGATAGTTTCAAATGGTTATTGTATTACCATTATTTGCACAGACCCAGATTCAGCTCATAGTGTTGATTACTTTTTTTACTGACATGAAAGAATGCTAGGGTTTGAAAACGAAAAGGAGTTGAAGAACAGTGCCAACGCATGGCTTAACTAACAGACGGTTAAGTTTTACGATGAAGGTATTAAAAATGTGTAGCAGGAAGTTACGTGGAAAAATCAGGTAAGTGTTGTAACTTTAATCTGTGTATAATAGGAAATCTCCAATTGTATTGGTGTCCTTTGTTGTGACAAAAAGGAACTTACTTTCCAAACAGTCCTCATAGGATTATTTAGGATTACTGTTGACATCCTCATGGTTCCCCAGGGTCTAGATCAGAGGAGGGTGATACCATGGACCTCAAGCTATTAATGTCACCTGAAAGCTTGATAGAAGACGTGAAATTTTTTTATAATTAATCTAGAATCCATTGAATTAGACCATGTTCATTTCTTGGGGAAGGAATATTCAAAATTCGTGGAATGAAGTTATCAAACTTTGATCTGCCGGAACTTGTATTAAGAATACTACAGTATGGCATTGACTCAAGCATAACTAATCCACTTTACTTTAACCATCACCAATTCAATACTATCGGTTACCCAATTTGCACAACATAAAATATACAAATTCATTACTTAAATATATTTGTTCGAAAACAAAATTTTTGTTCATGTTAATATGAAAATGATAGTAGGTTAGACTAAGTAATGAACATTACCAACAACAACTTAATATTTGTAAATCAATTGATTGGGAATAGAACGAAAAATATTAGCCTCCACCTTTATCCTAGGACAGGATTTCAAAATAAAGTATAAATGAACAGTAGAAAAACATTGCACAAACTTTCCCACTCGCCCATCCCAAAACTAAATAAAAACTTCACAAAAAATTTCATTTCGGCAGTTGTTTAAAAAAAAAATTCATATTTTTAAATGTTAATTTTTTTAAATAAACATTTCCTTTCTCAGCGTAAATCATATATAATTAAACAAGCTTTGAATTAGAACAATCAATGTTAATTTTTATTTTGTGCCCAAAATTTGAGTTATAAAACATTTTTAAAATGTTTCAAACCTAGAGAATTTTTCAAATCAAACCTAGAGAATTATTTACACGTACCAAATTGGATTGAAATCCAACATTAATTTATTCATCCATTACTTAACTTTCTCTATAAATGTGGGAAATTAAAATGTTACACTCTTTCCTACATCCTGTTTCGCATTTAGTTGGCAATGTGTATTTTACTAACCCAGTACACAGTACAGGGTAAAGTTTGGTAATCGCAAAAAAATTGACTGATCTTTACAATTCATGGCCTCAGAAAACTGAAAATATTATAAATATAATATAAATCAATATAACAGCTAACAAAATTAAGATAAGAAGATTAAATTTGGTATAGTGTGCTCAGATTTAAATTGAGAAAAATCAAATTCAAAATGTCAAATAGCGGCTATTTAAAAAAATTATTTCTTCTACTTATAAAATTAGAAACAAAATTACATTATCCGTTTTGAATTAAGTGGTACCAACCTCTCTACGTCAAGAAATGGCACAATTTAATCAATAAGATAGATTGAATGGTTAAGAATAGATAAACATGATACCGGATTTAAAATTTTAAGTGACAATGAATTTGGGCAGAATGAAGACAATTGTGAGATTGGTGATGAAGATGATTCTGTTGATGAAAACTTAGTGAAAACAATAAGTCAGAAAGAAGCAGAAAATATCTTTTCGAAGTGCATTGACTTGTAGAAAAAGCAGGAGGTAGAAGCGACACAGCTGTTATTACTACACAGAATACAAGACAGAGCTGCAAGAAAAGCCTGTGGTGTATTAAAACAAAGAATGTTTTTTTAACGAGACTGTAAATTTTACCATAATCTTTAAGTGTTTTAATTAATAAATTATTTACTGGTTTGAACCAGTTTTCATTACATTGGCATTATACAAAATACGGAATGTAAATTATTTATCTTCATTGTAAAAATTTGAGATAGTAAAATTTTCTTACATGTCAATTTCTCTTAAAACAATAAATATATATAAAAAAAATTATACTACTGTAATAAATGCCTCAGAAAGAATTTTTTGTAACCTTAAAAAAAGGTATTCTTATTTAGAATTTGCAATTTTATTAATTTAGTATTACAGTATTTCTTTTATTATAATAAAAATGAAAAAGAAAATGTTATTAAAAGTGCAAAAATGTAGATAGCAAAAATAAAACAAAAAACCTAAAAACTGAATTTATTTTTAGCACGTAAAATGCAATCAATATATGATATACTAAAAATAGCATATCCTCATCACTCAACGTCACTACGCAAGAAAAAATAATAAAAAGATCAACAGTTGCACCAAAGTGACATGGCATTGAACATGTTAATTTGGAAACCACATTTGACCATTATTAGTTACAAGTTAAAATCAGAAAAAAAATTATTTATAGTTTTTGTTATAAATCATTAAAAATACTCTCAGAACTCATAGTAAATTATGATCTTAAAAAGAGTTGAAATTGTGACTAAAAACTATCTACCTTAAAAGTGATTTTTCGACCTGGATACACGAAGAAAAAAAAAAGGGTAAAGACTGCCATAATATTGATCAAATAATACATATCAGACAAATCTTGTATTGAGGCACAAAATTAAGACTTACAATCGTAATTTTACTCTATATAAAGATTAATATGGGTCAAAATCATCTCAAATCTAGAGATCTGTAGTGATTGGAGAAAAAAAAATGTTACTTATTTTTTTAAGCAACAATGTTTTATGACAAAAATATGACAAATTCGATTTTCAAAAAATTCTCTTCAATATTATTTTTTTAAATAAAAATGTGAATAGGTCTGACAATATATTTAAAATTTGTTACATCAAATTTGCTTTGCTTCTCTGAAATCGGTACTATGGGTAAAAATTATTACAATTTAAACAGAAAAATTGTGTCAAAAAAATCCTCTTTGAAGTCTGTCAATTTTTAATGAAGTGTTTGCAACATTATAAATTCTGTACTCATCATTGTATGGGTATAATAGTAAAGCGAACGATCAGGAACCCTCGTTCAACCTCCTGAATATTGTGACTATAAGACAAACATGCTTTCCATAGGGACTAAACAGTAAAATCAAATGTTGATTAAAACAAAAAAATGAAATATAGAACAAGTAATAAGAATACAAAAGAGATGAAAAAAGTGAAAGTAAACTGTTAATTTTTGGAAAAAAGGAAGTTTTAGTGACTTGGTAAGAAAAACGAACAAGTTGAAAGCTATAATCTCTCTATAAACATACAAACCGGTGGAGAAAATACTAGGTTGTTAGCATCCCCAGAACAAAATAATATGCTTAGCAAAGAAAAGAAACCATACAGTTTTGAGAGCAATCAAAAACAACAATAACTGAACCAAACGTTGCTATAGGAGCTTATTTGTATGAATACAATCACCATCTAATCAACATGAATAAACAGTGATAAAAACATTGCACAAACTTTCTCACCTACCCATCCATAAAAAATGCCAAAACTTTTGGTTCGGTAGTTGTCTTAAAAAAAAAGAAAAGTAAAACAAAGCATGTAAAAAATATAAATAAATAGAGCCTGAACTTGTTTTGCTTGTGTCATTAACATATCAACAGCGTAAATCATAATGTATTAATAACAATATTTTGATTTAATGACCACCAATTGTGAGTTTTCAAACAAATGAAAAAAAAAACTTCTGAAATATGGCCAAAATATGCTCATATATAAAAGTTGATTACAATCAGCGCACATGTTAGAGCAGTACACATACAACAGATAGACATAATTACAAAACCATTTTATGAAATCAGAGAATCTCAAAAAGAACCTCAGAAAACTTAACATTGATTATATGATTCATTATAAGTCACATAACTGTGAGAAAGTAAAAATCCATAACTTTTTCTTAATTTAAACTTCTGTGCTCTCCTGAGATATTTAAATATATATATTATGAATAGTTTATTTTAAAATTAAAGTAACAAATGATTTGGTAAACAAAATTAATCACACAGATTTTTATAAATGACTTTCATGATCTAATTACTTATAATTACAACTAAAAGAGAAGAAAAAAAAAATACCGAATTCTATCATAGATAAAATAAATGAAATCATGGTACAAAATAGTAAATCTAATTTATCCAACAAAACATGTTGAATCTTTCGTTTCTGGTAAAGCATAACTGGAATAAACTTTAATAAATAAATTAAAAGTTCTTATATATATATAAAAACAAAAAATAACCTAAAAATTAAACTATCGGCACATTTGATATTTGTAAAGTTTCACTCTGTATAGTCACTTACTATCGCAATCATCTATTCTTACACTTTAGTTCTGGCACACACTGTATTTCACACTTCAAGGCACCAACTATATCCCAAAACTGAAAAGAAAATTACAGTGATTTATAAGTAATCTAGGTAAAGAAATTGTTAATTAAGTCAATAAGTGATATGAATTACAGTAGTGACACATAGTTTTCAAATTATGAACTAAATTATGTCTTCAGATTTAAATGCATTGATGATGCCTGGTGTTAAAACTTACAACTAATTAACCTTTAAATGTGGACCAGAATATTACACCAGCTGTAATTCCCCTGTAAACTAATATTCCGCTTGTACATATCGTCGCCGAAGAAACATTACCGCCTATCTGACATTTTTTACGAAATCAAGTTTTTGGTATTGTTGGATACGTACGTAATGTCTTTAGCCGTGGTTCAATGACGTAGTTCACAGTGAACTCCGTAGGGTTAGCACTGGTATCTTCCTTAGAACAACCCCACTCATCTGAAAATTGCTGGAAATACCGCCCACCTGTGTCATTGCCTACACAGATTGCATGGGTGTGAGTCGTTGCTGAGGTAACTGCTAGTTTTCATTCTGATATCAATTATATTTAAATAACTGTCATATACCTTTTATGAGTTTAGTAAATAGGATTATAATACTGTTATAATATATCTTCTATTATACTTCTATTTAACATGTAAAATATTGCCCGTCAAAATATGTTTTGCAGATGAGCGGTTTTGACTTAAAACTTTTCTGTAGATGTGCGGTACTACCGCTTATTTTATAATGACTATAACTGAAGTATAGGGAGCAATAACTAATATTTCAAAAATCTAGTTCTATGTTTTTACTACATTTTGTATAAACTTTTTTCTCACTATTTGTACAATAAATATATTATTATTGCTCCACACTGTTGTTTTTTTTTTTTTTTTTTTTTTTTTTTTTTTTTAGTTCGTAACAATGGAGTCAAATTCTTCGTCAGCTGGTGATAGAAATACCTTTACGGAAAATGAAATATTTCAAGCGATCAAAATAAAGTCTACATTATGATTTATAATTGGAATATAAAAGAAAGATCATTATCCAAATGTCCGAATATAGGTAAATTGCTAACTTAAGCTAGTTGAAAATACTTACATTATTCTTGTAAATTGAAAATATATTTCTATATTCTCAGTGTTTTAAGCTAGTTGAAAACAAATCAATATTTTCCATCCAAATGAAAAAATTTATTTTGCTTATTGATGACATGCTCTAGAGTATTTCTAAGCCCTTTAAACTAACATGATGGTGATACATTATTGACCACTAGTAAGAAGACTGTTAAAGATGAATGATAGGTGATGTTTTGTTCTGTATTAGATAAGACTGATAAGAAATACTCTGATTCAAGAAATATAAAGAATTCTTGGGTATCAATTTGTGCTGAACCAGAAGAAATAATTGAACTGGGGCAATTATATACAGTCTTTCAAGATGATCATATTTATGCAGGTATGTAACTGAAAACTGCTATAAGTTATTATTTAGTTATAAATTCGTTTAATAGTCTTTGAATATTACCCTACTGATACCGTATCAAATTTAAGCTATTTACATTCAGCAGCTTCGAGGTTGGTAACTTGTCTAAAGAGGAGTATGAACAGCACATTATGATTAAGGACAATCATTACAAAAAGACATTGACAAAGAAAAGGCAAAAGAAGAAACATGTCATGTTTTCACATCAGATTTGGAAGCAGTCAAGCTATGCCCTTATTTAAATGGGAACACACTGTATTATAAAACCAAGTTAAACATCCATAATTTTACCATGTATAACTTGCACACCGAAGACGTATTGTGTTACTGGTTGGACAAAACTGCTGCTGAACTGGTGGCTTCGGTATTTGCGTCTTGCCTTATCCACAGACTACGAGAAGTTCTTAATAAATCCAAGAAATCTGTAATACCAAAATCTCATGACTGCAACTACCAAAATAGAAATGCAGTGTTTGCAAATGCTCTGCCTCATCTAGTCAAAGAAAAAGTAACAATAGAACAAAAATGTTTAACAAAATGTCACACTCGAATGGAGTGTGACTCTGTACATAGTAATACTAAAACTCAACTTCGATCTGTAGAGATACATTTGCCAAGCCAATATTGCACAATTACAAAAAATGCAAGAAGAGTGCCTTTCCTGTTCGAGTCTATGTGCTTGTCGCATTTTTTTTTCCAAAGGTTGAGACTATGGTCTTTGATTCCATTAGACCAGGACGTAAAGTAGGTAATCCCACTTGCTATATGTTACAATCCAAATGGATCTACACAAACCAAGCTTGGTTTGGATATGAGTTACCGCGAAGGCCCAATAATACTGACAAGTTTGGATGTCAGTTTCCTATGCTCTACCCAACAAAACTATCAATCACAAAACAAGTGTCAAAACCTTCAAGAGTTAAAATTTGTTATTCCTGTCGACTATCGTGATTTTTCCTACAACCTACCTACCAAGACTGAACTTTTGCGTTTTACAACTTTTACCAATAGTTGAATTTGCGTGAAATATTAATATGAAATGAATATAAAATAATTTAATCTAATATAATATGTATTTTTCATCAAAGAAAGGTTAGATTAGGTTAGGTAAGAATGTATTATATTAATATCATTCAACTATTATTTACAAGAAATATTGTTTATATACAATATTAAATTATCAAAATCATCATATTTTGATAGAAACTAAATCGCATGTCATTTAATTTGTATGTATCATAATATATGTTAATCTTCATTCTATAGATGATATTTACCTCGACAGTAACAATAAAATAAAAGTCTCGTTCATTTTAATATCTTGTAATCTAATATTTAAATTTTATGGTTAAAAATTAGGTTCTTACATAATATTATGCCAAAATTTCATTGTTAAAAATTAATTCCTTTTCTAATTACCGTATTTAAAGTGAATATGAAACTTCTGAATTCCCACTGAATTTCCAGTTCATATATATAGGATCTGGAATACTACAACCCAAGACCTACACTAAACTGACTAAATTAAAACTGTATATGTGAATTCTCATTTTCAATTTTTGCTATGATAAAGAAAGTTCCGCTAAAAAAAAAAATAAAATAAAAAAAAAAATACTATTTTTCCTCTTCAATATAAGGTATGTACTAAAAGAATATGGGACATTTTTGTATTCAAGCTTACAATTGGTTTTGTAAATTTTCACCATCAGAAGTTTTCGCAAATGAAGACACAATCTAAAACTAGTTATAAGTAATACAAGTGACCACAGACATTTTCACAGATAAAAAAAATTTACTACTTACCAATAATTCTTACCTTAACCATTCGAGTGTTGACTAGGTGTAAGTCCACCACCCCCATGCTCTGGACTATGTTTCTGTTTTTTTCTTTTCTTTTCCTTTTTTCTTTTCTTCCTTTCCTTCTCTTCATCATGACGCTTCTGTTTTTTATGTTTCTTTTCATGAGTATCCGCCCCACCATCGCCTACAATAGTTTCTCCACCGACTGCTCCGGCTTCTCCAATTTTATGTTTATGTTTCTTATGTTTGTACCTATGTTTCTTCACTGGTGCTTGACTAACATATCTGTATTGTTCCGGGAGCTGAAAACATAAACAAAGAATAACTGATGTGGGTAACAAGTAGTTTTATAATTATCTACATTTACCTTGGACAAACTAGAATTTCTATGACTATAGTCACAATTCAACGACTAATATACATTAAAAGTCCAATAACAAAACAGTGCAAAATAAATAGGTCAACAGAGATTAAAAAATAATACAGCATATTAATTATAATACAATAATGAACAAATTTATAATCTAAAATTGTATTATCAAACACCAGCATTAATAAAAATGATACAATTTTTAAAATTTCTAACTATAGTAGACTTCCAATAATCCGGCATGTTCAGGACTTTTCCGGTACCAGATTACCGGAAATGTCAGCTGAATCCAAATTCATTCAGTGAATACGACAGCACAAGATGTTAGAAAGCAAATACTGTATCTTTTACCAGGAACAGAAGGTATACAATGAATTATTAAATGAAATATAGTATATTAGAATTTAGTTATGTTCTACAGTAATTTGTAAATTTAGAAGTCTCATTTTAAAAATCTCTAATATCTTTTTATTTTCTAGAGCACACCATAGTCTCCTATACCAAATATCATGCTCCTATATTAATTTTTATAACCACTATATACAAACTACAATGACAATGAACGGAAATGTCACACACTTTTTCGATTTCAAAGTTTAAAGTTTAAAAATGGCCTGTAACTACTGTACTAAGCTGGGGTAAAGTGTGTGAAAATTCCTTGTTGTGAAGACAGACTTGGTCCTGTGATTCTGAACTCCAGCTAAGTAGAGTGGAAATTTATGTTTAAATGTCATTCCTGAATATTAATAAAATATTGTTGGGATTTCTAATTTTTTTTTTTTTTTTGAAGAGGATTAAAAGATTATTTTCAGTATAGACTTCGAAAAAATTATTTATGCAATTACCAGTTATCCTGGTTGATCATCCTAAAATAAAATATTGAGTGTGACTACAGTCGGTACTCGGTGAAATTCCATAATAAGGCAAAACAAAAATGATAAAGCACTTATAACTTTCATCCCTAGATGTTAGTGTTAAGTTGACCTGTATTTTAGTTTTTAGTTCTTAGTTGTCTGACGATGCCTAACGGCGAAACAGCTGTAGCAATAAATTGTTGTTTGTGAAATTATAAGTGCTTTATCATTTTTGTTTTGCCCTAAAATAAAATCATCAAAAACGAACATTATATTTGGACCTCCGGCCACTGATAATTAAATTGGATTTGTTACAGTAGTTTAATTTAGAAATCAAAGAAATATTTTATTTCCGTTAAATTAGTACAGTGCAGAATAAACTGTGTTTGTAATAGCTTATCAGTAAGGGGAAAGGTAGGGTTCAATCTTTTGTTCCTATGCTTAACTAACTGACTTGGGTTATTTGAACAATCCTGATTTATTTGTTTATTGAGAAATTGCTTTGTTTGTATAAACAGTCTATACATAGAAGGGTTATTATATATTATTCTATGAAGAATGATCCTTAGTATAGGTATTATATTTGGCAGATTAGAATAAATACTGTAGAACTAAAATTGACTGTTATTATTGTTATTAGAGTGATTGTGTTTAATAATTTTCAATATTTTTGAAACTTGTTTAATTTAGATTTTGGTTAGTCACAATGGCTAAATCTCTTAAAGTTGTAAAAGCAAAAAAAAAAAAGAAAATACATTTACTCAAGTACAACAAATATATGACATGACTAGGAAGTTATCTGATAAAGATATTCAGCGAAGTTTATGATACATACTAGATCTATTAGTAAATTGCGTAGCAAATTTGTAGACGCTCTTGATTTATGTCATGAACTTGAATTGGAAGTTGATCAAAATTATGTGCTGAGTTTTGCATTACTCAACAGTGTAGACAAAATGTATAACTATATTAACTCTAATTTAACAGCTTTGGAGAACGCACATGCTAAAAAAGAAGGTCAGAAAGGGGAAAATGCAGTTAATATTAAAGCAATGTCTTGTTTGCCCCAAATGGAAATATGTAACTTTGATGGGTCACAGAAAAAATGGTCAGTCTTTTACCAATTGTTTCGAAAAGTTATACACGAAAATTAATGCTTATCTGACTTAGAAAAAATTAACTACTTAGTCACACATTTGCAAGATTTGATAGATTCACACAATCTATTTGCACAGGAGTTTTACCTATGGCAGAAAATTATCAGATATTGTATCAGTCTCTAGTTCAACGCTATGATGCATATGGGTCTCGAACATACACGAAGCAGAAGAGGAGGCCGCATTACCTACATCACCATGGGGTATACAAACCACAGACCAGCTCTACGCCTTTAAGAATAGTATTCAACGTAAGTGCAGAGACAAGTAACGGGAAGACCTTAAATTCATTACTGCATGTTGATCCCAAGCTATATCCAGAAATATTCGACTTACTTTTGAACTTTTGTTTGTTTGAATACGCTGTATAGGCAGATATAAGTCAAATGTATTTGCAGATAGGGATCCACCCAGAATATCGCCAGTATCAAAGATTAATTTGGAGACTTTTTACTGAAATTGATCTTCAAGTTTATGAATTGAACACAGTACAGTTTGGAGCCACTAGTTCTCCTTACCTAGCACAGAGAGTAATTCGCCTTTTAGCTGACTTGGAGAAGTGAACATTTCCAATGGCTGCAGATGTTGTTCCAAGAAATGTTTATATGGATGACTTAGTCACTTCGACTACCAGTCCACAACACACCATTGAAATTATATAATCAAGTAAAAAGTTTATTTGCATCGGGAGGATTTACAATTAAAAAATGGTGCTCCAATTCATTGGAACTGATAGAATACATTCCAGAAAATCTTAAGTTACAAAATAAATTTCAATTTGACAAGGATATCACAGCCAAGATGCTTGGAGTTCAATGGTCACCATAGAATGATGTGTTATTCTTTAAAATAGCTTTGCCAGATGATACTTGTACAAAGCGTTCTATTTTTGTCCATGGTTGTCCGTACGTTTGATCCTCTAGGACTTCTGACACCTGTCATATCTACTGCCAAAATTCTAATACAAGAACTTTGGAGTCTTCAAATAGATTGGGATGAGAAGCCTCCAGTGCATATCGTTGAGCGATGGAATACTTTTTGTAAAGGATTACCAATGTTAACAAATTTAGAGTTTCCCAGACACTTGTCTATCAAGCTTGGATCCTCAACAAGTTTAATTGGATTTGCTGATACCAGTGAAAAGGCTTATGGAGCCGCAGTGTACATTTGCACTCAAGATAAGCAGGGTATTCGTCAAGTGGTACTACTATGTGTAAAATCAAGAGTTTTTCTCCTCTAAAAGTAAAGTCAATTCCACGTTTGGAGCTTTGATACTGTCAAAACTAATGAGACATATTATTGATTTATATAAGTAGAAACATATGTTTAAAATTTCCTCTATACTGAGTAAATAATTACATACAAATTTCCTTTATTTTCATCAAAATGATGTTTCAATAACAAAAGCCATTATCGTCAGTTATTTTCAGAAACTTAGTGCAAGATACTTAGAGTATCTATCTTCTTTGTGCACTTATCTATTCCATTAGAATAAATAAAGATGCATATAATTAATATCAAAGGTGTTTAGGAATAGGACTTGTGCATGTTATGTTGTGTTATCATAAACCTCTAGTTTCCCTAGGTTGCCAACATTATTAATCAATTTAATTAACACGCTGTACCACTGGTGTGGCAAAATAAATTATAAAGTGTTTTAGAACCAGTATTATTTAATGAATTCATTTTTCCAGTATCCAGGTCACTAATATACATAATAAAGTACTATACCTTAATTTTCCGTCAGTGAACCTCTTTTTCTTTAATCTTGATGCGTTTCGAGATTTTTATCCCATCATCAGAAATTCCCTCTATGGATGGAGGTCGTCAAAACTTTAAATACACAAACATATACACATAACACACAACACATTTAAAATACACAGTCTGTAGATGCGCATCTTACGGCTCCCGGATATGCACTGGTTGTCCGTTGTTAAACAACACACAAAAACTATGATATGCCTCGGGCGTTCTGAATTATTATTGCTGCGTCATACAGGATATTCGAATCAAAGTTCAGTTGGTCGTTCAATAATCGGTGTTCATTATTTGAATTTAATATTTTAAAAGCCTTGTAGATTTCATATTCTTCTACGGCATTCATAAATTTGCTTTTACTGCAAATCTTAATAGGTTTTAAATTGCTGTCAAAGTCCGAGTAGCTATGGTTTTCGTCGATTAAATGACGCGCATAGTTGGATTTGTTGCCTGAAATAGTCTTTTTAGGCAGGTGTTCTTTAAAACGAACCTTGAAAGCTCTTCCCGTTTGGCCTATATAGAACTTGTCACAGCTATCACACGTTAGTTTATAGACACCTGTTTGGGCTTCTAATGGCTTATGTTTAAGGGTTTGGAGTAGTTTTTTTAATGTCATTATTGGTGCGGAAGGCGATAGTTCTATTGATTTTTTTGAAGGTGGAGGTTATTATTTTAGGAAGAATGCTGCCATATTCTGTGTAAACAAATATAGATTTAGCTTTGTCTTTCGGTGGTCTTTTGGATTTATTGATGTGATTTGCGAGCAGCTTATCAATCATAGAAGCTTTGTAACCATTTCTTGTGGCGATATGTTTAATTATATTTAGTTCATTCTGATAATCTTGTGGTTCAAGAGGAATGGTGATTAATCTATGGATCATGCTGTTGTAGGCGGCCATTTTTTGGGAAGGTGGAGATGGGAGTCGGAGTGTATAGTGATATCAGTTGTGGTTGGTTTCCTGTAAATATTGAATTTGAATGAGTCTTGTTGTTTTATTATAGTTAGGTCCAAAAAATTAATGCTATTGTCATTTTCAATTTCGAGAGTAAATTGAATCTTGGGGTCTATCGAGTTTAGATAGTTTTCAAAATTTTCAATTTGTCTGGAAGTACCATCAAACACGATAAATGTATCATCCACATATCGAGTGTAATACATGATTTTTTTATGAAATTTATTGTGATTTGAAAATAAATATTCATTTTCGAAGTGATTCAAAAATATGTCTGCCAACATACCAGAGAGTGGCGATCCCATGGCTAATCCATCCTTTTGTATATAGAAACCATCTTGAAATTTAAAGTAGTTTTGCTTTAATAAAATTCTTAATAAGTTGATGAATTCTAGGATTTCGACAGATGTCAATCGGTTAGTCTTGGCGAGGAGATTGTTTACAATATCTATTGTTGCATTTACAGGGACGTTTGTGAATAAATTTGTTATATCATAGTCCGAGGCATATCATAGTTTTTGTGTGTTGTTTAACAACGGACAACCAGTGCATATCTGGGAGCCGTAAGATGCGCATCTACAGACTGTGTATTTTAAATGTGTTGTGTGTTATGTGTATATGTTTGTGTATTTAACGTTTTGACGACCTCCATCCATAGAGGGAATTTCTGATGATGGGATAAAAATCTCGAAACGCGTCAAGATTAAAGAAAAAGAGGTTCACTGACGGAAAATTAAGGTATAGTACTTTATTACAGTATTATTTTCTTTTCTTACAGATATTTTAATATTGTTTCACTTCAACAACAAATGAAAGAAAACATAATTTTCCACAATAATTGATCAAACATTACCTATATTGTGATGACATTGGACATGGCAGGCATAACTAAACATCCTACTATTATCTGGTAGTTCAATAACAAGGTTTGTGTACATGTAACAATTAATTGAAGATGATGATGTAGTCATTGAAACATCGTTTATTGATGACAAATTTTTGTTGTTGTAAATTTTAAGTGAATACTTTATTTGCTCGTCCATTGATTCACTCGCAGAACTCATCACAAATTTTCTTTTAAAAATATAACAATACCCAAAAGTGACCTTGGATACTTATTGAACTTCAGCCCAAATCTCACATTGTTTGGGATAAATTGACGGGATAAATTAAATATAGGACATGAGCAAAGCAGACCATAATAGAACAGCATATATTTTGATGGAATAGTGTTTAAAGCATAATAACACATTTATAGAGATAGTACACTTAGAGACTACATTATTCAAAGTGAGAATAAACATTGGTTTTGCATACATTACTATAACAAATAAAACAAGTGAAGAGTGCCATCATGGTGCTTAATCAGTCCCAACATAAAATGTCAAACGAGCAGATCCTCAAAATTTAATGGCCAAAAGTTGGTTTTGGGCCTTGTACAAAATGTTAAATTTTATTGGTAGATTAAGGTTGGTTTCGCCCGTGTCAGTGTCTTGATCTTATAACTATAATATCACATTTTTTTGGGATATCAGGGTTCAAAATTACATTTTTGACAATAATTTTGCCATGTGTAAGGTTGGCACCATTACATCCAGAATTTAATTATGTATATTTTTATATAATTTAGTACGTTTATAAATTGAATAAAACATAACATCTGGCCAGTATTGGTCGCATGAAAAAAATTGTTATACAATGACCATTATTTTGACAATTTTATTTCGATTTCATTAAGTTTTTATACGAGTACCCTATACCAAATATCATATTCTTATCTTTATTTTAGTGTCCGCTACCGTGCTTATGTACAGATGTCAACAATGACAGACAGCATGGTGAAAATCATTTTTTTGCTATACTGAGGTCATGAAATGTGAAATTGGTCAAAATTTTTGATGATCGCCAAACTTACCCTATACTTTCCCCCTCCCTCCCCACCAAAAAGCAGTAGCTAATAAAAAGTGGCTAGAGTACATGTGAACACCATCAAATGAACATTATTGGAGACACGAGTCAGTGCTACAAACAGAACATTAATAAGTAAGTCACATTGTTTTTGAGCCATGAAACCCAGTGATACGCTTAAAGATGATTTGGATTATGCCTCTCTTTCCAAAATACTTTTCTAGGATTAATAGGTACATGTGAGAGCGACAATTTCATTTCAACTTACCGGTCCAGGATGTAGTCGGAAGCCAGAAAGTTGTGCACTAGTGAGAGGTGCAAGATCTTTGCCAGTGATCGGTGGTTTCTCTATTACTGACCTCAAGGAACTGTACAAACAGAACATGTACCTATTATTAAAGATTGTTATTTTTATTTTCCTAATTAAGTTGTACAATATATAATTCATAAATTTACAGGGTGTTTCATGATCAGTCTTGGAAGTGAATCTGGTCATCGAAATAAAGAAAAAAGTTCCAATAAACATATGTTAATAACTAGAATGTATTTCCGTCTCTGTGACTTATTTATTATGTAGTAATTCTACTTACATTTATGACTTGTTTCGGAAATATTTTTTCCATCCTCAGAATATCTCGCTCATTGGAGGTCGTCACAATAAATATGATTTCAGCATACAACACAAAACACACTAACACATATTAAAACACATACGTAACACACGCTAACGTGTGCACACACGGACGTATATCAACGTGATGAAAAAACTGGACGTCACGATGGCCTTCCATACAACCAATAACCTAAATAAATTGGTTAAAGCAAAAAACATAACACCTATCGAGATGTCATCTGGCGTATATAGGATGAATTGCAATGACTGCGCTTGTTTTTATATAGGTCAAACGGGGAGGCACTTCCCCGTATATAGGTATAAAAAACATCTACCCAACAACAGGACAGTCAACACCCAGTCAAATTATGCAAAACATATTATGGAAAAGGATCATTCATATTCTACTTTAACACGAATCTCCAACCGTTGCACTTGTGTGGAAAGGGCAGACAGTTAAATGCATTAGAAGAATACGAAATACATAAAGCACATAAATACCACCCGAATAATGTGCTAAATGACCAACTACATTTTACTTCCAATATGATCTATGACACGGCGATAAAGTTAGAAGGAAGGAAAATGATAAATATTGTTCGGTGACGGGCGAGGTAAATACTTGATTTCAGTTGACTGATATACGTCCGTGTGTGCACACGTTAGCGTGCGTTACGTATGTGTTTTAATATGTGTTAGTGTGTTTTGTGTTGTATGTTGAAATCATATTTATTGTGACGACCTCCAATGAGCGAGATATTCTGAGGATGGAAAAAAATATTTCCGAAACGCGTCATAAATGTAAGTAGAATTACTACATAAGTCACAGAGACGGAAATACATTCTATTTATTTTAATCGTGACTTGGGCACATTTGCAATGAACATAAAACATATGTTCATAGTATTTTCATGTTCAGTACAATAAACATAGAGAATACGGGTATTCCTGGGGATGTATAGGGGCATCAAACGAACTATATCAGGTTGATGATCAAAAGAGAAAGACAAGGAACTAAAAAAAAGAATAAGTATTCAACAAACAAAAAAATGGTGTAATCAAATAATTGGTGAAAAAATTAAAGACAACATGTGTTTTGACAAGATATGCAAGAGGCCAGAAGATGTCTGATCACACGATGAAGGATTTATTATCGCCATCTCCAAAAAAATCCTTAAATAAACATTCACAAAAAAACTGATATTCTGTATTACATATGTCAAAGAGCTGCCAATAAGTGAATATGCACCCATATCATGCAACTCTAGTCTAAGAGCTATTTCCAATAAATTTTAAAAATGTGTTAGATATTTTTTTTGCGTTTGAGCATTTAATTGGGGAACAACCAGAAATATTTGATATAACATTGTGTAAGGATAAAGCCGTGTTTAATCCTAGCAACTGTATAAACTTACAAAAGAAGTGAATATGAGCTGATGAAAACATTAATGAAGTTCATATTGAACAGTCAAATTTTGAGTAGGCTACATTGGAGTGTGGCTTCCTTCTGTAGACAAATTATCAAAACAATATTCTTTGACTAAATGGTAATGCTCATGTACTTGAACATATTCAGTGAATCAGTTAACAAAAGGTTATTTAAGAAAATGGCACAACGTGTGACACACCTAATACAAGCCAATGTATTTGCTAATAAAATAAACATGGTTACTCAAATCAAAATTTCCTTTCATTATTAATAATCAACATAATCTTAATCAGTACTTTTTAAAACCACCTCCATTGTTATCACAATTACCCACAAAACTTGCTATAGATCTCATTCCAACTGATAGAAATTAAAAAACTAAAAATATAACCTATTTTGTATGTTGTACTGGATGATAAATGCTTGGTCAAATAAATACATAATTAAATAAATAAATTACCTACCTATTATCTTGATGACCAGGTGTATCTATTATACCAGGTAGATTTGGAAGGAACGAAGAGAGCTGTTCTTTGACTTTTTTGCCGCTAAATTTACTATATGTATGTTCTAGGCCATAATAGGCCATCAAATTTACAGCGCCAGTTAGTTCGCTCTCCCCTGAAACAGAAAAAATTAATTAAGTCTTTCAATAACAACAAAGCTGATCAATGACGTATTTATTTATTACACATGTTAAATTTATTTATCATTTATTGTAACATATGAAGTAGCCGTAGATGTGCATCAGTTTCGGCACGTAGCAATGACTAAGCAATGATGCTTGCTATATCTTTATAACGAGTGTAGTACAAACATTCATGGAGCATCATTCTTCTTTTTATTTATTCTTAAATTGCCCATAACAACGATTTAGGCTCAGACTAATAACACTTTTGCAAAACAAAATACTTATATCTAGGCTATTCGTTTAATCAAAACTACAGTAATCATAAAACAAATAAAAAGCAACTTTCAGGAACAAAATTAAATATAGTTGAGACAAGATGTATAATTTTGGGTTAAATAAAACTGTTAAGGCACAAAGAATACACTAAATATATTACCAGTAATGCTACACATTGAACAGCTGTCATAGCAGATAAAAACAATCGAATGTTGGGTCTATACAGTAGGACAGTAAATGAATAATTTCATATTAAAGATATAAAAGGACAATCATACAGAAAAAAATTTGGTGAAATTCATTCATTACAAACCATACTTTAAAATGGAATTTTAGAGTGCAGTTCACCTTTTCACCATAAAAATTAAAAATACCAAATTCACATATACATAGGCCCTACAGTATAACAAACACACAGAACACAATTCTCATAAAAAAATACACCTATGTATCAGACGCTTTTCAACGATAAGGTCGTCCTCTTCAGTGATACACCAGCTACACCAACCAAACCAGCTAGTTGTGGTTTGGTTGGTGTAGCTGGTCTATCACTGAAGAGGACGACCTTGTCGTTGAAACGCGTCTGATACTTAGGTGTATTTTTTTTATGAGAATTGTGTTCTGTGTGTTTGTTATACTGTATAGTTTTTCTCATAAGTCAAGCTCAACATTTAACATAGGCCCTATGTTATATAAATATTGCAATGGGAACTCTGAAGTTAATGGTCACTTTTAAAGTCTATTTTAAAAGAAACTAATATTTAACCGTGAAACTTCATATATAAATTATGAAAGAATATAATTTTTAACAGTTAAATTCAAACAAAATTGCAAGACTATATTATTAAACAAGATTTTGACTATATTTTAATCAAGATTCACATTTGTATGATATGCAGATATGTTATAGGCCTACCGTATAAGCTACGTCATGTTAAGTCGCGTTATAGTTCAACAGAACAATCTGACGATTTTTATAGTAATAATACCAGGTAATTCTGTGCAATTACTTGGTCAACCCCAAACTTTTTCATATTTTACTACGGTCATAAGGATGTTCTCAGAAAGCAAGAAACATATAATTCAAGGCCTGCAAGGCCATCGTACAGGTTGCCGAGCGATAAGAAGGTTCAAAGTCCACGCGATAACAGTGGCTTGCGGGGAGACGCGCGGAAGGCCTATATTGACAGGTTTGAAGGCCTATAAAGACAGGTTTGGCCAGGTAGCTATATATATAATATAATTATATAACGGTACTGTCACAACTGGCCTTCCCGCGCGTCTCCGCAAGCCACTGTTATCGCGTGAACTTTGAACCTTCTTATCGCTCTGTACGATGGCCTTGCAGGCCTTGAAATTATATGTTTCTTGCTTTCTGAGAACATCCTTATGACTGTAGTAAAATGTGAAAAGTTTGGGGTTGACCAAGTAATTGCACAGAATTACCTAATACCATATGCAAATAGTAGGTTATTTCATTGTAAATAAAAGTTATATCGAATTTTTTAAATATAATATATTTAACCTAACCTAACCAATCTGGCAAAAAGGAGAAGTTAGGTTAGGTTTAATTGTTTGTCTATTTCTTATGAAACAAACATGTTTTACCAATTACAGCTATCATTACCTAATATTCCTATTTAGGTGATGATGACCGAAATGGTTTTTGACTTACAATTAAAAAAGCAAAGTAACTTGCCAAAAGTTGTATTAAAACAACTTTAGTATGAATGTACAATTAGTATGATCGATATTGAAACTATTTTATTATAGGATATCTAAAAGGTAATCATCTGTACTTACTTCAGTGAGTGACAGAAATTCTGTAGACTTTATATAGGCCCTAACCAATATTTATATATAATTTTTTACGGTGAAAAATCAAAGTGAGCTCTAGTATATACTACTTGTTTTTTCCGAAGTAGGCTTTGTACTGACTGAATTTCGCCATATTTTGTATTTATTCTCATGATCGCTGCTCTAGATATCTTTACCAATTTACCCTAAATTGGTTATAACACCAATTATTGAAATACAATGCTCTTTATATAATTGAAGAGTAAAACAGTTTAAAAAAAGCATACATTGACGTCTAAACATGGACTGTAGGACGGCAAATAAAGTTTATGTGCATACCTCATATGCCAAATAACATTAAAGAATCTTGGATAAATGTTGGTCCATTCATTCAAAAATATTAATATGCACTAGTACATAAAGTATAGTAACTGAATTTTAGTAAATAAACTGAAATAAAAGAGATTAGATTGAAAATTTGTTTGTGATATAATGTAAAATAAAATTATAAAGTTAATGGTAAATTCCAAGCCACGAAGCTTGGATTTTTAAACACTGTGCTGTTATCTTGTATATTTGGTCATGGGGTGCATCAATTTTTCTACATGATATCCTATGAAATACAAAGAACCTTGCACTTAACTATTTATACCATACAATATAGTAACTTACTTCTTCATTTTCCCTTAAATAACTTATAGTCTACTATTTAATTTGTACATAGGCTTAAGCTTAATAAAATACAATCTTTTATAGTTAAATCCGATAACTGTGCTGGAGGGAATTACTTCGTTGTCTGTTTTTTTAATTCTAATAAATAAATTATTAACATTTAACACCGCTGGGTGCTTAGGACAGGTTATAATTTTATACCTAGGGCGCCCAACCCTTAAGTTATGGCCTGGTAGGAATTTTGATGACTCAATACTAGATTAGCGCTTCTCTATTTCATATTCTTTAAACAAATATAATATCACAATATAGCCTAATAGACTTCGGAGCTATTTTTAATTTAAACACAAATAATAAAGGTATTAAAATAAGCCTGTATAATGTAATAACACAAAAGAAATGAAATTAATAACTACAAATTTGGTGATATTTTTAGTTTATAATTTTAAACACAATAAAATTTGAAGTTCCTACAGTATTACATAAAAGTTGCGTAAATTCTGAAAGGAATGATACTACGAAATAAAATAAACTAGGTATTATGTGTTTCATAAAAATGTCACACTAAAACATGACATATGTTTGCTTATCTTTTTAATGTAAATTTATAAAAATTATATAAATTATTCTTATCACAGCTGGAGAATTTCCTATCCCTCCACACTCCAGCTGAGAAATTCTCATAGCTAAAACACTAACATACCAATACGGTTGAGTATTCACTTCTGCCTCTTAATCTCCACAACGTAAAGTTAACAAACTTTAAGAGGCTGCCATTTCCAAACGAAAAGTCCTTTTTCATTCGGGATTGCGGCAATGTGTTCCTCTAACAAATACCTTTAAAATGAGGTATAATTCGACCTATGCTTACATTTATGATTTTTTAGACTTCCTCCACAGGACGTCCCCCCAAAGCGAAAAAAGATAGCTAAAATGACCAAAAAGTCAGTAACTACAATGATGACGTAATCCTACAGTTTCATTGTTCTGCGTTTATTAATAAAATAAATATTAAGGGGTTTCCAGACTTTTGAACACCCAGTATATATATACCGGTAACACCCGGAGAGAGAGAGAGAGAGAGAGAGAGAGAGAGAGAGAGAGAGAGAGAGAGAGAGAGAGAGAGAGAGAGAGAGAGAGAGAGAGAGAGAGAGAGAGAGAGAGAGAGAGAGAGAGAGAGAGAGAGAGAGAGAGAGAGAGAGAGAGAGAGAGAGAGAGAGAGAGAGAGAGAGAGAGAGAGAGAGAGAGAGAGAGAGAGAGAGAAAGAGAGAGAAAGAGAGAGAGAGAGAGAGAGAGAGAGAGAGAGAGAGAGTAGATTAAAATTAGGCTAGTAGATAACAGATAAAGAACAAATTCCCACAAGCATGAGCAATAAGAAAGGACACAAGATTGGTTATGGAACTTAGTATTTATTTAAATCATAACAACTGATGTCGAAATCTGACCATAAGCATAACCTAAGTGGTGTGTTATCTAGAATACCTAGGTAAATGTTATAGTAACTTAATTGAATGTAACAAATATGTGGAGTTTTATACTATATTATGTATGTTTATTTATTCATTTCACTTTTTTTTTTAGTTGTAAATTTTAAAATTATTGAAATAATAAATTTATTAGTAAATAATGTAACTCTGTGGAGAAGAAATAAAATACATAAATAAAAAGAACCATGACGATTGAAAAACAAAAAAAAATAGTTTTATGACTTTTAAAAATAAATTTAAATATGATGTACCCTACATTTAGGTTAACTTAGTTGTAGGAAAAAATACATAAAGTCGAAGGAATTCTTGTCACTGCAGTAATTAAAAATGATGAGCTACCTGTACAGTAATAAAGTCAAAACCAACTAGACTAGTATTGATTATCGATCGAACTAATTGAGCATGCCTAATACAACATTTGTCAATATTTAATTTTGTCATAAAATAAGATTATGATGGGTGTAATAGGTAAGGGAGTTTTGTTTTCATATGAAATAAATATAAAAAGACATTACCTAAGATTGTCTTTTTATTCAAAGATAGTAAGGTTAAATTCTTTTGTATTAACATAATTTAACTAATATTTAGGCCTACATAAAATACTGTTTATGTATGCTATTACTATTACTATGTAAATCACCATATTTTAATAGAACTAGCCTATAACATTTATATTATCTTCAGTGTGGATGTGTTGAACGATACGTGTTGAAATTACATGTTTATATCGATGATTAAAATGTAGTCAAAGTTTTGCTTATTATTATTAACACATTTGTGTAAGTTTATATTCTTTCATAATTTTTATACTAACAATCAAATATTATTCTATATTACATAAGTACATGAATTTGGTATTTTTCGTTTAGGTTCCTCTATGCTCTTAAATGCTTCTTTTTTTTTCATTTTCAAAATAAGATTTGTAATGAATTAATTTCAACATATTTTTATTCTTATGATCACCTTTTTTCTTCACCAGATGTTGTATAATAAATAGGCTAAAAGAATAGAAATAATCTTAAATTTGCTGAGTCCTCATTAAGAATCACGCACCCCGAACATCAGGGTTTAACGTTGCCATTTTAACCTGTCATTGTGAACTCCCCAAATTTTAAATTATGGTAAAAAAAAAAGTAAGGTAAATGTGTAAATATAAAAATCTAGATAAATACAACATCCAGTGAGATTTATAATCTTGAAACCATAAATAAAACACTAATTACCGTTAGAAAGTTTAATAAACCCTTATGTATATTTCAGTAACATAGCTATCAACTTCAGAGGGATATAAAACAATAATCAGTTTCATATGATTACTTCTATCATAGAATAAAAAACCAAGTTAACCTATTCTATCTGTTAAATAACCTCAATTGCACCGATATAACCTAAAGTTATGCTATATAAGGCCTAATACTGAAAGGATGGAGCTTCTTAATTCAGTCTCACATTACTACTAGTTAAGAGTTCAGAATTACTAAAATTATTGAAAGATAATATGTACATAACTCGCATAAAAATAAAAGTGTTCCATTTCTAAAAAATACATTGACCTTGCAAAATTCAGCGACTTCATGTAATAATATACTTTTATAAATACAGAATTATATGAGTATTAAGTGTATCTACCAAGTGATAGGTTATGTTAATTTATTTCCATGTTGTTTAACGATGAAAAACCTCTTGGTCATTATCGCCTTGTTAGTTACATAACTTAGGTCACACATTGATTTTAACTTAGGATACCATAACTTAAGTACTGCAAGGTTTTTTTTTTTTTTAATTAACCAAAATTGCTGTACCAGCTACTCTATACAATTACCAAATCAAGGTCTAAGCATAGGTTACTAAAAGGTTAGGTTTCTCTGTTCCGCCTAATCGCTTTCTTTAAAAAAAGTTGTAAATGCTATTAAGGAATCCAATTTTTACCTAACACTTAATGATAGAATAAAACCTTGTAATACTTTTATATTTAGACTTCAATAAAAGAAATGTACAATATGATAGGCCTAGGTGTAAGGATAAATTAAATTAACATTCAACAATATTGTGTATTAAACATAATAATGATCATTTCCCAGAGAAGATATACCTGGAGGTTCCTTCATCAAATAGAAAGGTCCACTGTGGACGATAGAAGGATTTTTTTCCTAGTGAAATCGTCGTTTTGAGTGTTCCTGTAGAATCTTGACGTGAAACAACAGGGGAGCGAGCTCCTCTGGGAGATGATTTAGGCGAATATTGTTCCACTTTCCGAAACTGATCACCCATCATCATCTTGACTCATCATTTCTTGAACTTCCAGTAAAAATAAACCTACTTCAGGACTTTCTTGCGAATCCGTCGTGTTCTCTAACACTACCACCTTGTTTACAAATCACCATTGCAAAATTTTATAGCCTATGTCAACCACCACCAACTTGATAAAAATATGATTGTAATTGCAACTGCCATAGTAATAACTTGATATTAATATTACAAAATTCTAAACACGACTGATGACTTATTACATCTTTGGTATAATTAGTTTCCACTCAAATTCAGTTATACATTTTAAAAATAAAATACTTATGAAATTTCAATCCTCAGAAACATGTCGAGTCCTCAAATGAATCGTAAACTAAGATGCGTCTTGCAGGCACACCCCTCCATACGACAGTGATAAATTTGAGTGACACGACCAGATCGATAACTTACTAACATAGCATATAGTACGATATCAGTGTAAAAAAAAGTGAAACTTGAAACCAAATTACAAAAGCTTAAAGATATAATTTATTAGTTAATGTGATATAAGTTTAGAATATTATTATTATCAATGATATAAACAAAAATTTCCTACAACAAATTAAAAAAATTATAATATCGGTAACTATTTGCTATAAAATTAGGTTGCATGTATTTTCGAATTGAGAATCACAATACTATAATTAATGTCAAAGTACTTAATTTATAATAATACTTTCTAATAGGATTTACATCCAGTTCATGAACCCTCACACATTAATAGCAAGCCTGAGGTTCTGGTAGTGCTAGTCTCCATTTCACAACTCAAAACGGAGCAACCAAGGAGCCTAATTTTCTGATAGTTTTTGCATAATATTTTTGATATAATAATTTTAGTTACCTTAATTAAATTTTAATAATAATAATATATTTTAGTTTGAAACTAGTCTATTTCATGTAATGTAAAAAAAAAACATTTTCATTCTCCAAACTTGTGCAGATTATTAGTGACCCGGTAAATTAAATAAATATATATATATATATATATATATATATATATATATATATATATATAGAACATATTGTTGAGAGGATTGATTACTTAAGAGTTTTAAAACTTTGAGTGTTTGGTTGAAGTTGCATATAGTTTTTCTTGTAAATGTCATGTATAAATACTAACTATTGTGTAATTTACTTTCTTAATAGTAAAGTAATGAATGTTAATACAAAATAAATAAAGAACAATATTATAAAACGAAAAAAACAAATAAGAATTTCAATAAATTTGGTCATTTATAACTGTTAAGTTGTTGTTATTGTAGTTTAAAGGCAAAAAACCTCTAAACCTCATAAAAAAAGACAGAAAAGAACATAAAATTAAAAAAAACCTAGCTCCTCAAATATTCTATAATGTCAGGTCGGAAACGAAAAAAAGTTCATCAAGATATACCTAATTAATATTATTGTTTGTTCGGACATTTGCCATCATTTGTGTATAAGAAACAATACATGACGTTTCGAGAGTATAAATCAACTCCTGTTATCAAGGCACTTAAACAAAAATGTTATCAAGTAAACACAACAAACAAAGTGTGGGGCCCCTCTTTTCCTCTCCATCCCAGACACATTCCTACCTTGATGATGCTGTGTCTCTTAGAGTTTAGTAGCAATGGCGATCAAAGGTGTGCTTCTACAAAATTTTGTCATTTGATTGGTTTTTACCCTATTTTAAAAGAGCTCTTCATTTCTTTGTAGTTGAACAGAATATGCTGCAATGTCTCCTCCTTCCAATGCTGCAATGACCATAGTATTGAGAATCTACAAGGTTGAGTTGGTGTAAATATTGGATGATTAAGAATTGTCATAAGAATGAGGAACCAATAATATGATCATGATCCCAAGTAAAAGCGCACCAAACATTGACTTTTGGGCTGTTATATTCATGTTCATGTAGGCATGAGGGACTTCATCCAAATTCAATCATTGTACAAGTCCTGAAGTTTGGAAAGTGGTTTTATCATTAAACATAATGACTTGGTTCAGAAAATTCTCATTTCTTTCAATTAATCAAGAATGTCTACAGCAAAGTCGTCCTTTTACAGTTATCTACTGCAGGCAAATATTACAATAACTGGAGGTTATTGTTTGTAAACCAAAAGCACTTTTTTTGAAATTTTATGAACTGTTGTTTTGGAATACCTAGTTCTTGAACATATTTACTAATACTTTTTGGACTTTGTAAGAAACTTTTTCCTATATTTTTGAAAGTTTCATTGTTGAGTGACTGGCTACCTGAATGCTTTTTGTATAATACAGTACCAGTTTCTTTTATTTATAACAGCCGATAGGCAATATACATTGTAAAATTATAACATACAGTGTATCTCATGAAGGTATTTACATTTTAAAACAAACACCAAGTACATATACATCAAACAAATTGTAAGATTTTTCATACATATTTGAAACATATCCAAAAGTGTACCGACAAATTTTTTGCTGATGTCTGCAATAGAAATAAAATGGTGGCTGTTTGTAGCAATTTATGGTTTAAACGATAACAAGCAATAAAATAAATTTTTATTCATTTATAGACTTTAATAATGTTTTAATTTAATTACCACAATATAACACATAATAAAATTTCTTTTTATGATAAAATATGTATTTTTACAAACCAAAAAATTTATTCAAATTGAAACCCATCTACTGCTATGCACTGGTAGCATTAATGAAGAATTCCTTAGGGTTGTTAAGCATTTCTTCTTCGATTAGCCTTTTAAAATCCTCATCGGTTTCCATGTCGTGGGAGTACACTTTTTAGATAACCTCTCCTCTCTAATTATTTTAAGTACTTTTAGGATGACTGTTATAGAGGATGACACCTGCAATTGCTGGCGATTTACTGGTTATAACAAGTCTATGATTGGGAACAATTAAATTATTTGTTTGTCTTTTGTTATCTATATTATGATTTTGCTCAGCTTTAGGACGAAATTTCGAAAATAGAACCACAGGAAAAATGTGAACAGAAAGGGTGTTAGATCTGATTAACACATTGACTGCTAAAAGTCATGCAATAGTGGTTGGCACATGCTAAAAATTTAAAAAATTATGTTTACTTAATATCAGATGTGTTATGATGGGAAAACATGTAGGAAGACAATTAGGGCAAAAAAAAGTATTTTAGGCCACTATCGTGGACGTGAGCGCCTGGAGACGTCCTCATAACACATATGTTACCATGGAAACACGGGAATTGAAAACTACGATCACAAATATGGAAGAAAATTATCTCCCCACATGCGCAAAACCAATCGTCCACACCACACAAATGCTAGAAACACTGACGAATCTAAGCAAGAAAACTATCGCGACCACGATCGTAGACGCGCGCACATGGCAGCGCCCTCCTGAGTCCACGATCGTGGACGCTAGCTGTCAATTTGTTAATGATTCTATTTAAGTTATCAATCAGCTGTTTGTATTAATAAGTCACATGACTGTGTATTTTTGTTCCTATTGAAACTTATTGTATTAGTGAAATATAACGTTATTACTACAATTGAGATTGATTATTTATTTGTGATTTCAGTAATTTTGTTATTTTATAAATATATCTTATAAAAGTACAACAAAATGGTGACGAGTGAAGAAATAAATGCTGCACTTTTGAGATTTCTCCAACAAAACATTCAAGGTAACAAAACTTCAGGAAATGTTATGCAACATAGGTTAGATTCTTATGATGAAAACAATGAAAGTTTCAATACTTATTTACAAAGGCTAATTAAAAAGAAGATGACAAAGAAACTGACAAAAAGCGTGTCCAAGTCTTGATAAGCTGTTTAAGTCCTGAAAATTTCCAGTTGCTTATAGAATTAACAGCACCTAGTTTGCCTAAATCTAGATCATTTAATGACCTTATTAAGTTAATAAGGGACTATTTATGTCCTACTCCAAATGAAGTAGCACAACAACATAAATTTTATTCTAGAATTCAATATGAAGGGGAGAATATAGCAGAATATTTAAAGGCTCTTAGAGCATTGACACTAAATTGCAAGTTTACATGTGGGCATTGCAAATCAAATACTATTGAGGTACATTTGCGAACACAGTTCATAAGGGGACTCAACAATGCTGAAATTCGTGAGCGCTTACTCCAGGAAAGGAAATTGAATTTCCAAAAAGCTGTTGATTTAGCTTTAGCCATGGAATCTTCCCGGCTTGGTAGCAATCAAATGTTTTCATCTGCCAAGGTAAATAAAGTGGCTGCTAAAATAGCAAGCAGTTCTGAGTATCCTTGAATTCCTCGAAAAGACCTTATTGGTAAATGTTTTAGGTGTGGCAAAAGTAACCACAAAGCAAATGAATGTAAGTTGAGCCATCTGATTTGTTCTAAGTGCAATGTAAAAGGACATATTATTGCTTCAGTATGTCTTAATATAAATAAACCTGTACATAAAAAAGCTTTTCAAAAACAGACGGACATACAAGGCATTGAGAGCTTTCAGTGTGCCCAAGAGATTGGGTTGATGCAAAATCAGACCAGCGATTCTATGTGTGATTATGGTGCAAATTTATTGGAGACGTATGAGTTACATTCCATGACAAAGAGTTCTAAGATAATTGGAAAGTATATGCTCACTCCAATAATAGATAATATTCAATGCCAAATGGAATATGATACAGGTGCTGCTGTTTCATCTATGTCCTTACACAACTTTAAAAAATATTTTCCTTCGAAAGATATTTGACAAGTTAATAATGTTAAGTTGAAAAATTATACAGGAGAGTCTATTCAACTGCGGGGTGTAAGTGATGTTCAGGTAAATTTACATGGTAAAACCATGAAAGGCCGCTTGTTTGTGATAGATAATGATGTTGACAGCATATTTGTCCGAGAATGGATTCGTGTTTTAGATGTTTCAATACATAATATCCATCAAATCTCTGAGAACATCACCAATCAGTCTCAAAAATTTAAAGATGAAATACATGCTAGATAATATGCTCCTCTCTTTAATGATACCATAGGAGTCATACCAAAATTAATAGGAAACCTATTACTGCATTCCGAAGCTAAACCGGTTTGTATAAAATATCGTCAACCTCCTTTAACTTTGAAAAATAAAATTGAGGAAGAGGTCAAGGAGTTAGAAAAAATGGTTTGATATCAAGAATGGACAATTCTAGCTGGGGAACGCCTATTGTGCCCATATTAAAGGGTGATGGTACTGTAAGGATCTGTGCGATTACAAAATTACTGTTAATCCACAGCACAGCTGCATTGTGATAGATACCCTATTCCTCGCATTGAAGACATTTTTAACAACATGAGTGGAGGTAAATAATTTACAACCCTAGATTTACACAAAGCCTACTTGCATCTCCAGATGGATGAAGAGAGCGTTGAAATACAAGCAATTTCAACACATATTGGTAATTTCAAGGTCAATAAATTAATGTTTGGAGTTAACAACGCCCCCAGTATTTGGCAACGGTATATGGAGTCAATTTTGGTAGGTTTAGATGGTGTGGCTGTTTTCTTCGACGATATAATTATTCAAGCAAGAACACTGGAATAAGCTAAGATTCGCCCCGTTCAAGTTCTTGAGCGGCTAAAAGAGAATGATCTCCATTTAAACAAGGCAAAATGCAAGTTTTTCCAAAAATCTGTCACTTAACTAGGGCACATAATTGACGAAAAAGGTTTCCACAAGACTCCTGAGAAGGTTGAAGCTATTTTAAAGTCTCCTAAGCTCACTAACGCTACAGAATTGAAGCAATTTCTCGAAATTGTCAACTATTATGGTAAGTTTATTAAGGATTTGGCTAATAAACTTCATCCATTGTATGACCTTTTGAAGAAAAACCAATATTTTAACTGGACAAAAAGTTGTGAAGATACCTTTAATATGATAAAAAAGAAATTGCTGCTGATACAGTATTAGTTTCGTTTTCATCAGATTTGTCACTTTTGCTTGCCACTGGCGCTTACCACATGGTTTATCGGCCATTCTCTCCCATCGAATGCCAGATGGTTCAGAGAGACCAATTGCATTTGCATCCAGGACATTGAGTAAAGCCGAGTGTAATTATTATAGTCATATAATCAAGGAAGCCCCTGCTATATATTGAGGGGTTTTCAAGTTTTCCATTATTGCTACGGACGTCATTTTACCCTCATTACAGACAATAAACCTCTTTCATCTATTTTCCATCCTTCAAAAACCCTACCTCCTCTCACTGCCACTCTAATGGTACATTATGGTATGTATCTGTCAGGATTTGATTACACCATTCAATATCGAAAGGCTTATGACCATCAGAATGTGGACTATCTTTCTAGGTTTCCAGTTGGTGACAATCAAGAAGCCTCATTTGAAGACTCATTGTCTGATAAAGCTATTTTACAGGTACAAATAAATTGTTTACCAGTGACTGCTGGTCAAATTAAGAAAGCTACTGCCTTAGATAGAGAATTGAGTTTAGTTTACAATGCTTTACAAACTAACACATATGTTGACAAACCCGAATATTTCAAGGGACTTGAGAGTGAACTAACACTAAATTATATCTGTATATTTAGAGGTATAATACATGTCGTTATTCCCAGTTCATTAAGGAAACCAATAGTTGAAGAATTACATACCGCTCACACAGGCATAACTAAAATGAAGGAGCTAGCAAGGCGATATTGCTGGTGGCCTTCAATCAACTCTGATATAGAACAGTATGTAAATTCATGCAAACCATGTGCTTTAAACAAAAATAACCCCTCCAAATTTTTTCAGCCTTGGGAGAAAACTAGATTTCTCTGGGAGCGGATACATATTGACCATGCTGGGCCATTTAAAGGATGTTATTTCCTGATAGTGGTAGACTCATACAGTAAGTGGCTTGAAATTCAGGAGATGTCAAGTGTAACTAGCGATGCAACGATTCGAGCTCTAAGAGAGATATTTGCAAGATTTGGCATTCCCTGTGTTATAGTAACTGACAATGGTTCTGCATTCATTTCAAATGAAATCAGACAGTTTGCTCTAAGCAATGGAATTCTACATAAGAAAACGGCTGTGTAACATCCATCTTCCAATAGACAAGCAAAACGTTACGTTCAAACAACTAAGCAGAAACTGAAGGCCTTAACTGAAGAGCCAGGAGCTATTCACACACTGTGCAGGTTTTTGATTCAAAATAGAAGTCATCAATATAACAACTGGGAGAAGCCCTTCCGAGCTGATGTTAAAACGTAACATCAGAACTCGTATAGATCTCATTAAGAGCCAACCAATTTTACAGGATGAACCGCATGGCAAACTGAGACAATTTGAGGCAGGAGATAACGTTCAAATATGAAACTATGTAGACACAAATGAAAAGTGGTTATTTGGAGCTGTAATTTCAAGAATTGGTACTTGCAACTATGATGTTAGTGTGGGAGGGAAAACTCTCAGACGTCATATTGATCAAATAAGACCAACCTTAGTTAATCCAGAAAGGAATTTCAGCACCTTTATTGTGTATCCTAACATTCATGAAAGTAGTCCAAAAACACTTCAAGGAAGTTTAAGGGAGACAGAAACTACAAAAATCAACAACCAGGAAGATGTGCAAATTATACAACCCGACACTGTCATTACTACATCAGTAAGAAAATGTACACCAAACCAAAGTGAGACTAAGAAGCCCTTGGTTTCTTGTAGATCAAAGAACTATCAAAACACCAGAAAGATCTTGGTGATTGTTATATCTGATTAATGATTCTATTTAAGTTATCAATCAGCTGTTTGTATTAATAAGTCACATGTGTACTGTTGTTCCTATTGAAACTTATTGTATTAGTGAAATATAATGTTATTACTACAATTGAGATTGATTATTTATTTATGATTTTAGTAATTTTATTATCTTATATATCTTATAAAAGTACAACAAAGGGAAGTCAAAATATCAAGTTTTTAAAATAGAAGACGGCTGAGTCTCTATACATTTTACAAAAAATATCATGGACTGTATACTTCCGAATTCTGAAACTTGTAATATTGAAATGGATAATGATAATTTGTTTACACTATTTTCATATCAACCATCTGAAATAAGACAAAATGAGAATTATCCAATCTCTACACCACAAATGCCAATTAAAACATGTAGTGGAAGAATTGTGAAACACCCAGAAAAAAATTAAAATATAAAAAATATCTGGGGGAGATTTGTTTCGTAGATATGTTAACCAGCTTTAGTATTTATATATCACCTTTTACAAAAATATATGTAGTTTCAGTTTAAAAGAGAAGTCATTTTATTATAGCCCAAATAAACTTTATTTTACTCATTTGTTTTATATGCTTATAATAAATATCAATTTCATTCAACTCTATTTTTAAAATTGTTTATACTGATGAAGGATGATACTTGATAGAATTCCATGTTATTCAAATAAAAAACACACAAATTCTTTTGTAAAATTCTATATTTATTAGGTCTAGCTGATGAAGGGGTTATACAAAGACTTTATTTGAATAACTCAATTTTGTCAAAAAATTTCTAGTTTGATTCCATCTAGATTCCATTCTAGTTTGAATCAGAAATTTGCTGCCATTTGTATAAAACTAATACACAACGATTTGAGAGTATGGATAACTATCATTATCAAAAAATGAAACCTAGAATATGAGAAATATGAAAATAGGCATCACAATATAGTCAATAGCTATGTTGGAAATTTAAAACTAAAAATTGGTTGTTAGTCAGCAAGGTACTAAGGAGTGGTTCATGGTGCCTTTATACAAGATAGTAATTCTGCCCATTTACATCTCAAATAAATATTTCTTTCAATCAGTAATCTGCCTCTGTAGGAACATAGTTTACGAATACACTCAGGGCCTTGTGGGCATACAGAGGTAAAAGATGTTATCTGCATTAGTGATTTGGTTATCATGTTGTAACCTGTCATTGTAGGAGATTTTCTTTACATAGTTAAAATCTGAAAGGATAACATGCATCAGGAATTCAATTACACCATTATGTAAGTAATCAAAGTATTCAATCTGGGAAATAACTCAACACTTTCAAAATTACTAAAACTATTTCAATTAATGTATCAGGATTAAAATCTTCTCCTGGTAATTTTAGATCAATTTATTTGTTGGTTATTAACTCCAAGATTCTTAAGAAGTGTGTCTAAGTGCAGCTTATAAACTATTTTGAACATGAGAATATTATTCCTATTATTCAATGTGGATACAGTCAAATAAAAATTCTGCAATTTTTTTTTTTCAATATAACTAAATTAATTAAAAACTAAATTTGAAACAAAAAACAGATTCCGATTATTTTCACGATTTAGGATCTTTGATTTAGCTATTCAAAACTAAAATTAATTTATATTACGAATATAGTCTTGGATTGTTTTATTAGTTATTTTCATCATTGTTTTCAAATATTTTTGATTAACTGGATTATTTCGTTGTAAAAATAAATATACTTGGTCCTTCATTATTTGAATATATAAACAATATTTCAAAAGTTAATATTAAGGGAACCTTTTTCTATTTTAGACGTCAAGACTTTGGTATCCACTGGTAGTTCATGGAACAAGGCTTACAAGCAGGTATCCTTGGATCTTTCTAAAATTAAAAAATTACACTAAATATAACAAAATAAAATATCCACCAATCATATCTGTGAATTGAGTTCTAGGTACAAGAGGGTGCTATGGTTTTATCCTAAGGTGATCCATAATCTGTTAACTGTGGCTGTGGCTTTATTGAGTAATTTGGATCTCATACTAGTATCTGAGTATAATTATTGCCCATAAGTTAAATGGTTCTCACGTGTTCAATATGTTAAAGAAAGAGTTCCTAAGCTTATTTACATATTCATAAAACTTGGTCAGGCGCTAACCACTGGAGTGCTGCAGGACTGTATATTTCGCCTACTTCCAGTTGATGTTACAGTATGGAATTTAGGTGTGTAGCTGCACTTCCTCTTCTTTATTAGTGCCGCCAGCAGTTACACAGAAAGTAATAATCAAAACAGCCTTGAATAAGTAACAGATGCCCTACACACCTAATATATCTTTACGGAATTCTAATATCATCACACAAAATTTGGATACTTTAAACCTTGTTTAAGCCACAATTCATTAACCCTTTGGCGAGTAAGCACGGATATTTCCGTGCTATGACACAGGCATACAGGAGTATGGCAGTTACGCTAAAATATACCATAAAGAGTGGGAATTTTTTTTTTTTTACTTTTGAACAAAAGACATTATATTTGATTAAAACTACAAGAAAACATATACAAAAAATTGAAATTATGATTATTTATAGTTATTTACAGTTTAAAAAATGTGTAGTGTATGATATTGTTCAAAACAAGGATGTATACAAAGGGACACCTCACACTTTGAGCACTCATAGGATGTTTCCTTCCGCTTTGGTAATGATCGCTTAGTATGTTTACACACAAAGCATTGTCGAGAAAGCTTCTTCTTCCGTGACTCATTGGAGGGGAGAGGTCTCATGAAGTGGCGACCTTGAAGACGTAGCGGATCACTTTCAATAGATCGGGACACATTACCGAAAAAATAAAAAACAAATAAAAACTACGTCAACAAAACAATGACAACAGAACCATTTTTTTACAACTACAAAGACAGCGACAGACTGACCGTGTGAAGCTAAAAGAGCGTGTAAAAAAGTGTGCATTACCCAGTTCCCGCTAGGCCTCACCATCCCTACTACCTCAAGTATGTCTACTATAAGCTAATATATTAGAAAATAGAGTATTTATATATTATTGCATTTATTACTAATAGTTTAGGCAAAATTTTAAATTAAGTGTTTACAATTCAGTTAAATAATTTTACTATACTGATAGAGAGAAAAAAAAGTTTAATATAAAGAAAAATCTTTTGCAGAATGTTAAAATAAAGAAGTAAAATGTCAAAATCAAATAAGTTAGTGAAAATCCAAAAGAAAATTCAATAAATATAAAGTTTTTACCCTAGATAATGATTTTTTGAAGAGTTTTTAAGCAATTATAGAGTCCATGCTCAAAAACGGAAATTTCCGTGCTTACTCATTTGGGATCAAAATGATCACTCGCCAAAGGGTTAAAGATGGATGAATTTTGAGGGGATACTATTCCATACTATTATTAGTTCTTTGTGAAAATGTAATAATTAGATTTTGTATTTAATATTTCTTGAAAATGGTAATGGTAAATACTGCTACATATTTACACATAGTAATGTTGAACGTGAGTGTTAACTCTCAAACCTCATTTCGACACATAACTCCTTTTATTTTAAACAAATTAAGCCTACACAAATATTAGTGGCTGAATGGTGTAATGTCACCGTTTTCAGGCTAGAAGTTACCCATGTGGTTTCCTATCTAGCGAGGTTGTGGAGTCATAGTGATGTATTAATTTTTATACATACAATTAACATAGGACAGAAGCTCCTGAGCCTAATTGAGGGCATAATTATCGGCTTGCCTTGGTAAGTAGGTCCTTGGTGTGTACAATAAGCTTAGGTTAATGTACAGGGATCTTGAGTCTTCATACCCCAATAATCTAATCTAATCTAATACATACAATTAATGGCAAATGTTTGAATATACTAATAACATTATGGTCTCAGGCAATTAACAAGCCATTTTATAGTAAAAGAGATTAGTAATTTATCCTTATACTTAGTAAGAAAGACATAAGGCTGATAATGGGCATGCTAATTGGACATTGACCAACTTAAACTCATGGAAATATTGAAAACAATATGTGCTGCTTCTTCAGGGACTATTTGGTAAGAAAATAGATGAACATTGGCTATGCGACTGCATGTTTCTAGGTTATTAAGATTCTTTTACCTTGGCAGCATATAATGTAGAGCTACAGAGGTTAGGAAACAGCCTTAAGAACAATCATAAATCTCAAGAACTCGTATGGATCTTGGAGTTAGACCGATTATAATATTAACCTTTTGCGCTCGAAAGGCCATTACCAGTGACCACACCCGACTCATAGACAACTTGTGTTATATCCCATGAGCTTAGTTTTCTCAGGTCGCCGTGAGTGGCTAGTCGTTCACCGGCTAGTACTCGGCTGCCATATTGACCGGACAGCATCACTAGCTCTGTTTATTGATAAATACAACTTATTTAAAATAGAAAACATTGTATTGCATAGTATTTTAAACTTCATAAAGAAGTTATAGTTATATTTTATATTATATAAATAACATATGAAAACCAAAGTGGGAAACACCAAGAGTTATGTTTATAAATGACAAACTTACATCATAACTTATATATTTTTTATAACTAAATGAAATTATTATATTTAAAAACTAAAAAATAGTGTAAATAAGAAATTGAAAAGTCATTAATCAAGTAATTGATGTTTTTTATGCCTTCAGTCTTTTGACAGTGTGGTACTGTTCGAAACATCATCCAATACATAAGCCCAGTTTAACAGCACACATTTTGTAGATATATTTTGTAAGTTTTCTTGCTCCACCAGCACTTCTGTCACTAGATACACAACAATCCTTTGTTTTACTAAGCCCCAAGGGCCAAAGAATATGCAGTTTGCCGTTTAATCTTTCTTTATCTTGCATGTCTGATGGTCTTCCCTGTTTTTTAAAAAAAACATTTCTAACACTTCCAACCAATCCTTTGATTAGGATCCTTTCTAAATCTTCTCTGTCTAACTGTTTCCTGACCCTCGTTCATGTTGTATAGTAAATAGGTGTTCAAAATGGCAGTTTTGATCAACCAAAAAAAGAATTTCTGCCACCAGTTTATTGATTTCTTGGTAAAGCTGTAAGATGAAATGTATTGATCAGCAATGTCAACACCCCCCTTGATTAGTTATATTCACATACAACAGTAGGTTTTTTTATATCCTCTGTTACTCCTTATTTTACCATACACCTCACAGTTTGAGGGATATTGTTATAAAAATTACTTAGCACAATAACAACATTAGAATCCATCCATAGCAAAAGATTAAAACAGGCACCTTTTCTGAAGGCTTTAATGTCGCCCTTTTTCAAATTTATTTTGGGAGCTTCTCTTTTCTTATTCTTACTTTTATGTGACTTTCTCATCGGCCTAACTTGTTGAGGCAAGGCTTTTCTGTTGCTCATGATTGTACCAGTTATATGTACTTTCATGTCATATAATGTCTGAGCTAGATCTAAATTGGTGTAGAACCTATCGGTAAATACATGGAGGCCTTTAATGTTACGGTTCGTTTTTTTGAGCTTATTAACAAGATGTAAAACAACTTGGCTGGTGACACTTAAGTCTTGCCGTGCCATTTTATCTGTTGTACATTTTCCGAAATATGGCTTTAGATCACAGAGATAGCCAGAGGAGGATTCTGAAAGAACAAACACCTTAATTCCCTACTTAATATGGTTGTGTTTGTCATAAATTTTAAAAACAATTTTCCCTTTGAAACCAATTGTGCTTTCATCAACATTTACTTTGCTTTTAGGGATATAGTATTCCCTGTATTTTTTGTCCAAGTACATCACTATATTCTGTATATTTCCAAATTAAGTCAAAGTACCTTGTATTGGGTCAGTTGGACTACCATGAAGGTTCCAAAAAGTCTGTAAGAACCTTCCTTTGGACAATACGTCTTTAAAAATCACTGATAGTCAAACCAAACAGTTGAAAAGTAGTCATTAGGTTCTGCCTTTGTATTCATTGCTATGTTAACTAGGACACATAAAAAAAGCTCCAATTTCTACTAAATCTACATCTTTTCATGACCACCACATGTATCTTCTTCTCAAATGAGTTTTATTTAAGATTTTTTCATTTGCATATCGGTTACTTTCTTTAACTATTTCAGAGAGTAGTTCATCGGTAAAAAATAGTTGAAAATATTCAAATGGCTATTGCCCTGGGGGGTGGTTTATACCCTGAATCATTTGACCATTGAAATTAAATGAAATTTGTCTCACCTTTAGTCCATTCCTTCCAAGCCTCCTTTTCTCCAACTTCATCCACCTCTTCTTCTACAATTTCATTCACATCTTCTACAAATCTGCCCCCTTCTTCTTCTGCAACAATTGTACCACTCTGAGCATCATTTTCGTCTTCTGATACATGTCCATCACCTTCAATATAACATTGAATGTTATATTGAGGTATGTTATATTTAATGTACGAGGAATGATTCGTACTCTTCACCAACATAAGAGTTAATGCCACCTTCATAATCTGACCCACTTTCACAATAATCAAAGACAACATCTGTTTCGAAATCATTTTAAATTTCATCTGAATTTAAATTACCGGTATCAATTGTCTGTAATTTTATTATATTATAATTATCAACAATTTATCACGATACTAACAATGACTAGCACAGAACTGAGTGAAAATATAGATGTTATATTATTGAGCTCAACACCGCTGTTAAAAAGAAAGGATAGCAATCAAGCTTTGTTCATATAGTTCAAGAGTTTTCCTACAGATTCCAGCACTTTACATAGAAAATAAAATAATTTTGTAAAAAAAGAGGTTTCCATAGATACGTAATGCTGTCCACTCACGATGGCCATCAGAGTGTTCGCACAATTTTGTATTGGGAAGTCTGAGGGGATATACGAGCTGGGAGGAACAAGACTGTGAAAACAATTCCAAGCTGATATAGAAAATGATGTGGCCACTGCCAGTGGCCATACGATTCCAGAGGAACATTTATAAAGACCCTATTCGAGCGCAAAGAGTTGATAATGTTACTTATTAATCCACCTTATGTATATCCACCTTATTCACGGTAATAAGAGGCAGAAATTCCTCAGGCCCTAAATTTGAGCATAAGAGAGATCCAGATAATAATATTTACTTTAAAGCTCTAAAAATATTTTTCCTGTATAAACTTTTATAGAAACATAGTACATAGTTGTAAATACAAATGTGTGTTTATATTAAACAGTTCTTAGTTTTTAATAAAGTTTTCTTTCTGTTTATAATTAACAAACTTTTACTGCATTTCACCCTGAAGTACAGGTCCTTCAATTGAACAGATGATAGATAACTAGGATCCCATTGCATTTTAAATAGTATTTATAATTTATAGGTTTGCTTGTCACATGTCAGGCTGAATACTAGGTTGCTACTGGGGTCTCTAGTCTTGTATTTTTTTAATCATTATATGTATAATTCACTTTTGTGAAATTCTAAGTTATGACAATGTAACTAACTAAATATAATAAAAAGTTTACATTTTTCTGTTTTCTTACTATGATTTTATTGTGAGCAAAGCAAACATATTGTTAGCAAGAATTACAACATACTTTGTGGACACTACCAAACTGCATAGCTAAGGAATTTGTCATTATCTGAAACTAGAGACTAGTTGTGATCCTTGGTTTCTCTGACAGCTGTCCAACCAATCAGGTCTCTTATAGTATGAATCCATCTTACATAGTTTAATATTGATTTTATCTGCCCATCTATTTCATAGCTTTTCCCTCCATCATCTTTATAGCATACAGAATGCTTTTTTCATGAGCTCATTAACCATTCTTTCGACATGCCCTAGCAAATGAAGTTTTTGAGATTTACTACATCAGACAATGTCTTCGCTATTCTGTATCTCTTCAATCTCACTATTACTACATATGCTCCAAAATTTCTTTCTTGAACAGAGCCGTAGATTTTTCTGATAATTATTTATCACAGTTTTCTTGCATTGTTCGCTGACAGGTTTCTTATCTCTGACTTATATGTAATGACTGATCTTCTGAGTCTAGAAATTACTTTTTTTCTTGTACATCATATCAGCTGAGATTTGAGTAGTTTTAGAGCTTCAAGTGCTTACTTATTTTGAATACATGTAGAGCAATATCAAGGTACCCAAGATGTGTATAATTTTCTGTATCTTGTCTTAGATTATACTTCTCTGTTTCAACTTTTCATCAGATCTCACTCGACCAACTGTTGGTCTTGTCCTACTCTAATGTTATTATAGTATTCAAGGACTAGAAGTCTCATTTCTTATACTATAATATAAGACAGTATTATTTTCTCAATTATATTCTCAATTTGTGGGTGAATAGTATGTAAAATGAAGGAAAGGTTAAATTGACTGGAATGCAGTGGTACATTACCTACACTATCAATGGGTAAAGTTGAAATTTTTGTCATTTTGTTTTTGGTTCCATTTGTTGGTATTTGTTAAGGAGAATTTCATGTACTTTTTGACAAAACGATGATGATTTTGATGGTTTACTCTTAAAACAAAAAAAAAGTAACTTTAGGTTTGTGAAATATGCCCCGTTTCCCATTCTTCTCATTCTTTCTTGTACCATCATGGGTTGCAGTGAGTATGGGAATGCTGAAGTACCCTATCTGGAACTATACTTTTCTTCATGTAATCTTGTAGATCACTCTTTTTCATATTTTTTATTAGGTTTTTCTAAACCAACTCTTGTTTTTGTTTGATCCTGATACTATTGAAGGTCTATAGGTTTTATATTTTATGTTTTTTTCTTCTTCTTTTTAAGGTGATTGTGACCGATTCACTTAAAATTTTTTTTTCTTTCTATTTCTTTGCTGTTTTAACCATATTCAAAGCTATCTACTTTCTCAAACATAAAGTAATAACCTCACAGTGCCTCCATTCTTTTGCTGTCATCCTCATATATTGTGTTTTGCTTTCCTTAACAAAATTATTTCAAAAGAAAAGAGGCACCTACAACAGAGGCTAACCTTGTATAAAACTATTTATTGTTAACTTAACTACAAATAATTTTATAGGTCACGTCTGAAGACTCTTACTTTTAGAAATATTGTTTCCATTGACTGAAACAGTTTTGAAAATATTTAATTGTCAACGGCTTCAGCTACCGCATCACAATTATTTGTAAATTTTTCACAATTACAAAATGACAACAATGAAATTGATTTTTAAGATAGGAGAACAGGAAATAATCACTTAGACTAAGATCAAGGGAATGGGATCTGCAGTACCACAGGAACACCATGTTTGGTGAAATATTAAATCATAGAAATTGCGATATAACAGGGCATATTATACCCCTCCAAGAACCATCCAAGAGTCAACAATCTTTGGCCAGACTTAAATGACGTGTTTTATAAATCTTTCAAAAACCCCATGGTAGTAAATTTGAATGTTTTTCTGTCCGAAACACACAAATTCCTTATACCTTAATTTAAAACAAAATAATATTGAAAATAGTCCATGTTGTTTGTTATGCTGAGGTCTGAGATATTTCTACTTTGTGTCTCTGGAATCCAGATGGAGCTTTTATGACTATCTTACTAATATTATCCACAGTTTGGATCTAAGCTCAATATATATAGTTTAAGATAGTTTTGAAGGTTGTGTCTGTTACCTTAACATCATTCTGTGGTATATTCACTACTAAGGTATAACAGTTTTTGTACGCTGGAGACTCACAGTCACACAGTCAATGTTCAGACATTTCCTTGCTGAAGTCTCTGCAGAAATGGCACAAGTGAATCTCAGCTTTACCTCTGTTGTTAATGGTGGTTTATGATTCAGAGAGCCAACCCATTATCAACCTTCATACTTTCCACCTAAGTATTCTAAGTTACATAGCTCTTTTTCTAGAGAAAGCGATAAACCTCTTCTATTACCTGAGACCAGGATGTTGTCTCCATAAGTGGATTTTTGGTCTTGTTCCCAGACTTTGTACTAGGTAATCTGAAGCCTTATAAAGTACCTTTTTTTACAAGGTGACCTGTTTTTTGTTTACCGTACTGGGATTTGCTCATGTTCCGGCACTCAGAACAGTGGCAGCTTTTCAGGTGCACCCAAGAACACTTACTTTTAAAAACTATTTTAATATTTATCAAATTATAAAAGTAAAAATAACAGTTAACACATTCAATGCGGGACACACACCGGTGTGTGTTGGGGTATGCGACTGCAGCGCGGAGCACACACCCGTGTGTAGTTAGAGAGCATGAATGATAATGATTTAGTGTAGCCTAGCTATTTGTGGTGAACGGTTGAGTTTATGTCGCGTGGTGCTTGACTGTTTTGTTGTTCTCGCTGCAGTATTCGTTGGTCGTTCCCGACACGCGCTCTCACACACCGGTGTGTATTGCATTATAGTGTTGTGCATCATTGTGGAGTGTACTTTTTAGGTGTTTATTTTTATACAAACGTTATTCTTGTGTAATTTTTATTCAAAATGGATTCGGACGAGGCTTCTGAGTATTCGGATGTGGACTTGGTGCAAGAAAATTATGGGGAGAGTGACTCAGATGAATACGAGAGTGATGACGACCCTGATGCCTACTCTACCTCCCCTAATTGGACAATTACAACCTCGGGTATGAGACCGATTGAATTCCGAAAAACTGACAGACTGCTCCTTCCTCAGTTACCTGGCAATAATAAACCTATTGATTGGTTTTTTTTATTAGCGGACGAAATTTTTCTTGAACAAATTTGTTCTTATACAAACGCTTATGCTTATGAAGTGCCCGTCCTCACTCCTAAATCTAGAATAAATAAGTGGAAAATACTAACTGTTCCAGAGTTAAAAATTTTTATTGGTTTATTGTTTCACACTGGAACTTTTCGGCTAAATAGACTAGAGGATTTTTGGAAACAAGACTGGCTTTTCGGCTTACAATGTTTTGGAAAAAGTATGCCAAGAGATAGATTCATGCTAATACTGAGATGTCTAAATTTCAGCCCAGCCAATACTACACACGAAAAGTCTATTGATAAAACTAGGTTTTTAGTTGATTATTTTAATACAAAAATGAAAAACCTCTACGAACCCCAAAAAGAGCTATCTTTAGATGAGGCCATGGTGTTATGGAGGGGAAGGCTTAGTTTTAGACAATACATAAAGGGAAAACGCCATAAATATGGCATCAAGCTTTACACCCTAACTGAACACCAGGGATAAATTTTGAGTTTTTTTATCTATTCTGGGTCTGCAGATGAGACTGTTGGTGGTAAGGGCCACACAGAAAAGGTGGTGATGCATTTATTACAACATATGCTTCATCAGGGTTATTCTGTCTATATGGATAACTTTTATAACAGTTATTCATTGGCTGCCAGACTGTTAGCTAATGGCACATACTGCACAGGCACTTTACGGCAGGACAGGAAGAACACACCACCTGCCGTAAAAGAAGCTAAACTAAAGAAAGGAGAAACGATTGCTCGGTATGGGCAAAGTGTTATGATCGGCAAATGGAAGGACAAACGTGTCGTGACATATATTTCGACCGAGTTCGAAAACGAAATGGTTGATTTCATAGACAAAAGAGGAGATATCAAGAAGAAACCTCTCCCTATTGTAAAATATAATACTCATATGAGTGGAGTAGACAGGGCTGATCAAATGATGAGCTACTACCCGTGTGAGCGTAAAACATTACGCTGGTACAAAAAGATTTTTGTTCATGTGCTCCAAATGTTGTTACTGAACTCACATGCACTCTACAATAAGTACAACGACAAAATGTCATTTTATGAATATAGACTTTCGGTCATCAGAGACCTTTTGCCACCACCACCACCAGCAGTAGTGGAATCCCCTGTCCAAAAACAGAAGAGGAAACAAGCCCACAATATAAGCAAAATACTTGAACGTGATGCTTCAAATAGGATAAAAAGAAAAGAATGCAAGTCATGTGTTGTGGCAAAAAAGAGGAAAATGACAACTTTTATATGTGATTCATGCCCCGACAAGCCAGGTCTCTGCCCTGGAGAATGTTTCAATAAATATCACGACGCTCTGTAAAAAGTTCAATATTTGGGTGTTGGGAGGGGTTGTAAATAGTGTTTGGGTGGCGGGAGGGGATGTAAATTTTGTAAATAAACGTTTGTAAACTTAGGTAACAGCAGAACATATACTTTTGTGCTGTTAGGTCTAGTGTTGTGAAGTGTGAGTCAGACTGTTGTTTAGTGCCGCCTGCCCTGATGTCGCCGCTGACAACGAAGGATCGTGGTGCCACGATACACACACACCGGTGCGGGCTGTACGATGACGTCATTTTCTCAAGGACAACGGACCGGAAACAACATTTGAAACATCAATCCTGTCTTCTACATACATAAAGTAAGTTTTTAGCGTATAAAATATTTGTAGCGTCCCAGACCCCTAATAGCCGTTTTTTCCGCATTGAATGGGTTAACAAGGGTTAGATTTATATAAGTCTTTTGTCAAAATGTAGGTTAGGTGATATTTAACAATCACTATTAAATGTCAGCTAGTAACTGAATTTTGACTGTCTGGTCAAGAACTGTTAAAGGATAGGAGTTCTAAGTGCAGTGTCGGATTAAGCACTAAGCAGACGAAGCGTCCGCTTTGGGGCCCCGGCCCCGAAGGGGGCCCACAAGGGATTACAAAAAAAATATTATACTATCCGGGTTAGGATGGTGGGGTTAATTGAGGGGGGTTGTCGAGGTTGGGGGCCTCCTTGTCTATCTTGCTTTGGGGCCCCAAGGTTCTTAATCCGGCACTGTCTAAGTGGTTACCATGGTAACTAGTTACTGCTCTCAACTTAGAGGCAGTGGTGGGATACAAGTAATACTCAATTTCTACAACAGTAGAAGTGGCTGCAATTGCCTTTGTGTATTTCATTTCTGTAAATGCATGAACAACTAACAAGTTTGTTTTTACTGCTTAGTTTCTGAAGTGAGTTAGTTAGTTAATTTCTATTTTATTTGTGCTGTGATAAATTCGTATGTAAATTCAATCATGTCAGACTTCGGACATTAAATTAATTTAAATGACATGAAAGCTATTTTCAAAGAACTATATACATTATTTTCTTTAATCTTAAAATAGCTTAAAAAGGTGTTGTGTTGAAAATAGTTTTTCATGTTTAAAAAGAATATCAACATATATAAGAATCACCACATTTCAAGATAGCCCGAATGACTTTACACTAAATTTCACGTAGAAGAAACTGCTTGGTGAAGTACTGTAGACAATGCCGTTCCATGAAGACATCATTAAGTTCACTTCTCACAGACGGAAGGTTGGATTTTGTAAGTAAGAAATATCTTTGTTTTATATTTATTTTGTTTTTTCGTATCTTTAAGACAATTAATCTTATAAACTACTTTTTTTTAGCAGATTTAGATGTTGTTACATTACTTTATAGTTATAATAATGAAATATTAACACAAATATTATAACTAAATTTACGTGTTAACCATCATGCTACTTTGTCCAGCTTATGATATGACGCGTTTCAAATGTTCACATCACATATACACAAAAAACAAATCACAACACATAACACGCATTTGAAACATGTACATGGAGTAGACATTCTAACGTTCAACATAACATACATCTACCCGTAGTACATGTTTCAATTGTATGTTATGTGTTGTGAGTTATTTGTTTTTCTGTATATGTGATTTGAACATTTTAACATTTTGAAGAATCTGATGATGTTTTGAAATGCATCATAGACATAAGCTAAACAAAGTCACACGATGGATAACAGCTAAAGTTAGTTATATCTATTTGTGACTTGGACACCTATACAATGAATTTAAAAAAACTAAATATTGTTATTTTCATACACATAATTTAATATACAATCTTTTTTAGCACTGTGGTGAATTCACAATAATGGTTTGAATATACCCCTAACCACAATCACTAGGAACAATAAATAAAACACAATTTTATCAAGACCCTCTGATGATGATAACCATGTTATTGAAACATTAGGGCATTTAGAGGAATAAACAAAATAAAGTACAATAATTGTGTTTTATTTATTGTTCCTAGTGATTGTGGTTAGGGGTATATTCAAAATATTACATAATTTAATTACAAAACTAGTTTTTAGAACTAAATTCTCATCTTTAGTGTTTGTGGAAAAGTTGAGGTACAGTTGTGATTTTAGTAAGAACTGAAAATAAAAATGTAGTATTTAAAACTATTTTATACTACTAATACTTCTAGTTTATTAAAGACTAGAAAATAAATGTATAAAACCGACAATATTGGTGTTAATTCATGGTTATTGTTACTTTGTTCAATTTGTCAGGGTAAAACCAAATACAACAGACTCAGGCTAGCATTATTCCCCTCCCCCTAATAATATTAGTAATTTGGGTTACACCAACTTTTTGAACCACAAGCTACCACAAGCTTTTTCTTAATCAGTGTGATTAAGAAGCTAAATTTGTTGTTTCTTGCCAACTGGTGAAGGGTTGGCAGAACAGCCTTATCTCAACAGTGTATGAACTCAGCTGTCTGACTATATAACATAAAGTATCCAGACTAGTGTCTTCCTTTTAAGAAATTTTATAGAACAATGACTTTAGTCTTGAGAAAAACTATGTGATGAGATGAAGATTTCTTTCATTTAACCAGAACTGTAACCGTCACAATAATAGTATTTACTATTGATAAGATAATCTTCATGTAATAATTGAAAAGCAACTTACTAGCCAAGTGTGACAGTTTGAGGTAACCTCCACTATAACAGTGTTTATCGTATTATTATTTTTCAAAGGCACTGTCACTGTTGATGTCAACTAGGACATGTTGGAGAACACTGTCATCCACTCAAATTCAACTCCTGTATGATGATGACAAAGTCTTTTTCAAACAAGATAGTGTACCACTGCTATACCGTGAGAGAGAATTATTGCATCTAAAGTTTTCTGGAAATTGGATTGGTAGCCGGAATCCCATCAAATGACTCCATGATCACCTGTGGGTTTATTCTTTTGGGGATTTGTCAAGTATAAAGTCTTCTATTGTAAGCAACGTAATGTTTAGTAAATGTTATAAAACATTACACCAATGATGCACTTAGATTCACAACTACATATTGTTGAGTGTACAGTAGTGTTAAAGAAAGACTGGAAGACAGTGTCAATCATGATGATAAACAATTTAAACATCTGCATACCTAGTGTCTCTCTTGTTTATGTACATCTTTTAACTAGTCTGTTATAATAATAATAATAATATGTTAAAATAATACAATAGTTTTGTTTTAAAATATGAGAACATTTGTATATGAATTGTTCTGATATTTTATGTATATTTAATTTTATTTCACAGTAAAAGTGAACTTTGATACCTCCTCAATTCCAAAGAGAAGCTGTATGTTCCTTCCTATCACAATCTACGACATGAAAGGGTGTAAATTTTCTGCCTTTTCCGGCATGTCTCCCTGTTTTAGTCTCTTATCAACGTTCAATCGAACATTTCCCTTAATTTACTGAGGGTAATTAAAGAGGGTAACCCACACACAGAGGTGGTGGTGGGGGGGGGGGGAGGTAAGGGGTTGAAACAAGTTTAGTATTTGAAAAGTTAAATGATTTACTTCATTCATATACCATCATATCATGATATCATCTTATAAAGTTTTACATGATGAAGGATCGTGTCATTAAAATTTTATGAACAGATGTGTTATTGTGGTTAATTATAATATTCAAGACATAACATAAATTTATAGTTTAGTTTTCTCTTTTTTAAATAGTAAATAAACTCACTGTAGATAATTCAAAATAAATGGTTCAAAACATTACACAAATTTTCCCACTAACACATCCCAAAAATAACCCAAAACTATTCGTCACCAAAAATTTCATTTCAGAAGTTTTTTGAAAAATATTTATGTACTTATAATTGCTTCATTTACATTATAAACACGTTCTCAATTTGTATTTGATTAAACTCCAGCTATTAATGATCGTTGTCAATTTCCCTCACCAATTGCTTCGATGAATTTAAATATTTTTATTTTGCAATTTTGGTCATGGTTTTGGATCATTAATCTTGACATTTCACTTAAATTCAAATGAAATCAGTAGAACCAATTTTGAAAAATTAAGCATTTTATAATAAGCCTTTGCTGATTTTTTGTTTTTTACCAATTACTCATAAACTGGCATTTGTTGAGTGATGATGACCAATCTGTTTTGTTTGTGTCCTTAAGTTGTTCATTTGTGCAAACTTTTTACAAAATAATTGGAGAGAATTTTGAAAAATCGTTTGTATTTCTTTGTTATGACATAATTTTTTATTATATTTTTTATATTTTGAGATATGCCACATATAAATTAGATATTTTTTCCCCCATTCATTTGGGGTGTAAAGCCCTGCACTTATGGCAGACAGATATCATTCCAAAAATAACTCTTTTGGGCACATAAGACTGGACTAAGAGTTCACTGTACAGGTGTAGTAATCCCCAAGCATCTATACTTATCTTCATCTAGTCTATGGATTAGTTCATGCTCTTTCATTTTTTATTAGGGCTCTCCTGATTATTTCTCTTATTTCAACCTCAATGCACCATGAAGATAAGAAAGGATATTTTAGTGGTATCTGTTTTATGCTAGTTTTATTCTTTTGTTAAAGGCAATGATGACTCCAAGATTTTTATTTTTAAACAAAACACACAGACAAATAACCATACAAAAAATAATTCCAGAACATGGATAAGCAAGTCATTAGTACCTGGACACAGAAAGAACAAGAGAAGAGGTGGAGGATCTCCAGTTTAAGGACCAGTAAACTCTCACTTTGTGCACCTCATCTTCTCTTAGGAAGGAGGAAGATGGGGAAGGTGGTAAGGTTTGTTACTGGGCACTAATACGTGGGAAAACATCTACAGGATGGGGGTATTTATTTGGAAACCAATGTGTCGGAAATTTAACCGGCAAGAGGAAACTGTAAAACATCTGATCTTCCAGCGCCATTGCCTCCATTAGGAAAAACTGAGACACTTTCATTTTTGAAAAAGGAACAGACAATCCATCAAGACAATCTTGTCAGGAAGATTCTGAAGTGTATGGAGGTTGAAGGTCTTCTTAATGATGTCTAAGGAAATCAAAACCCTATTTGTATTTGAGCACACGATACGCCTTTGTAGCCGATACAAAATAGCATGGTTTGTCCAATTGAAGAAGAAAAAAGGATCAGAGGAAAATTAATAATATCAAGTGTCAACGTAAGATCACAGTCACTACAATTTAACACTCAGTTAAAATTAATCCAAACTGAGTGTGCTGTATAAGTAGCAAAACAAACTTAACAACATGAAGTTATTAAAATAGAAACAGTTAGCATATAAATTTATTGGTGCTAATAAGAAAAGTTTAAATCAGGAAATGAATATTGATTGAGGGGTTGTAGGGGGATAGGGTGGGGGAGATAAGATGGCAACGGGAGTTGTGATTTACTGCAATTATTGCTGCTTTGTTTGTGACTAGACTTTCAAGTAATTAACGATAAATCATAACGCTATCAGCTCTACTTAGAAATACATATTTTAGCTGAGACATCCAATTGGATTATATATAGCACTTGTAACGAGATTAATGTGTTTTATTTAGAATTAAATGGAAATCAGTTGGTTGTGTGTTGTAGATTAGATTTTTTACTGTAAATATAGTATGGATCGAAAAGTCAATGTCGAGTAGTTTTTTTGATTGATGTCTGTATGTAGACTGTGTAGTGCTATATAGCTCAAATGAGAGAAAAAAATTTGATTGAATTTAATATATGGGTAGGTTTTAGCCAATTCTCAAAGTTTAGGAACGGGAGGGGGAGAGATTTCCCAATAGATCTATTGTAGGAAAGGTTTTTCCACAAATAAAATTAAAATTTGAGGTAGCTGGTACATATAAAAACTCAAAATTTTAATTTATTAAAAGATTTTAATGCATTTAAAAGATAAATCTGGCTTAAATGTAAAGTTTATGGGCTCAATAAAAATCTCCCCCTCTACCTTAAAATATTGGTTAATTTGTAGCTTCCCCAAAAATAAAAAAATTATATGTAGCCTATATAGAGCCAAATAAATCATACAGAATATTATCTCCCTCACTCCTGAAAATGTAGCCTTTATAAATACTGTACAAATAAAACAAATGTATAAATCATTTTCACACTACTCCTCAATAAAGAAACAAAATGGTTAAAAGTAGCCTTTATGAATCAAAATCAAACATGCTAGTTGTTATCTCACAAAAAATGCAGATTCAGAAGTTATTGGTAAAAAAAAAATTTAAAAAAATAATATATAGTTGTTATACAAGACCTAATTTCTCAAAATCGGGTCTACCCCCTAAATTCAAATTTAGTGTTAATTATTTAGACCAATGTCAAAATTGAAAGTCAAAATAAATTAAATTTCTAACATTGTATAATTGGCAAAAACGTAAATGAACCTTGACTTCAAATTTATCAAAGATGACTTATGCTTGAGCACAAGCTATGAGCCTTGCATTCCGTAGAAAATGTTACTAGTTTTATTGTTTCATTTTCTAACTTTAATAAATTAAGACAGATTGAAGTCTCCTATTCTTTTTGTTTTGCCTAATTTAAGTCAAGGGATGGAACACCCAAACTGGCACTAAGTCTCTAAAGGACCTTTTTACTTATTCATTGTATGTTAACTACTAAATATTTACATTTGTTTTCTTTTACATTTGTAACATGCGATGACATATTTTTATTTTTATTTGATCTTCTTTTTTAAAATTATTATTACAATTAAAAAAAAAGAAAAATAAAATAAAAATAAATGTCCAGTATAAGAATATGTTTTGTATCATATACAACTACCTTGATACCATATTTTTTCATACAATTTTAATAAAAACATTATTAAAACATAAACTCTTGTGGTTTAAAACTTAATAAGATTTCATGATATGATGGGATATGAATGAAGTAAATCATTTAACTTTTCAAATAGTAAACTTGTTTCAACCCTTACCTCCCACTTCCTTCCGTGTGTGGGTTACCCTCTTTAATTACCCTCAGTAAATTAAGGGAAATGTTCGATTGAACGTTGATAAGAGACTTAAACAGGGAGACACGTCGGAAAAGGCAGAAAATTTACACCCTTTCATGTCGTAGATTCTGATATGGAGGAGCACACAGCTTCTCTTTAGAATTGAGAAGGTATTATTTAGGTTCACTGTTACTAGAAAATAAATGAAAAAGAAATAGAACAATTAAATACAAGGGTGCTTATAGTATGTTTACTGTTGATATAAATGGATTTATAGTTTTAAAACAAAATTCTTTTATTATCTTAAATAGTTAAAAGCTGCACAAGAAACACTAGGTATAGAGATGGTTAAATCGTTGGCCACTGTGATTAACACAGTCTTTCTTGGGCACAGTTTTTCATCGTTGACATGTTATTAAATAAATCAGCAATGTACTGTGTCATAACATCCACTAAACAAGCTTTGTAAGAGAAGGCTGACCTTAACAAACCCCCTATGGGTGTCATACCAGATGATCATGGAAACCATTCAATGGGATCTCTCTGCTGCATGCTGAGTTATGGTGAGTAGGGGTGTGCCAATCCTGAGGTACTCTACACCTCTCTACATCTAGTTTTGGCCTTCTCTTGGAAACCATTCAATGGGATCCCTCTGCCCCAGACTCACTTATGGTGAGCAAGTGTGTGCCAATCCTGAGGTACTCTACACCACTCCACATCTAGTCTTGGCCTTCTCTTGGAAACCATTCAATAGGATCCCTCTGCCCCAGACTCACTTATGGTGAGTAAGTGTGTGCCAATCCTGAGGTACTCTACACCTCTCTCCATCTAGTCTTGTCCATCTCTTGGAAACCATTCAATAGGATCCCTCTGCCCCAGACTCACTTATGGTGAGTAAGTGTGTGCCAATACTGAGGTACTATACCCAACTCCACATCTAGTCTTGGTATTCTCTTGGATACCCTTCAATGGGATCCCTCTGCCCCAGGCTCACTTATGGTGAGTAAGTGTGTGCCAATCCTGAGGTACTCTACACCTCTTTCCATCTAGTCTTGTCCATCTCTTGGAAACCATTCAATGGGATCTCTCTGCCCCAGACTCACTTATGGTGAGTAAATGTGTGCCAATACTGAGGTACTATACCCAACTCCACATCTAGTCTTGGCCTTCTCTTGGAAGTCATTCAATGGGATCCCTCTGTCCCAGGCTCACTTATGGTGAGTAAGTGTGTGCCAATCCTGAGGTACTCTACACCACTCCACATCTAGTCTTGGCCTTCTCTTGGAAACCTTTCAATGGGATCTCTCTGCCCCAGACTCACTTATGGTGAGTAATTGTGTGCCAATCCTGAGGTAGTCTACACCACTCCACATCTAGTCTTGGCCTTCTCTTGGAAACCATTCAATGGGATCTCTCTGCCCCAGACTCACTTATGGTGAGTAATTGTGTGCCAATCCCGAGGTACTCTCCAACTCTACACATGCAGTCTTGGCCTTCTCTTTCTTTTTTCTATCAGATCTCTTTTGATCAACTCTTGTTCTCTTCCAACCCTGATTCTACTAGAGTATTTGAGGGGTAGGGGTCTGTTTTCTTATACTATATCGTGCCAATTTGTAAAATATTCAATAAGTTTTATTTGACTATGTTGCAGGGGGTTGGATCAACAGTACCCGTCAGTGATGTTCAAATTAGTATGTTATTGTTGTCTGGATTTCTTGGTGAAATGTTTGTGAAATTTTAAAATGACAAGTTAGCACATTGACCGGTATAGTGGCATGACTGGTTGGTGGAACAATGCTGCACACATTATTTAAATTACCAGTTGAGAAGGATGGAAAAAGAAGTGGTAGGACATTTGGAACTACTCACTGCTAACTATTTGAAGGTCTTGGAAAATCAGTGGAAGGACATCGAATTCCTGTTCATCGATGAGATTTCCATGGTTTTGTAAAAATATTTTAAACGATCAACTCTAGATTGTGACAACTGAAAAAAAGAAGGAAAATGAACCTTTTGGTGGCATCAACATTATTGTTTTTGGAGATTTGTTAATCTCATCAAGATGTTTAAAATCGATTGCAAAATTTCAAACACACAAGACTAAAAAGCAGAAAATAGTAACTTAAATTAAAAAATTTTAAAAACCACGTTTTTAAAATGGACTAAAATGTATAAAATAATTTTTCATAGCCTCATACAGATTTGTAACACTATACAGATTCCTAACACTATATAGATTGTCCTGAAAATTTGTGATTGTGAATTTTTAATAGCTATGAAAATACTTGTAAGATTTAAAACAAAAAAACGCGAGGCACATGCAATAGATAATAGGAGTGTAGTGAGCAGCTGTCATTGAGAAAACACTCAAAATTCCTAACGGAGGTCAAGTAGCTCCTAATTCCATAGATCGAGAAAATCTTTTTTTATCTATTTCATGCGCCCAACGTTTTCGTTTTAAATGTTACAAGTATTTTCATAGGTGTTAAAAATTCACAATCACACATTTTTAGGACAATATGTATGGGGGTACGAGAAATCATTTTATACATTTATAAATTTAATAAAAAATAATTATTAATTCCTCCAATACGTTGCTATTATTTAGTCCATACCAAGTGAGTAAAAACAAGTTTATTTTCAAACTTTATTTTATTTTTTTAATTTTTTTTTTTACGTTACAGTCTATCCATGTTTCTATTGTAAATTCGATTCAACTGTTTTAGATACGGAAAACGCCTCAAAATGTCTAATTTCACAACTTTGAGTGTTTATAGGTTCAAGACAGTTACAGATATCGAAAATTAACTAAGAATAAAAAAGTCTTAAAATAATAGCCTATGTTTATCCAAAATCGTCATAAAAAAGAGTTCCCATAAGAAAATTTAGAGCTGATATGTAAAAATGGTGGGTGATATGAAAAATTAAGTAATAGCTCAAGTTTTACCCTTGTAAATCATGGTGGGTTGTCTATTATATAGTAACTTTAGTACTTATCGAATAAAACAATGGTTTCACAAGTTTCATTCATCCTGAATATATACAGAGTATTTCATCATCGGTCTGCAATATTTTGGGAAGTGATTCTGAACATCAAAATAAATTAAAAAATTCCAATATGTACATGTCCAAAATATTTCGTTTGCTGCTTACCTCTTTGTTAGGTTTAAAAAAAAAATACTACAGAATGAAATGGGATGTTGATACTAAATTTTATTGGATGTTAAAAATCGATAAACCATAAAATTTTATAATTTTTTGCTTGATCGTTTAAAAATCGCGTTTATTAAAAATGTTTGTTAACAAATATCATAAAAACCGTTAGTTCTGTAGTGGAACAGGCCTAAGAAGGCACTTCGCAGATCGGGTGAACACGCTGTACTATTCTCGAAGTAAACGTTAAGGGGTGCAAGGCGGGCAAGTCTCAGGTAACTAGCGATTCGGAGGCAAAGTCAATGTTTGTGGAACGGTGTTATTTTCCGACATAATCCACCTCTTCCTCTACCGCCCCGCACCGGGCACAAGTGCCTTCTTAGGGCTGTTACACTATACAAACTATTTAAGTGATACGAAAATGTTAGCCCTTTTAATACTTAACAAGATTATATCTCTATGTTTGTTCTATGTTAAGATATCCGAGATATTAATTAAAAAGTTTTTGTTTTTGGTAATTTAATAAAACAACATAAAAGGTTTTCTTCGTATTTTCACTAACCACTTTACTTTTGTGTTCTATTAAAGTAGCAAAAATTAGTTTTTGGCTATTTTTCATCGTACAATATCACCTTTTTCATCAATAAAAGGGGCTAAATATTTTCTATCCTCTAAATTGATATAAATAAATATATAGTTAAGCACCATTCAGAAACAGTTGAATGCACAATTAAAAATTTTTGTGGTGCATTGAAAATTAATAATATAAAAGATTATGAATAATGTGGGTACTTGGGTGTTATAGAGACAGCGAAACAGATTAGGTTAGGCCAGGTTGTTATAGTTAAATAACTAATTTAATACGAAAGTACTAGTTTTAATAAAAACATTGGACAAACTTCGAGGTTCAACATTTTCACAAAAATTACAAAAAGGATGGTGCAGTTTCTTATTTCTCCATTTTGAAAAACCTTTCTACACTTTGCGTGTTAACGCCGGTTTCAGTGTCTATGAAGTTATATTTATGAGTGTCCAAAGCCAACCTTTCCAACAGCCAGATATTATTATAAACCAGACTCAACATGTCTCAATATACCTGTCATTAATGTTTGAGCTCTGGTAACTAGAGTAAAAAGCGAGCATTTGTCTCCCAACACAAAACACCTAAAAAACCCATTGCGGTGAAATTTTTGTCTGGTTTTTTTTCTTTGTTAAATAGGCTTTCATCTTTGTATTACAATTTACTCTGCCGAAAAACTATTTCATACAATTAAATGAAAACCTTACTAAAATGCAAATCATCGTAATTTAAAATTTAATAAAATGATATGATGGGATATGAATTATGTAAGTCATTTAACTTTTCAAATAGTAAACTTGTTTCAACTCTTACCTACCCCCTCATCTCTCTGTGTGGGTTACCCTCTTTAATTACCCTCAGTAAATTAAGGGAAATGTTCGATTGAAAGTTGATAAGAGACTAAAACAGGGAGACACGTCGGAAATGGCAGAAAATTTACACCCTTTCAAGTAATAGATTCTGATACGAAGGAGCACACAGATTCTTTTAGCAATTGAGGAGGTATCGTTGGTGTTCACCTTTACTGTGATATATGAACTAAATAATTGAATTTAAAAATCAACTGAAATATAATCTATTTTTGTTTATATTATGAAGTATATAAAAAGGGATTGCTTTTTGTTAACGGTACAATTGAACTGTATTTTCATATACAACCCCAAAACTACCCCAGGGAGGGTAGAAGTCAACATTAAAATATAAATAAAATATTTAATTACCTTAGGTCCGTCTTGTGACTTCGTTGTTGGTTGCTTCTTACGTGTTTCGAGGCCGTAACCACATCATCAGAAAATTACTTTGTTCACTTTGAAGAACTCGTCATTAATTATATTAAAAAACACATTTAACACAAAAACATACACTAACAAAAATAAAAACACATCATATGAGCTTGTCTGAGATTTTGGTTACGGCCTCGAAACATGTAAGTAGCAACCAACAACGAAGTCACAAGACGGACCTAAGGTAATTAAATATTTTATTTAAATAGTGACTTGGAACCAAAAATATGCTTATCAAATTAATATATATATATATATTATTATTATTATTACAGGTGTTAGAATATAAATATTAAAGGAATAAAAAATATTTATTATAGTTAGGAATAGGCTTTATGCACTTCTGCCGGAAGCTATCAAATAAAACATGCTGCATTATTAGAGTGAACGCCGGTCAATAGACTTCGTCCATGTATCAAATCGGTTGTCCTGAAAGTCAAGAACCATTTAAAATTGTCAAAACTGGAACATCTGGGGACTTTTGAATATTAAATTTGAGAAAAGTTGAGCAGTCAAGAAAGGAGATGGGCTGTGCTGATCAGGAAATGCATAGAAAGAAGAGATGAAATGTGTTAATGGGGACACCGGATTTGGTATGTTCTAGACATTAGGTAAGTTTAATTTGTAATAATTTTAGTTGTCGGTGACCCCAAAGATATAGATGTTTTTTTGACTATGTTCTAACCCTAACCTAAGAGTATAAGTAGAGACAATTCAAGATAATTATAGTTTCAGATTTATAGATTAGTGTTTGGTATTGAGTTAGTAAATTATATGATTGAATATAGATTTGGATTTTGTGTATTTTTTTATAATTGATCATATGTATCTTTAAACAGAGTTTCTCATGAGGTGGTACTGGCTTATGATTTCTTGTAATTGCTTATTACTCAACCGATTTATTTAAAACTTTACAATTTTTTAATAAAGTTTAAAAAATCTTGTGTGACAATTTCAAAATGCTGGTGTTTATAGAAACAAAAGGCGGCAAAAAATCCTATGACTTTATAGTTATGTTTTACTCTTGCAGGTTTAATTGTTGAAGAGCTGTTCGATTCATATTAAACAACAATTACTTTAAAACAGAACCTTATTATATAATCTAATAAAAAAAAAATTTTTTTTTTAGTAAAATTTTATTGTCCTGTACTGTAGCAAAATGGTTTTTACAGTTGAGCAAAAAGTGTTGTGCGTGAGCCATTTTTTTAATAACGTCGCAGAATCAATTAGAAATATCAGGTTGTTTTCCCAGGTGTTGATCCACCAACCACTCACTCAATAATTAGGTGAAAAGATTTGTTGTAGGAAACGGGAAGCGTAGTGAAAATGTGCACTCGATCTCTTTGTAAGGGAAGAGAAGAACTGGGATGAGTTTCATTACTCCGTTCTTCATGTAAACGAAAATTACTTAGAAAAGACGACTTTGAAAATGGATTGCCCAAATCTTCAGGTAGAGAATCGAAAGAAAAACAAAATTAAAATTGTTTTAAAAGAAAATTATATTTGTAATTAGGTTTGTGGCAATAAAAGATTTTTCCATACGTAAAAAAATTAGCACTTTATTTCAACGGTTGTTTTTTGTGTTACCGCCATTTTGCTTCTATGAACACTAATGTGCTGAAATTTTCGAATAACATTCTTGGTTACTTTACTAAAAAGTATGTATGGTTTCAAAAGAATCGGTTGAGGAATAAACAATTAATAGGAAATCAAACGCGTGTTTCTATTCGTGTATTTGTATTTAAGAATTAGGAGATTAAATAAAGTATTATAAAGTCTTAATGTCCGCTTTTAAATATTGGTTTTTGTAATTATGGATATATTTCTGTCTCTCAGAAGAAAAACATAGCCTACATTAGTTTTTTTTCCCATTTGTATAGAGACATCTTAGTGCAGACAGTTAAGATTATTATTTTTGGATGGGAGTGTGAGAAAGTTAGTGCAGAATTTTTGCACCAACCGACCGCCAATGACGAGTCAGAGACAGAGCTTTTAAAAAATGAAACTAAACGTTTCTATGATGTTATATAAATTAGATTCGATTCTTTTCAATTTGTTTACAAAAATAAATTTTAGAAATAAAATTGTTAACGTTGAAATGATATACTATGTTTTGAAGAAATCAGATTTTATTATTATTGTCTACAAAGAGTGATAAACAAATGAGTAAAGTATAGAATGGATAGCACTTTGGCTTATCTATGGAGGACTATAAAAGTGTATGTGTAATTCCATTGAAGATATATCAGTAGCTTCTCGCCATAACACGTCCACCTAACTGTATAGTCAGGGCGAGATTATCTGAGAGCATTGTATTGTTTTGTCACATGTGTGTAGGAATATTATGTCATGAAAAGGATACGTCTACAAAGCTTATTGTCAATCCAAATAAATATAATGCAGTTCCATTAACATTAGATTCATCAAGACAAGTTTGTCTTGAGGTTATATGTCTCTTGGTCAAATATCCAAGTGTTTCATCCTTTGCCAGGTGTTACAGGCCACAGAGACTCGTCAACGAATACGCTTATTCTATCCATATGTTTCCTCTGATGGCAGTGTATAGTATCCTCAGACTAGGAGTGTGTCTGGTGTAATGGGCGTGTCCTCCCTTCTACTTGCTTCCCTAGCCTGACTTGACGGTACAACCCATTCCAAGAAAACTAGATACACAAATTACTGCTTAGCTACATTTAATTCTTAAAGTTTAAGTACAAGTTAATTATTAAAAGTTTGATTTTGTAAACGTTTTATTCTTATTTACACCGATAAAAGAAACGCAAGTAGGGTAGGCGTTTACACAGAAGCATTTGAGGTCTATATATTTTTTATTGGGGTTGTACAGCTGAAAGCAAACGCAACAAACGAAGTGTGGGGTCCCCTCTTTACCTCTCCACTCCAGTCACATTCCTACCTTGAGGACCTACTACTTTCCTTACATTGCTCCTGTCTCAGAGCAGGTTAGATGCACGTTGTTTACAAGGAAACATCATATGGGAGTTTACTCATCCTTCTGAGATATTCCTTCACCTCCGCTCGTGTTTTTTCTAAACCCAAGTGCTGATGAGTTGTTTCTTCAAGATCTTAAATATGCCGCAGAACCGCTGAATAGATCAGGCATGCAGCTGACGCCATGTGTTAGCATATTTATTCCCACTGAGGAATCTAACAAAGTGTATATTGTAAAGCCTCCCCACTATTGTGATTAGCATCCAGGGTTTTCAAAGCTGCCTGATTGTCCGCATTGATACCGAATAATTATCAATTCTAAAATAATACTATTGATTGAGTTTAGTATTTTCATTATAACGGAGGACCAGTTAATTAGCCATAATTAACAACTTGATATAATCATCTGGAAATACTTTATTCAATACATGAACACCAACATTTATGTCTTGGAACTAATGAGTGTGTTTTGTTACCTTGTGCAGGTAACTCTAATGATGTAGGGTTGTTTAGTACGAACTGACGATAGGAAATGTTCACTTTTGTTCTAGTTAGAACACTCACTGTCACCATGCTATGTTCAAACATAAATTATTCCACACATACATTCACATTGTAGAATACATCCCATTGAGTGTCATTATTGTTCAATTATATACAATTTAATCTCTAACATTAAACGAGTGTGAGAGCGGCGAATGAGAAAGCGTGTTATCGCACCTTAGTAATGTTCCATTCTAACGTTTTTCAACTTACAGTGTACAGTGTTTCTATGTGTACCCTCCCAGGCGGGAAAAAATCAGAACGCACGAAAATTGACCAATCAGGCTTGGTTTGGATATAGCGGGAGGAAAGTATACAGGCCTCTGATATGAGGGTTGCGACTCCTGCATGTTAAGCAAAACGAGTATAGACAGTTTTGAACGGAATTTATAGTTATGTACCCGTTCCAAACGGAATTTGTTCTAGTCATCGCAACCAATAATTAGGTAATAGTAAAGAGTGTACCTAGCAATGGCGGAAAACTGTATGGATGGTTGTGCGTTGAATTTGGATTAATAGGTCTAAAGACCTCAACTTTATCTTTGTATTCAAGTCTCCAGTTTTCTCAGACACATTCCATCAGGGATGTAATTTCTGTCTGAATCATCATTCGGTACAGTCACGTCGACAGACATATTTCTGCCTCATCGTTCCACCATTTGTCTACAAACAACTGCAGCTCATGCATGGGTAAAAACATCTTTTTCTTTAGCCATTCCTTGTTAAAGGAAACTAAAGGTTTCCTGGAAAATTTGGTTTTAATATCTCTTAGAGTTTAAGAGAAATTGTAATTTAAACGCGTAAAAAAATGCTTGTTTTTAATATTTCAGGTGTCGGCAATTACGAGAATCTGTTTAAATGCTCGTAGCTATTCAAAAGAATATTATTAAATTTATGTTCAATAAAGAGTAAAGTCCTTGTTTTTCTGTGGTTTTTATAAATTAAAAATATAGACTCAGAGAATTAAATTCAAGAAAAAGGAATAACCGAAAAAATTTCGAGAAAGAATACTACACCTTTATATGGTTAGGGGTCATTTTCAACGTGTAATATCTCGCGACTATCTATATTCTTTTTCTGTGTCTTGTACACTTCCATAGCCCCTCACAAAGTAGGTAAGTTTTTTGTCATTTTACATTTAATTCGCTGATGAATTTCTGCGTCACTCGTGTATTTCTGTACTACACGGCTGATTCTAATTATTGATGTGTCAAATTAAACATTGTTACCTGCAGATTTACCAAAAAATATAAACTTTCTTTAGTAACACTTATTTTATATTCAATTTATCATTTAAATAACAAGCTTGAAATGGTAAATAACACGTTTCACAACAAAAATAATTTGAAAATGTTATAAATTCTTAAATAACTTTCATTTTGTTGTTTTGTTTAAAAATTTATAACAGCTGTTTTAAATTATTTTTAAGTTAACTTACATAGTGCTTATTTTATCTGTACGGATTCCTGTTGGGTTGTGATTGATTGTTTACATTTCGTGAAACTAAATCGTTTATATGTGACAATTTTGGGTTTGATTTTTTTTCTAGCAAGAATTAACGGCTTATTGTTATTCTGTGTTTTAATAAAACGCAAGCAAAGCAAGTTTAGGTTGTTATTTAAATATGTAACAATTTGATCGGAGACAGTGCCCAAGGTTAATATTCAATTTTTGATTGACTACCAAACTGATAATTTACGTGATGAAAAGTGTTGGTTGGTTTTAAGAATTATTAAATGAGAAAGTTTGTGCAAACTATTAGTACTTTGCGATTATATCAAATACACAAAAATAATGTTGACAATGGTGGTAGTATGGTTTCGCTTCGCTCAATCATTTATTCTCTCACTTTGAACGATATTTTCTTTGATGAAAACTTAACCCCTCAAACGAACAGAATAATTGTTAAAACAAAAATGAAATGTTTCCATTTATTTGTACTTCTTTCGGGATATATGTTTGGATTGGGTTGAATGTGAAGGAAACTGGCACCCAAGGGCACAACACCCTTGAAATATTGAACAAACACACCCCATACAGCCCCTAGTTAGGACAAGTTTAAAGCCTCTTCCTTATTTTACTTTTTATGAACGGGTGGATTAAAGCCTTTGGGATCGAGTATCTCTATCTCTCTCATTCCAAACTATGTTAAACATTTACAAACTGTTTCCCTCTCTGTCTGTTCTTACAATAGACAAAAGCATTTCATTTCTTTTTATGTAACCCTCTTGTATGTACTACTTTTAAATAATGTACTTTTAAACTCGAAACATAAACGAACAAGAGCTCCTCTGATTATATACATTTTTGGACGGTCTTTTCTCCTCCTGTTTTTTTTAAAGCAATCTTTTTATTGAAGAAATTTTAAATTCACTTTTTCTCTCACTTACATATACGTAATATTAGGAAAGTTATGTGATGGGGTAAAAAAAATCAACTTCAAAGTTTTTGCGGAACATTATATTTGTTTTGAAGTCTTCAAAATGTATAAAAATTGGCTTTTGCAATGATATCTGTCGTCTATCCAAAGGAAGGAGTCATTTAAATCAAATTTTGGTGTCTTGGATTTATTTTGACGATATCCCAGACTTTAAAAACATTTCTTTGAGGTTAACTTTCTTTAAAGTTAAAGAGGTAGATGCTATAATAAAAATTAACAATAATTACTATTGTTTTACAATTGGATATCATCAAACTATCCTCAATTGTAGCCTCTAAGGATCTACACAAATCGTATTGGTCGCCATCTTTCAAATATACCGATTAGTAAGTTATATGTTAAAATTCATAATATCGTCCATGGGTTCTATAAAATACTTAATATATTAAAATCCTCTCAACAGATTTCGTTCAAATTTTAGTCAAATGTAAGCCAAATACGTGTGCGAAACCTCAAGTAAAGAATTGAACGGTTCAGGAATAAGTGCCAAAAACAAAAATAAATCTTGAGAGTGCCAATTAAAAGCTCCATTTTAATCAAATACGACCTAAGCTGAGAACGATTTTATGACACAAGAAAATCAAATTTAGGCCCTTATTGAAGTGGTTTATTTTCACTTTTTGATTGAAAACTACTGGCAACTATATTTTTGGTGACATTTAGTTTTGGTTCGTTTTATTTTGATTTAGAGATTGTTGAATAGAAAAGTTTGTGTATTGTTTCTGTACAGTTTATCTTTTGACGCGAATAGATCGTTAAATTTGGTCGTTTAGAAAAGTCTCTAAAGAAAATCTCGCGAACAAAAAAATAGGAGAAATTGTCGCGAATTGTTTCATAAACTATATATGTTAATATAAATTTAAAATTTAGTTGGATAGACGATTCATGTCCGTTTTTAAATGTTGGGTAGTAGAAGTGTGCAGCGGTCAGAGGAGCGCTTGGGCGTGAATCTGGAACTGACGACGCCGTGCTTTGATTGGGCAGTAAACTACTTTTAATTGCAAAAGATAGAATATTGAAATTGGTATAGATTTGTAGAGAATAACAAGTTCTAGAATTAATTATAATTGATAAAATAATATTAGCAAAGTCGATAAGTGTGCTGAGTTGAAACAAAATTTGCGTAATGCTGAAAACATTGCAAAGAAAATACGAACAGAAATTTAAGAAACGTAAGTACACCAACCGATAACAAATTCAAAACTATTTAGAAAAATTAAATTGACTAATTTAGAACGATGCAGATATTATAAAAAACGTAAAAATGTTGAACGTGTAAACGGAAGAGCGAGTACGCCGACTGCGTAGCCGCAGATGAAATTTTGTAGTTTAAGGCAAAAAATTATCTCTTCCATTATTGCATTAACAAAAAGAGCTTAAAATAGAGACCCCCTAGTCCTTGAATACTTTGGCAGTGTCAGAATCATGAGAGAACAAAAAGAATTTGTCAAGAGAGATGAAAGAGTATGATGTAACGCAAGACTAGATGTATAAACGTGTAGATCTAGCTAGGCTATCTTGAAAATTGCACACCCGTACTCACTCTAAGTGATTCTCTGAGGGGGTCAACCGATTGATTTTGAATTTGAAAGATTAAACAATCAAATGAGAAAATAATTACATTATTATTGTCGCAGTTCTGAAGAATTTGTAAAGAGGTGATAGAACAAATAGAGAAATTTGTCAAGGTCGAGTTAAATTTTACATTACTTATAATATCCAAGATTTTATTCATTTCCATTGTAACCTCCCTTTAAATAATACAAAGAAGGATATACACCTAAAACAGTTGAAATTCGGAGTTGATTTATACCTTGCATAGAAAAGTGTGTAACGAAGTCAAAATTAATAATATGTACAGTGTCTCTTTTAACTGGGCTACTATTTGGATCTCTGTAAACTATAAGATTTACAGAAAACTTCAAATGTTGGATTAAAATGGTGTATTTGAATTAAAAAAAAAATACCTACATTTTCCAATATGGCGGTCTACTTACAAATTTTTTACAGAAACCCCCAGTTTTTAATGTTTAAATTCCATTTTAAACGAGATTTAAGACTTTTCATTCTTGGATATTGTTTCTTTTCTTAATAATTTCACGATATAAGCCCTGAAAGTTCTCCAAAGTTTCCTTTAAAATGCATGGCAATAAGAACCAATTTCCTAATAATCTTTGTTTAATTTCGGTTATATATCTATTATTTTTGAAAATGATTGATTTTAGGGAAACTTGACAGGAGCTACATATTTAGGATCCCTAGAAAACATTTTGACGATCTCCACTGAAGACCTTCCACTTAAAATCTTAATGAAATTAATATACCAACAAGACGGAGCAGCAGCTCATAATAGTGACATAGTTGTGCAGTTTTTGAACACTACTTTTCCTGAAATATAGCTCGTTATATACGGGCCTATATCTTAACCAGCAATGTTCCCAGATTTAACGCTCCTTGATTGTTTCCTTATGGAGGTACAGTACCTGAAAATGTACTTCATAAAGAACGTTATGTTTCGGTCGATGATATGAAATAAAAAATAGAGCGATGTTATTTTCAAATCCAACATAACATTAATATATCTATCAATAATAGTTTTGTTAGAGCTAATGCTTACATATTCAACAACGGTGGATATTTTGAATATCAGCTGTAATAATTCACTTAATTGTTAAGATAACAAATATTAAATCTATCAATCAATACAATAATACATTTACTATTTATGTGTGTTGTAAAACTCTAAATTCAAAAGTATTTATAAAATAATACTTGACTTGTATAACCTAAATTAAAATTAAAGTATCAAGAAATTGGTTCTTATTTTATTGTATTTTAAACGGAACTGTCTGTGTAAACAAGTAAGAATATTAAAAAACACCAAAGAAAAAATAGGTCTTGAAATAGCATTTGATATAAAAAATTTTTAAATTTTCAAAATGGCGATCGAATTTAAAAATGGAATACACCATTTAATCACGGAAGAAAAAGTAGATAAGATCTCCTATTTGAAATATTCTGTAAATCTTTTGTATATTATAATTATTGAAATAAATGATATTTTGTCCACTATTATTATAACATTTTTTTAAAAGAGACACATTGTTTATCAAGCACTTTCCAAGGTACTGTACCTTTATTATCAAGATGTTATTGATTTCTGATAGTGTGTGAAGGTGGGCTTGTCTGTAATGAGATGCATTGTCATGCTTCTTTTGGAGTGTAACTGTAATGACAAAACTAGACCCACTACATTCCACCACACTTCAGATATATGTTGACAATAAAGGCTTTGGAAAGCGTTCGACAAACAAAAATAGAGCACAAACTTTCTCACTAAACCAAATGAAAACCAACCAATATCTTCCTCACAAAATACGCCAATTATTCTGGAAAAGCAATATTGTTTATTTATAGTTTTTCACACGGTTTGGACCATTAATTGTCACATTTCATTGAAATTTGAACGAATTATGAAAAATAACAATAACAGTCTCATGATTGAGTTTTTGTTTTTAAGCGATAACTCACTAGCCATCATTTTTGGAGGGATAGAGATTTTTTTTGGCTCTTGAGCAAAATTTGATGAAAAAAAAAATCATTATAGCCGATTTTGAGGAAATTATAATTTTGTGTTTTTCGACTTATAGAAAAATGAAAAAAAAAAATCCAAATTTGATTAGTGCTCCACACGATTGTGAACAGATAGACAGACAGACATCAATTAAAAAAACGTGTTTGGACTCGTAAAACATCAAAAGGAATATATTTATTTTTCAACCCAACACATAGTTTTTCAATACTATGTATATGTAATAAAGTAAAATTTTTGTTAGATACTAAATTTGTTTATATTAGACTATTTTTGTAAAAGAAATATTTATCTGATCTACACTATCTGTTATACTTATAATGTTGAATAATCTTGCAAGATAGTGAAACCAATTAAAAAACGTATCCAAAATGGATGTCAAATTAAAAAATTAACAATTTAAAACATTTTGTGGACGATTGAAAAACAAACAAAAACTGATGAATATATAATGAAATAAATTCGATTATTAAGTTATTCCTTTAAACAATCCTAATGTAACAAATTACCAGAGATATATGTCAGTCAGCCTATTAGCATTGATTGGGGGGGGGGGGGGTTGTAAAGCGACCCTTCGCCGTATCTGTCCAATATGCATTAAAGTAGCTATATACATAGAAAGCATGCAATTCCTATGCAAGTCAACTTTGTCTATCAACTCTGTCTACCCCAGGCAGAGGGGTTCCATCTTTCTCAGCATCACAGCGTGTGTTTTAGATTAGAAGTATAATATTGAACATAACAAAAACTTTAAAGTAAAAAATTTGTTATTTAAATTAAAAGTATAAGATGGAATTTTTTAATGGTTAATAGAGATAAAAATTATTTCACAAACTCTCTCACTTGCCTTTCCCTGAAACAAGTAAAAGCTGTTTGTCACCAACAATTATCAAAAAAATCTTTTTTACTCATAATACAGCTATTATTCAGCATACAATGAAAGTAAAGATGTTTTATTGTTCAGCATTAAAGGAACTAATTATATTATATCGTGTAAATAATTTGTAAAATGAATGGTTTTTGATGAATTTTGCAATTTAAATTTGAAATGAACGCCAATTTAATTCCGTTAATTGAAAAATTATCAGATTGTGTGACATGCTGGAAACTAATAGTATAAAACTTTATGAAAAAATTGATATCAATTTCTCAATCCGTTCTGAAGTTATACGGTACCGGTACACTTTGTTTTTGAAAAAAGTCAAAAATACAGATAGACGGACAATTAAGCATATTGAACATATGTTTGTAGGACCTTTTTTCTTTATTTTAATGTCAGAAATCATTTCCCAAAGTTTGGCAGACTGATTGTGATACACTCTGTGTATATGAAGATGAATCCTTGTAGGTAGAACAAATCTATTTATGGAATATTAGGCAAGAGCTACTAACATTGCCCCTGCGGGATAAGGAGTAGGCAATCGAAGTGGAGTGTTGGTGTTGCCTACCTAAAACGCCGCGACCGCTTTATTGATGAACTTTTATATTTTTTTAAAGGAAATATTAGTTTGGAAGGTTTCTGATTTTTGATTAATGTCTGTCTGTCGTGCTTTTAGCATCCTAAAATGCAAACGGTTGGACTGATTTTGGGTTTGGAAAAAATGATCAAATTTAGCATCTGAGTTCATGTAAATAAACATGACGAAGATTTGGGATTTTAGAGTGTTGTTTGAGATATTTTATGTTTCATTCTGTTTTTGCATAACTCAAAATATGGATGTACCTCTCATAAAATATGATATGAGGATTTTAGAATTTCAGCTCTAGCTTTTTATTAAAGTTTGAACATGTGAAGTTCAAATAGGTGTTGAATTAATACGCTTTAAAAAAAGTTGAATTAACATGAAAAAATAATAAAATTTGAGGTTGTAAAATAAATGCATTTGATTAAGGCTCTGGTAGTTTGATGGAATTTAAATTTGGGAACAAAACTCAGTTTTCCTTATCGTTCCCTTCTCCGGTTTATTTAAACGACTTTATTAAAAAAAATACACAAATTAAAAAAAAAAAAAAAGTTTTAAACTAGCCATTTCAATGTACACATCATGTGAAAAATAGAAAATAAAAATTAAACAAATATAGTTAAAAAGTACGATTTTACATATTTTACACCATTTTTTAGAACTTTATTTTTTTTTTTATTTTTTTTTTTAATCGTATCAGTTCAACTTTCTTCACTATTATCGAATTCCGAGCAATTTTGTAATTGCAACACTATACATATAACAATTTATATAAAAACATACATACATAGTTTCATGAAAATCCGTTTAGTGGTATATAAGATAGATGTGAGACAAGATTTTATGAGACAAAATGTGTTTTTATTTGACCTGACACTTAGAGATTTGAAGAAAATTCTAAAATATGAGAGAAACAAAAATTTAGTTCAAAGAATCGATTTCAAATTATTATTATTATTATTATTATTATTATTATTTTTTTTACATATTTATGAAAGACAAATTGAAGAGTTTCAGAACATTCTATAGAAGGGTTGCACCTTCTATAAATACACATATACAGAATATTTTTGTAAAGCGAGTAGTTAAGATGCAAAATACTTGAAAAATGGAACATATCTAATATTTTTTTATAAATGTAAAAAATTCTAAGAAGTTAATTTTAAAATGTTTTTATCAACACGCTTTTTTGTCTGCCTGTTCGGTACAAATTTGGAATTGATTTTAAACTAACTTCCCGATGAGCTACAGACTTGAAACTTTAAACGTAGCTCAGAACTGGAGGACAATGCAATATAAACTCGCTTTCTTGTCTGTCCGTCAATCGCTGTTATGATAAGAAAGCAGTTAGTTGGCGCATTGACCGGTGTAGTACACAGTATTATTTAGTTTAGTTTTTAATTCACATCCATGTTTTATTCAACGTATAACACACTAAATTAGATACAAATTACAATTCTGCATGAAATGATACTAACTTTACCTCTCTTCGATAACAAATAGTGATTTTATTGTCATAATTGTAACTTCAAACCCTCCCAAGAAAATATAATACTCCTATAGTTATAAGATCAGGCAGGTTCGAGTTACCAAGAGGAATCATGCTCACAATGTACACCTTCGAAGCCCGTTGGGGGTGCGACATTGACAAAGCCGAGGCGAGTGGAGTTTTCTTAATTTATATACTTTTATGTGGTCTGTCAAGAAAGTAGTGATAATACAATTAAAAGGTTAAAAAAAAAAAATGTGTTAAAACAAACTTACCCTACTGGCCACTTGATCTATCAATTTCATATAACTTTCCTACAACGTACAAGAGACCAACTATTGGGGGACTACATTTAGAGATTTTTTTTAATGTGGTTAGGTAAGTATTATGATCTTCAGAACAGAAATTTGTGGGAAGATGGCAACCAATATGTTTGATTTTGATACATTTGACTAAAGTTTAATCAACATCATTTGTGCCGTTAATGTTACTTACAAATATTATGTTATCGTAAAAATGAAACAATAGTTAGCCAGACATTTGACATACTAAATTCGATCAAAATCAGTTCTCACGTTAATTATGTAAAAACGGCATAGCCGTAAGAGATCATGCGAAAACATTTTTATATATTTAAATATAATTAATTTAATTCGTTCGTGTGATTCACTCATCTATAGTGTAAAAATCGTATTATATTTTTAAATCAAATTTATAATGACACTTAAGTTTCATTTTCGGTTTTAACAGTTATTCCTGAAGACTAATATTTTGGGTAAATAATGTCTACATTTCATAAAAATCGGTAGAGTAGATTTTGATAATTTACGTAATTCAATTTAACAATTCCGGGGATAATATTTTAGTTTATTGCCGATAGTTCTGAAAACATCATTTTTGTAGAGATGGCCGTTTTTTGGATCTTTACAAACTATATTCCAACGAAATGGCTGCAAATAAAAGTCGACATTGATTTTTTGACGCATTACATTACTTTCTCTTTACAACATATATTTGAGTTGGTAAAGTTAGAGAATATTTTCTAACTAACCTTTACATTTTAAAAACAGAAAATGGTTTCAGTTTAGCTTATTAACACCAAAAGAAATTACACCTCCTTACTTGCGTCGACCCAATTAATAAGGGTTATCTTTGCAGAGCGGGGTGTTGGGCGGGGGTGGGGGGTGGGTAATACAATAAATAAGTGGAAACGATGCTAGCAGCTAAAGTAGGCGATTCCTATGCACCGCGAGAGAAACTGTCAGTCACAATGGCTGCCTAGGCCCATGGGGGCGATCCCCAGTACAGCTGCCGTTAAAATAAACTGTTCCTTTAACTTAATGAGAACAAAGAACTCCTCTGTCTGTCTGTCTATCTGTGCGCTTTGTAAATATTTCTGTTTTAATTTTACTCGTTTAATCGTTTTGAAACGGTTTCTTTTCCTTTCATTTAAAAATTATTACAAGAAGAAAATCGTTAATAAGATTTTCGGGGATATATAGTTCTAAAGTATTTTTGGAATGATATTGTTATGCTGTACAATCCGAATAAGTGAATAGATTTTTATCAAATTTTGTTATGTGGGTATATTTTGACTATCTTTTGACTTTTTAATATCTCAAAATTTTGGGTATCTATATAATTCTACACAAATAGAAAATTAACATTTCTCAAAAACTGCTCTTAGGATTTTGATTAAATTTTGCTCATAATATACAATGGACCAAAACAAAATTTATCTATTGATATTTCTCCAAAAATTCTGGTTCGTGAGTTATCGGTAATAACGTAATTTCTAAAAACCTGCTCTACTGATTTCCTTCAAATTTTAATAACATGCTAAAATAAATGACCTAAACTGATGTGTAATTTAAAAAAAAATACATATCTGGCAAATATTAAAATGAACCATAAATGAAGGACTTCCTTGATGTAAGTCAAATAGGATTTACGTTGAGGACGTGTTTATGGCACCAGCAAAGCAAGTTTATGTATATGTTTTATTACCTCTCTAAGGCTATTTTGGAAACTTTATGAAAAAAAAAAAAATATCCTTGGGCAACGAACGTAGTCCCGCTTCTTAAAGTTGTACCATTTTTACATATAGTATTTAATTATTATTTATTTATTAAATATTTTTATGGGTTGTAGTGTAAATAGAAAACTTAATTTATTGTCCCTCCATATTACAACCATAGCTTTTCAAATTTTTTGGTTTTCCTTCAATGACTGTGATAACAAACAATTGTAAACATCAAACACAACAAAATATCGTTTGAAACACATATTTATTAAAGTTTTAATACATTAGAGAGATATAATATTTAAAGTATTAAGTTTAGTTTCCATTTAGATACACTGTTACGTCCTCGTCATTTGGTATTCTGCATCGAATATGCACATACACTTCTAGGATGTACATACACTTCTAAGATTTGTATGTACTACGATGTACATACACTTCTAAGATGTAGGTAACTACTAAGATGTACATACACTTATAAGATGTAGGTAACTACTAAGATGTACATACACTTCTAAGATGTAGGTAACTACTAAGATGTACATACACTTCTAAGATGTAGGTAACTACTAAGATGTATATACACTTATAAGATGTAGGTAACTACTAAGATGTACATACACTTCTAAGATGTAGGTAACTACTAAGATGTATATACACTTATAAGATGTAGGTAACTACTAAGATGTACATACACTTCTAAGATGTAGGTAACTACTAAGATGTACATACACTTCTAAGATGTAGGTAACTACTAAGATGTATATACACTTATAAGATGTAGGTAACTACTAAGATGTACATACACTTCTAAGATGTAGGTAACTACTAAGATGTATATACACTTATAAGATGTAGGTAACTACTAAGATGTATATACACTTATAAGATGTAGGTAACTACTAAGATGTACATACACTTCTAAGATGTAGGTAACTACTAAGATGTATATACACTTATAAGATGTAGGTAACTACTAAGATGTACATACACTTCTAAGATGTAGGTAACTACTAAGATGTATATACACTTATAAGATGTAGGTAACTACTAAGATGTATATACACTTCTAAGATGTAGGTAACTACTAAGATGTATATACACTTATAAGATGTAGGTAACTACTAAGATGTACGTACACTTCTAAGATGTAGGTAACTACTAAGATGTATATACACTTATAAGATGTAGGTAACTACTAAGATGTATATACAGTACACTTATAAGATGAACATACGGTACATTTCTAAAATGTACATACACTTCTAAGATGTAGATAACTTCTAAGATGTACATACACTTCTAAGATTTACATACACTTCTAAGATGTGCATACAATGAATAGTCAAAATAATCTGTTTTTCCAAAAAATTTCTTGAAGATTTTTTTTTTCTTTTGTTCTTTAATTATTTAAAGGCAACAAACCTCTAGGATATCATAATCTTATATACAGAGTATCCCATAAATAAGCTGCCAAACTTTAGGAAATGATTATATATGTTAGGATAAAGAAAAAAATTAGAATAAAATGTTTTTAGAAAACTCTAAGTTTTCCAGATATATACCATTTTTTGTTTTTGTTTTACAAAATCATAACTTTGGAAATAGAAAAGATATTAAGTTCATATTTGGTTACACAATTTTATGTAAATATTTGTTATTCGAAAATATATATATATTTTTTTAAATAATGGACAAATTAAAAACAAGAAGTAAAAAAAATACTACTTCTAATGCTCAATGTGTTCATGTCTGTGGAAACCGTCGTCTCGAAAAAATGAAATAGGCGTCACTTTGTAATAGTTATGGGTGATATTTAATTTTGACACGATTTCATATATAAGATTTTATAATTTAAAAGTATTAGAAATCAAAATTTGTTGGTTCTAAAGAAATTTTGTTTCCTGTTTTTGTCAAATTCATTTATCCTTTGAATTACAGAAAAAAAAATAGAAAGAACTGTTTGTTTATCATTAAAAATGAAACTGTTTTATCACTTGTAAAATTTTTATGTAGTTAACGATTTTAGGGATATTCAATATTAAATATTTTAAACGGCCGCCATTTTAAAATACACAAAATAAACTGTTTATTTTCGGTACAGTTATAAATCGTATCATAAAAATGCGTATACTGAATCTGAACTCAATGTTTTTTTCTATTTCAAAAGTTATGTTTTAATAAAAAAACAAAATTCGAATATCGGAAAAAGCAGAAAATATCTATTGGTAATTTTTTTTCATCCTGATCTACAGAATCATTTCCTAATATTTGTCAGTTTATTTACGGGACACCCTTTATATATATTTTTAAAAAACGAAATAGACACGTAGCTTTCGAATACTCTTATAGCGTTAGGGTCGGAAAAGTACAACAGTTGGTCAAGAACCTGAAATAAAAGTTGATGGATAGCTATGTACCCAAGAATATAACCCAAGACTACATAAAAAAAGTGTAGATCCAGCTAGGTACTCGGAATTGCCAAGCAATCTACAAGAATCATGACTGTTCAAAAGAGTCAAAATCCTTACTGCTTGTTCCTGAAAACGAACGGCATTGTAGGTCATCTGGATAGTGTAGTTACCGTACAGTGGAAAACCATAATTTAAGACCAAATTTTGCGAATTTTATGATATTGAGCTCATCCATTTACTGTCAAAAGTGAACCAACAAAGTTTAATCCGTGAAAGTCTCTAATATTTGCTCACTCTACACTACGACAGGATCCGAAATATATAAATCCTTAATTGCATAAAAAATGTGAAGGAACAAAATAATATTTTTTATAAACACCTTAAAAACAACTGATTTATTAAGAAATATAAACTGGAAACTTATGTTTGTATAAATTAAAAAGATCTTCCGGTACCGGGAATCGAACCCGAGCCTCCTGGGTGAGAGCCAGGTATCCTAGCCACTAGACCATACCGGACATGTAGAACGTGATTTTACTTCCTCTAAACCGAAGTATTGGGTCTTTAGCCACACACATACACTTGAATAGAGAAAAGAATGTGATAGATAAAGAAAATCGATATTAGACCCATTTTGAGTCTGTCATTTGTGCACTGATCTAATGGACTATAGAATGAATAAGTTCGAATTTGATATGTGTACATATTTTAGTAAATACTCGAGAAATTTTTTACTCTTATTTTCTCAATAATTCAAAATATCGCTATATCATAAAACCTTATCCTAAAAATTTACACTGATAAATTTGATCAAAATTAATTTAAAACAAAATCAATTGATGACTATCTCCCCGACAACGCCAGTTAGGTTGTTACCGACAATGTTTTAAATGTAGGATATTGTATACAATATCAAGGCATTATAAATTGCCTAAAGTTGGCAGTGAAAGTATGAAATCAAGTATATTTCAAAATTTGTCAAGGCTTTCTATAAAATAACCGGTGCACTTCAGGCAGAGTTTGGAATAGGCGTTTATTCCATAGATTTCAGGTTAGGTTGGGTTCATTTACATCAGTAAATACACATGGATTCTATTTTCTCCATTTCATATTTTAATATCGCAAATAAATAATTTTCTGATCAAATCTGTTCATATAATATACTTTGCTTTAAGAACCGTAGTTATTATGAACAAAGCCTGGGAGAAGGAAGTAAACATCTAACAAAAGTACTTTATTTCATACATTACCAAAAATGTTTAGTTAATGTATAGAATGTATAGGTTTTCTAGAGAATGTCCGAATCTTATACATTATCGATTACAGATATAATAAAATGAAGCTTACAAAGGAGTTGTAATAAAATAATTCATTTATTAAAACATGCTCAACCAATTTTGTAAACATTAAATAATAAAGACCAAAACTTCTATGCATGATAGAAAGTAAATAAATATTGCGGTTCAAGAATAGTTAGCGAAAAACCAAAATATATTATTGACCACTTTTAAAGTTTGATTTTAATCAAATCTGATTTAAGTTGAGGACGGAGTGTAGCTTCTTCAAAAAATTAACTGATTTTTCAAATAGTTTTCTTTCTGACTTATAATTACGGAACTAATATTTTCAGGTTAGGGGTACTTTTGGCTTTTTTTATTCGGTTTAAAATGAGTGAGTGAGACAGTTTCTGTTTGAAGTCCCATAAATAGAAAAAATTGTTTTTTTTAAATTTATTTATTTATTTTTAAATAACGTCTGACTGTTGCGTGCCGTCTCTTCCCCAAAAACATTGATAGATTTTTATAGATTTTGATATTTGGGTATAATTAGGACATAACTCTGAATTTTTTTGTGTAGATCAAAAATTGGGGAAGTTGTCATACAAAATTATTACAATATTCTCATAACCAGTTCTAACGATATTAATAAAACATTTCTACTCTAATCATATTGGTTGGTTTCTATCTTTCCAAATATGTCAAGTCTTGAGATATAGATGAGATAACTAAAAACAATTTAAATATTATTGTTTAAATATATATGTGTGTTATTGTAGAGTAATGGTCTATCACAATAAAACAAATTTCTTATACCGAGTAAAATCTATTTCATTGTAAATATATATTACCATTTAAAACATATACTAAATTATTAGCTTTTCTCAGGAACAACGGAGGAAATCCATTTCAGATAATCTGGATTGCCATCTTCAATCTGAAAAATAATGTAATAATTAATGTATTGGTTAATTGATACAATTTTATTAAACTTGAATTTCACAATAGTATGAATTATAAAAATATATAAGGTTAATATAAGGTTAACGTTGCACTGTTAAAAATACGTAATTTTCAAAAACAGGTAAACAAATTTCTATAAAATTGTATAAATTGGGAAGAATAATGATCTAAGCCAGTGTTAAAAATTGCATGAATAATTGGCAAAAAATAAAAATAAATCTTTACGCACAATTACTAAAAACACAATTTTAATAAAATACGATTTACTCCTGAGATGGTTTTTATGGCAAAAGGAAAGCAATTTTGGGAATTTATTTATTGACAATTTACAAAGTGACATTTTTGATGTCGATTCTAAGTAAACCTAACCGGTTGGTTTTTAGTTTGTTGTGTAGTTGGGTGAAGATAAAATTTTTGAACAGTCTTTTGGGAATAATTTTTTGAACTCTTAAAAACACCATAAAGAGAAAATAAATAAGTACAAAATTTGGTTCTAGGTTTACAGTTGTAACATAGCCACTTGTCAATTTTGAATAGTGGGTCTGAAAATGGCGGGAATTTTCTGTGTACAAGATGCTTACATATTCGCACAGTAATGAGGTAATTTCTGGACGACCGTAGCATATGGAGTAAACTAGGTCATCATATGGTATAATCTGGAAGCAAGTTTCTAATACATTGGTTGGTAGCTACATAAAATGTAAATTTTGTTAAACAAACTATACAGTAGTGAGGGTATCTATCGGCATATTTTTGAATTATACGACCAATTAGAACTTTTAACTCGGATTCATATTTAAATTATTTGGTGCAAAAACATTGCACAAACTATCTGACTCACCAATCTCAAAATTAAATAAAAACCAACCAAAATTATTCGTTACAATCGGTTTAATAGTTAATAAAAGAGAAGAGGATAAACATAGATCTCACTACATATTTATTATTATAGATGTTTAAACAGAGCTTTTTTGTGTCGTAAATTAACCTTCACCTATCACTAAAAAAATCAACGAAATCGGTACAGACAATAATTTTGAGAAATTTCATCGAGATTTATGGAAAAAATCTAAATGAATGAGCTTTATGAGTAATGGAGTTTTGATGACCAATGCGTTTATATTAGCTCTAGAGGCTAGATTTCAGGAAAATTTTATCACAATCGGTTCAACCGATTTTGAAAGAAATCGTAATTTTATGTTTTAGTCTTTTCGTAATTTTATGTTTTAGTCTTTCAGTTTCCTACTCCCTCATTTTAGTTTTGAAAAAGTAAAAATATCCCAAGCATAACTAAAATATAAGTCAATGTATCAAATATCATCAAAACTTGTTTACCAGTTTATTGTATGTAGATCTATATATAAACGACAAATACAAATAAATAAAACGTGTTTGGTATCAGTGGACTCTAAAGTGTATATTTTTGTGAATAACACGACATTGATTTTGTTTTAAAATCTGTCAGCTGTCACACACCTTCCAACGTTGATATCACAATGAAACCAACGATGCTAACATTAAGTTTTACAAAAAGAGGCTTTTTATAATTATATCTAAATTATGTAGTGATAAACAACAAAAATTAAACAAGTTGGCCCATTAGCTCAGTTGGTTAGAGCGTCGTGCTAATAACGCGAAGGTCGCGGGTTCGATCCCCTCATGGGCCATGGTAACTTTTTTTATTAATAAAACAATATACTTCGTGAATAGTAATACAAATATTTTTGGTTGAAAACAAATTTATATACTAATATATTATATTTATAAATCTTTGAGAATCTCAAAATACAATTATAATTTATAAATAAACTGGGGATATTTTTTCTCACTCCTAACCTAACATATTTGCGGAATTTTTGGTAAACTGAAATATAGAATAGATTAGTGGTAGCAAGAGTCATCACATATAGGTTAGGTTAGGTTATACATATGATAATACTAAAATTGTTGGACTGAAATTGTAAAATATAAATACAGTTCTCGATGTACAAGGGGGAGGGTCTGTATAATACATAAGTATAAAAAATACTTTTAAATTAAGGTATCACTAGATGGCGTTTACGTTTACAAATTTTGAATTTTTCCAATTCGGAGGTGAGTTTACCTCATATATCAAAAAAGAGTTTTCGTCATACTGCTTCAAAAACAGCTTTTCAATACATGTATTGAGATGCTAAAGTTGTTCTTTTTAGTCCTAGGACCTAAAAACATCAGCTGAGGTCGAGGTCATCAGATGTTAATTCGTTTATACGAATTAATTAACGATTGTAAAACGTCTATAAAAAACAACAGATACTCTCGATTGTAAATAACCGTTAAAACAGCTGTTACCATCGATTTGAAAGTAAATAGGTTATAACATTTTAGTTTTTGTGAAATTGTTTTCTTGTATTATTTGCAGTTTAACGAAAAATATAGTTCATCACTTGGACCAAAAGGAGCTTTTTGATCCTAGCTTATAAAATTTGAGCTTGTATCGCAAAGCTTCACTTTTGGTCCTAGTGATGAAATATACTATTTTGTACATCATAAAAAAGACTAGTAGTTTTCAGTTAAGAATTTTAACAGTTTTGAATAACTACTTTTTTCAATATACTCCCAATTGTCACAAGTTAACTAAAAGTCATATAAACTGTTTAATTTTGCCAGATGTAAGCAATCAATCACAGCACAATGTGAATCAGCACAAATAAAGTAAGCACTACATAAGTTAATCAAAAAATAATTAAAACAGCTGTTATAAATTCTCAAACAAAACAACAAAATAAAATGTATTGGAGTTTATAACAGCAGTTTTGATTTAATAAATTTTGAAACATTTTTATTTACCCATAACTTGCACGTTATTTAAATGATAAAATTATTACAAAATAATTGTTTCCAAGGAAAATGAACAATTTTCGGGAAATCTGCAAGTAACACTGTTTAATATAACACTTCAATAATTAAAATAGGCTTTGTAGTAAAGAAATACGCGACTGTCGCAGAAATTCCTTAGCGAATTAAATATGAGATTATTGTATTTTCTATTTTTTCTACTGTAGGGGGTATTTGTTCTGTTCATAACGTAATGTATTGTATAACACATTGAATTAAAAATATAAATAAAACTATCACAAAGCTTAACATCTCTAGTTAAAAAAAATTAAGATAGAGATATGAAATAAACGTTTTGTAGGAATAGACCTTCTATATCCACAGAGTGTGCCAAAATATAGGTATCATATACAGGTTGTCTTAAAAAGTCATAAAATTACAATTTTTCTGGTTTTCTCTTATGAAATTATGAGAAATATTTATGTCCTTTCTTAGAGCAGAACAAAAATATATTAAACGTTTTAAAACAAAAATTTATTTTTCCAGATTTATAGTACTTAAAGCTAAAATGTGTGATTATTTTAATTCCATTTAAACTAAAAAATCAAAATCGTAAAAAATGAACAAACTTCTTCAAGATGTTGTATACTAGTCGGAGAGTGCCAATGAAAACCCTTCAAGATTACTAAACCTGACCTCTTTAGATTGCTTCTTCAGGGCTACTTGAAAAACAATGTTTATAAAACTAGGCAAAATGCCGTCAATGAATTGATAGAGTTTAATATTACACGAAGTGGTAGAAATCCCTAATTTGATGTACAGGCAGTGCAACCGCCTAGCTCACTGCCAAACTGAGAACGGAAACTGTAAAAACAACAAGGATAACTATAAAACCGTAATTTTTCGGAGAGTTTGTTTGGATTTTTAAGATGATAGATTTTATTAAACTCGTCAGAGTTAATTTTGAGAAATTGGTAATTTTTCCTTTTTTCTTATTGCAGCTACCATTTTTCAGCTACCAAAATTTTTTCCGGGGATATAGCTAAAATATCTGCACATAACAAATGTCATCAAAATCAGTTCATTCATTTGGATGCAGAGTGTTGTCCTTGTTGTTTAAAGGCAAAAAACCTCTCAGTAATCATCGATTCTTGATAAAAAGAAGAAAAGAACATAAAATAAAAACCCTTGTCTTGGAATACTTTGAAATAGCGTCAAGGTTGGAAGAAAACAAGAGTTGGACAAAAGAGACCAAATACACATTATGAAAGAGAGGGATCACTGGGGGAAAGGTGTAGATACAGTTAGACTACCTCGGGATTGCCATTTGCCATTCATAGTGGGCCCCGAAGGGTTGTAGAGAAGTGCATAGACGACAACCACATTTTTTTTTAATCATGCGTTAATATCCACAAAACTCGAGATTATTTCCACACCCCGTACATTATGTGATAAAATAAAATAAATCCTCTTTCAAGGAATTAGAGTGAATATTTTGTCTTTCATAAAATGTCAGATTTAACCGCCATAAAGTTTGTTGGAAAATTATCCAAAAAAAAAAAAAAAAAAAAAAAAAAAAAATATTGTAATGTATATTTCCTCTAATTTATTAATTAAATAAATACATGCTTTCATAACCCAAAGTAAAACAAAAATATTGTTTTATTAATTTTTGGGAAATTCAGTATCTAGGATCTAATTATTGGCTTACTCTGTAGGTTGTCGATTAAAAAAAAAAACCGCTACTTTCATATATCTACCTAAATTTAAAGCTTTGTGATTTTTTTTTAAACACAGCGTTTATGTGATGTTTTACCTTACTTTCCTGCAGTACACAGTAGATAATGCCACCTTCAGCTCAATTTTAGCAAATCTTCTCAAGGTTAATACACGGTTATTTTGTATATTTAAATAAATGTTGATTTTGTCATCTGGAAAAGCAAAAGAAAATTTATAAAATATAATGTTGAAGTATTTCTACGTAATACTTATTTTTTTATAAAATCAGTAAAAAAAAAATTAAGTGAATGAGAACTTGCCTAAAGGTTAACAAGGTTAAAACTGAGGTTTTATTTTAATAAATCATTTCATTGAGTATTGGGTCGGGCTTTTTTATAGTGGACAAAATGGAAAAATTCAAGATCCACTCCAAAACTGCAATTTTAAAAATTGGCTTAAACGATTTTGATACAATTTTGCTAAAATGCAATCTCTATTAATCTAAACAAAAGTGTTGGTCAGAAACGACAATTTTTTAATTTGTAAAAAAAATTCTCAAAATCGTTTATGCTAATTTTTAATAAATCAGTAATTACAATCTAAAAAAACTAAAATATTGTGAGTTATCAACAAAATAAAAAAAAATCGAGATATGGTCACACTATACCCACATAGCAATTTTGATTGAAATCGGTGTACGCGTTTAGGGCGTAGAGCACGGCACATACGACAGACCACAGAGAGACGTAATTCCCAAAATCGCTTTGGATTTATTTACGAAAACTCGGCATAGATTTTTTTGACCTTTCACATAACTTTCTCTCTAATACGTATAAGTGGAAAAGGAAAAGTGCTATTGTCGATTGCAGTACCTTTATTTAATTTTAGAAACATGCTACTTCTCTTCAGCACCCAATTTTTGCATTTTTGTAACTAAATTTTAAATGTTTTACCCCAAAAAGAGTAGTGAATTGTGATAAAGTTTCCAATTGACCTTTGGTCATTTCATTTTATGATTCCGGGTGTTACGATAAATGTGTTCAATTCACATTGTCGCAAGAAAACTATTTTTAAACTTTGACAATAATTTCTCTAAGGGGTAAATTTTTAAAAAATCAAAAAATGAAAAAGAATTCTCAGTTATACTTTTACATAATATGATCCAAATACAATATTTCCGTGTAATTCCCAAGGGTTTTAAAGACCATATGTTTGCTCCTCTGCAGAATTCAATTCCATTATTGAATTTTATAAAGATACAATTTTTATTTTTATTAATAGGCTACTAAAAAAAGAATTAGGCATGAATTTATATTTTTCTATAAAGTAAAGTTATTATTACAGAAGTTAAACTAATTTTATTTGATGAAGTTCTTCACGCCATCACACAATATGCCAGTTTAACTGTTTTTCTCTCTCTCTCGTTCGTCATGTTGAAAACGTGATAAACTGAAGCACTGTGAGACGCGGCATTGACAAGTTCATCGCGTATGGGTACATCTGCTTTATGAGCCACCTGTTGCTCACCCCCCCTCTTCTCTGATCTGTCAGCCGAGTTTTTTTGCAACATCCCACTAACTGGCGGAATCAAGTGCAGTGTCATCCGCCACTCTCTCCCTGTTACAAAAACTTTCATTTTATTTCTATTAACATTATCCTTTAACTTGTTTACAAACAAATTAAATCTCTGGGCTATGCTTTTTTTATATATTAACCGATTATATTATACATGGAAAACATAAAAAGTAACCCAGTGTATTTTAATTGGTAATTTGCTTAGTTTTATTTATTGTACCAATCTAATTTAATCCTACAACTGCCAATTAGATTTCCTTAAATTACAAATACTATAAACTGAGAAATATACAGGGCGTCGAACAATGAGGTCACTATTTTTGAATTAATATGCCGGACATATGGAATACTCTACAAACTTGAAACTTTACAGTTATGTTATATAGATACGTAAAACACGTACCATCGAGTTTCGTTTTTGTATAGTCAATCAAAACAAAAATAGCGCAATAACAAAATAATGGTACGTTTTCACCAAAATGATTTTATTTGCATAACCATTACAAATTTTTGATTTATAGATAATAAGAAAATATGTAAAACTTCATATGGAAAAATAACAGTAGTTATAAATTATTGATGGTCCAAATTAGACCTTTATTCACATTGACGTTCATTAATAGCTATGCACTGACGGCATCGAAACAAAAAAGAGCTTTTGAAAAATGTCTGAATTATCAACAGTATATCTTCTTCAATTTTATTAGTCTCATAAATTCATTATCGGTTGATATAGAGTGAAAATAAACGTTTGTCTACAGTTGTTGACAAAGTGGAATTTTGTTCATTTAAATTAGTTTGCAAAACAGCTGATTTCTCAACAGTTTCACTTTGCCCACTACTTTGCTCACTCCGAATGGCAACCGAAAAAAACGAAATTTAGGTTAAGTTTATTTGAATTGATTTATAATATACAGGAAATGTCCCGTATGTATGTTAGATCAATTCTTACATGTAAAATAACATAAATAAACAACAAAACAACGTTTTAAAGTTGAAAAAGGAAGTAATTATTCATAATGATGATTGACAGTGTATGTACACGGAGAGTATTTTTCGTTTGCCGAGTTTTGAAGTTGGCAATCCCGTTTTCTCAACAATAGGCCCTACACCTAAGTTATTTGTAATATTCATAAATAACCTCAGTTTTGACGTGAGGTTGACCACTATTGTATTAAATTAATGTTTTATTAAATTGTGTTACTGCTGAAATATGTTTTTTATTTGTCACAAAATAACAATTGTAGACAAAGTATAATGTGAAATTCGTGAGCAAAGTGTCTTTTTAAACTCGATATTTTTATAATTGACGCACTCGGCAAACCTCGTGCATCAACATTTTTCTCTCGTTTAAAAAAGTGCCACTCTGCTCACTAGTTGCACAAATAACTATTTCTTTCAAAAAGCAACTTTAATTCTTTGAGCTACCAATACAATTTTTAACATTTAATACAAGGCACAAGAAACCAACTTTTAGGCATTATATTTATAGTATCTGCTCGTATTAATTGTATGATAGGTCTGAGTAGGTACCATGATGGCCCCTATCAAATCGTGCATTTTTCATTCCAATGAAATATGTTTCTTACATTTCTGTTCATACATATCCTTTACAATATATCTCGACGGGATGAAATACTCTTCAACATTAAAATTGGTTTATAACTTTACAAATTTTATTGTTATTACTAAATAGTATTGTAGATCTTATTATTCTCTATAAATCTCCAATTCCAAAGTTACATAACTTATACACCGCGCGGTTTCGCCATTTTCATTGTTGCCTCGTCAATCACTAACCTTGTTCTCTGCACCCCCCTACAAACCAAATACGGATATAAACCCTCTTTTTAATAAAATTTAATTCATTAGATTGTCATTTTTAGTATATGAAATATAAGCGTAATAAATTGTAATTTTTTGGCCGCTAGGGTTTTTGCAGGAACCCCCCTTCCCCAAATTACGTCAAAACGGTCATACTCATTTATACTTCTCCTCACCTTAATATTTTACAAAATCCTAACCCTAATTAATATTTACAAAACAAAACCCACGTACAGAATATTAAAAACTGATGCCCTAAGTAAACTCTGATATTACGCGGAAAACAAATAAATATAGAAAATTACGTCGACGAAAATGAGCCCAAGAAACAAAAGCTGCTTCCCTTGTGCATTTTAATCTTCAAACTGCTTCGGCAGTTTATGGTATTAGGGCCGTGTATTGTGTTAGAATCCACCGCAACGAAATTAAGCCCATTTTAAAGCGAGGCAAAGGTTTTATTCCTTCAACAGTACTGTTGATAAATCAACCCTCGCCTCATCAACACCTTTATGTTGATTAAACTTCAGCCTTCGACCGTACTTTTCTATAAAACATCCGTAACTGTCTGTAATTATGTTTCTTTGCGTTCTGTAATATCGTTCTGCGTATTCTCAACACGCTTTGTTCCCATCTCTGTTACCACCGTCATTAGGTTTATTTACACAATTGTTGTATTTTTAGACGTCTTGTTCGTAAGTTTAATCGAAATATTTTGTGTTTATTTGTTTTGTTTTATTCGTTTAAAGTAGTTTTTATTGGGATAAATAGTCCAGTATGAAGTGTTTCGACTAAGAAGTCGGTAACGAAAAGAAAGTTATTACAATAGTTTCATTAACAGAGAAAAATGTATTGTCCAAATTTGGAGACGGTGTTATTTTTGTATTCAAAATTCCTACAAAATTATCATCTTCTTACTTTCTAACACATTCAACCCTAGGTAAATGTTTGTGAAGTGATGAACAATTGATGTTTAGTGTTTTGAGGTTCTGCAAAAGTGATTTTTGGAATGATGTATGTCTGTCGTATGTTCAGTGCCTAGGTGTTCTGAAAACTTGTGAATCACTGAAGATGGAGGCTTTATCGTCGAAACACGTTTGAATAAATAAACGTACAATTTGTGTTCAAGTTTTATTAACAATTTTCGGATTACGTCTCCTTTTAGCATTTTCGTCACTCACTATTTCAAGAACAGTTGATCCAATTAACTACAACACAGACAGGGAATATTACGGATTTAAGTGACTAGTGACTCAATTCGTTAGTAGCGTAAATAATCCGACTATTGTTGATATTTTACACTAATCAATTGACACATACCTTACATAAACGTTATGTAAAAGTTATATTACGTTTTAGAGGAGCGTAACTGTTAGGGAAATATTTGTTTAATTGATATTTTTGTAACCTTTTTAGCACTCAAAAAAGTTTTAATTAATTTAAATACATACAAAAATCAGTAAAAATTGAAGTGGTCAGCTAAAAATATCCTGTAGAAAATGATTAAACCTTTGTAACGAAAAGTTTTTTTAACTCTACGTTATGCATTGGTTTATATCAATATAATTAACACTTGGGAGCTCAAACTGTATTCTAGGAACAACCACGTTCCTTACCTTGGAATCGTGGTACGTTTTGAGTGATTGCTATTTTAAATTTGAAAAAAAACTTTTTAAATCACTGTACACTTGATTTAGTTACATGGAACTTCATTACTAAATTCTATAAAGATAGATAAATAAACACAAGCGTACGCCGAAAGAATAGCCGAGTTAAAACTTTGTTATCGGTTATATATTTTTTGTATTTTCATTCAACTTTGATATTAAGATGGTTAAAAGGTCTTCTTTACTCTTTACTTTTGGTCCGGAACGCTGGTGACTCGAAATATCTCACAATAGAAACTAATGTATAACAGTGAAAATTGATATGAATCGCTTACCATTAGTAGTATGCGGAAAATAGATTTGGAGGTGGCTTCCATATTATTATTGATAATTTTTAGTTTTATTACAAATTTAACATTTTTAATTTGTCCAAACTTGTGTGATGAGTAAAAAAAATGGATGACGACAATTTGCGGTATATCCGTTTTGAGGTCTCCTGAATCCAAAAAAGTGAGCACCTAAAGGCACAATACGTTTCCTAGAAGCAAATATTCTGCTGAGCTGTCTTCTGAGATTACCATATTTCATAGATTCTGGGTCAGGTATATATGAAACCCTAATCTGCATAGATCACTGCGGAACCTTCATTGACCAGTCAACAATCCAACCCCTTTCCCTAGATCTGACATATTCAGCTTAAGGTCCTTTGATATGATTTCTGAAGGATCTTTCCAGTATCCTTTCAGACTGTACATTACCTTCAGATCTCTTCCAAGCTTTCTGCTGTTCTTTTCAAATCCATTGAGAGACACCCCTACGACCAAAGTATAAGACACTGTACAGTATCTGAATCTATGAATGTCCATTTAGCTTTAATAAGGACACCTGTCTACCTACTCATTCCCAAGACCCTTATGTCCCGAGACCCACAACAGGTTTATACTGTTGGTATTCTCCAGGGTTTTGCGAACGATATTACAATCCCACACTATCTTGGAAGTATAGTTGTTGGTGTAACAGAGCTAAGAATGCAGCATTTCTGTCGGTGTTTCTTCTATATTCCGTTCCATATTCAGAGCAACTACTTCTGTTTGAAATGCAGTTGCAAATTTCCAAGGCTGGCGTCGTCACTCTCCCTGGGTCTACACCTGATCCAGTACCCTTGACGGTTTTAAAACCATCCGCATATTAAGTTAGTGAATTCATCATGTAGCTAGGTTTGCCTTGAGACCACTCGATTCTATTGACACGAGAATGAGGGCATCTTAAGGTTAAGTACCTTTGATATCCTGTCCAACATCATTCCAATCCAGAATGTCATCAATACAGTATGTTTACTAGTCTAATTAAGATTTGACGTAGTCTAGTTAGGTTTGATGTAGGTTAGATTTTTTGGAGAGGTTTGGAGAATGATAAAAGTGTCTGATGAAGCTAGAGGAAACTCATTCATAGGCTACCTTGTGGAGGCGATCGATCTGCTTCTTAATTAGATATTCCAACATAATACGTAGGGGGGGGGGGAGTATACATTAGGTGACGTTGTTCTGGCGTCGACATCCAGCAGGAGGGTTTAGGAGCTGTGGAAGCTACTTATAAGGATCTACAGGGCATTTGCATCCTGGATGAATTTCACGAGAGCTACAGGTAACTTTAAGTGGAAAGGTACGTAAAATAGATTAAAGCTGGTCTAACTGTGTAAGAGTTTTACCTTTTCCGAAGTAAATTATAATAACATTTTCCTCATTAATTAAAAATAACATCAATTATTGTGTAATTATAGATAATTAATCTTCGTTATCAATAAAAAATATTTCAATACGAAAAGCTTCACTTTTAAAAATACCAACGAAAAATATTTGACATCTGAAACAAGCATAAATAAACATTTATGAGACTCGCGGATTAGGCGCACAATTTATCTCAATTTGAGTTGAACACTTTTAATTGAATTGAATGATTTATTTTATTTTTTAGTGAAAAAAAACAGTCACATTAACACTTCAAACTTTACGAGACTGATTCAGCAACATATTTTTCCGTAATTGTTTACCACACCCGGACAAATCTATTACCGACCGACGCTGTGAAACATTTTAATTCGAAGATTGGTTTAGTAAACAAACGGTTAGGTTAGATTACTCGTTTGCTCTGTGATTTATGATCTGTGCATGGTGGATTTTTTTACAACTTGTTTTAAATTGTTATAGGGAACTAATTGCGTTATTTACTACTTCGTGGGCGCTTCAATCACGGCAACATATTTCTCTGCGAAATAAATAATTTTGTTGTTTTTACACAGTTCTGTTGGTAATTGCATGAACTGGAATTGTGATTTTATGACGACAAGGTTTCAAAATGAGAAGGACAGGAATTAATGTTATTTTACGATAAATTTGATTGGAAGTGAAATAAAAATGATTTAACTCTCTGTACTTTTAACACCTATTAATGCAGTATGCGCTGAAATAAACAGTACTGAAATTGTACGATTTTATTTACATAGTTTTACCAACATTTAAATTAAAAGGAAACAAAATTGATTAAACTCTTTATATTTAGAGCGTTGGTAGTATTGATATATTTTTAATATTAATAAATTTCATTTTAAAAGTTTTAATGTAGTCAAATTAAATATGTCTATAGTATAAATGGAATAACTTTTAATTTTGCCAGTTTTAAGGATCTGACAATAAAAAATGCTGTGTTTTAAGTTTACAAAAAAATAGGTAAAAAGTTTAATTTTATTTTTTAATGGATGTTTTATAATATAAACATTTTCGGTGAAGATATGTACAGTACTTTCTTCTATACAGTATAATTTTACGCAAAAAGTTTAGTGATTTACATAAGTACAATTATTTAAATTATATTTTACTATATATCAAGGATTAGCAAAATTAGTAATCCTTGAAGGCGGTTGTTGATCAAAAAAGGGTAAAAGCTATCTCAGCTTTTATAATATGAACCTAACCTTACCAAACGTATTATATTTTTTTCCGGATTTGTTCAAAATCAAGCATTTAAAAAATAGTAATCTTATGTATACTAAAAAGTTTGAGGACCGAAAGGGTGTGAACCTAGGTATTCGTCGAAATTGGTTTTTTCCAATTCAAAGTAAACATTTTAAACTTTTAAATTATTGTCGTATTGGATTTTTTTAAACTAAGAATTTAAAAAATAACACTATTAAGGGCGTTTGTCCTAAAATGGGGTGTAAGCTAATTTTGCATAAGTCTACGTTTTTTTTAAATATAAAAACAACTTTCGTGTAATTTGACGTGTAGTTTTGCTTTGTTTAGTAAAAATAAAGTATTTGGTAAAAACCCTTAAGGGTGTTTTTAGGGCCAAAAGGGATGAAAACGTTTTATACATTTGTCGACGTTGCTTTTCATCAAATCTACGTAAATTTACATATATTTTTACTCTTGTTTAATTAGATTTGTTCAACAACATGTATTTTCAAAAATATTTGCATTAAGAGTGATTATTGGTCCAAAAGAGGTAGACGTTCAGAATTGGTCGGCGTTGATTTTTTTTTGTAATCTACGTAAATCTCTGTAATCTTAAATTTTGGTGACTTGATTTGTTCAAAACTATGTATTTAAAAAAATAATAGCCTAAACTTAAGAGTAGTTATTGGTCCCAAAATAGGTAAAAACTACCTCAGGATTCATCGGTGTTGGTTTTTTCCGTAATCTAATTAAACCTCAATAATTGTTAGTTTTGTTGACTAAATTGGTTCATAATCATATTTTCAAAAATAATACCCTTAAGGTGGTCTTTGGTCTAAAAAAAGGTAAACGCTACTTTAGATTTCGTCGGCGTCGATTTTTTTTCCCGTACTCTACATAAACTTCAATATATTTTTTTTTGTATCCAGGTTCGTTCAAAACCAAATATTTTCAAAAATAAAACCCTTAAGAGTCTTTTTTGGACCAAAAAGAGGTAAAGGTTTTTTCAGAATTCATCGGGTTGATTATTTTGTAATCTACCTAAATTTCAATATTCTTTCTTCTTTATTTTGTGACTGGATTTCTTCAAAACCTAGTATTTGCAAAAATAACACTCTTAATGGCAGTTTTGGTCCCCAAAAAACTACATCTGAATTTATCGGCGTTGGGCTCTTCGCAATCTGTGTAAAATTCTAAATCTGGTGATATGCCAGTCTTTTTATTCAATTGCGTGACAATTTTGTAAAAATACAGAAGTAAAATTCATAATAATTACACGGCTGATTATTTTCTTTGAACTTTGCACGACAGCTCTGTATCCAGATTGCCTACCTAACGCCGTAAATTGAAGAATTGGCATTTTCATGTATTTCTGCAGTGCATTACGTCATGCCTCTAGTCTAGAAGTGTATAATTAATTATTAAAATGACACATTTTACCAGCAACGTGTCTACCAGGTAGATGTCAGTAAAGAAGTGAAACTCGACTATAGGCGTAACCTTGGATTTTGTAGATTATCTTAAACCAACATTTATACGGTCTCAACAGCTTCGCTTGTGCCTTAAACTCGTCAAATATTAAATGTTGAAATAAAGTTTAAACGACATGGGTCGAGATTTTTCGTTTTTTGGTTCGTTATTCCTTAACGGTAATTTTCTACAATTTGTAATTTATGATTTGTGTAATTCTCAAAAATTTCAACGATTTCGGTAGAGGCAATTATGAGAAATTACGTTTTTTATATCAGTTCAATGGCCGATTTTTTTGTTTTCTTTTATCTATAACTAATACTTATGTACCTGTATTTCTTGAAAGATGACAACAAATTCGTTTTGTTTGTGTCCTTGAGCAAAATTTGATTGAAATCGTTAGTGTTAATTTTGAAAAAAAAATCGTAATTTTGTGTTTTTTTTTTTAACGTCAGCTACACCAAAATTTTGAGTTATAGACGAAAATAAAAGTAAAACGTTTGTTGCCAAAGAAATGCCCGTATACAAAATAGATTAAAATTGGTCCACACGCCGGACTATAGAACACTGCACAGATGACAGACGCAAGGTATAATTCCAAAATCAACCTTTTTTGAATTGTATGGTTGCAAATGAATAAATACATAAAAAACACCGTTTTGACCCATCATTTTCTTTATACTCCATATATATGAGAAATGTATGATTCCATATTTTCTCTAATGCGATAGGCCATAATAAATGATATAAGAACCAACAAGTGAAATACAATTAAGCTGTATGAAGGAAATGTCTGTTGCGGAGATATTAACGTATCAAGCAGGAGCAGGACACGTCGTCTTCTGCCATAAAGAGGGGGGAATCCAATTTGTCTGTTCTCTTGCAATAAAGTCCTGCTTTGTCCTCGTAAACCCGGGCCCTTACGTTTTCATTTACACCATCTGTGACAAGATTGGCCGTAAAGTCAACACCACAGATACATTTTAAAACAATAATACACCTCTATTGTACAAATAAATACTTGTTGGGGGTCCGAAACACCTAGATTGCGCTAATAACTACTTGTTCAGGCAGCTCGCAATTTCCTGCCGGTTTGTGTTTTTTTGGGGTGGAAATATTAAACGCGTATTCTTTGCGACATATCGTTTGTAGATGCATATCTCTGGAGAAAGTTTTGACGTTTTCATGTACAGGGTGGCTGAAAAGTAGATTACAACGCTCTTTATCTTTATTTTAATTGTACCTCTACATCTTAATTTTTTTTGTTATTTTAGAATCTTCTCAGGTAACAGAGGCCAAAAGTCACGTGATTATATATTTATTTAAAAAATTGAGTTCCCACCATCCGTTGGGGGGGGGGGAATCTATAGTTTTAACGTAATACCTATGAAAATTCTCAAATACAGTAATGTGAGGTGGAGTGGTGTAACTTACTTTTTAGCTACGGTATCTTACAATGCCGTTAATCGTCGCCATTTTAATTAAAATAATTATAACTTTTTGTGTCAAACTCTTTAAAATGATTTACGACATGACCATATGTCTAATTTAAAATTACACACCCTGTCCATTCACTCCCTGAATTCAGAAATAGAATTTTGTACAATGAAAGTCCAAAGCCTTCATGAGAAAATGGTGATGTGAAATGGTTTATTTTTTGTCTATCAAATAACAAATTGTTTAGGCGTATTTGTTAAATCCGTCGCAGAAACATTACGTTTAGTTGCAAGTCCACTTTGATTAGTTTAAATATGTAAAGCTATTTACTACAGTATAGTCATAAATTTTATTTAGGAAATAACGGCACTGCTTTTTTTCAACTGCAATAAAAATAAATATTAAATTGTAAAATCTACTTTGACATCAATCAAAGCGAAATTAATCAAGGAAAATTAAGGTGTAATCCATTTTCTTTTAGATCACGTGGTTAGTTTACATGTTAACGGCGAAACTGTTTTGTTTTGATCCGGCCAAGGAGCCAAGGCCACCAACACGGTAATACCACACGACCGTGGAAATCAGCTGTGAACGCCAAATGATTAACATGTTGCACGAAACTACCATGTAAATAAAAATATACATGCAATACTAATTCAAAATTACGATTTCGACCTCTATGGATTATAACAACTACGACCAATAGGGGAATTTTGGAATGGATCAATGATGAGATAACATACTCATGTGAAATTGATAACAACTATACCAACCTACAAACGTTAAATTACCGTACTTTATATAAAACACTTGCATAAATATTCTTTAGAAATTTAGCATGATCGGACAATTTGTTAAAAAAATTTTAAAATGGACACTTCACTAGGAATTTTTTGTTTCAACTGAAATAAAAATAATATAGCAGTAAAATAAAAAAAATCAACTTAAACACCAATCAACGTAGGATTAAAAACGAAAAATTATGGTATTGTGGGATTTGTTTTAGGTTATTTCGTTAACTTTATATTATCGTCCAAATTTGAGTGTCTATAGTTTTACACCCAACGCTAGGCTCAAATTATAACCATAAGTGATGAAAGTTATTTTGTCACCCTGAATATTTCTTTAAAACCTTGATACACATTTTAGATTGCTTGAACGAAGAACCCTCAGAAAATGATAACAAAATACACATTTATTAAAAAAAACACTTTAATTATTGATAGGTGTAATAATATCACTTGATAAAGTTATAAAATAAAATTATATTCCGGTACCGGGAATCGAACCCGAGCCTCCTGGGTGAAAGCCAGATATCCTAGCCACTAGACCATACCGGACTTATTAATTTAAAGGGATTGTTATACACGACACTTAAAGTAGAGTGACATTGATACGGAACGAAATGATGTTCACTGAAGAAACTGTTGGAACGAAATTATGTTATTTTTGTACATTTTTATAGGTTGAGTTAAAATTTAAGTGTTTCTATTTGTTCATTTGATTGGTATTGGTTGCAATACCCCCTCCCCCCAAATGCCACGAAAGTTATCGTTAAAACACATTTTGAAAACTCGTGCATAGAATCGTTTTAAAAGACCGAATATCTGTCAAATATTATTATTACGTAGACAAAAAGAAAATTAAGGTTCAAGAATAATAAAAATGAAATTGAATTTAAAACGTAATCATTAAATACTTACTTTCATCTAATAGAAATAACCTCAAAAGGAGATCATGGCTAGAGAAGCAACCTTAGACTGTAAATATATTGCAAAGCTTTATTCTAAATAAATATATACAGAGTGTTTCAAAAAATCGTTCCAAAACTTATCGTCACATCAAAATCAAGAAAACCGTTTATGTAAACATATTTTGTTAAACTTTTTAGATTTCTATCTGGCTGCCATTTTTGTTTTATTAAAACAATTCATATCTTTTGAACGGTAAATGATATGGGGTTGAAATTGTGGTTGCTACTTGGTGCTATAAATAACCAATCCGAGAAAAATAATGAATGGATTTACTTCACTCATTTCAAAATGGCGACTTTTTAAACTTTTTAACGTCGAATATCTGAAAACTGTTAACTTTCATAATATTATAAATTTCTAACGACAAACACAATGTGTTTGTATTCCTCCTGTAGTTTAAGAGATAAAGAGAAACATTTATTTTTAGTAATTGTCTACAAACTCAAGATTACCATAGAACCAAAATTTCTTTGGATTGTGCAAATTTTTACCTATAAATCTATCTGCAGGTTAAAGAACAACTAAGTTATCGACAAGTCTACTGTGTTTGTGCAGAGAACAATGTGTTGATAAACAGCTGTTTAATACGTCCATAACATTGATAAACATTAAAACGCTTACCCATCCACATTAAATTGAACACCCTAAAGCTGTTTAAAAAAGTGTATTTATATATTTTTTGAATGACACCGTTTAAATTGTTCTTTAAGTTAACGATTTTTGAGATATCCAACGTTAAAAGTTTTAAACGGCCGCCATTAAAAAAATTATAAAAATAAAGTATTTGTATTTAGTACAGTTGTAAATCATAACATCCAAAATGCTTATAACAAAATTGTACTTATTCTTATCTATATCTGGAGTTACAGTGAGTTTTTGTAAAACAACAAAACGGCAGGTTGCAACTAAACTAAGGCAATTTTGAAAGTTACTGAACATTTTTCATTTATTTGGATACGTAGAATCCGTTACTGTATAGCGCTGTGAGATTTTTGTGACACCCTGTATATAACCTAACCTACCTAGTTTTAAGAACATCAATTTATAACCCATGAAAGTGATACAATTTAAGATAATAGAAATCTTGGGGTTGATATTTCGGAAAAAGTAAAAAAAAAAAAAAAAACATTAAAAAATTGGAGATATAAGAGACGAATATTATTTTCGGTTTTATGGATAGGTGTGCCGTAAAGCCTTGCACGTTTTTTTCTCCTTGTGGACCGAAAGTTAGTGCTAAATTTAAAGTTTCTTTGTTTGACCGTTTGTTAGAAAGTTATGTTCTAAATTTTGACCAATCACGTAAACTACTTATACGTGGCAAAGTGTAAAAACCTTAATACCAAATTCATTTAAATCATCCCAACCGTTTTTGAGTTATATTCACAAAGACACGTATCTACAATGACCCAACTAAGCTAATTTCACCCTTGTTCAACCCTTCATGTATTTAAACTTAATTACACCACTATGTTTATATTTATGATGTAGAAACGGTGCACATGTCGTGTGGAAGATACAACCTTCTTAATAATTAGAACCAATAGAAACGCTTGATGTAATATAGAGTAATAACAATAATTGCGAACAGTATAATGAAACACACCTGCACTCGGGCGGTCGTTAGCAAAACTTGCACGTACCCCTTAACGGCGCAGGATATCATTGAGAATAAGCCATACATGTGTGAACAATATGGAATTTTATACGATTTATTTGTTATGAGTGGCGTTGAAATGTTGCCAGCAATGGGTGGTTTAGTTTTAGAGGGGTTAAGGAAGAAGGGTAGAATATAACAAATGTCACTCACACATCCCCAAAATCAAATTTAAACTAATTAAAATTTTAAGTCATAAAAAACGAATTTCGGTAGTTGTTAATCAAATAACGAAAATAAAACATGGACGCCATATTGAAAAATATGTTTATACACTTTAACCTTTAACATAAATGCGTCCTCAACGTAAAGCGTATTTAATTTAAATGACTGGAGTCAAAGTTCATTTTTATATTTGGCAATTAAATTGTTTTACACGGGATTGGATTATTCATCTTCATATTTCGCGAAAATTTGAACGAAATCGATTCAGCCGATTTTGAGAAATTACGTCTTTGTAACAACTCTATGTTAAATTTTGTTTGGCTTTTTTTACCGATAACTCTGAAAACGAAAATTCCTGCAAAATGGCGTTTTGTTTATATCTTGAGAGGCTATACTTAAAGAAACTTTGATCAAAATTGTCGAAGCCGATTTTCAGAAAATACGTCTTTTAAAACAGCTCTACGTCCGATTCTGTTTTGTTTTTTTAGCGATAAAACTGAAACCAAAATTTTGGAAAGATATCAACCAATACGGTTATTTGGAGCCTTCAGATGTTATATTGATGAAAATTTAAACAAAATTGATTTAGCCGATTTTGAGAAATCTCATATTTTATAACTCTAAAATTTGATCATAATCGTTAGAGTAGATTTCAGAAAATGTGATTAATGTTTTTTAGTCTCATAAAATGTAAAAAAAAAATAACAAAGACCTCTTTGAATATGTATTCATCTAGCAAAGCTAGATATTAGATAGCAAAGCCCTGTAAAATATTGCGCAGACAACAGAAAACAATGAAAAAAACAAAACAAAGTTTAGGTTCCGAGACCTCTAAACGGAGATTTAAAAAAGTTAAATTATTTTTAATTTTAAAAAGAACAGAAATTCGATATCGATCAAAATATAAAGATTTGGATTAACTGCTATACGTACTTACGATTGCAATAAACAAGTTGATGCCACCATATTGGTAGATACCCAGCACGATTATATAATAAACAAGCAGATCGTTTAAATGCTCCCTTAGTTGATTTCTTGGGCCTTATAGGAAATGGTAAATTGTTTGGGAGATCAAGCGGTTTTACTCAATAAGGTAAGTTTTTTTTTAAAACAGTTGTTACACATGTTTTATGCACCTACTAATTGTACCTACTACTTTCTTGGCCCTAGCGGGCGGAGTTGATGGGTATTACATTGGAAAAGGTTCAGTTACTATATGTTACACGCTTCGATTCAGTCCTAGTCGGCCTCGAAGCTAGGCTCCACTCGCTATGCATGCGTCAGTGACTCGGCCATCACAGATCTCGTAACTATTGAATATAACATTTTATGGCGAGGTCATTCGAAATTAAATTTCTGACAGTAACTTCACGATTTGTCGTCATATATAGCTGGTGTTGGGATAAAACGTTGAACTCATATTTGCAAACTTCAAATGAATTTAGTATCGGTTGCACAACACACGAGATATGAACAAAACACTGTTTAAAATGGCGTCATATTGACATTTTCAATTAAATTTTCTGAATTTCCATAGGATTCTATTTTTTCGTGTTGTTTTCTTTATTAAAAAGAAAAGAAGAATAGAACATTAAATAGGGGAGAACCCCTAGTCCTCGAATACTTTAATAAAGTTAGGGTCGAAAAACAACAAAAGTTAGTTAGGAGAGACCTAAAATGAAAGAGATCTAATCTAAGATTGCATGAAAAAGGTGTAGATCCAGTTATTATCTCTCGGAATTGCAAATCCCGTATTGACTATAAGTGTGAGAATTATAGTCCCCGATATAAAATTTCATGACCCATCTTAATATTTGTGGCCGCTCTATTTTACTTACATAGAGATGACAAAACACAACGACGGATTGGGGGCGTATTTAAAATCCGTTTTTGGTTCTCCGACGCCATGGAATGTGAATACGAGTTAAAAAACAGAGGACGGCATTGTTGATGATTACCAAACTTGTCACATTTTCGTTTAAAATGATGGTAAGAACAGATATTTGTTTTAAGTATTTTCAGCTCCATAAAAAATAACCAAAACACATCTACCATATTTAGAATAGATAAAACTAAATAAATTTGTAAACAATCATAGCATTTACCACTAAGTATGTCTGAAAAAGTCAAATTAAATGTATTTCGACAAGTTGGCCCATTAGCTCAGTTGGTTAGAGCGTCGTGCTAATAACGCGAAGGTCGCGGGTTCGATCCCCTCATGGGCCAAATATTTTTTACTTTGATTTGAGTGAAATATAATTTCGTCGGTTGATAAAAGTAATACTGAAAATAGTTTTTTCTCAAATTACATTTTGATTTTTTTATTACTTTAAAACTAGTAAAAAATAATGGTAAATACTTATTTTTCAGAAACATTAATTTGGTATAAAGGATATGTATTTTGCCACGTATTTATTAGTTCGGTTTCCGTTCATATCTGTCAGTCTGTCTGGGTGGAATTTTGCAATCGAGTTTAAACTAACTTCTCGGTAAGCTATAGACCTGAAATTTCGAACATAGGTCAGAATTTGATGACAATACAATATTCAGTTGGTTTCAGGTCTCTACATTTGTTTAAATAATAGTTATTAAAACAAATAAAAACTAGCCAATGATATAAATTTTTTTAACCGCATTACCGCTTTACCGCGTTACCGCATTAGTGCCTAACCGCATTACCGCTTAACCGCGTTATCACTTTTGAATGGTAACCGGAATATTGAAGTATAGTGACAGAATTAGTGATTCAACCGGAATCCCAAACGTGATTGTGAGACCGTCACGTATTGTTATAAACAATGAAAATACTAAAAAGTGAACAAAAATAATCCGGAAAGAGTTTATTAGATATCAACCAAAAAATAAGAAATTATTACGTAAAAAATTGTTTTGTTTCGAAACGGTATGATAGGGGTATGATATTGTTATTGAATTTATTTAGGTGTAAATTATTTTACTTAAACCTAATATTCGTGGATTTATAATCATCTTATACAGTTGTTCAACTTGTCTGCGTGAATAAAATAATGATTTTCATCTTTCAGAAAAAACCGCTCAAAAGTCCAAAAATAACTTAAAGTGTCAAAAAATTTTTATCTTTCATCTAACTACACGTGTAAATTTTTCCAGATTTTTTAAAACTTTTCTTATATTTGCGACCAGTTTTAAAGGATTTGTTGCAGTAACTGAAATTTTTTTGATTAGTCATAGAGGAAATTGATTTTACATGTTCTTGAATATTTTTCAGATTTATTTTACAAAGTTTTTATTTTCCTTTTAAAACGTTATGGATTTTTAAAACTGTTATATTTAAAAAAAAAATGCAGATTTTATTTTCGAAATAGTAATATCAGATTTTTGCCAAAGTATGTATATCTTTTCCAGATCATTTTTGAACTGTTTTTTGTAAATTTCAGTGTCGAAATATTTTTTAGGTTTTAGCCTAGATGACGAAACGATATTATGAGTTTTTATTGGATTCTTTTTTGGAGAATTTATAAGTTATTTCGTAACTCTTCCGTACTAAAGGAGTAATTAAGTTTCATTTCTATTAGGATAAAAATAGATAATACGAAAATTAAAACTAATAAAAGAGGGAATGCCGTCTGTTTGAATATTTTTGTTTTACGAGTTCAACAAATATGTTCAAAACTTTTACAGAGTAAAACTAAAATGAAATGTACGTGATAAATTCCTTGTTACGGAGCGCTCATGCGCAGTCGTGATCTTTCTGCAGTGCCTCCTGAATTAAGAAAGAAGATTAGAAAGTGCAAGATTAAGGAGGCTGCAGTGAAACATGTGATGTGTGTTGCAGTTAAGGACTTGGAAGGATGTCGTGTACTTGGGTTTAATTTAGGGCACCTGTAATGTCTAGGGAAGTTGTAATGTTACTTTTAAGCTCCATATGTGCAGAGAAAAGTATTTTGGTGGAGAACAATCGATGGAAAAAGTTTCATGGGAATATGCGTTTAAGGTCAACAACCAAAAAATTGAGGGAGGTGAGGAACAAAATGGGTCTATGTACGTTCCAATTGATTTCTTAGAAACTATTTGTTAAATTTTGATCGAATTTGGAACCTAGTGAATTTTATTTTAAATTATATCAAATAAAGTACAAATTTGGATTGGCCTGACTTTAGGTTAAAACTCGCATATAAAAGTTTATTTTTTCAAAAGTGGCTCAATTGATTTTTATATAGATTTTTAAATGAAGTGTTAAAATGAACAACCTAAACAAGACAACTTTAATTTTGGCCGAATGTAAACATAAAGGTCCCAAAGAAATTTTAGTTGTTGTCTTATCTCTAAAAATATATGCAAGGAATTAATAAGTTAAAAAACCGTCTAATAAAATGTTGAAAAACGTTTATTTTTTAAAACGTTTTAACCTATTTCGAGTAATCATATATCAAAATGAACAATTTAAACCAATGTATCTTATCGTAAGTAATAAATAAATACGTTACTACAATTACAAAAAATATAATTACTGGGATATTAAAAACTCGATTGGATTAAAACTTAACAATTGAGGGGTGTTTTTTTTCTTCTGAGTTTATTTACATATTTAAGTGCAAGTTTCCTTCGTTTTCCCAAAACCGCGTTCTTAGTGAAATTTGATTTTTATAAAATCAAGTTTTTAATAACAAAGTTTAGTTTCGTTTCTCTGACAGTGTTATTTTTGAAAAGTAACTTTCTTTCACTGGCTTCGGTAATTAATCTGAACATTTCACACAAACTAACAAAATCGAATTAAGCAGTTTTGAAAAATTTTATATTTTCTGAAAGCGGTCGATTATAAAAAAAAAAAAATCATAAACGCTCTAACTGGAATTCTCGGGGAGATGTGGATCAATACGTTATTTGGGGGTCCTTAGAGGCGACAGTTGATTAAATTCGTTGGAATAGTTTTATATGTCCCTAAAATCGTAATTTTGAGTTACGGCAGTTATAATAAAATTTGTAATTATCGAAAATAAAAAAAAAGCGGCAAAATACGATGGAAATTATGTCGTCAAGTTTGAGCCAAGTCTTTTCACTGTAGGTTAGTATACAGGCGAAACACCAAAAATAGATATTATATATTTTTTGACATGTTATATAACTTTCTCTTCACTACATACTTTTAAGAAATTAGAGCTTAATATTAATACTTCGGTTTAGAGAAAGTAAAACTACTTCTCACAAGTCCGGTATGGTCTAGTGGCTAGGATACCTGGCTCTCACCCAGGAGGCTCGGGTTCGATTCCCGGTACCGGAAATTATTTTTAAATACGAGGATACAAAATATATGTGAAAGTACATTATCTAGCTTGCATCTTATATACTTCCCAGAATTAAATGATATTTTGTTAGCTTTCTAGTTTTTTTTATTTATTCTGTAGCTCGTTAAAATTAAAAACAAACAAAATGCTGCACAAAATGAACTTTAAGTTTATGAAGGATATACTGGTAAAAAGGAACTTCCAAAAACATGTGTTAAACTATCGTCATTTTGAAAACAGCTGATCTTTATTTTTAATAAGAAATGAATAAAAAACCTACCTAATGAGTTATAACTTAATTTCAAAATGTGATATAAGGATAAAATCGCCTCCAGATATTTCGGAAGCTTTATGAACAACAAATTTACTCTTTGTCAACTTACGTAGACTTTCTTCCAAGTGGTGCTTCATTTTTATATTTCGCATTTTTAAATATATCTATAGGTTGTAGTATAAATAGAAAATTAAATATGTTGCTCCTTCAATATTACACTTTTAGCTTTTGAAATTTGATTGTTTTCCTTTAGTGACTGTCATAACAAACAAAAGGAATTAATTAAACTTTAAAAGGAACAAAATACCGTTTCAAAACTCACACCTACTGTATTATTATAACTTAGGGAGGTATAATATTTACAGTATTAACTTTAGTTTGCATTTACAGCCCTATTTGGCTTCACAGTCACAATTTCTTGGTACAGTCACAACTGATAGATCTTCATGATTTGTTATTCTGCATCGTGTGTATAAGTTTTGTTATATTTTCAAAGTTCACCAGAATATGGTGAACATATTTCGCGGTTAGGTGTTAGGGAAGATATTTCATTAGGTTTGTTTCAATTTTTTATTTCATTTAAAACAAACCGCATGAAAATCGGTCCAGTAGAACTAGAGAAATAATCATTATTAGGGGTTTTTGCAAAACTAGTTCAAACACCTACAAAAGTGTCCTTGTGACCTTGGGTTAGGTCACACGGTCACGTTTATCCTCAGACAGTAAGTTTTCCAATGAGATCATCCCCATCTCTGTAGGTTGACGTCAACTCACACCATCAAGCAGGCTGGGGAAGCAGTAATAACAACCCTAGAGGTGAGTTTTTACTTTGCTTTCTTAAGTGTAATAATTTATAAGTATTAAATGTTTGTAACAGACCTATTTTCAAGAATCGAGTAGGAGAGAAGTTATCGATATTACAGTATGTTCAGAGATCGTTTTAACACTGGTCTAGATGGTAAGCCCTAGAGGAACCCTCACTTTCAGATCATAATTATATCCCATTCCAACTGGATAAAGACCTAAGTATAGAGTGCTTTAGATACCCACGAATGACTATATGGTCACAATATAAAGATGACCTTGCCAACAGGCTTGAGTCATTAGACAAGGTAAAAACTTTTGCATACCCTAGATAATGCTACGTCACAAATTTGAGACAGCATTATAGATAATTATAAAGACAATTGCTCGGTAAGTACCATAAATGTGAAGAATAGGGACAAAGATTTAGAGCACCTTATAAGGCAGACTCAAAGTATTTTTAACAAAGCAAAAGACAACCAGAAGTGGAGGGCGTATCATTTAGCTCTCACCGAGTATTGCAAAGCAATCACAAAGGCTAAGCAAGAATCCTGGATGGCATATTCTCACTCAAGAGGCTACAACGAGTTTTGACCACTAGACCTTTGAATCCAGTAGGCACTTTAATGAAATCTACAGGTGAGTATACACAAACAACGGGGGAAACATTGGTTCTTCTTTTAGAAACACACTTTTCCAATTGTATTGTACGTAATGAAATCGACGGAGGGCACCAGACAATCTAGTACTTGGCCAAGGGTGGCTCGAGAAGACTGGACGCATTGTTACAGTTTCAAACATTAAGTGGGGGATACAGGGATTCAACCCTATTATATCGTCTGCAGGAAACGGCATATTTCCTGCCCTGCTGCAGAGGGGACCAGACTCGCTTTTTGTTAAACTCTGTGACATCTTTAGCGTCAGTATAGCTTACAGGTATATACCGAGGGCCTGGGGAGTCAGAAGGATGGTTTATATTACAAAGTTTGGTCGTCCAGATCATACTCTCCCTAATCGTTTAGGCCAATCAGTCTTACCTCGTTTATTCTGAAAACTCCTGGAGAGACCGGTTGGTAGGAAGTGGGTTCTGTCAGGAAATCCATTCCATAGAAACCTACACGCTTATCATCCTGGGAAGTCCTGCGAATCCGCCCTACATCAGGATTGAGGACGACTTAGCTGGGGACATTGAAGGTGCCTTTGATAACTTCTCATTTGACACAATTGTGAGGGCAACGCGGGGTCATGAAGTTGATCATACCATTGTTTCAGCAATATCTCCCCAGGGGGTGTGGAAAACGTGACATTTAAGTTCAACAATTTTCACAAAAAACTGTTAACTTATTATTTAACTTAATTTTGATGTTAGGAATAATTTTCAAAGCAATTTCACAACTATCTGCTCGGTCTCAACTAGTTGTAAATTTTTGTAAAATATGTATTGATATTTTAGGACATCTATATAACGTTAAGTTCAGGATTTAATAGTTAAAAAGAAATCTTTCTTACCACCCATTTTAATGTCCAATGTGTCTAGCTACAGCTTTTTAAGAAATTGGTTTCAATTGATAGCTGAAGTCTAGTAATTTAAAATGTTTACACATTATTTTCATTGCAAATTTTGAAAACTACCCATACCAGTTCCAAAACGTTCATATGTTTCCAAAAATAAAGTGACATGTATGATAAAATCGGTCTTTAAAGATAAAATAGATTGTTGTACACATACCTTCTTTAAGAAGAAAAATAATCTCAATGGACAGTGCAAAGGAACTTTTTTAATTAAATAAATATATTTTATTCATAGATATTTAAAAGTTGAGTAACCATATTAAATTTCGTATCATCATAATATTTACAATGTATTTACAAATGATTATAAACCGATAATTCAGACGTCTATTCTTAAATATAGAAGATCAATAATGACAAATTTGATTACCTTTAGGAGTTTAGTAAGTACAAGCGCAACAACCCCGAGACACCCTAGTTGGATGTACACCTTTTCATGTAGTCTTGGGTTAGATCTCTACTTTTATCATTTTTCTTAGATCACTCTTGACCAACTCAATGTTATGTTATAGGGGTGGATCTTTTATTATAGTGTTGGTTGTTTGTTCCACTCCTGTATGGTCACCTAGCTTTCACCCAGGAGACTCGGGTTCGATTCCCGGTACCGCAATTTATTTTTTGTATTTTTACGGCCTATAATATTCAATTTGGTTTTAATATACTCACTTTGCTCGGGGACTATTTAAACATTGTTTTAGAATTTATAATATTATCGTACTTAAATTAATTATTTAATTTTAGTTTATTAAATACTAGTTGATGGCTCGTTTCACCTGGCGATAGTTGAGAGAGTTTAATAAAGAATTTGTTTTTTTTTAAGCAAACCATAATGGTGGTGCTATGGAAATAAATTATGCCCAAATACAACAACACATTAATTTTGATCAAAATCAACCTATAAATAACAAAGATATGATACTTGTTTTAGGGGTATAAAACACCCTGGGAGTGTAACATTTTCAAAACCCTTTATTAGAACGCGTCTACAGACCTACCCCAAACTATGTTAAACATTTGACCGTTCTAGGCTTCTTGGATACTGAGATAAGCTTTAGGGGGTAAAATACACCCTTGGAGTGGACAATTTTCAAAACCCTTTCTTAGTACGCCTATACAGACCTACCCCAAACCATGTTAAAAAACTCAGAGCCTTACGTTCTGGGATCCAGAGATTTCATGATCAGTCAGTGGGTTTTGACTTTTATTTATGTAGATGTACATTATTTTTCTGAGGACAATGTATGATTTTAAAGGTTTTAAATCAAGGTAAATTTTCGGAAATATATAAGATCATTTTACTGTGTGTTTCTGCGTTGACATGTTTAATATTTAAATCTGATGAATTTTGATAATTCGCTTATGACTTTGAGGGTAGGTTATTTTTATCTGAACTTCGTAATCTTTTTAGTTGTATTTAACAATTACAAACAATGATATTACAATGAATACATAGTTATACTACCGGGTGATAAGAGAGTCTATCTAAAACACCCACATTTGTTTACAATAATAAATTCAAGTCAACGCAACAATGTCCATAGACACATAAGATGATATTTTTATCTTGGCCACTATTGGAATCTCGTAAAATATTGAAGAAACTATTTGAAAAGGGTAGATCATCATTACTTTTTTATGAAATTTGAAAACTGAGAAATGGCTGCCATTTTCCAATGTCACGTAACTTTAAAATTCCCTGTGGAAACTCATATTTTCATGGTGTTTCCGGATCTTACATAAAAGTTTATGACATTTTTATTCTTGGGTATTTTATATTAGTTAATGACGCTTTTGGGCGAACATTTTTACTACTTTTTATATTTGTATCAATTACAAATTTAATTAGTAAAGGTCTAGGAAGTGTGAATAGAAAAATGCAAAGTGGAAATAAAACTAAATTGTTTAAATCATAAGAACTAGCTCAAATGCACTGTAATATAAGCAAAGTCAGAAATTAAATTCGTTCAACTCGATGAATAGATCCGTTCATTTTAAATTAATATTTTCTTTGTAATTAACCTATTTCATAGGGGCTATACGGTATTGTTGTTTCAAAACAAAACTTTTGCAGCATAAAATTGGTACTACCAAATTACGCTTCAAAAATGCTAGGAACAGATTTCAGCAAATACCCTCCCCCCTTCAAGACCAAAAATGTTTTACGGCTAATTTTACTCAACTGTTTATTTTCCTTGGATAGGCAACCAGTATAAGGCGTGTGTTCATCTCGGTGAGGACTCTGTTAACACCTAATATTTTTTTTACCTGGTTTTGATGGTTTCCCTTCATCATTAGTCACGAATTATGGAGGTTAAAATACAAAAGATTAATTTAAAAGTAACTGTATTCATTTCTATTGTTTAATGTATTTTGATATCGGATAGGTGTTTTAAGACAGTGTATTTTATTTTTTAACTTTACAATTATTCTACGAAGAATTAAATGTAATGTTCTATCGAACAAGTCCGGTATGGTCTAGTGGCTAGGATACCTGGCTCTCACCCAGGAGGCTCGGGTTCGATTCCCGGTACCGGAATAAAATTTTGATTAAAACTTTTAAAATTTAATTTATACAACTGTTATTTGATATTGATTGGAATATAAGATCGTATTTAATCAAATAATAGTGATAAAACTAATGGATTAAAACTCAGACCATTAAACAAAATTTAACTAACACCCCTATAATTCTATTGGTTAACTCCAACCCCATTAAAGCATTAAAAAAACAATATTTAGAACACGCCATACGTAGTGAAAAAAAAGGAAAAAACTCCACTTTAAATTTTTTATAAATTAGTCATATTCATATTCATTGTTTAGTAGGGCACAAGGTACAATCTGATAAGCATTGAACAGAGTTGCACCTTATCTTTCCAAATCAGTCTTAGAGGAAATATACCAGAATGAGGTACCTCTCAATGTAACAATGTTAAACAAATTTATTTATTATATGACGTGTACAAAAAAATGTATGAAAATATGTGTTACAATAAGTGTTGTGTATTTATAAGTGTTTGAGTGGACATAGCAGCTGGCCTGATGATGCTGCCTGTGGCAGTGAAACATGTAGCCACGTAAAAGGTAAAATAAAAATACAGACTACATTTGACAGATATAAATAATATATATAAAATAATTAGTCATATTACTTATTGTGTTTTATTTTTAATAAGATGTATCTATCTAAAGAACCCTAGACTACAAGAAGAAAGGTGTCAGTTGGGGTACCTCGGGATTGCCCCACTCGTACTCACTAGACGTGCACAGTTTGAGTATCGCACCTAAACATGAAGATGATGACTCAGTCAATGAAACGTCGTTTTATTAAAAATTAAAAATATTTTGTGGAAATTTATGTTTTATTTTCATTTAGTAATAACTGAAGTTACCATGTTCTTTTCAAGTGAATGATTAAAACAAAGTGTTTCCCAAAGAAATAAAACTACCATAAATAAACTTATGTACAGGGTGTTTCAAAAAATCGTTTCAAAATTTCAGGTGCTCCCATAAAACGAATGAAAAAGTTCAGATAAATATTTTTTGTTTAATGTTTAGTTTCCTATCTAGCCGTCATTTCGTGTTAAAAAAAATCACATTTCTTTCTTTTTTTACGGTTAAAGATATGGATCAGAAATGTCTAATGCTCCCTAGAGTTATAAAGACCCAATTTGAGAAAATTAATCAACCGATTTCCTTTACTCATTTCAAAATGGTTGTTATTTAAAGTTTTTAACGTTTGATATCTAAAAATATTTTTCTCTTTTAAGGACAAACAATAAATTTCTTTCTTTCTGTAGCTTAAAGGACAACTGTGTTATCGACAAAAAACAGAAAACATTAATTTTCAGTAATCGTCTACGACACCAAATATTAGCTTAGAACCAAAATTTTCGTATGAAATCTGCAAATTTTCATTTCCAAACCTTCCTGTAGCATAAAGGATAACTGAGTTATCTACAAATACCCAATAACAATATGTAATAACTAATATCATAAAATTTTGTGGTTTGTAGTAATAAAGCTGTAGGCCTACAGTGTATGGCAGACAACAATGTTAAAGAAACAGCTGTTTGATTATAAAAAAAAACCGATAAACATTCCAACACTTATCAGTCACATTAATTGAGCTTCCTAAAGTTGGTTAAAAAAAGTGTATTAATGTTACACAACAGTTGATTAAAGAAAATATAGTTCTGATTTTAGTAAATAAAATACTCGTGTCCTAGATATGATTCAAACCCAAGTGTTACTCTTTATTATAGAAATGACGCCTTAAATCTCTTAGCTATTTATGAATAGTTACTTTTTCCACCATGTTTAAGTTGTAAGATTGCCTATTATAATAGATTGAGGACTGTCTGACTATTAGTCAACTCTGTATAATTTTAAAACTACAATTACGAATTTTGTAATTATTATATTATCAATAAACGTGGTACATTTTAATGTATTGTGTTTCCATTAATTTTTTGTACAAAAAATTTCTGATAAAAACAAAATGGTTCATTATTTTTCTTTTAAAATTTTGATTCTTGGCTAATCTTGGATGTTGTTGAAAATTACCAAGAATTAAGGTTTCCATTTTTTGTCGAAACTTAGTTATCCTCTAAGCTACAGTGAGAATAAAATATGATTTTGTTTGTCATTAAAAAAGCAAAATATTTTGTAAAATTAACTGTTTTTGAAATATTGCACTTTGAAAGGTTCATATAGCCGCCATTTTGGAAAAATTAAAGGATTGACTATTGTTCTGAAATTGGGTTTTTATAACACTAAGTGGCATACAGATCCTTATAGATCCATTTAATTTACTGTCATAAAGGTATGATTTTTGTTAGATAGAAAACAGATCATTTTAGGAAATATGTTTATGTAAACTTAATCATTGGTTTTTCACGTAAGGAATACGCTCCTGAAATTGTAGAAAGATTTTTGAAAATACCCTCTATTAGAGAAATGTAATCTTTAAGTCTGAAAAATTATCAAGTTTATCTAGAAATTTGAAATGTTGTCCATCATTTAAATCATAATAATTGATGGTGATGCATATAAAATTAGTTTACGAATTTTAATTATATAAAACGATTTTTAAAGATTCTTTCTTTTAAAATTTTATATACTCCGGTATGGTCTAGTGGCTAGGATATCTGGCTTTCACCCAGAAGGCTCGGGTTCGATTCCCGGTACCGGAAAATATTTTTTGTAATTGCATTGTTTAATTTTGTACATTATATTTTGTATAATAGTAATTACTGAAAGAAAGTTAAGTGACCTATTTGTAAAATAGGCTAACTAAATAATAATAAACTACGATTTGCATGAATTGATATTATAAAGGAATACGACATACTTTATATACTGGGTGACAATTAAGTCTGGAACCTCTTTATTTACATTACCAACTTGAATATCCTAAGTATGGGCTGAATAATACGAATAATACGTAAAATCTATCACGAGTCAAGTCCGTTGAAGGAGGAGCCAGTGGACAGCCTGACCTTGAAGACACCAATAGGGACAGTTCCTAGCCAACTCCTTTAACCGCTGTATCAGTGCTTGGCAATGCGATTCCATTGGAGACATCACTGGAAATATCAGAGAAACTATTTCATTTTGTATTACAGTTACAAAGAACATAATATAAGGAATAATTAAAAAAATACATCCTTAGTTGTAGGAAAAACTTGTAAACAAATCATCAGAAATTTCTCAACGTAAACAATAATTTTCCAACTAAAGAAATAAACATAATAGAAATATTTCCAATTAAATTGCACGGAACTTCAATTAAAAAATAAGATTTATTTTTGTACAGGGTTAATATTTTATTAGAGGGAAATAATGATTTCAGTTAAAGCAAAAAAAAATAAATAAATAAAAAAAAAATAATAAAAAAAAAATATATAATAATAAATGTCAGTACCGCTGACAAAATGCTAATGTATCAGTTAGACTGAACATATTTAAAAGATTAAAACAAGAACTAACTCTCGAAACTACATTCGATTTAGTCCACTATTTGTTCACGTTTACCAAAATTTGAACTAAATCGTTTGATCAGATTCTAAGAAATTAGTAACAGCTGTAAGGACGATTTATTGGTTTTTACTGGTTAACTCCAGGATTGAATTCTTAAGGAGTTGGCGAACAGTAGTGTTTGGAGTCTTAAGTGCTACATTATATCAAAATTCTTTGAGTCGAATTTGTGTTATTGTAAGAACACGAGTGTAACTGTCAAATCACATGTAGGTGTACTAAATTACATACAATTCAGTACAATAGTAGGACAATAGATAGGCAGATAGATAAGAATCAACAGATAGTTCCAAAAACCACTTAAAAAAAAATTCAAGATTCCAGTATGAATATTTCAGCAAAAAACTCATGTTTTTGATCCAGTTACGCATAATTGCTTTATTTTTTGAAACATACCTTCCTAACCCCGTATCTTGAAAACTATTTGACAGATCATCATGATTTTGTACACACAGTTTGATAACATATCGGTCACCAGAGTCGAAAGTTAGATTGAACAAAAATTTCAAATACATTAAACCCTATAGAAATATAAAAATCAGTTGTCTATTTCTTGAAAATTTACACCATAACAATAAACAGCTGGTTCATTAGAATAATCATAAAATCAATTTGAGGTTAGGTTAAACAACTGAATCCAACAAAAATAATATTACAATAGTATTATTATATATACAGGGCGTTCAGAAAATGTTGTGGAAAACATCAAGTGGTTGTTATTTTGGTCGAAATAAAGAAAAAAAGTGCTTATAAACATATGTCCGAAAACGCTTAGTTTTCTATCTGTCGGCCATTTTGTGTAAACAAAAATTAAAGCTTTTGAAATTATTTAGATTTCGAGTCAAAATTTGGTGTACATTTCTACCAGCATATCAAAAATCAAAACTTTATCTTATAAATTGTAGATATGGAGACGGTTCGAAATTTTTAATATTACTATTAACTTTACACAAAATGTAAATGGCCGCCATTTTGAAAGTTTACGAGCTACAGTATGGATTCTAGATGTACTATTGCAAAAAAAAAAAAAATGTGTATACCAAATGTCGACTCGAAATCTTAATAACTTCAAAAGCTATAATTATGTTTGTAAAAACAAAAAAAAAAAAAAAAAAAAATGGCCGAGGGGTGGAAATAGAAGCGTTTTTTTTTTGAAAATATGTATATAGGAACTTTTTCTTTATAGAAAACATATATCACATATATTTTGACCACTTAAAGTTTGGCACGACATTTTCCGACCACTCTATATATTTTATTTCTTTATTTTTGTTTTAGGTTTCTCCCCTTTTAACACTCACAAGGATAAGAAAACTGTCTGAATATTAATTTAAATTATATTATATAATTCTTCAATTCAAAACTATAATTAAGGAATTTATGCTTTGTGTACATTTAATTGTTCATTTGAAATCAATATATAGGGTCTTTCAAAATTAAGTTAATACTTCAATTAACTATAGTTTATTTGTGTTTTAACATAGAACAAACAAAAGTAAAAAAATGTCTTTATAATTAAACTGATTTAATAAAAAAACCAGCTTAAAATTAAGCCAAATTTATATGTGTTTATAACGGTAACGTCATGATGGAATTAAATAAAAAAAAAAACTTGTAAACTACTACAAGTTTACCACCTACTAAATTCCTACGTTTGAAATTAATCAAGTATAAAAAACTTTGCTATGACAAAAAAGAAACAGCTATGACATTGACAGCTGATGTTTTAATAAAGTCAAATTTTATCTGTACAAATAACGAAACCATACCCATTTAAAGTTTTAACTTACTTTTGAAATACCCGGTATAATAACTACGATACTTGCTCCAGTCTGTCATGAAAAATCGGGTTGCAGATATAAAACGACAGAGATTACATGAAATTAAATTTTTTAATCAGAGTAAACATTTAAAACTTTACAGCTAAACCTCTGTTTTAAACAAATTATATAAACTTATATTTAAAAACTGCTCGTCGACTGTATATACAAGGGGGTGTTAAATGAGTCACAGCAGATGTTTTAAACGCGATGTTAAAACAAAAATATTGGGGCATTAACAACGTCCCAAATGACACATAATGACATAAAAAGCAAAGATAAAAATGTTGCAAAATGACAAAGTGCAAATTATATCGTTGGTCAATAGGGGAAGTCGTTGAATTTAATGGCGGCCGAGAGTGTTGAAGTTACTGCAGTTTATATTATCAGCTGATTTATCCTTTATCATGCAGTCTGAGGACTGATTTGAAAACTGGACAATTTGTATTAGCTACTGTAGTGTATTTCGACTTATAACGAGTGTTTAATTTAGCTTAAACGTCTTCGACTAGACATTTTTTATTATTTTTTGTTGGTAAAGGCGAAAAATATCTCTGTTCATCATAGTCTTATGAAAGAAGAAAACGAAGATAAAATGAAGATTCCTACCCTTTGAATATCTTAAAAGCGTCAGGGTAGGAAGAGAACAAGAGTTGGTTAGTAGAGACTTAAGAGGAAAGATGAACAAGAAAGGGATCTATTCCAAGGCTACATGAAAAAAGTGTAGATCCAGCTAGAATACCTCAGGTTTGTTACAACTCACTGCTGGTGAGCCTCTACGGAAAAAATAGAAACATAATAATAATTTAAAAAATAGGTAATTTGTATAGTTTGTTGTCTATATCTTAGAAACTTTAAATAATATCGCAAAGGGCATGAATAGTTTGTAATTTTTTTTTTTAAAATGATGATAACAATGCAATTCATCCCATCTTATTTCGACGTTTAGTTTTTGAAATACAGTGATTAAAAATTGGAAAAACTAGTGTTTTGTATAGATTCAGAAACCAGTTTAAAGGCTTAAATCCATCTTTTTGTTATTAGAGAAAGGGGCAGATATAAATGAATACAGTCTTGGTGGTTTAAGGATTGTTTTAAACTAACTGATTTAAATCTCTTATAAACCAGAAACAATCACGAACATTACAAAACTGAACTTATTCCTGACAAACAACACTGATTCTTCATGGAAGTAGCTGATTTTTCGATCAAGTTATAGGTTGTAAACACTCAGTCCCCTATCACAAGTTACAATTGTAAAATTCACCATTTTGCTCATTGTTCATTTAAGTTATAGGTTATTTACTGTAGGTAGTGGATCACTGAAGATGACGACATTATCGTTGAAACGCGTTTGAGTAAATACATGCATTTTTTTGTGAGAAACTGTGTTTAAGTTTTATTTTTATTTCAAAATATCTCACAAGTCAAGCTTAATATTTATTTATGTAGCTATTGCTAATATTTGTAAAAAAAAAAAAAAATAAAAAAAAAAATAATCGAAATATGAACAATTAAAACAGGTCTAGTTAAGAGCAACCAATAATTTTAATTTAACAATTTTAATCTTAAATAGTTATATAATTAGTTCAAACATAGATGATTCTAAGTTTTCGTCTAATATCTCTGGAGACATTAAACACACACTACTCTAGAGCCCATTACACCATCTCGAAGGGTTTTCTTGATTCTTTGAACTAAGTTTTGGTTGGTAAGTAATAGCAGTACTTCTCCATTGCTATGTTGATGCAATCTCGCTATGTGCTCACCAGCAAATGTTTTGACAATTTCAGCTACACTAGGAATTCCAAGATCCTGATGATTATCCTGATTACGAACGTACCACGGAGCGATTTTTCAAATATATTGATTTCGTTCAAATATTATTGAAATGTAAAGATTCATATTTCATGAGCAAGGCGGTAAATTATACAAATCAAGCTAAAGTTCTGTTTATATATATTAGGTATTCTTCTAGACTCACAGCTAACGTGGAAAGACAAAGTTCAATATTTATTACTTAATGTAAATAGACATTTATGTCTTCTTGGAACACTGTAAACAAAAGATGTTCTTAGAACTTAATACTTCGCTTTGGTGTAATCAAGATTTCAATATTGCATATCTTGGGGGGGGGGTACTACTCCACGGTAAAGCAACTTATAAGCTAGTCTATATCTTTCAGAAATATATCTTTTAAAACCAGAAACCAAAACTGTTTACAGAACTGAATCTTCCTTTACGACAATTATATTTATAAGATTATAAGTACATTTTTGAAAAGAAGTTCGAACAATGACAGAAACGAGAAGAGCAGTTGTTGGTTTAAGAAGCATGTCTCATTTGTTAGAAAGTATTGGATATTTTAATGTCTTACAATGAATGGTCCATGATTATTTAAACATGTACCCAAGGAAATTAAATTATATCGAATAGAAACAATTTTTAACAAATTGATAAAAACTCCCTTAAAACAGTAATATTAATCGAAACCCAACTTGTTACATGTCATTATTCTTGGAAAGGTTCATACAAGTTATTTATGAAATGAAAAATAAAATAATAATAATAATTTGGATATAAAAAAAGTGGAAGGTAGTATTATTAAAGGATTATTTGCAATACAAGATGTTCTTTGTTTATTTTTACATTTATTTTGTGAGGGATTTTATTTAATACCTTCTGTGAAGAAAGATTACATTATATTAGTATAAATACCCAAAGAAAATACTTATACAAATATCAACAATAAAGAAATTTTACCATTTGGGATAAATAGAGGCATATTTGGAAAATTTTTACGTATAGGCCTATTTTAGTTTTGTAGAGGTTGTATGAAAACATTTTTTACGCAATTATTAAAATTACATCTATTTAAAAATATAAATAATGAAATCGCTTCATTAAAACTAAAAATGGTAATTATCTTGATAGGGCAGAGATAATAACAAAACTAAAATATATTCCCAAGTTGGAAATATTGTGATAATAGGGAGCTGATAAGAATATATAAAATTGTAAAAACTGAATGATTTCGATCAACTGGATAATGATCTCTGAAGTGGTCCCTTTACTGTGATAAAAACCAGGGGTTTGTTAATAATTAGCATAATAAAAAGTTAGTTATGTTTTACATAAATAATTTTTTTTATCACAGTATGAAGTAGCAATTTTATCTTTACTGTAAATATAGAGAATCGATACAGGTTTAGGATTAACTGGGAAAGAGGACTGAGTAGTTCTAATTCTGTTTGTAGTAAAGAAAATAGTCTTTAAATCGACAAAATATTATTTCTGTTTATGAAACAACATCATTGAAAGAGTAGTTCGTGACATGTTACAGAGAGTGATGGAAAACTTTGCCTATAGGCTAGAGGAGACGGTCAAAAAATATGGTATGTATGGTCGACGTATGATATTGTCTTTATTTTTACAAAAACTTGATTTTTCTTTACATTCAATCTTACTGAATTGTTTAAAATAAATAAATTTGAATTATCTTTAAAATTGACTGCTTGCAATTATTTCGTAAACCATTAGGTTTCACAGGCTAACCCTGTAGCTAACGTGTAAAAGGAATATGCTGCCTAATTGTAGAAGCAAAGTAACAGAAGAGACTAATCTTGCTGTAATTTCGTGAAATCGGTGTAATAAACCGGACGACTAATATAAACAATCCATCATTAACATGAACGAAACGATCGCATTTTGGTTGAATACAAAACAGTCATCTGACTAGAGACCGGCAATAACGATGCGGTGCAGATAATATCTTGTTGGACATAATCCCGGATACAATTAACATCAGACATGGAGTCATCAATTTGAATTTCACAGCAAACCGTTGATTGATAGCACAAGGCTTTGTATCAAACCTATTGAATTATTCTCATTAATAGGTAATGGGCTTTATGACTTTGTTGCGTTCAGTGGTAAGTTGATTGACGTTATTGTAGTACTTATTTAGCTCAGACCATTCTTATCACAGGATTACTGAAGGTTGTAATTGTAAAGTGATTTTTGTCAGTCACTCTGTGTTATTAAATGAAAAATATACAATCTATTTATACTGTAGATTAAGTGTGACCATTGTTAACAGAATAACATCCATTAAACACGTCTGGAGATGCAAACTGGCAAAAGCTAAACTATGATAGCTTTTAAAAATAAATCAGAACGAATTAAAACGAAAGCACCGGACTGATCTGGTGATAAATCCTCTACATATTACGGCGACAAAAACACATACATTCCTAGTTGTTGGGAACAGTAATTTAGCAAATTATTTTTACACCAGACCTCTCCCTTCCCCCCCTTCAATAATCTCTGACGATTGTCGAACCATTGATTTACTGTTACATTTAGAATAATTTAGTTTTTGTTGATTCAAAAGTCTATCCATCATCTTGTCCTACCAATGATTTTAATTGAATCTACAGTTTGTATTTAATTGGATAAACTGGGGAGAACAAATTAGATTTATTTTTATTTGATTTTATGAGAGTTGAAAAAAACATGTCTCGAAGTTTTACAGTTAGTTGATGAAAAAATACGATAGGGTCTCTTTACCAATGAGTTTTTGAAAACACTGTTATTTGAATTATATCATTTACATCAAAGTGTTTTAAGCTTTCAATAAATATCGTGTAATTAATAATTCTATTTTGTTAAAAAGTAGTAGAAAATTTTTGAAGTCGTTATTAGTAATTATTTGTTACAATTTTTAACTATTATCATCTCCTAAAAATTTCCATTACCATAAAATGTTTAACAATGAGTAGACAATTACAAAATATTTCTGGACAGTAAAATGGTGAGTCTGGTATGATTTTCAAGACACACTGGAGTGGAAGGGGATTAGTAGACTAGTTGAAATATATATCGGTGTATTTGTAAGAGGAGATCGTTCAGGAATTCTGATTATATCAGAGACTTCGTTCCAGAAGAATCCAACGACATATCATAGGCTCAGCATTTACTGACAAATATCAGGCAGGCTGTTAGATTGGCGAGAGGGCCTGAAGAGGTTAAGGTACTCTTAAGAGAGGCGACTTAATGGTAAGAGAGTATTCCTTCTGAAAACTAAATACAGTGGTAATACCAGACCATGTGGTAATGACTTTATTTATAAATATGAACTGGAGTGCTTCACTAAAAGGATTGAACAGGAGCCGAGGAAGAAATTTGAGTAGGAACATACAAACAGTGTTCTATCAAAACGTGTATGAATTTATTTCCGAGAACACTTGAATACAAGACAAAGAATTCAGGTCAAAGTTAGTTTGGATTGTTTCAGAATTACAACACGACGAGACGTTCAGAAATGTTACGTTTTGCTGAGTTTTATGCTGATATTAGTGAGAGTGAATGTGTAATATCCAATAGGTTGGCTATGTGTGTCATTAGCAGTGTTAAGTGCACGAGCAGAGTTGGAGGAATATCTCAGGGTATAGGATGATCAACCTCTTATATTGTGCTCGCTCTAAGACACAACCTTCTATCTTTAGACAGCGGCAATATAAAGAAGACGATATAAAATATATTATTTAGTGGTTAGTCTCTCGTAAATAATTGGCCTTCAATAGAAAACTGTAGGGTGACTAATTTTCAATTACCAGGCCTTGAACGAGGAAAGACTAAAATAGTTAATCGCTCAAGACAAGAAAGATTCTGAAGTTTTCCCTGGGAGCATTCAATCATTTATTTATATTTAGGAGAGCAACTAACCAATGTGGCTCGTGAGTTCAAGGGATAGACCACTTAATTAAAAATAACAATTAATAAGGCAGGTTCACATATCTTGCAATTTTTTGAGATTGTTTGAGATATCAGATAATTTATAGAATTTTTTTCGGCTGTAAACGTAAGAGGTGAGTATTTTGGAGGTGAGAAGTCGACATATAAGGATCTTTAGAGCATTATATGCAGGACCATGTAAGATTTAGTGGATCATAGTTAGGTCCAGGATGAGGTAAATGATCTGTAGTTCGAAAGGGCCCATTGAGGGCCATCGACGTTTTGGCCACCACAATGTAAATTAAAAAACAAAAAGTATTTAAATCCAAAGAGCAACATTAAAATACAGTTAATCTTTTTAAAAAACACCCGACTATTCCACATCTACTGGTAGAATATTGACAAACATATTATATAATTAATTATAAGTTATTAAAATAAAAACTAACCACATGGTTAGTTACCCTTTGACTCATAAAAATATCTGTATTAGTAAAATCACTTTTGAAAATAATTCATACGCAGATTAGAGCAGCAGTGCTGAGCTGATCTCGCGATAAATTCCACCCAAATCCGCAGAGACACTCATTCATTCATATTTTTAGGATTATTTTTGACGTTGTTTTTACACCTGGTAAAGTGATTTACTCTTGTAGTTTTAAAAGAATATTCGTTTATTCATAACAGTCGTTAATAGACATGCGAGTTGATTGAACATTGATTTGTTAGTGAATTGTTTAATAGAATAGCTGTTGCAATCTCCCCCATGATAGCAAATAACGTAACTCTCTCTGTAAGTTTGACAAGTGTGTTATTAGGACTCTGAAAATAAAATGTTTTGAAAAATGTATATTGTATGTTAAAAATAGATAAGTATGGAAATTTCTGTGTTATTGCTATCCCCTCGAAACGTTTCACTATATTCTCCAATCCTTGTGACAAATTCTTTCTCATATTAATCTCAAAAATTCGTGCGGTTACCACGTAAACTGCCATTTCAGGATTATTTGTACTCAACTGTGTTCATGAAAGTACTACAGAGTACATATTTTTCTAACTGTGAATGGGATTACAATGAAATGTACAACAATCTATTTCATGAAATTTAAAACCAAGTATTTCTTGTAGTTTACAACAATTTATTTCATTACATTTTAATATTGTATTTCTTGAAATTTACAACAATGCATTACATGAAATTTACAACAATGTATTTCCGGAGCTTTACAACAATGTATTTCAGGCAGTGTCAACGGAGCACAGTAAACATTTCCTATGATGTGACTCTAGTGACTGACCGTTGACATATAACAATCATTGATCCGTCATGTGTCACAAAGGTATATATGAGAGGGCGTAGTCTGTAATCCTTGCACCAATTACCATCACACTTGCCAACCATCAATTATTCCACTCCACCATTATAATACTGATTGATGGAATGGATTTTGCAACCACAGCTCATGGATTAGTGGACATTGCTTGTGTAAACTGTTATCGTTGCTATGGTTACCAATTCAATGACATGTAAACAATACGTTGTGATTGGTGTTTATAACTATTGTTTAGATTTATGTAATTAAAGTAATAGCAGTTGGATCTTTGCTGAATATCTGTACATTTTGTACGTTTGTTTTGAGCAATGTTTTTTAACATAACCTCAAAAAACAAATAAGAAAACAGCTTTTGAATAATATACACAGTTCAGTTAGAGTAAATAAATAATTTTATAACAAGATCAGAAAGTTGTTATTTACTTATGTATAAGTAAATGAACTAGGGATTGAAATTTTACCCCAATATTGATGTAAATTAGTAAAGAGGTTTTGATACAAACCGCTGGAAAAGTTTGTTAAACGATCGGTAAATCTTAAAAAAGGGGACAATTTTTAAATTTTAATAAAAGTTTAGACTCCAGTCGTACAATGTCTCGCAATAACTAATTTTATGTAGCTGCATCCAATAATTTCTACACGCGTTTTATACTACAAGCAGTAGCAGAGTTAATTGTTACTAAATTCAAACTTCTTAAAAACTTAACCTCAACATTTCAAAAAATCAAAAATTTTATCTATAATTTGTATTTGGATAATGTCTAGAATGCGGTTCTTTGTGTCGATACACATTCACCGAAATCTAACCCAATCGCAGTGTTGGAGCTTCAGACACTTTTTGAGGTAGCATATGTTTGAAGGGTTCCTATTCAAGTTCTAAGAACGAGACCTAAGGATATATGAAATTATTAGAGGACAAGTCACTCACAAAGAAAAAACAAAAATATCGAAAAGATGAGGAACTGACAATCAATGTTTTAGTTAACACCGGGACGTAAATCAATACCATTTCGAATGTCTCATACTAAACACGAAAATCTACCTGAAAAGCACCTTAATTTGCTTGATCCTTTGGTAAGAACATCAGACCTTATTCAAGAAGAACTTCTGGCTGTGACCTTGGAAACAATAGAAACCTTATATTATGAAGAAGTCTAACTTTGAACATGTACAAATCCTCAAACAGTTGAGTAATAGAGATGTAGGCTTCTATAGCAAAAACGTCGAGCACTCTATAACTGCGAGATCACAAAAAAGCAATTACTACAAAAATATAGAATCTGTGTTAGAGGTATTAAGGAAATTTAAATCTAAGGAAAGTAGGTTGTCTTCCTGTCAAATCTCAGCACACTATCTGCATCAATGTAATAGCAAAATGCAATATACCTCTCGCATGTCGGCCACGACTTGCCATTACCGGCTTACACCCCCAAGGTGCAATGGATTCATGCCACATTCGGTCTGAGGGTAAATAATGTGCCAAAGATCTAGCAAAAGAAGGTGCATCATTATTCCAACCTGCATCTAATGTGTATCTAGAATTTGTAATACAGAGGTACAGTGACGTCTGAAAAAAATACCATTGTAGAAAACTGTTTGAAGGTACAGTAAAGCTTATATTTGAAGGAATTACTAGCAAAAGACAAATCAAAGTAAAGGATTGTTGTATCATTTAGACTTCTAGTAGGGAACAACTACTAACGGGCCCATCTAAAAGTACTTCATCAGACTCCAACATATCCTGTAATAACGAAACACAGGACAATAATCACTTACTGAACGGCCATCGCCCATTCATACAATAGATCACCTAATTAATCCTCAAGCCAACAAATACTGAGAATTCCCCGATATCGAATGACAGAAATGCCAAGGATGGGCGTTGACAGTTGCAAAGTAAGTCGTTATGAAGAACAATTTCAATAATGGATTCAGAGCATCAAAATGAAAACTAATAATTCAGTAAATGTGATCCCTATAATGTTTTTAGTAATATTGTTTTGGTTTTTCTTTACTGTTGTGTATTTTAATTTAAAGTAATGTATTATTATGTCATATGTAATATGTTTCGTTTTAGTTTGTTGTTAAGGAAAGCTTTATTCTTTATCTTAATATCTTTTTCTCAATCTAAATCATGTTTTGTTTATCTAAATGTAATAAAAGGAATGGGAAAAAAATATATAAAATATATTGTTCTATACATTTAATTAGTTTTTAGTTGTATACTTGACTAACTACAAGTTCATAAGACCGTCTCACCTTTGGGGAGATATCGTAAATGTAAAAACCTGTACAATGGAACAAAGTAAGTACTATAATGACAGCCACAATCATATTTATGTATGTTAATAACCACTAAATGCAACAAAGTCATAAGGTACATTACGTATTAAAGAGATTAATTCGATAGGTTTGATACAAAGCCCTTGCACTATCAATCAACTCTTTGCTTTGAGATTTAAATTGATGACTCCATGTCTGATGTTAATTGTATTCGGGATTATGTCCAACAAGATATTATATGCACTGAATCGTTATTGCTGGCCTTCAGTCAGCTGAATGTTCAGTATTCATACTGTGTGTTCATATTAATGATGGATTGTTTATATTAGTTGTTCAGTTTATGAAGATGTTTGTTATAAATCACATCAATTAAGAATCGAAGTTCGAAAAAAGTTCTAAATTTTTGTTATGTATATATCTTTTTATTCTGTCATTGGAAAGAAATGACAGTGTTTTATTATTCCCTAAAACATGGCAATATTAGTTATTTGTCTTACATTTTCTTAAAATGAATGGTTTATCCCTTTTTTACGTCAGACACAAGAGTTCTACAAAGTAAAAATTCCTATTCATCCCTAGGAAGAAATTCAGAATCTTCTGGACAAAGTTGTCTTGAGGAATTGTCTGTCCATTTGTCACACATCAAAGTATATATTTTTTTTCCATGGAGGCTATGAAGTAGCATCTTGCAGAGATTTCTTATACTCCTAAGGTTGTTTTAAATTCATATAACAGTATCCTTTAACAAACCCTACCCTAGCTATAAAATTCTTCTTGGTTAACAAGAGTAGGTCAGATGTAATTTACTTTATCGAGGCATAAAGTGGACGTTTGTTCATCCTTTAAACTGTGACTTTCCCCTAGCTTCTCTAATGTTCTTGCTGAACCCAAATGCTAATGACTTGAACAGCCAGACTTTTGGATATTCCACAGAAAATCCCATGAGTTTCGCTGCTGATGCTTTGTGAATCAGCACACCTGTGCATTCCACTAAACCGAGAATATCCAGGACGCAGCAATATTTACATTGTTAAGCCCCAAGACGTGATAGTATATCGAAACAACAGACTAACATTGATTTGAGATGGTTGGAATCTAGAGCTTTCAAAACTGTGTAATTGTCAGTATAAATATATATCCTTATATTCAAATCTAAAGTTTTATCGTATACATTGCTTTAAGATTGTAATCTCTGAGTGAAATACGGTTTCATACATTTCCTTAAGTTCCAACTCTGTTCTGCTTTCTTGGTTTCCAACCCCTGTTTACCTGTTTTTAGAGCTGTGTGTGAACCATTCCAGCTCAGGCATAATAATTAAGGTCTTCCTTCTTTCTAGCCAATCTTTGTGGTCGGGTAGTAGTACTGTACACGTTTTGAGAAAGAACACTCTGATTCCTTTAGGTTGTCCCTGTTCAAATTGATGACTGTCCTAACCTTCTCCAGTCTCCCCAATCTGTCGACGTATATCTGTATACGTACCTTGAATCCTTGTCTGATATCAACATCCGTATATGTTCTTCCCTTGTAATGAAGTACACCTATATTTTTCTACTCTTCTGCTTTTTCCCTTCCACTCCATCCAGAACTGGAATCTATATCACACACATCTTTATCCTTTTGGTCCTTATTCCTTATAACTGCTCAAAATTCTTCTATGTGGATTTTTCTGAACGAAAAATATACAAATATATATGAATAATTCTTATTCAATAATGTTCTGCTCTACTGCTTTTTGAACATCTACTGTGTTATTCTCCAAGTGTTGTTGGAGAAACTTATAAATGAGATCGTTATTGTTAAAATTCCTACATTATATTATCAGTAATAAAATTTTGCTCGATCCACTTCTCTTAACTGAAATAAACTAATAATACATTATACAAATGTTTATTGAAAGGTCTTCATTAAATTTTGATATACAAGACGTAATTAAAATAACAGTGATTTGAAAACTCGTTTGCAATCCTGCCTCTAGTGTATTTTTTTGAACTAAGTATAAAAGTTTCAGATATATTTTTTCAACTAAAATAACAATAAATCTCAATTGTTCTCCCCATTTTATCCAATTAAATACAAATTGTAGAATCAATTAAAATCATTGGTAGGACAAGATGATGGATAGACTTTTGAATCAACAAAAACTAAATTATTCTAAATGTAACAGTAAATCAAAGGTTCGACAATCGTCAGAGATTATTGAAGGGGGGAAGGGGAGAGGTCTGGTGTAAAAATAATTTGCTAAATTACAGTTCCCAACAACTAGGAATGTATGTGTTTTTGTCGCCGATATATGGAGAGGATTTATCGCCAGATCAGTCCGGTGCTTTCGTTTTAATTCGTTCTGATTTATTTTTAAAAGCTATCATAGTTTAGCTTTTGCCAGTTTGGATCCCCAGACGTGTTTAATAACTCTATGCCTCTATTGTTGATAATGGTAATACCTAATCTACAATATTGGGGTTGATTTTTGTATTTATCAGTTGTTACAGAGAATATATTCTTAATACAGGGTTGTTGAAAGAATATACAACCGTCATTTTAACGTTCTTATTTAGTTAATATAGCTAAATACGGTTTCAAGGATACGTTTTTGTAGTGAGGGACTGCATCTAAGACTCCACGATTTTTAATGTGGAACCTAGGGAGTGAGAGGAAACAACGGGTAAGTCAAAATTTTCAAATGTGACATGCGGTATTGTGATACCTTATTTTAAAGGGCTCCATGAACCAAGAAATAGTAATTGAATGATAGTGATTGGCTGATATATTGATTATATTCAGAGCTAACAAAAATGAAGCTTAAATTTATTGATGCATTTTCAGAACTGAACCATTGTTTGCCTAAATCATTTAATTAGAACCTGACTCCAGGAACCTCTTTTAATTTTTAACAATTGCTAAGTCTGTTTTAAGTAAATTTAATTTTTCAAGGGTAAAATATTCTAAAGGCTAATCCCCATCTCTGACTTAACGATCCTAGGATTTATGGGTTGTTCTGAGCCCAGCGCGCTTTCAAAGTTGATCAGTCTCATATTGTTTTTCAATTTTAACTGGTATATCATTAGGTTTTAATAGTATTTATTATTTTTTCAACGTATTTAATTTTTATCGAAACGATAAATAAATTTTATATCATTGTTTTTTGTGGTTTAAAAACGAAAAACTTACATCGACGTAAAAGAAAAAAAAGATATAAAGTATCGATCTCTAGATCTTGAATACTCAACTAGCGTCAGGATCAAATAGTAACGGTTCTTATTTTACTTTGTTTTGGCTGATAGAATTGTCCGCTAGTTTAATAAACTACAAGGTCACGTACTAAACTTTTGAGAGAGGGGACAATTGGTAGTTTACACTGAAACACCGTTAGGTGCCTACCCTATTAGAACACATCCCTTTTGTTCAGTTGACTAGTGTATGTTATCAATTCAACTTAGGAGTTTAAAATTGTTTGTTAGTGTGCAGTTTGTTTTGACTAGGTGACCATGTTTGCATTTAGATTCAGTTAATTTAACAGTTCAGACCTAAGCTCCTATTTTAAGTTACTAGATCTAGTGTTTAACTTGGGCTAAAATAAATCACTTTTTTATTATGGCTGATTCTCATAAAAATGAATTTACTGTGAATTTATTTTGGGTACATAGTTTTTAACAACAACTTACCTAAGTAAAAATGCCCAAAAAGATCAGTTGAACTGTAAGAAACCATTCTTTGAACACAAAAAGTTCTACGGAAATCTCAATATCGTTTTCCCTTTCTATGACGTTATAGAGATTTCTATGAAACCCCAGTGAGATTCTTTTAACTGTAGCCATGATGTATTAATACTAAATACATACTATCCAAAACTGCGCAGAAATTCTGCGCATTTGTTTTGAGAAATCATTTAAATATAACCTCAAAATGATCTAATAATAAATTTCCAACAACGGTTTAGATCAAGTTAATTAATACAATACAAGTGTAATACATTTTTATATTGATCACTCCTGCAAAGCTGTAAGTATTAACGGTTGTATTTTCTCTCCGTGTATTTTTAAATTGTACTTTTAAACCTTTTGAACAATGTATTAATATTTTCATTCAAATTATAAAAAAAACGTATATCTTTTAGACCTCTGGGCTTGGAGATCTTTAAATAATTAATAGATCTTGGTAAAAATAATTTATCTAAAACACTAGTAGGTTCAAGCGATGCCTGAGCATTTTGAAACAAACATAATGCTTAGGAAATTTAATTGTATTGTTTACATGTCATTGAATTGGTAACCATAGCAACGATAACAGTTTACACAAGCAATGTCCACTAATCCATGAGCTGTGGTTTCAAAATCCATTCCATCAATCAGCATTATAATTGTGGAGTGGAATAATTGATGGTTGGCATATGTGATGGTAATTGCTCCAAGGATTACAGACTAGAGGCGGTTGTTACCCCCCCCCCCCACCGAGTTTTGTGATCACTATAATATCAGTTTCTAACCTATCAAAGAAATTAGTCTACTAAATTTCATCCTATTATTATTTGTAACATAGTTCTATTAATTTGTGTAAAACAGAAGCAAATTATCCTGCATTTCTGAACACCCTGTGTTTCGTACTTCATTTCTAACCCACCCCTATTTAATTATAATCACATTATCCCAATAATAAAACATTAGATATTGAATCCTGCACATGGAAAGAAAAATAATCTACTTATAAAATTACTTAATTTACAACATTAAAGATTTTTATAGATTTTTATAACAACGTAACTTTTCTTTTTTGAAAGATAAATTAACAATTATTCTATATATGTGTTTTAAATTAATTTATCAGATAAATATTATCTCTACGGGATGAGTTATGTAAGAAACTTTTGGTTTTAGGAAAAGTGTAATTTTATTGTTATTTAGGTCATTAGGGACATTTTAAAGTTAGACTAAAAAATCGTCTCTATCTAAAGGGAGCGTAATATGTTATTAAAAATTAAAAATGTGGTACCATTTTCAGTTAAAAACAAACAAAAAACTCTATTTCTGTAGTTCCTAAGAAAAAGAGCTTGGACAATTTGTTTCATCTTTAAACTACAAAGAAAATTTTATGACCATGGTGTTGATTTACAAATTTCTATTTTAACAATAATTAACTATAAATAAATAAATTATGTATGAATATTAATGAAACTTTAAAAATATATTAATAAATTTACAACGCTGCTTAATTATAAATCAAAATATTTTAAACGTAACCTAAAAAAATATGCATTTTTGAAATAACTTTGATGTACAAAAAAAAAAGATCGGATAAACTTTAATTTTTTTATCACATTTTTGCATTTAAATAAATCTCTTTTTAATACTTTACAAGTATTTAAAAACAAATCGTTTTATGTACATATATATAATCTAATCAATAGCATGGCCTAATATATTTCATGCCTTTGAATATTAAAATAATTGTGTTTGAAAAACATACATTCCAAGATATGTTCGAAATAGTGAACGCATTTTATTTTTTAAGGCTTTGCTTGTCCCTTATTTTCTATCTAATGCACTGTAAAAGGCGATGAGATGATTCTTATGCTTTTTAGATTATTACAAAATTACGTACATTGGATCAACTTTTCTCTATATTGTAAAGCAAAGTACTTTTAAAAGGTTACACTAAAAAACAAAAATTCTATGTGTATGACCTCAAACTATTTATTTTTCGAAAATGATTTTAATAGAAATTTAAAACATACAACTAAATATTTTTCTTTAAAATAAATTTCAAAACTTCATTAAACTACACCAATCATTTATGAACTTTAATAATACTAATATCAATTAATCATACCTTCTTTTCTTTATAATTCAAAGAGGAATACAAATATATACATAACTAAATTTTTGCATGAATAGAAACGACAATATATATATATATATATATATATATATATATATATATATATATATATATATATTATAAACTATGGAAAAAGGTAATATTTTTCAAAATAGATTGTTAATACCGAATGACGTTCATAGCCAAATAAGAATAAATTTTTCATGTAACTTTAAAATACTAGCCTCCGTTAAGACCAAAAGGTTTTTATGTCTCATTTCACTTGACTATATAGGTTCAACAGTTGCTCACAGTTTTGAAACAAAAACAACGTTCAAGACCTCAAATATATAGATGTAATAATTGTATTGTTTACATGTCATTGAATTGGTAACCATAGCAACGATAACAGTTTACACAAGCAATGTCCACTAATCCATGAGCTGTGGTTACAAAATCCATTCCATCAATCAGCATTATAATGGTGGAGTAGAATAATTGATGGTTGGTATGTGTGATGGTAATTGCTTCAAGGATTACAGACTAGTGGCGGTTGTTCTCCCCCCCTCCCCGACTTTTGTGATCCATCAGAATATCAATTTCTATACTATCGACGAAATCGTCATATGGAAGTCTTTCTCTAATTCATATAAAGTGATCCAAAAATATATTTAATTTTAACTTATCATTACATATTTATTAAGCACACAAAATAACATAAAACTACAAAACATCTATCGAAAAACCCATAGATATTAAAAACAACTGGTAATAGATGTAATTGTTGCGGTTGCTATGGTAATTTGTGTTATTTATTTGTTTACTTATTTTTGTACCAGTGGTGAGTTGGGACGTATGGAGTACACTCTTAAATTACGTGTTTTTAATGTAAAAACCTACAGGATTAAGAACTCTTTAGTTCCTACAAAGAATCATTAGTATTGAGTTTAGTGTTCAGAATGTTCCGAGAAAGCCATCAATTCATCGGTCACACTTAAACTTGGAATAACTGGGTCTCTCCATAGTAAAAGTTTTAAAAAAATGGCATTTGCAAACAGTTTCTTAAATCGTTTATAATGTTCTCCATAGAAATCTCTCTACTGATTAGGCCTAGAGACTGTCAAGTTTTTTGGAATATGCCAAAGAGTTACAAAAAAATTACGTCAATAAAAAAACCATGCTATCTAGATAAGCAGAAAGAGTCGTTACTCCCAAAGATTCCAGGCTCATAGAAGGTCGAGGCAGGACATCCTTTTCATCACATTGTTTACGTATGAGGCGTGGTTTACTCGCCTGTATTCACAAAACTCTTAAAAGGAAGATTGAAAACTCACGTGATATCCATGAACAGTCAGTGTATTCTGTGAGGATTGGTGTTTGGTGCACGATATCCGTCATCAGCATTCTTCGATAGATATTTTTATGTTACAGTAAAGTCTATGAACGTGGAATTTGTGTAATAACTTGGTGTCATTGAGCTGACAAACGGCTACTTCTAGCATGATGGTGCTACTTACCAGACATCTTACCAGACGCTTCAAAAACTTTCAATACAGTTTCTCTGGATGCCGCATTTGTTGAAAGATGTTTGTCCAAACATATATTCCAACTTCGTTTTCATTTTTTAATCTTTACGTTTATTTAAGGTCAAATGTATTCTGACCGTTAAAGAAAAACTCTTTTTAAAGGTTAAATATATTCTTAGAGACAGCTACTCATGAAATGAACAATAATCACAACAGACAGTGAATACTGAAGCTATGGGTAGCGTTATTACACTGAATCTACATTAAAACAAATATTTTAATTTTCATAATATTTCTCTATATATTTATATAAGTTGTATTTAATTTTGTGGCTAAATAAATGTTTACTATCCAACAAAAATGGTAAAGGTTTTCCACCAGTACAATAGGACGTCAACAAATAAATAACACACGCCATAGCAACGGCAACAATGATATCTATTGCCAGCTGTTTTCAATCTACTAGTTTTCCTTTATATTTTTATACAAAATAAAAAAGCCCATGATATTAATAAACATACATTGCAATCAAACAAGATTCGTGTTTGGGGTGAGATATTTCTTATTATGATTGTCGGACCGATTTTATTTTATCAACATGTTAATGGTGAAGTTTATGAACAGAGTTTCACGGAATTGGTGGAACAACTTGAAACTGATCTGACATTAGGATACTTCAAATGGTGTGCAACTTACCACACATCTGGTGAGTCAGCGATTCTCATAATCAATTTCTTTGGTTAACCGTATTGCTCTGCTTCAGTTATCCTGATTTTATTTTTGGATTTTGTTAAGGTCAGAGTGAACGCAGATCTTCCACGAAAACTTGCACATCCTTTGAGTCAACATCACTTGGGTAAGAGAACATCTGAAAATATAAAGAGAAGAATGGAGTTGTGTATAAATCCAGGAGTAGGACACTTTTAATAACAGTTAAGTAAACATATAAATAACACATATCACCATAGCAACCACAAAAAATAATATCTATTGACAGCTGTTTTTAATCTCCCAGAGCTTTTCTATAGATTTGATGCAGTTTTATGTAAATTATATTAAAATTTTAATTAATTTTCTGAATCACCCTTTGTATATATATCTTTCAAAATTTGTATTTGATTTGTTTTGACAAAGTTGACACTTCTATATCAACTTATCTCCCATTAGAAATACAAGAAATAAACTGCAGACTTAATGTAATTAAATTTCATTTTTAATTACATAGAGATATTATTAAGGAGATGGCTTAAAATATTACATTTGGTTTTGTGGATATCTTTATAAGAGAGTTAATGCAATGTTTCTGAGCAATATTTAATATTGAAATTCAATTATAACTTGTGAAGTTTATCTTGTTTTAAGTTGTTTAAATTATATTACAGCAATAAAATAGAATCAGATTAAAATGAATGTTCTACTTTGATACTAGCGGTGTTACACGTTCTGGTAACATTAAATGTGTTCTTATCAGACCCAAGCTGGTAACATTAAATATGTTCTTATCAGACCCGAGCTCTCCTAATCGTTTTAATCTGAATATTTATCACTTCAGAATAAATTAGAAATCGACGGTATTCAGTTAGTTATACAGGAAATGTGCTCTTATCTAATTACTAACTTTATTGTTATGTGTCTTTTACTTTGTCTTGAGGCTGCACTCTGTGTATAGGAAATATAACGTGATAGTGAAAAAAAAAATTAATTTTCTTTATTTCTTTATATATATATATATATATATATATATATATATATATATATATATATACACAGGTTGTGACAAAAAAGGTGCCCTTGAGATAATTATTAGCGTTTTATCATCAAATGGAAGAACAAATACATAGATTTGTGCTTTCTAATAATTCTGCTTTGATTAGAGTTTGTACCATTTAATAGTATTGTTTCTTAATACTATAATTAATGTACCGGGTCTTTAAATATTAAGTTAAAACTTTAAATAGTTGTAGATTCGTTATTTGTTGTCCAATCCCAGAGAAAAACTTTTTACTATATGCAAAGTTATTTTCATTTCAATTTATTTGTTGTTATAGCAACAAGTTTCCTCATTGTTGACTAATTTCAAACACAGGAATCTAGTAGGTGGTAAACTTGTTGTTAGTAAGCTTGAAACCACCGGATCCGATGGTGACATTAAGAGGATGACCTTCAACCGTAAAAGTTGAAAACTAAAATAAACAATTATTCAAAACGTGACTAAGATAAATGTCACGGCAGTCACTTTGAATTAATTTGACTTAATTTTAAGTTTTAAAATTAAATTTCTTTTAATTTCAAAGGAATTGGTGTACTTTAATTTAATTTACGTTCAAAAACAAATAAAATAGGTAATTAAAGATGTAATTTGTTTTTGGGAAACACTGTATATATATTTTCCTTGTTTTTTAAAGGTGAAAACTTCTCGGAAATCATCGGCTTATAAAATAATAAGAAAAGATCTCTACTCTTCGAATACTCAAATAGCGTTAGGGTCAAAAGAGAACAAGAGTTGGTCAAGGAACCTGATAGAAAATATGAAAAAGATGCGTCTAACACAAGACTATATGTTAAAAGACTTTTTATTGTTGGGATTGCCTAATATTGTATATATGAAATAATGTAAAGTCATGTTAAAATTATCTAAGTCTGAATTATTGTTCACAATAAAATATAATTTTTGCCAAAACCGATTCAAAATGGCGTCAATGACTTGTTTGATTTTAAACATCCAAAAAATCAATAATTCTATAAAACATTTACAACAGATATATATGTTATGAGTACTTGGGAGCCATGAATTCCATACACTGAATTAGAGTTAAATATTTTTAGATTATTTTCTGCTGCAATTCTTATTGAAAAGTTTTCCATCAGATTTCCACGTGGAATAAGAAATTATTTGAGTGTTTTTATAGTGAACTATAAGCGATAAACTGTGCTAAATCGTTGCACAAACTTTCCCACTTATCAATCCCCAAAACCAAATTATTATATAAGTATATAAGATGGTGTTCCAAACACTGCTTTCTTTAATATGAAATGTTAATTACTTGATAAGGCAAACTTAGTTGTAATATTAATAAATAAATTTAAAAAAATAAAATAAAATAAATAAATAAAAAAATTATTCGCCAAAAAAAAAATGTCAGTTTAAGTTACGAGTAAAATTAACCATGTTTGAACAAAACAATTTATATATTTAAATAGTGTCTAAATTTATTTTGTTTGTGCCATAAACGCGACTTTTTTGATGGCGGTTCATTTTTGTTTATGGGCTAAAGCTGACATATTTGGTAAACAATTAATTTTGGTTGATTTTTATTTAGTTTACAGGGATTGGTGAGCAGGACATTTTTCGCAGTCTTAAATCGTTGAATAGAGAAATTTGTATATTATAGTTTCGAGAATTATCTAATTAACAATGCAAGGTTCAAATTGGTGATGAGAGCTGCATATTGCAGTATCTATAATCTGCAGGGATTAATTATAGCATTTATCAGACATAGGTTTAGTGCAACAATTATAACATGGATTGATATGAATGATGTAGTGGGTTTGAATAAAGCATTGCTTGTATAGGAACGTTTGACGCTTTCTCACATATTTATGCAGTACAGAGAAACTTGTGTGTTTGAAGGCAAAAAAGTGTTCACTACTCTTAGAGTATAATTATATAAACATAGTGTGCTACTCGAGTTTGAAGTTGTACAGTATTTGAAAGAAATGAATTCTTTTAGTAAGTTAGAAGAACTTAAAACATTACCTCAATAAACGGGGATTTTACTTGGTGTAGGAATACCTGAACCAGTAGACTATATTTGGAGATGTAGACCTGCTGTAGTTTTGTTCCTTATTTAAGTATCTGTGTAATGTGTTTATAAAAAATACATTTTATGTATCTTAAGAAAGAGGACTTCTCTCTTTTTATGATAGAATGACAATTCTAATGTGTACTGCAGCATTGCGGTTATTGTACACCAAAGAAGAAAATAATAAATAAATAAATTAAAAAAAACATAGACGTCTTTGTGTTAATATCAATCAGTGTATGTATTGAGTGTATTGCTTTCTATTGTAATGTGTCGTGTGTTTTTCTATATTATCTGTAAAGTTCAGCCTGATGAGGTCAACGGAAACAGATGTCCCTACATGAAGAGATAAAGTTGCAATTAAAGCCTATAAAAAATTTGGATAGTTTTTGGAAAGAATGTCTTTTTATTTATAGCTCAAATTAGTGGTCAAATTGTTATGTGTGAATTTATAGGTTATATTATTGGAATATAATTTTGATAACCCAAAATGTGGAAATAGTTGCGTTAGGCAAAATTCAAATTCCAATTTCTCAAAATCATCAGTGAGGATTTTATAAAATTTTCCCACTATGCAGACTTAAACGAAATTCATTCCTAAAATACCACTTTCAGATTTAGTATTAACAATACAAGCAAAATCGTCTAAAGACTTATTTTTTCAAATCGGCTGAACTGATTTCGTTGAAATTTTTATAAAGTGTGAAGATTAATGGCCAAAAATAATGTGCAAAATTGCACCTAGAAGAAACTTAAAGTACAGGAATAACTGACAAAAATATGCAGTTATTTAAAAAATATAAATTGAGTGAAATAAGATTTACATTATTTTAAAATAAATAAATATTTTTTTGCAATATTTTGTTTTGACAAGTGTAAGTAATTTTCTTCAATTGGGCTAAATCCCTTTTACCGAAGTAAAAGGACTTATTGCATTACAAAATGGGAAGTAAATGAAATAATTCCAATAGATGCCCTCCCGTAGGGCCTGACAATATCCATGAACTTACTGACATGGTTATCTGCTCAGATTTGCCCCTGTTGAAGACCCAAAGGTCTCCCAGTCTTGTTGTGATCGAGGTAACGCATTCGAAAATAAGATAGTCTGCAGTTTCCGATTGCAATCATGTTTTCTACAAGGAGTCTACCCTTGATATATATTTTCTCAGACGGTGATGCTCTTTAACGAACCCTAACAGATTCCTTATTCTATATCCTTCTGTCGTTAGTCTTTGTCTAGCGAGAGAAGGTCAGATACATTTGACTTAGAATGGAGTGAAAATCAAATGTATGCTTATCCTTAAAATTGAGACACACTCCTCAATCTCTAATCATGATATTCCTGAGCCCAAAACCATCACCAGCTTCTAGGCTATGACAATAAGAGTTTCCTCTTGGTAATAAAAATATGGCTGCCGATGTTAGAGTAGCTAGCACGTCTGCACAGTCTTTCCCACTTATCTCAATGTGTACAGGAATCCAGTTAAGCGTACATTATTGTGTCCTCTCCCTTCTGCCGTGATGTAATTCTGAAAAAAACAACTCCAAAAACTCTAACCTAAATGAGTTAAAATCTAGGGCTTTCAAAGGCACCTGCCTGTCCACACATACGTAAATCCTTCACCTCCTATCAAGCGTTCGAATTCCATCAGACAAATTTCATTCAAAACAACTTTGGGTACATTCCAATCGATAGGATATTTTCCTGTTTTGGTCTGCCTCCTAAGATACCTGTTTCTGTTCCAGTATTGGATCCGTCTACGAACAACTCCGGCTAATACATAGGTAGACACTGTTTTGGGCAGTATTTGGTTTAGTATATGTGAAAGTTAGAGCATTGTATTTCCACAGTTTATTTTACCAGAAGTATGTATATTTTTAAACAAGCCTCGTTAATTGTGTCGCGGGGAAAAATCTGTTAATATTAATGATTAATTAATAATATTTCTTTTAAATTTGCAACTATTGAGGGATTTTTTTTGTGGGACCACGAATTATGAGGGCACAGTTTACGTCTAATAAACTGAAGATACTAAATGAAATTCTTCAGCCAATTGTGCGCTCTGTCCGGTGTTCTTTCATCCGAACAGGCTGCAGCCCCGGGTGCCACCTCCCTTTAGTTTCGTCCTCGTATCATTGGGTCGTAAAGATTACAGACGTAGTCATTAGATATTAAAACAGCTAACTCTACACTGTATTTAGAGCTGTGTTTGCCACCACTTTTTTGTTGTTTGGTTAAAATCATCACTTCAGATTTAAGCAACATTCCCTTAATCTAGTATTTTCTATGAATTATGTCTATTTTAAGTATTTGAAGAACAACATTATCGTTTTATTTAAAAGCAAAATAAAACCGAAAGCAATCCAATCAAGAAGTGGGAATATAATTAATTAAATATCCCACTTCCATTGAGCTTACAACATGAAAGGTTTCTTGTAATAATTATTGTGATTTTAGTCGCAGTTGGCAACCCTTCAAAACCATTTGTAATCAACGACTTAGCCCAGGAGCAATAGAATCTTTAGTTTATTAGATATAAGCTGTACCCTCTCAGTTCTTGCCAACCTACAGATGAAAATATCCCTTAGTACTTGTGAATTAACCAAATTAATGTTAGCCGGACTTAATATTGAAGTAAAATACAGTTTTATTAAAAATTTCCAAAACAATTAACAAAATGTGTTTAAATATATATATATACAAAAGTTTGATGAAATAAACGTTGCAGAATAATTGCAGTAACTTTCTCAAACTACTAAACAAAACTAAATGCTAGCAATAAATCTAAAAAGACCCGTAGAATTTACAAAAAACAATGTGTTTAGCTTTTATTTAATATGCAGTTCTATCAAGTAACTTTGGTCAATAGTATAAATAGTAAAAATATGTTTACTATTAGGTTAAACATATGTTAGATGCATGGTTAGGAAGTTCTGCACTAGAAACATGTCCTTCCAATGAGATTGTACCCATAGTGTTTCAATTAGAAATTACAACCATAATGAAATATTCAGAGAAAATGTGAGAGTTTGTTACAAGTATAATAAGATTATAGGCCTATGCATCTATAGAATCAGTCACGCAGCTATGAAAGCTCTGAATTGTCACGTATTTAGATCATAGTCTGTTAGTAGGGATTATTTCGGAATTAATCACAGCTGGGGGCTCAACACTGTTACGCTTTGTTTGCTATTAGTGGGGATGATTGTGCAGCCCTCCTGGTTAACAACGAGCAAACGAGCTGTGGCATAACCAAGCTGCTGGTTTTGTAAGTCTCCAGACTTCGGCTAAGAAATGTACAACAAAGAGTGGAGGAGTATATCAGGTTTGAGGATGAACTGACTCCCACTTTGCAACCCCTTTAAGGAAATTTCATGTGACTATCTCTTGTTAGGGAGAGGTGGTAGAGGTCTTTAGAGAGCTCTTGAGGAAACAGACCAAAAATGGGCTTATCCACAAGGGAGTCTCTATGTAGGAAAAATGTCCTCTGAGAGGAAACTGTAGATTATTAAATTTTCAAATGTGAATGTCTTGATCGGGAAAACACTGAGACACGTAGATCATGACGTGGGGGCGGAAAATCCACCAAGAAAATATTATCAGGAAAGTTCTGAAGTTGTGGGACTTGTAGGTAGTCTTGGAAATGTCTAGTTATGTGAAACAATATGTTTTATTTTGGAACACAGTAAGTTCTTTTGACAAAAGTGCAAAAGGGAAAGAAATACTATTTGTAAAAGGAGAAAAAAAATGCGCCGATGCGAGAAAAACAGTCATTATATTTATTTTATTACTGAGATTTTTCAATTGTATTTGTTATGGAAGTTTAATTAGTTAAAAGGTATACATTTCTTGTAAATGTTTTTGTACTTAATAAAAAAAAAAAAATATATATATATATATATATATATATATATATTTTAAACTTTAACTTAAACTTAGTCATGAAACACTCCTAAACGTTAATCTCATTTGATTGGAATCGCGTTTTAATAACTGCGTATTTTCATGTTCCATCAGGTATTGATTTTTATTTTATTTGAGATTTTTTACTCTGTTTTAGACATTAATCTACACACATTATTAAAACTTGAACGATATCGATCCAACCAATTTAAAAAAAATAACGTATTATATAACAGCTCTTTAACGTATTATATAACAGCTCTTTAACGTATTATATAACAGCTCTTTAACGTATTATATAACAGCTCTTTAACGTATTATATAACAGCTCTTTAACGTATTATATAACAGCTCTTTAACGTATTATAAATCAGCTCTTTAACGTATTATATAACAGCTCTTTAACGTATTATATAACAGCTCTTTAACGTATTATATAACAGCTCTTTAACGTATTATATAACAGCTCTTTAACGTATTATATAACAGCTCTTTAACGTATTATATAACAGTATTTTAACGTATTATATAACAGCTCTTTAACGTATTATATAACAGCTCTTTAACGTATTATATAACAGCTCTTTAACGTATTATATAACAGCTCTTTAACGTATTATATAACAGCTCTTTAACGTATTATATAACAGCTCTTTAACGTATTATATAACAGCTCTTTAACGTATTATATAACAGCTCTTTAACGTATTATATAACAGCTCTTTAACGTATTATATAACAGCTCTTTAACGTATTATATAACAGCTCTTTAATGTATTATATAACAGCTCTTTAATGTATTATATAACAGCTCTTTAATGTATTATATAACAGCTCTTTAACGTATTATATAACAGCTCTTTCAGATAAGCTATCACGGACCAGTCTATGAACAAACGGACAGAATTAAAAAAAATAATTTTTGAAAAAAATTGACATACTTTACCTACCACTAAATTTTTTCTATACTATCTCTCAAAAGTTCACTTATAGTGAGTATGGGATGTGGTAATTCTGAGATTACCCTTTATTTATGTAGTTTTGGGTTAGATCCTTTTCTTTTATTTTTCCCATCAGGTGTCTCTTAACAAACTCTTGTTCTCTTCCAACTCGAGCGCTATTGGAGTATTCGAGAAGCTAATACTGTATTCTACCATATGCTTTTTTAATTTATTTTTAAAATAGGATATCTACGAGGCTTTTGGCATTCAAATAACAAAAAAAAAATAATATGTAGAAGTGCAAAAGTTTCAAATAGTATTACATAATGACTGCACTATTCATGTTCATGATATCAATCCTATTTATGATTAGATGTTGCACTAAGCCTAAGTCTGATAAATGCAATAATTAATTCCTGCAGATTATAGATACTACAATATGCAGCTCTCATCACCAATGTGACCCTTGCATTGTTAATTAGATTATTACCCAAATTATAGATATTGCAATATTTCTCTGTAAGACTAAGATAGTCCTGTTCCTTTTTATAGTCAATAAATTGTGCATAAATATTCCTCAAACGGTTTTAACTTATAAATCACTAAAATGGAATAAACAACTAGTAGTTATCATTAAATAATAATGAACATTATTTTAAAATATATAATTAAATATGGATCTAAACTTACTGAACTTCTGCCATAAACTCGTCTTTCTTAATTTATATACATATTATTATTTTCAATATCCCATGACCAATTTTAAAATTTTTACCGATAACTCAAAAAAAGAGGTTTGGGGTCCTTAGAGACTATAATGGAGCCAAATTCTGTTAAAATAGTTCTAGCTGATTTTCAAATAAAATTGTAATTTGGTGGTTTTTTATTAAAACAGCCTTCTACAAATTTTGAATTTTGTAGCCTAAATATGATCACCTAATTTTATTGAAACTTGTTAAACTGCAGAGCACTGTACAAAGGACAGACGGTAGACAGATATAATTCCAAAAACGGGTTTTATGAACTTAGGGGAGCTCAAAACTAAAATATCCTAGATAAATCAGTATCGATTACAGAGTTTTCTATACTACATATATGTGGGAAAGTAAAAATTGTAATTATCTTGAATTCTTTCTAGTAGCACTTCAGGAAAGCCAAAACATATTTTAAATTATATTTTCTTACTGTAACAAAACACAATAATTTATATATATCGATAAATTAATTTTCTTTATTTAAAAAAAATAAAATAAATAAATAACCTTCAGGGGCTCATTTATAGTGACAATCCCGAGCAAATCTAGCTATATCTACACTCTTTTAATATATATATATATATATATATATATATATATATATAGTCTTGGGTTAGACCCCTCTCTTTCATTTTGACCAACTCTTGTTCTTTTCCAATCGTAACGCTATTAGAGTATTCAAGGGCTAGGGATATTAATTTTACGTACTTTTTATTTATTTTAAAACGCATTTAAAAAGAAAATAATAACACAAGTTTTAATTGTATTGTGCAGTAATTAAAATTATCTACACAAAACAGATCATATTTAAACAGATCTACCAACCCACAAAACTAAATTTCCATCATCTTGTAAGTTATGTAAGTGGGATTTTTTAGTTAATGCAAATTACCAATGGAGAACTAAATCCAATAGATATTAAAGAAAAAGTAAGAGATTAATCAAAGAGTTGTCTGACTATATAAAACAAGTATATCGTGGTACCTACCCAGCCTCATCATAGAATTTAAAACAATCAGGTCCATGAAATGTAATGCCTAAAGGTGTTTTAAGGCCTTGTAGGAAATATTAAATAGTATTTGTAGATCAAGAAGTATGTCCAGTAAGATAGGTAAGTTTAAAACACTTGTTACATAGGTTTTCTAAACCTTGTAACTAACTGTGTGTGTATTTTTCTACTTTTTTGAGGTCGGCTAGAATTAAAGATCAGCCAAAAAACGGTTGTTTGTGATACAAACGTCGAATACAAAGTAAATAAAGAGATGTTATCATTTAGAAAAAGTTTTTGACCATCTAATAATATACAATTGGCAGTAGTAGGGTTAATTACATAAAGAACTAAATTTCTTCCCTCAAACACTTAATAGGAATGGCACATTATGTTTTGCAGCAACGTTAGATTCCCTTAATCAGGTTTTACCCAAGGAATGGTGGAGGAGTGCCAGATTAACTAAAAGGTTTTAATCTAACAATTTATTGTTTCTGAATGAATTAGCCAGACCTCCTTGAACCGTATCGACATGATATCCATGACTCCCTCAATCCCTAACTAAATTAACCTCGCCCATTCTTCTTTCTTAATTGATAATTTCGTTTATGTAAATGTAAATGTTCTATTATCTAAATTTATTTCTGATACGAATTTCTTTTTTAAAAATAAACAGTGAAAAAAAAAAACATTGGACAAACTTTCTTATTCACCAAAATAAAACAAAACTATTCCTCACTAAAAATGTTAACTCGGTAGTTGACTGTTAAACAAAGAAAAACAACCGTGGTTGAATAAATTTAAAAAAATGGGATAAACTTGATTCAAACCCATCCTCAGAATTAAAATAGAACCTTATCATTTAGTTGTTGTTATTTGTGAGCGAAAAACATCTCGGTCATTATCGTCTTTTTTTTAAAAAAAAGAAGGAAATAACATAAAATGAAAGTACCTAGTCTTCGAATACACTATCAACGTCAGGGATGAAAATAAGCAAATAAAAAGAGATCTGATAAAAAAAAAAATGAAAAGGGGGAGTCTAACTTAAGAGAACATGGAAAAGTGTAGATCCAGCTAGGTTGCCTCGGGATTGCAACACCTGAACTCACTATATAGTTCTATTATTTATTTCTTTAATACGTTTTTCTTATAAAGAAATATTTTGAATAAAAATCCCATATGCGACACAAAGATATGAGTGGGTAACTTGCATATAAGTAAAAAGAAATAGTGTGTATTAGGTTACTACAAAATAACATTTTCAAAATAAACACTCATATAAAGACACACACATGCCTAAAGATCAAGTTTAGAAAATAATTTTTGTAAAAGTACACATTACACAATCCTGAAACAATAAATTAAAATAGATAATTAAGCACAGCCTATGTGAGAAAGAAATAGCGTATACGTATACAGTAAATGAAGTTTTAAAATATATTTTCAAATCAGAGAGGTTAAAACAATAATTTACTTCATATAAATAAATACTTATACACAACTAAGAAATAACAAAATTAGGTTGATTTCAGTAAGGTAGTCTATTACCAAAGACAATCTAAACTAAATAGAAATCTATATTCAAAATCTAATGTTAAAACTAAAAATATTTAATTTGTATACGACAATAAAAATAAATCGCGGATAAAGCATATATATTACACTACTAAGAATCATGTTTTCCATTGTTATTTGAAGTCCTAAACCTCTCGTTCATCATCACCTTATAAAAAAAAGGAAGAATAGAGCATAAAATAAAAACCCCCAACAACCAAGAAATAATCACGAGGCTACTTACGATTTCTGAGAAAGAAAATTTGTAGACTAGTTTAATCCTACTAATCAAAATTGAAAATACTATAAAGTACTAAAAATTAAACTGAAGCAATAATTTGTAAACGCTAAATAAATAGTAAAAGTTTACATTCGACAACTAAGAAATAACAAAGTGTTACATACGTGAAAAAACGTTGTATAATAACAGTAAATGCTTCTTCTCTACTGTAATAAATACATAACATATATACACACACAAACGCATAGTTGAAGAATAACCAGTTAAAATTTGAAAAGGAAATATTGAGTCTTGTTGGAGTTGTCACGAGTTAAGGGCGACAAAATTAGAAATTTGTTTTCTAATTTTCGGCTTAAAAGTCGATTTCGAAGGTGTCCCACCAACTTTTGATAAAACACAATTACGAATTCGACTTCAGCCCCTTCATAAATAAACCTAAAATTAACGAACGTGGTCGATTTTTAATTTTCTAAGGTCTTTTTGGGGGAGTTCCCGCCGGCCTATTAACATATGATTAATGTATATCATAATATGTTTGCAAAAAGATTGTGCTAATTTTCTCGTACCCAACTAAAAAACGAAAAATAATACTATTTATACGTATGAAAGAAAATAGAGTGACAAAAATTGCACAAACTTTCTCACAATCAAATTCAAACCAAACAAACTATTCGTTGTAAAAGTCCTGTTATTGAAAGTAAAAAAGTGAAAATAAAAGCATCTTTGAAAATACAGTTATACAGGGTGTTCTCAAAAATCATTCCAACATTTCAAGAGTTTATTCCTCACATCAAAACCAATGTAAAACTTTACATAAATTTATTCCTAAATTGCTTAGCTTAACGAAGATTTGGAGGTAAACAACTTCAGAATTCAAATAAAATTTTTGGTTCGATGCAAATATTGGGTGTTGTAAATAGTTACCGAAAATTAATGATTTAAATTTTTCCCGATAGCTACGCTACGTATGTCAATTATCTTTTACGCTACGGTAAGTATAACAAAAATTGTATGTCGTTAAAAACAAAAATATTTTGTAAAGTTAACGGGTTTTCAGATACTCGATGTCCAAAAGTTTAAATAGCCGCCATTTAAAATAAGTTAAGAAAATGGGTTTATTATTTTGTCTAAAAGTGAGTGTTTATAGCAATCAAGATTTCAACTCCATATCATTTACCGTTAAAAAGATATGTTGTTAAAAAAAACAAAATAAGGGCTGTATAGGAAACTAAGAATTTTAGCAAATATATTTATATACACTTTCTCATGGGTTTTGTTGTGACAAATAACCTCCTAAAGTTTTGGAAATACCTTATATATTTAAATAGGGACTAAACTTGTTTATGTCCTCTGCTTGAATTTTATTTTATTCAAAATCAAGCATTTAATGAAAGCACTCAAAGTTTATTTTTATTTTTTACCTATTATTTTTTTGAATAATGATATTACTGACTTATGATTTTGGTCAAAGGTTTAGGTAAATAATTTCACGAGTAATAAATTTTGACAGTTTATTTTCAAATATATCAGTTTTTAGTATAATTTTTTTTTTAAAAATGATGTCTGTCCGTCGCTGTGCAGTGTTGTACACTTCAAAAACGTGGACGGTTATAATTTTTGTATGTAGGAATACAATGGCCGTATATAGGGACTATTTTCTTATCACAATTTGGAGATAGCACAAGATTACAATATTCTCAAAGACTGTTATAAAGATTAGAATTTGCTTAAATGTAGCGCCTTAATTCCCGAACAAAACGTATTGGTTGCCATGTCTTATTGAACACGAGTTATCGGTAAAAAAAACAACAATTTACCACGGGGTGTTACAGAAGTAGTAATCTCTAAAAATCGGCACTACCAATTTCGTTAAAATGTTTGTAAAATATTTTAATTTTTCATCTAAACCAGTATACAAAATTGTAAGTATATATATAAATTATTTAAAGAATAATCAACAAGAACCAAAATGAATCTCGACTTCCTTCGACTAGGACGAGTTCTAGACGAGCGTATGACGCAAGCAAAGGCTCTTATTTAAATATATAAATACTTTTTCAAAGGCGAGATCTATGATTCACTTTTACTTTTTGACTGACAACTATCGAGCTGACATTTTTGGTGACGAATAATTTTTTTGGTGTTTACTAATTTCTGGAGATAACCTAGTGAGGCATTTTCTGCACTCTTCATTTTTTGTACTTCTATACTATCGTACTCTAGACACCGTTTCATACCAATTTATTTAAGGTAAAGATGCTTCAATGATCTGCAAAGAATTTATGAGTTTTATCCGTGGCTTGTGCTTAAAGTTTAATCTAGGTTGCGCTTCGATCGCTTTAATTACCCTTCTTATCGAAGTAATTGTTTGGGGGCTCAACGAGGGGGTTTAATCCTTCTATTTATTGTATCTAAATGCATTGCTTTCTTAAGCTCATCTTGGGCAATACTTTGTGCCGACTGTAAGTTTTGTTATTTGTTGGTTAAATTAAGGGTATGTAATAGAGTCTCGACTGTTGGAAACATTGCAATAACTTTCTCAAATCCACCGACAACATTCAAAATAATATTTGTCTCAATTGTATATAATACAGTCAGTTATGCGATTTGTCAAAAAACAGGAAAAAAGTTATTTCCAACTGTATCAGGTTTGAGATCCCCTGAGCTCATAAAAGTGGTTTTGGTAACGCAGTCTATCGTATGATCAGTACTCAAAAGCTAAGACCAATTTTAATCAAATTTTATACGTGGACATATTTTACTTTTGTTTAAGAGACGTAATTTCTTAAAATTGACTCTCTCGATTTCAGTGAAATATTGTTGAAATGTGAATATTAGATTTGGTTCGTTTTTATTTCGGGATGGTTAAGACAGAAAGTTTATCCAATGTTTTTCTATAATTAAATTTTTTATTTCAGTATTACATGAACAGTTTTTGAGTATTTATGAATTTTAAATAAACGTTAGTTTGAAACGGAAAATTAGAATATATTGTGAAATTTTTTAAATGTTATCCAAACACCGATACAACATTTGGACACTAAATTTGGTTTTCTTTTATCAAAAGGACACTATCAAAAGTTTCTTGATATATGTACTATTCGTAAGATTTAGCCTGATTTCTGACAATGCGCAGTCGTCTCTGGGGCGGTTGGTGTAGTAGGGGAAAACACTGAGCTCAGTTTTTCAGTGAGTTTACTGCGCTTTCCAAAAACATTGATGTGTTGTGTTGTGTTGTGATGAAAGATGAAAACGTAAGGAAGAAAGTTGGTGGGAGTAAAATCCTCCATAGTCAATCTCTAGAACTTTTATCAAATATTTATCTTTTTATGAAACAAGAAACCGAAAACGGAGGCGCTATTAAAAATACCAAATTTAATAAAAATCAAACCTATTACTAAAAGTTTAAAACAAATATAAACTTTTTATTTTGAAATTTGCCGCTATTTAAAACTTATTTAAAATGTTTTTCTGGTTATGAAGATTGTTTGATTGCTTGTATATATGAACTTAAAAACCAAATTTAAACAAAATAAAAACTATTCATTTTTGAAATTTATTAAACAAAATTTCTGGTTAGAAAGTCAAATTGTTCTTGAAAAAAACAAAGACGACAAACAGACGATAAAACAAGAAGCTAACATGACAAACGGTGACGGCGGAATGTAGCTGAGTCAATGTCTTTACCAGTTATGACATCACTTCTCTTCCCAACTGCAACTTCCCTAACCAGCATTATGGAAGTTCAGGCTACAACTTACGGACCGTACTTTGAAATTTTTGTTAATTTAGAAGATCTTAATTGATTTCTGTCATCAAAATTATAAGAATCAGGAAAACAATCAGGCGGTTATATTTAAACACATACTACCGAAATTGAGCTCGGGGCAATTTCACCATTTCTGGTCTTGCGAGGCGACCCTTCTTGATCCTCTTTAATGAGCGGGGCAGTTTCATCATTTCAAACGTACCTAAAATATCGGGGTAGTTTCATAGTCCCCGTCTATGCATTGTTCTACAACAAAAATTAAAGTAGTGGTTAAAAAAAAAAAATTATTAGTAATTATTTTGTTCATAACTCAAGGCATGTTTTGATAACTTCAAATTTGGAGGTAAAGTGCCAACAAATAAAAAAATACATTTCCTCTTGGTCAAGTTGTTTAGACTCAGTACAACAAACAGAATATTTTTTGTGGTTTAATGTAAATAATTGATGTCATAGAAAAATAGAGACTCAACCTCAATACAATAACAGAGTCAGGTCAAGAGAGACCTTAAAGGAACGAAGGAGGAGATGATCTAAAGTGAAGAGAGGTGAAAATTCAGCTATGGTATTTCGGGATTGTAATATCTGTACTTACTAAAAGTACGTTCACCAGGAGACAAACAGATATCAGTTGTTATATTAAAAAATGAGAATTTTCTTATTTCAATTTTAAGTTATTTATTTTAGATGATCATACTACTTTCTCTATTTGTTTACCTTCTATTTGAAAGGTAAATTCAACTTTTTTTACATACAAAGAGACCAATAACTTAACTCTAAAAAGTTTCAAAGTAAAATTAAGCAAATAATGTTTAACAGCAAAAGTAAATATTAATTTTATTACCCACCAGAGGTAGTTGAGGAAAATAAAATTTGTAATTATTGCTCTATAAATGTAGCATGACTAAAATAAAACATCCCTTGAGAAAACAGAGAGAATAAGTGTGAACATATTTAACCCCCTACCCTTAACAAATATTGATACGTCTGAGCAAACACCCTTTCTAAGATGTTCTTTTCAGTGGGTTCTTATAAATCCCTAAGGTAATGCTTATAATCTTTTTGATAGTCGAAACTTGTAATTGAGAGAACTTAAGATTGCGCAGTATCAAGGTGAAATTGTCTGAGATGAACCTTCTAACTACCTGATAATTCCACCCATAATAATATAATGCTGACATTTGTTGCCATAATTGATTCCATCAGGAATTAATTTCTATGAATAGTAAATTAAATTCTTAATAAAGCCATTTTAATTTTGTATAGGGTAAGTTTAGTAGTTTGAAAATTTTTGACCACAATTTTTTGACTGAACTTCACGTTTTATGGCTACGTTGTCGTAGCTGTGTGTACGTAAACAAGATTGTGGTAACACAAATAAAGTGTGTGCTCATTAAAATTCAGAAACAATTATATCAAATATACAAAATGTCATACATTTTAAACGATATTTTCAATAATAACGATATTTTAAACATAATTTTAATAATTATGTTATTCAAGTTATAACGATCTAAATTAGATAAAAGTTCAGAATTGCATTTTAGCGAAGTTATTGTTAACAATGTCGCCTAATTTCGAACCCTAATAAGCAGTTAGTATAGTTACGAAATCCGGCAAGGCCAAGTTAGACCACGAGCGTAGCGTCTGAAGGGTTCCTAACACTGGTACAACATTGAGGCCATTAAGAACGAGACATTACCGCGAGCGAAGCGACTGGATTTTTTTTAATATACAGGCATCTAAGAGGCTCGTATAAATCACCTAAAACTAAACATTAACCCTAATGTCACTATCTTTATATACAAGAGATATTTTTCAAATAGAGAATTGTGAAAGAAATTTCAGAAATGCATAATGTTAATGACGCGGTTTATATTTTTGCTTTATTTGTTGGTTATCCAAAATATTCTTAACTTATCTGGTGTAAAAATTCAATAAACGTTAGAAATTAAATTAAACAGGAAAGAGTTAGAAAGGGAAGAGGAGGGAAAGCCTCTACTTTCTGGGCTATAAATTAAGGCCCTGTCTTACTAGGTCGAATAGAATATTTACTAGTTCTTCTGTTGACTTGCATCTATTGTTTCGTAAACCAATAGTAGTTCTTATTCAGAATTCTTTTACTACTTGGAAGGTTGTCCTTTTAGCACATTCCGGACTTCTGCTAAACTGTAATATATTATGTTGATACTCCAGCAGATTAAAAACGTTTACCAAACAATGATCTGTTGGTTATCTCTCCAGAACATTCAGGGCGCATACGGAATCGTAGTCTGTTGTCCCTCAAGCACATTCAGGATTCCTGCCTAACCGTAGTCTGTTGGTTGTATCTCCAGGACATTAAAAACTCCTGCTAAACCATAGTTAGTTGGTTGTCGCTTCAAAAGATTCAGGACTCCTGCCAAACCATTATCAGTTTGTTGTCCCTCCAGCATGTTCAAGACTCCTAAAATCCTTTTAAAATTCCAAATGAGTGCTTTTTACGGGCGAACTGCCAAATTTCAGGTACCCTTAAATAAACATCCATAAAATACAAAACTAAGCCTAAACATAAAATAGTCCCAATATATTAATTTCGCTATGCATAAAAAATAGTTAGAATCACAGGCAACGTTATATGGATTTCAGAAAAAAGTATAGGACCTAGATTATATTCTTCTGTTTAAAATCCCATAAGAATTATAGTTTGTCAATAATATTAACATGGTTTTAAATATTATTGCTTTTGAATTAAAAACCTTTCATTTGTCCGTTCTCATGAAAATTAGTTAATGAAAGTGTAAACTACATTTGTTTGGATAATTTTGATTGATATTTCTTCTTTTTTGGTAATTTGTAGGGGAGTTTATTTTATTTGTAATTTTCTGTGTGATAACTTCATTTTTTGTAGGGTTAATTTTATTATATTCATTATAATTTGATTTTGTTATTAGAACAAACAAATAGTTTTGGTTGTATTTCCTACTTTAATTTAGAATTGTATTGTACGTTTTTAGTAGGAAACCCCATAACGAACTTTGTATATTAGATTTTATATTTGTTACCAAATTATCTATTCACATTTGGTGTTATGAATTTGCGACGTGATTGCTCTGCTACCAATTGCAACGGATTGGAGTGATTATGGGAAAATGGTGGACGTGTCGGTAAACCTATCTTAGACACCACGTGTTGTAAAATAGGTCCGCAGATTTCTCAACACTTGAATATATGTAACTTACCAGGGAACAAGTTTTGATAATTAACATAGAAACATTAACAATAAGGGATTTTTTATATTAACTTATAAAACACTTAACTCTATTTCTAATGGAATTTTAACCGTAAAACCGTAAAACTAAGGAATTTAAAGAACTGAAGACAACACTACAAACCTAGGTATTTAGCTCGAATTTTATTAATTAAAGTTCTGAACTAAAAATGTAGAAAGTAGTAGACTGGACTATCGTGTAGCAACTTCGATAGTAGTCCCATGCAAAACACCAATCCGTTTTTGTAGTACTTCGGGTTGTCACAGACTCATTAAATCGGGTCAAAAAATGTAAAATTGTATTTGTGGAATTTATTTACTATTAGTATAACAAGATTGTTTTTTGATTAAAACAAAATTTCCAATTTTAATTTATTATAAATTCAACATTGATTTTTTTCCGCTATCACATTGCATTTCCTATACAAAGTATGCAGCCTCAAGACAAAGTAAAAGACACATAACAATAAAGTTAGTAATTAGATAAGAGCACATTTCCTGCATAACTAACTGAATACCGTCGATTTCTAATTTATTCTGAAGTGATAAATATTCAGATTAAAGCGATTAGGAGAGCTCGGGTCTGATAAGAACACATTTAATGTTACCAGAACGTGTAAGACCGCTAGTATCAAAGTAGAATATTCATTTGAATCTGATTCTATTTTAATTAGTACGATAAAATATGTAATATAATAATATGTATAATAAACTTTAACCTATATACGCAGCCGTGAAATAAAGTTGTATTTGGTACAAGTTGATGGTGCCATCATGGTAATTATCCAGCTACGTATAATATAATCAAATCTTCTAAATTTAATGTCCAATAGTTGGTTTATTGGGCCTTGTACTAAGTATTATATTGTATTATAGATCAAGTGTTAAAGGTGAGGTTCTTACCGTTATAAGTAAAATTTAATATAAAAATTTTGAGTACTATTTATCGTGTTATAAGTTGAACAACACAAGAGATATGAACCGTTAAAATGGCCGCCATATTGAAAGTTTCATTTCGTTTTTCTAATATACATTAGTGTTTTATACGTGCACACTACATATCCCCCTATACTAAATTTCATGTTCCTATCTTAAATTATGTTTCTGCTATCGTGGTTACGTAGGCCTACAGTCGATAATGACGAGGGCAGGACGTCAAAATAACTTTTACGATTTCCTGAGGCTATGAAAAGTTAAGAATTGTAAAAAAAACCAGGTCAAAATTTTGTGTGTTCTTACCATTTATTTCGTATATATAAAGTAAAATTATGATATTCTCAAAAGTGAGGTCGCCATTCTCCCAAAATGATTCAACTACTTTCAAAAGTTTTATATTTTGTTTAATTGGATAATTTTGTAGACTGGAAGATGGGAAAATTTGTATAAGATGAGGAAGGTACATTTTTTTACGTATAATTCAGCTATCCTAGCAACGTAGAACTCATCGAAAGATTTCAAAATAATGTTCTAAGAAAAATTGTCAACGCCCCGTGGTATATTCGTAACAGCGACCTACACAGGGACCTAGGACTGGAATCAGTCGCTAGTGAGGCTAACAGGATTGCACGAAAACATGAGGAGAGAGTCTAAAACCACTCAAATGTTGAGACCATAAACTTCTTGACCAAAGGGACACAATAATAAGACTCAAACGTGTCAAACCTCTTGAACTAGTAAGGCAGCGCGAAGAATGATGTACAGATGGGAGTAGAATGGATCCAGAAAAAAAATACGGTTAGTCTGTGGACTAGATACATCGTGATAAATATATCAATTAATGTATTTATTAACTAATAAAAAAAAAGGAAAAAGGTAATAATTCAGCTATACATTACCACGTAAATCCAATTTTTCCACGTTAAGAGTTTTGGGTATAGTATAAACATTCCAATTATACATTTTCATAAGATTGGGGATGAATATTTTTGTTCGCAGTTGTAACTTTCCAAGTTGTGTTTATACAATGATTGCAAACTATTAAAGTATGCGTATTACATACTAAAAAACAAATTTTGTATATTATGTTTTTAGTAACTATTTGCCAAACTCTTAGCCTTCAAAGGCTCTCTTATATGGAGTACGGACGTGGCAATCACAAGGTTCCGAGATGGATCTACACACTTTCCATGTAGTATTGGGTTAGATCCCTCTCTTTCATGTTTACACCAGGCCTCTCTTAACGAACATTTGTTCTCTTCTGACCCTGACGTTATTAGAGTATTCGAAGGTTAGATTCTGTACTTTATATTCTTTTTTATTATATAAACAGTGCGACGGCTGTTTTATACGATGAATAACGAAAGTTAAAATATAACCCCGCAATTAAAATTTTTTTGAGTTAAAACTAGAGGTATTAACAAAGTTTTCATATCACACCCCGTTTTTGTAATATGGTAGTCAGGTCTAAATTTTCTTTTAAGAACACCTATTTTTGTAGCTTTTTCGAATAAAAATTCGCAAATTCAAACTATTTCCAGAGACAATTTCTTATTTTTCTATGTAAAACTCAGGTGAAATTCATAATACAACTAGGGTAAAAGATGTAATGACACGACTGTTATTGAGAGAAATAATAGAGTTAACGTTAGAAAACTAAAATGACAATTTTCTAGAACATCAATTGGGTTACACAAGCTCTTTATTATTACTAAATTTAATACAACCTTTGAATTAGGGACAAATTACTCTTAATACATTTGTTTCGGCTGTAATATTTTATTCACAAGGTCAAATACACCCAGTAATATTTAAAAACTGGTGTAAGCTATTCGAATGTTGAGATATTCTTAATAGGCATTTTAACCGACTATTTTGTATAATTTCTTTAATAACTGATCTGTGCAAAATTTCCACAACAGATGTTTTAGATAATAAATAGTAATCAATTAACTACTTGATATGTATAAAGTGTACTGCCAACATTATTTTTATCCTGAAAAATAATTGTCAGTCTACCACGTAAGTAAAAAATAAAACGAAATGTTCTTTTTCCAACCTTTAATACTCTTTTATAAACTACAATCTGTCTATACTTCAATTTTAAATTCCGTTCAACTGTTTTAGGTAAGAAAAATGGATCTCTGAAAACGCCTTAAACCTTGTATTTTTAAAACTTAAGTGCTTTTAGCTCCTAAATGATTATAGGTATTAAAAAAAAAAGTTTTAAAATAAAGGTTCTCATAAGAAAGTTTAGAGATGGCCGCCACATTGGAAAAATTCTAGGTGATATGAAAAATGTTGTAATACCTCTAATTTTAAATAAATAAATATTTGGGTTTAACATTTACAGTTTTTTTACCACGTTTTTATTAGTTTGGTTTCCGTCATATCTGTCAGTCTGTCCGGGTGGAATTTTGCAATCGAGTTTAAACTAACTTCCCGATAAGCTATAGATCTGAAATTTTGAACATAGATCAGAATTGGATGACAATACAATATTCAGTTGGTTTCTTGTCTCTACACTTGTTTAAACAAATAAAATTAGAAATTTAGATTTTATTTACTGATTTACCGCGTTATCGATTTTGAATGGTAACCCTAATATTGAAGTAGAATGAGGCAAATTTTTCATGGCTTGTGAGAGTTATTGGATTAATAAATCAAATAAAAAAACTTTTGAATGGTAACCGGAATATTGAAGTAGAATGAGGCAAATTTTTCATGGCTTGTGAGAGTTATTGGACTAATAATAAATCTCATTAAAAAAATGTTTAACATACCACGTTTTTAAAACGAACTGAAAAGTATAATATTAAATCAAATAAAATAAAAATGAGCCCGATTGCTCAAAACTCACTGGCAAAACACCTTGAAATGAAGATGCCATTGCGGAGATGGGAAGAATGCGTCAAATACGACCTTCACCACCATAAGTTTATGATACATTTACAATTTGTAATGAAAAAGGATCTGACATTGTATTGTTTTAATTCATGTACATGAAAAAAATAAAATACATTTTGTTTACTTCTTTAGTTTAATTTTCTGAGTTGCAAGACTAAAAGAACTATTATAGGTAATAAGAGGTAATATTTTGAGTTTCAGACATTTGCAGCTAAACAGGGTGTGAAATGCATTGGGAATTTCCTATATATGCTCTTGTCAGAGTCTCATCAATATATACAAAACCGATTGAAATTTTTCGCCCGACTAAAAAACAGAAAACAATAAATCAAATAAAAAAAAGTTTTTAACATACCACGTTTTTAAAACAGACTAAAATGTATAAAATAATATTTCATGACCCTTCTACAATTTTGAGGGAGGATTGTAAGTGGCTATGGATATATTTGGAATATTTGAAGAGAAAAACGTGGGGCGCAGCCAGTAAATAATACAAATAGACAATCCGGATGAATTCACAGCTAATTTCAGTGAGTCGGAAATGAGATTCACTGTAATTTAATTTATTTACTCCTCCTTAACTATCATAGATTTCCTGCGCCCCACTTTTTTCTCTCTAAGTATTCCAAAAATATCCATAACCACTAACAATCCTCCCTCTCTAAATTGTAGAAGGGTCATGAAAAATTATTTTATACTTTTTAGTCCGTTTTAAAATGTGGTATGTTAAACACTTTTTTTTTTATTTGATTTATTATTTGGAAGTTTAGCGGATAAATCAGAGGACATGCATGTTTCAATCACCGTATACACAGAGCGATGATGACTGAAAAGTTTTTCGAAACTGTTTGAAATATATCAAAATCTTAGCTTCGTTTTTTTTTTATAAACTTTAGACATTATTTGGTAACAGGAATGTAATTAAATTTTACTAATTTTACCGTAGAAAATGTTTTATTTATTATGGCAAATCATTTTAGATCGTTGTTGCTTACTTATTTAAAACTAAAAATATTTTATCATATACATCTTTAAAAGTTATTAGTGTCCTTTTGAAAAATATATTTTTTGCTACTGATATCTTTCAGTAACGACAAATCTGTCATACACCGTTTACACACTTTTCTCTCTTTAAATAACTCTGTATTAAACATAACCATTTATACACTAAATTATAATAAGCTAAAGCTTAATGAAACAGAAACTATCAACAGAACTCATCCTCCCATCTGTCTGTCAACGAGGATCAAACCAGCTTCAACCAAAGGTCGATATTAACTTGTATATCATACATCAGTTGATAAAGGATGTCAAATCAATGGACGTCAATCATGTGCCATCTCAGAAGGTGCAGAAATCATTTATAAAGTTTGTCACAAGCGAATCAAAAAATCAAACTAACAAAATTAACATTTTAATTTCCTCTCAAAAAATTCTCCTTCACTACTTTATGCACGAGAAAAAGCTTTTAATATGAAGTTTTTTTTTACAATTGATGATCCGTAACTGAACACGAGACCCTTAGGATATTCCTGTCTACACAACGGCGAGTTTAACATCAAAATATGTCTTATTTTATTTTATTGTTTAACTCTGAAAAGTATTGTAGTCTTGGCGATATAAAAGTCGTTTGGTTTAACGTCCATACTCTATTTTTTTTTAATGAATAGTACACCAGGTAATATTTCAATCGCAATGTTTCAGGTGCCAATGCTAATTTATTTATTTATTTATTTTTTATTTTAAGATAAATATGTTAAAATTTTGAGTAAATGAAAAAGATTCCTTACGATGATTTTAAAATATGTCAACATAGCAAATTTGATAAATTTGTAATGTTCTTTCTTTTATGTTACAACAATGGAACTGATATAATAATTATGTTTCAGACTTCCAGTGCATTACATGCCTAACAGTCGTATTTTGAATCAAGAATTGCATTTCTCAAAATATCTCTAAAATTTATAGAATTATATAATTTATTATTCATAATTTCCTTGTTATGAATAGGAAAATGGATATGGAAAAATATTACTGTGGTTATAATTAAAACATCTTAGAAAAACAAATTTTATAATTTTTGGAACAGTCTGTATATTACAATTTGAGTTTTGGAGCACCCTGTAGATAGCCCTAGACCAGAGATTTCGAAAGTCGTTCTTTCTGCCTTTCTATGTCGTTTAAGAGAATATATAACAATTGTGTTCCAGACTTCCAGTACATTACGTGCTTAACAGTTGTATTTTGAATGTAAAAATAAAATTCCTAAAATCTCTAAAATTAATTGAGTTATAAAATTTATTATTCATTATTTCCTTCTTATGAACAGGAAAATGGATATGAAAAAATATTACTATACATAATATATATATATATATATATATATATATATAAATTAAAACACATTTTATAATTTTTGGAACACTCTGTATAATAGAATTTGAGTTTTGGAGCACTCTGTATATAGCCTTAGACCAGAGCTTTCCAAATTCGTTTTTTCTGCCTTTCTATGTCGTTTAAGAGCCGATATAACAATTATGTTCTAGACTTTCAGTAAATTACATGTTTAACAGCTGTATTTTGAATGTAAAAATAAATTCTTAAAATATCTCTAAAATGATTAGAGTTATACAATGTTTAATCATAATTTCTTTCATTTGTAGAGGAAATATGGAAAACATATTAATCCGTTTTATTAAAAATTCTACAAAAACACATTTTATAATTTTAGTTTTGGAACACCCTATAGATAGCCCTAGATTAGAGGTTTCCAACATATTTTTTGTCTACATTTCTACGTAGCCGATATAAAAATTATATTTCAAACATTCCAACCGTGTACAAACCTAAAGGTGAATTGCGAAAATATTATTTTTGATTCGTTGTTTGGTTTAGTAGATTAATGTATGCCGAAGTTAGTATCTTAGTCAGACAATACTGAAACTATATTTCGATATTAGATATAACCTAACTTACATCAATTCTGTCTGTCTGTCAGAGTACTATGAACTAATCCTAAGGGCACATTACAAGTGATGATCCAATAACATAACACGAGTCCCTCAGGATGAGCTGGTGATATTCCCGTATTGTAACTCAACGGCGAGTTTAACATCAAAATATGTCTTGTTTTATTTTATACATTGTTTAACCCTTAAAGCGGTAAAAGTCTATAATAGATGTTATGGAAATCAGTAGGGTTAACGCACATAATGGACGATGAACGCATTTTTAAATAAACATTGCAACTCTCTCACTCACCTATCCTCAAAAACAAGTAAAAATATACCAGAATTAATCATCACCGAAAAGTCATTAAGGTAACAAAAGTTACCAAGCCTACAATAAGTGTTTTCTATGTACACCTAAAACATTTATTTACTGATTTTAAAATCGTATTAAGCCAACAGTGACGTTAAAATTCACTAAAAATCAAGTCAACAGTTTATAAAATATATGTAGTTTTATAATTTCTATGTAAATGTCTATAAGTCTTGTAATATATTCTTTTAATTCCACTAGCCTAAGACCATTTGTTACAGTTTTATGCTAATGTACGCGTATACCAGCAAAACCACTGCATAAATTTATTTTTATTACATACAACCGCTATAAATTTTAAATTAAACTTAAATTTGTTAAAGTTCGATATTAATACTATTTTATGTATCGAACTATATAACGATAAATATGTATAAAGTTTGTGAATATTGAAAAGCGAAGTGGCCGTGTTATATTTGGCAACAGTAAAGCCATTATTTCCAGTCATTAAATATTAATATCTTTGTATCTTAGCTTGTTATACACTAATAAATATACAATGTTTTATTTTAAAAGTTTTACTTTTATTTTTAAAAGACCTTTAAAATGAGGTATCACTCAATAGGGGTTACTATTTGAAATTCTTGACTTACCCCAAACTACCCCATTTTCGGGGTAAGGGTTGAAAATTTTGATACTTCAAAAAACTCCTCCTTTGGTTATCTAAACTTTCCCCAAAGCAAATCTGTCTATTTCCATTAATAAAAAATAATAATACGGGGGGGGGACTTTTAGGACACTTGGTATATTGTTTGGTAACTTAATATTTAAAGAAATACAAATTTTTAAACTTTATCATTCTGAAATAGAAAAACAAATAAAAACTAACAAAAACTATTCGTTACCAATACTGTTAGTTTGATAGTTCTCAGTCTATAAGTGAAAATGAACCATGGGCACTTTTCCAAAATATTTATATATTTAAGGGACTAAAGTATCTTCACTTGTACCATGAACACGACCTCAGCAGAAACAGTATTCAATTAAAATAAAGATTTTAATAACGATGGTCATGGTGCATATTTGTTTTCATCCAATTATTATTACACAGTAATATGATTTACTTGTGATTTTGCACACGAAATCGGGTCAATAATCTTCTTTCCCATTAAAATATAAATGTAATCAGAACAGCCTATTGTGCATTTTAGTCACCTCCATGAATTTTGGATTTTTACCGATAAATTAATAACGAACAGATATTATTGATAAAATGACAAGCAATACGTATTGTATAGGTCCTTAGAAACTACACTTGATAAAAATTTGATCAAAATCTTTGGAGCTGTTTTTGAGAAAATCGTAGTTTTTGAATATTTATTAATTGAGTTACCTCCAAATTTTTAGTTATAAAAAATGAAAAAATATCCTGTGATATGACCAAAATATGTCTACATAACAAATTTGAAAAAAAAATAGGTCCATACGTTTGGGCTTTAAAAAAACTTCACTACCTCAGACATTAGACATAATACCATTGCAAAAATCCCTATTTTTGTATAAATACTAAAAGGACTTTCCCGTAATCGTTTTTTTTTTTACTCACCAAATAACTTTCTCTATACTACTCATGTGTAAATATTTAAAAAAAAAATGGATATCATGGACCGTGCAAATTTATTTCTATAATACGACTGAACTACATGTAAGGTAAGTATTATTAGAGGTTTATTTTTTAAATCACTGGAAAAACTAGAATCTTTTTTTTTCCAGTCATTAAAAAAATCCTACCTTAACTGATTTTTATTCGAATATTAAATTTGAAATTCCCCATGTTAACGTCAAGGGTAAAGAATTAAACTTTTTAGAAATATTAGAAAATAAGAGACTTTCTTGTAATAATGTTAATTTAGTTTTAAACGATCAAACAGAATTCTTGTCTTTTTCCCCACTACTTCAACCTTTGTCAAAATATGTTTAAAAAATAGTTTATGACTCAATGGGTTTCCCAGCTACAGGTTCCATTATCATGTAACGGGACTTGTGGGCTTGGTCTCAAAGGTTTGTACAATTCTTCTTAGGTTATTTAGTCTTTGTATAAGCCTCGTCAATGCCATAACTGGCGAAACCATGGTCGGCTAGACTAATGAATTGTAGAATTTGTGTGCGTTTTATTTGTATGACATGGAATTCTATCAAGTAGCCTACCGTCGGTCATCAGTATAAACAACCTAATAACTAAATTGAAAAGCGCACTGCAAGTATTTCGTTACAAGTTCTAGCTACATATTCTCTACAATATATTGTCAGTATAAATTTTTAACATTTTTACCATATTTCTGCAACGTTATTTAAAATTTTGAATTTTTAAAAAATAGTAAAATTTAATTTAATTTTAAAAAATCGAACTGAACATACTTGGTAATACTTTCTAGCTAAGTGCCCTTTAAAATATATTGTCACACTAAATTTCTAACATTTTTACAATATTCTAAAATCTTATGTTCAATGTTTAATTTAAATGAAAAAAAATACAATAATAAAATTTAATTTGATTTTTAAAAAGTGCACTGCCAATTATTTGTTATTCTTTACTATATATTGTCAGACTGAATTTCTAATAATTGTACAATATTCTTAAACGTAACGTTCAATATTGAATTCAAGAAGAGTGTCAGAATCTTAGCTTAGAAAGAGATATTTCTGAAATGTTGTACAGTATGTCTTACACTGCAGTTTGTTTTAACGAATGTTTTAATAAACCAAATTGTATGTTTAAGACGCAATCTATATTACAAGGATTACAAAACCGTTTATTCAGAATATATGTAGGGCCTTTGTTTAAAATTCTTGGCTCCGAATACTCAGGAAAACAGAACATCCGTAAAAGTCAGTGGGAGCAATAAACAACAATAAATGGTTGCAATTAATCAGGAGCCAAGTAAACCTCGTGTTCTTCTTCTTCTTCGAACATCTAGTATATCTTGTAAATATATACTTAACATCTGTCCTAACTAGTATAGATTATGTTAACACTGATAAAACATACTTAACAATTTAATTGTATGCAACTTATGACTATAACTACTAGTTTGGACATATATGTTATATTCGTATTTTCAACGCGTCTACATGTAGTTAGGATTACGGATAACAGATGGCGATAGTGTTCCCCTAGCCCTAGAGGACGGCTGCCAAATATCCATGCTGTACCAAATTATCACTTATGTAAGAAAAACGAGTAGATGTTATGATAATGTTCAGGTTTTAAAGTAATTTAATAATAATTTATTGATGATGATGATAATAATATAGGTTAATTAGACATTTGCCATCATTTGTTTATATACAAACTAATATACAGCGCTTCGAGAGTATAAATCGACACTCATTATCAAGTAGACTAATAAACTTAAAGCGTAATGAGAAAAACACCAACATAGCCTAGTAGTTTAGGGCCATATTGTGAACTAAAACTAAATCTATAACCTAAGAAAACAACTATAATCAAAACATGCAAACATCGTAAGATAAAATAACAACATTCAAGACTGCAAGAAAGATAATACCACTACATACAAGATGACAAACTAGAAAAAACTACCACACATAGGACAGAAAATAAGATAAAACCACCACATACAGGACTGCATACAAAATAAAACCACCACATAGAGGAAGGTAAACAAGATAAAATCACTATATAAAGGACGGCAAACCGGATAAAAACAACACAAACAGGACTGCAAACGAAATAAAAACACCACATAGAGGACGGTAAACAAGATAAAACCACTACATAGAGGACGGCAAACCGGATAAAAACAACACAAACAGGATAGCAAACAAGATAAAACCACTACGTGAAGGACGTCAAATAAGATAAAACAACCACATATATGATGGTAAACATGTTAAAACCACTACAGGACGGCAAAAAGGATTTAAATCAACACAAACAGAACAGCAAACAAGATAAAACCACCACATAGAGGACGGAAAACCTGATAAAACTGTTAGTGATCAGGAAACCACAAGTCAAAAGAGATTATGAACGGAGTACACAGCAACTGACAAATACCGACCAAAATAGTTTTTTTCACAACCACAGTCACAGAATAACTAACGGTCGTGAAACAATCTGCTAACTGGGAGGGTGGAGGAATTAAGAAACCGGTAGTTAACGCCTAGAGCGTTCTCTCTTTTAATTTCCTATCCATTGAGCGCGTTAGAATTCCTTCCCTTTTAAAACAGTTAAAACTTCAGCCTTTTCTTTTCTTTATTTTCCATTTTAAGTTTCTTATACACAAATGATGGCAAATGTCCGAACAAACAATACTATTAATACAAATATTCCATCATTAAGTAATAATTTTTAAAATAGAATAATTAGTTTTTTAGTTTTTGATTAAAATTGAGCGTTGTCAATGCTTAAGGTTTAATTTTGTGTTTACCAATTATTCTTTAACGTAACATTTTTCATTTGCAATGTATCAAAAAGGTTTGTGACATCTTTATATTTTGCTAAAATTTGGACGAAATCATTAAAGCTTTAAAGCTGAGTTTTAGAAATTATATCTCTATAATAACAACATAACCATTTTATTTTTTTGCTTTTACCGATAATTCACGATCCAAAATTTTGTTGGATGTGGCGATCAATACTTTTTTTGTCATTCGGTTACACTTGAGTAAATTAATCAAAGTTTGTGCAATATCTTTGTAAAAATCGTAATTTTGTGTTGCATTGTATGACGACTAACTCCAAATTAAAGAATTATCGAAAAAAATGAATATTGTTCCGAGATATGAAAAAAAAAACGTTACCTACATAACAAATTTGATTAAAATCGGTTCACGCATTTGGGTTGTAGAACATTACACATACGCCAGACAGACAGAGATTATTAAAAAAACACTAGACTCCCCTGAGTCCTAAAAAACCAATATATCAGAAACAATCAACATAGATCACACAACTTTATCCATACGTACGAGTGGGAAAGGAAAAACAAAATAATCATATTTTAAATATTAATTTCAGCTATATACTCTCAACTAATAATTATAGTTTAGTTCCACGTAGTTAAAATTCAGATTAAAACATGGCAGTAGTCTTCTTGGCCCTGAAAATCTGCAACTTAATACCCATAAAGAGCCAAGTGGTGGGACACAAGATAGACATGTGTTGTGATAATGTCAGCTTCGGGAATTGTCTTAGTGGAACATGTGTTTTGTTGTGATAGAAAAAAAACCTAATAGTTTAACAACAATACCCGGTACAATATAAGGAGACAAAGTTCTAAAATAATATCCCTGCTATCAAAATGTGTAAAAAAATAAAAAATATTAACTAATTTAAAAAAAAACTCCTTATAAACCTATTCCTTACTTTCTCCACATAATAATACCACCAATATAAATTAACAAACTTTTATATTCTTTACGGTTATAAATATATTACAGAGTATAACTTTTAAAATATATCAAATAATAGTACATTTATTCATAACTAACATATACAGATATTAGTATTTAATGACTCGAAATAATGTTTTTACTGTTGCCAAATATACTACAGAAACTTGGCTTTTCAATAGTCTCAAACTTTTTACATATTTAACGATTTTATTAATATAAAATTTAAAAAAAAAATCTATTAATTTAAACTCACTGTTTGATATATATATATATATATATATATATATATATATATATATATATATATATTATATATTTATATATATATATATTAGATGAAAGTCCCAGTTTCACCTGGGGGTAGTTTAGATAGTTTTATAAATAATTTTTTTTTATCACAACGTTAATTGTAGTGCTATGAAAATAAATTAGGCCCAAATACAGCAACAAACCAATTTTGATCAAAATCGACCCGTACCTAACAAAGATATGATATTTGTTTTAGGGGTAAACAACACCATTGAAGTGGAACATTTTAAAAACCCTTTCTTAGTACGCGTCTACGGACTAGTCACGAAAAGTAAAGATTAGTCAAAAAACAGAGTTTCAAATATTTGACAATTACCAAACTCACCTTATACAGTACTTCGTATAACATAATTAAATTCGAAAAATAAAATAAATAACTATCTAGTATATTTTTTTATTCTATTATAATTGCTATGTTGAATATCGTGCGGGTAGTCATGTAGTCATGTATGATATTTATTCTTATTTCACTAGATTCAACACTACTTTTAATGTTTTTGATAATATTTCATGATTTGTAAGACACACACACAGTCACTCATATATTATAGAGATAATTTTAAAAAATAGAGGTAACTTAGATAGATAAGTTTATTCCAAATAAAATTACAATTTATTAAATAATTTCTGATTGTTTATACCCCGAAACAATGAAATATTAGAATTACTATAAATAGTAATTCTAATATTTCATATATATATCTATATATATCTGTATATATCTGATATATACCTATATATATATATATATATATATATATATATGAAATATTAGAATTACTATTTATAGTAATTCTAATATTTCATTGTTTCGGGGTATAAACAATCAGAAATTATTTAATAAATTGTAATTTTATTTGGAATAAACTTATCTATCTAAGTTACCTCTATTTTTTAAAATTATCTCTATAATATATGAGTGACTGTGTGTGTGTCTTACAAATCATGAAATATTATCAAAAACATTAAAAGTAGTGTTGAATCTAGTGAAATAAGAATAAATATCATACATGACTACATGACTACCCGCACGATATTCAACATAGCAATTATAATAGAATAAAAAAATATACTAGATAGTTATTTATTTTATTTTTCGAATTTAATTATGTTATACGAAGTACTGTATAAGGTGAGTTTGGTAATTGTCAAATATTTGAAACTCTGTTTTTTGACTAATCTTTACTTTTCGTGACCTGAGGAAACCAACAAGTATTTTCGACATGGAGTTCAACTGAAGTCGTTTATAGTTAATTACGATAATGCCCACAAAGTAAGATAGAAACACGAAATTTGATTTAGGAACTATAATGTGCTCATAAAAAAACCTCTTGAAATTCAGAAAAATCTAGCTATTAATGATAAAATAGCAGACGTTTAAAATAGTTTTCGGTTCATAACTCGTGTATTATTCGACTTAAAACTTACTAAATTAGATAAAAATTTGCAGATTTCAATTCTGCATGTAATGGTATCAATCCGATATCTCTAAGATAAAAAATAGCTAAATTATTGTTGGAAATGTAATTTGAAACTCTGACCACTCTGGAAAATGTGATATTCGTATAGTTAGGTCAGCAGTCAACGACTCGAGCGTAGCGAGTGGATGCTACTTGACATTTGTACAGCTTAGAGGCCCACCATACACTGACACGAGCAGGGTCGTAAGGACCTATACACAATTAAGTGGTTCAGAAAATCTTTGTAAAGAACTATTTTAAACAAAATTACCCCATCCCTTTATCTACTGATACAATTTTACATTTCCTAAACGGCTCAAACGAACTTTATGGGGTTACATTTGAAAGATTTGCTTTTATTAAATTCTATGATGGGATAAGTGCCATGTTGATCCCCATCAAGTTTATTATTTTGCTTTGCTCTACGTAGATATTAGGTACCTAAATTATCAATATTAAGAAAATATATAAATAAAAATTTAGATACTGTACACGAAAAAAAGGAAAGAGGGGGAAACCTGTTTATATATATATATATATATATATATATATATATATATATATATATATATATATAGTAATTCTAATATTTTATTGTTTCGGGGTATGAACAATCAGAAATTATTTAATAAATTGTAATTTTATTTGTAATAAACTTATCTAATCTAAGTTCCCTCTATTTAAAAAAAAAAATCTCTTAAACTTGTGTTTTTTTATGAAGAAAACCTCCCGGTCATAATCATCCTAAAAAAAGACGAAGAAGAAAACAACATAATTCGAGTCCACTATCTCTCGAATACTTTATTAATATCAATGTAGGAAAGTAACAAGGGTTAGTCAACAGAGATAGGAAAGATGAAAAAGAGAGACATAAGACAAGGCTGGAATCCCTCAGGATTGTCATGCCCGTTATACTTAATTAATTGTTAATTAATTAAACAAATAATGTAAAATATACGTTTCAAATATTTGAATGACCGCTATTTTAGATGAGCTTTAGTTTGTATAGCTATATTTTACTAAATAAGCCCCTTAACATGAGGCGTCACTCTATGGGTGTTTCAATTTAAGATTAATGATTTACCCCAAAAAACCCCATTTTTGGGGACCAGGTAACAATGTCTCGTTTGGCAAAAAGCAGTTTTTTTATCACCAGAAAGCACATATACTTTTTTCCCCCTATGTTTTTGGTTTTAAAATTCTTGAAGCGGTTTGGGACTTTTGGGACACATGGTATAATTTAGTGTATTTAACGAACGAGATATGACAAAAAAAAAAAAAAAAAAAAACTGCTCAAAATTAAAACACTTTTGATTCTATTTTTCTGAATTTTAATAGAACGTACTAAAATCAGCCACTTTTTTTTTTCTCTCTCTCTTTTTTTTCCATATTCCACCTTTAATATTAAGACTATAACGACATGCCGAAAATCACTTTTTTTGTTTTACAATACCCAATTATTGTTATGAAGTTATATTGGCTAAATTAGTGTTGTTAAAATATTACGATACCATCCATAACATTAATATTAACCTAAAACTCTATGAATCCACTTTTTTTTAAACATAAAAAATGGATTTGATAAGTAATTATTAAGGTAATAAATTCTATATTTAAGCATAATTAGTAAGTTTATAAACAGAACCCAATGATTGTTATGAAGTTATATTGGCTAAATTAATGTTGTTAAAATATTACGATACCATCCATAACATTAATATTAACCTAAAACTCTATGAATCCACTTTTTTTTAAACATAAAAAATGGATTTGATAAGTAATTATTAAGGTAATAAATTCTATATTTAAGCATAATTAGTAAGTTTATAAACAGAACCCAATGATTGTTATGAAGTTATATTGGCTAAATTAATGTTGTTAAAATATTACGATACCATCCATAACATTAATATTAACCTAAAACTCTATGAATCCACTTTTTTTTAAACATAAAAAATGGATTTGATAAGTAATTATTAAGGTAATAAATTCTATATTTAAGCATAATTAGTAAGTTTATAAACAGAACCCAATTATTGTTATGAAGTTATATTGGCTAAATTAATGTTGTTAAAATATTACGATAACCATCCATAACATTAATATTAACCTAAAACTCTATGAATCCACTTTTTTTTAAACATAAAAAATGGATTTGATAAGTAATTATTAAGGTAATAAATTCTATATTTAAGCATAATTAGTAAGTTTATAAACAGAACCCAATGATTGTTATGAAGTTATATTGGCTAAATTAATGTTGTTAAAATATTACGATAACCATCCATAACATTAATATTAACCTAAAACTCTATGAATCCACTTTTTTTTAAACATAAAAAATGGATTTGATAAGTAATTATTAAGGTAATAAATTCTATATCTAAGCATAATTAGTAAGTTTATAAACAGTACCCAATTATTGTTATGAAGTTTTTTAGGGCCTAGAAATACGTAGGTAAGGTAAAAACAGAGGTAGAAATTTATTGTGATTACCAAACTTGTACTGTATGGCGAGTATCAAGATATAGGCAAACACCAAGAATTTTTGTAGTGCAATGTTTTTAGAAGAAATATGAATACAATATTTCAATTAACCGAAAATATTTTTAGTGGATCACATTTTTGAAAAACATGTTTTTCTTGCGACTTTGAAACGACAATAAAAAACTAATTACTTTACAGAATGTCTGTTTGGATTACCCAGTACACATTTACATTCAACAAGAAAGTAATTCACCATTCACAGTACATTTGGAGGAAGTAATGTCGTGATGCAAAACATTAATTGCTCACTTAAATCCTTCTCAATCTTCTGAGCCTCCGCTATGAGACAAACTTCCTAAGTCCTCTATAGGAACGAAACATCCTATAAAATTCACTTGTTTGGAAGTAACTATAAGAAACTCTTTAGAAACTGAAAACAAATGCGCTATCAAAATTTAATTCTATTCGAGAACTTTTATACGTTTTCGCTTCCTTCACCTGTCGTTGTTATATTTTTTGGAAAAGCGTTAGATTGATTTTAACATTTCAAGAGATTGAAGTTTCGAGAGGGTCGTGAACGTAAGGTAGCTTATCCTTACAAGACAGCTTGAAACGTTTTCCGAAGAACTACCTGAGAGATCTTTTTACTGTCTCATATATTCGTATTATAAAGAAAGTTATGTGATGGGTAAAAAAACCGATTCTTGTTTTTCGTAAGAATATAATTTTGGGAATGTTGTTGGTTGTCTTTGCAGTGTTTTACAACCCAAATAAGTGTACTGGTTTTAATCCAATTTGGTAAGTGAGGGGACTTTTCAATTATTTACTGTAACTTTAAATTTTGGGATAGCTGCGATAAGAAAATATCACAAAATTATGTTTATCTCAAAATTGGCTAAAACGATTTTGATCAAATTTTGCTCAAGTGCAACTCGTAAGTACTCCAACAAAACGTATTAAGCGCCATCTCTCCAAACATACCAGTTTTTGAGTTATCGTTAAAAACAAAAGCATGCAATGAAAAAACATAATTTCTCAAACTACTCTACAGATTTCATTCAAATTTTAATACAATGTGCAAATTATTGACTTAAACAGAACTATTCTCCTTTAGCACAAATTTTCTTGAATGTGTCCAAAGACTTCTGCTAATAAGGCCACACTCTTGTAGGAGGTGCAACATACTTAAAAAAAAATGATCAATACAGGTTTCCTTCTAGTTTCCTAAAACATCATCATCATGCACGGTGCTACATCACCCTGGCTTTCCGCACAACCACGACCACTCTTCTCGGTTATCAGTACCTCTTCCCCACCACTAGATCCTCATGTTTCTCAAATCTTCTTTTAAATCTTCCACTGATCTTGCCCCCTGAGTCTTGCTCTGTTTCCTTCCCTATAATTTTTCCATGGAACACTTTAGCAATGCTTGTTTCATTCATTCTCTGTACGCGACTTGTCCAAGCATTATTTATTTCTAAAAATATTTCACGATCCGCGACTCTGTATTCCTTCTATTCCTCCATCGTTCACCTTCATTAATCGCCCCACAGATATTACGAAGGACTTTACACTCCGATATCTGTAGCAGATATATCTTATTGCTTAGTGTCCATGATTCGACTGCATATGTTACAACTAAGCTGACTACCGTCTTGTAGACTCTTTACCTTATTGTTTAAATCAAAGTTTTTGATTCAAATAACTTCTGTAATGCATAGTAAGTTCAGTTCCTTGTTGCGATTCTTCCCCCTTCGAACTTCATTGATATGGAATTGCCATTTGTAACGAGTGTACCTATTTATGTAACCGCTTCACATAATTATTATAAATCTTTTATTAACACGTTCCTTTCTCTTTCCCTTTGTATTCTTGACAACAAAATACATTTTATCATTGTTGAATACAAAACTTTTCCTCCGTCGTTTCATCAATAAGATCTAAATAGTACTCTTATGTGACTGGGTCAAGTGGATTGTTATGAAGTTTACAAACTATTTAAACCAATTTTGAGGTTATATTTCATTTTTACAATTTTTTGATAACTTTATCATAAAGTTGCAATCGAATGTGTTTTAGTATTTTTAATTTCGTACAATATACGATAAATTTTACTAACAACTATTGTTTGAGTTCAATTTTCGAAAGAATGTTTCGTGTCTGAGACATTTTTAAACAATTTTAAATAGAAAATAAGTTTAGGTTTAATATTCAGTAAAGATAATGAAACGTAGCAACAGAGTACGGTGTAATGATAACTTTAAATAAAACTTAAGTGAATAAAGAAATACTGAACTTAGGTGATACTACACAACTACGTGTAGTTACAACTATAGTGTTACTACTTGTCACTGGACGTTGGACAGTCCCACTTGTTTCTCGTTAACTCTCTCCCGCACTATGTACGACAATCTAAGGCTCACTTAAGCATAACTGTCGTGGGTGTTTTCTGTCGTATTTATAAGCATTTCACCATGTCGTCGAGTGGAGATTAAAGGAATGTTGAAAACGATATTTCAGAATGAGATTTATTTGTCAGAATATTCGGTGTTGTTGGAAAAGTCTTTATTTGCAAACTATTCTTGTAAATAGCAGACGTGGAAAGGTCTAAACAGCAAATCTTAAACTAGTTAAATGGTTCAAAACATGAAAACTAAAGTAAAAAAGAAATCCAATACAAAAGCGACGGGGAAAAGATAATTGTATTCAAGTTCTTGTGGTTAGTGCGTGTCAGTCGAGTTTCATCGCTATTTGACAGAAATTCTGAAATTAGATTGTTACTAATATCAACTTAAAACACAACTATTCAAAACTCGTCTTTTGACTTGTTTCTTTACCACATTCCTGAACCCTGACAAAGACAACTGAAGATTGACAAAAAGTGGAAAGTGCTCTCCCTCAGACTTCAAAATATTGAAATACAAATACATCTAGGTAGTTGTTCACTTTATTCACATAGTAAAGTTACAACTACCGAAAAAACGGAGTTACCCCTATAGGGATAGGGGGGGGGGGGTTAGTTGTTACTATCTTTTATTCACAACAAAGGAAGTTGCAACTTAAAAATACCTAAGTGACGCACAAATGACGTACTATTGAAGGATGTTAAAGGATATTTGTTAATAACATATTATCTTCTGTCTCCAATACTACTTTTGTAACAAAGTAACAAACAACATACTCTCAGTATGGCCACAACGTTTTTAATGTGACATTTACGACCTCAGAGCAGCGACAAAGTAAACATGACCATATAGGAGTAACGGGGAAAGGAATAAGATGTATAATAACGAAAAAATAATCGAAATAAAGATATTGCACAAAATTACTCAAAAAAAGGTAAGAGGTAGTTGATATTGAAAAAGTGAAATGGAATTGAAAAAATGTCCATTTAAAATGCTTCGATTGTGCATGTCATAAGAATTCTTTCAATTAAAAAAGTATCAACATAAATAGATAACCAGTAATGAGTATAAAGCTAGCCTAGGAGCGAGTGCTATTTTTGATTTGGGTAATACTGTATATAGAATTATGCGTTTTGCGGAGCGAGTGCCACCTGTTATGAGAGTTAAGACAAGTGACTCCCAGAATAGTCGCGAGGTTTAACCTATTGTTGTTGATTCCATTAATTTAAACTAGGAAGCATTATTAAAGTATAGCAATTTTAATAAATCGTATCATATTACCTAACATAACCCTATTGCTGTATTACTTTCAAATTTTGTGTTTTGAGTCACCATTCCAAAGAAGTTTTAGTCATCTAAAGCTGCAATTGTCACAACATACCCTACCATAATATTTTGTTACTCATGTCAAAGAATTCAACATGGCAGTCGCTCCTCAAATATTTTACAGGTGCCATTAAAAAGGCAATGGCACTCTCTCCGTCTTCCGTATCAAATGAAGCTTTTTTATCAGTGAAATTCGTCTTTAGCATCAATTATATATGATTAAAACATGCTTTAAAAATGGCGGTGTAGGTTTATTTTTTGACAATGATTAATGAACCGTAATGTATTTGATTGTTGTTCTATTTTATTTTTTATTTAAAAGTTGAAATAAACCTAAATATTTTCATTTATATTTTCTTTTATACAAATAAATTAAATACACATTTGATTACATACATCAAGCGGTGAAATAATTTAAAAAGTTAAAGTTGCTCATTGTATTATTCACCTTGTTGTTTGCATTGTGATTCATAATTAATTATCATTTGATTTACAATTAACCCTTAAGCTGATTCTTATTCAATTAACATTTGTAATAACCAAAATAAATATCGAGTTATTAGTCGTTAAACATTTATAACGCCAGCCATTTATAAAAATATAAAATAAGGTTGTAATGTATACTAAATTTGGACTTTATATCTAATTTATTTCCAAAAATAAAAGGTTTTTTGTACAAAACACAAAATAGTGTTTCCAAACACAAAACAAACAGACAACTGAGCTTGTTCCAACAAATAAATGTACGATCTGTGTTTACTTCAACGTCAAGATCAATTGTTTAACATATCCGAAAAGAGTTGTGAAACACCCTGTATATAGATCAGTATTTCCTGATATTTATTATCACAGTGATCAAAATGAATGACAATCATACTGCAAACTGAGTTAAATACACACAATTTTGACATTTTCAATTATACTTTTCTGAATTTCAATCGGGTTCTATTTGAGCACATTATAGTCTCATGTACTAAATGTCTTGTTTCTATCTTATGTTTTATGCCTGCCATCATGTTTAGATCAGTTAAATCGGAGTTTGAGTTTTTTTAAATTACTCAATTAACTCTATACATCGTATACTGGACAAGCGAAATAGGTTTTAAATACGTCAAATAGTTTGAGAAATATGTTATTCTTGAGATTATTTTATAAAAAAACAACTTGACAAGGTCATGTTCGATTTAAAACTACTGCAATTCTTATTTAAGAAACCAGAATAAAACTCCATTTATTGGTCATTTTTGTGTGTGCCACCTAGTAGGATGCTCCTTATTAGACGTTTTTGGACAACCTAAAGAACACTTATAAAAAAAAATCTACTTACAAACATAATATATATATATATATATATATATATATATATATATATATATATAAATTATGTTTCAATTGAACAGTATTTTCTATAAGGAGGGATCATAACAGGTAGAAACCGGCTAATAAATATAACCAATTATTAAGACCGTAAAGCAATATGACTCTAAGTTTACGGTAGGATTGTTCCGCTTCCTCCAGAGAGGTCGGGGGGGGGGGGCTAAAATGCGATCAACTCTGAAGTTATAAACTAGACAGAATCATACCCGTAAAAGGATTCAAAAAGGTTCCCTTAATGGTAATATTTTGTGGTTGTATTATTACCTTAGGTAAAAGGGGCAAAGTTTATTCTTTCGTAGGGGATGAAGGTTAGGGGTTGATTCCCTACAGACTGCACAAACATTAAACATGTAAACTTACTTGCAATGTTGCTTCTGAATTACTATAAGTGAACAATTGGGCAATTTTTCTTCGCCCTCTTGAAACGAGATGTTACTTGGTCGGATGTTTTAATTTATAATGTTTTCTAACCTGGAGGGAATATTTGTTTTTGTGAAGAAATAGAAATAATTAATTTAAATAAATATATGTAATATATATATGAATTATATTCGTACGCACTCATTTCAAATCGAACAACATACTACCCATACTACCCTACAAAACAGGTGTGACCGCTGTTTTAATCGATGAGTACAAAAGTTAAAATCAACTTAAAAAATTTAATCCTAGAGTTAAAACTAGAAGTATTAGGCCTACCATTTTTTAAAATTTCACATGCCATTTTTCCAATATGGTGGTCAGATTATTTTAAAGATTTTTTTATTCTCGAATATTTTCCGACATCTTTAACCATTTAGGAAATACATGTAATTGAATATTTCAAAAATTTGAAAATCAAGCTATTTCTGGAAACGATTTTTCTTATTTTTCTAAGTAAAATATAAATTAGGGCGAGAGTAGAAGGTTACTAATGTTATTTTTTTTGTAGAAGAATAACAGAGTTATTGGTCGAAAACAAAAATCATAATTTTCTGTCAATTTTCTGAAACAACTACTGGCTTACACAAGTTTGTAATTATTACGGGATTTATAACCCTTGTTAATAAGATGTGATATATTTATAGATCTCGTATATGCCGGAGCAATGTTATATAAACTATTAAAGTTTACATGTGTTCAATTGCGTCATAAGTTCTTCTAAGTATCATAAGATTAAATGGCGACGATTCGTTTTCGTTTTTTTTAGAAATAATTATAAATTTACAGTAGTGTTCTGTTAGTTGCAATTTTACTCACAGTTTGGGAATTTAATCTTCATGTTACATTATACACTTGTACCAAACACAAAAACTTTATTTGTATAATTTACAAAATGGTGAACTATTAAACTTTTTATTTTTAATTATCGGATTTGTAGATATATGACGTAAAAAGATTTAAACTAACACAAGTTTGAAAATTATAAAATTTAAGTCTTAATGTTTTGTACACTTGTAAAATGTAACATACATAATGCGTTACCAAATCTGAAATCAACATCTTATCAATTATGGAGTTATAAGCCTTTTTAGTAAAATAAAAAAATGGTGGACGTATGTTATTTGACATTTTTGGTTTCGTTTTGATGTCTATAATCCGAAAATGAATAGCCAGTTCACCCTTTTCGAGACACCCTTTATATATACATGGTGTCGCCAAAAATCCTTAGCGCGTTATACAGAATACTGTAGAATTTAAGATATACAAACAAATGAAAAATGTTAAGTAACTTTTTCCGAATTCGCATTAGTTTAGTATCAATTCGCCATTTATTTTATTTTTTACAAAAAACTCACTGTAAATCCAGATATAGATAAGATATTAATTTTGGTATAAACATATTTTATTTTAAGATTTACAAGTGAAAAAAAAGATTTTTTTTTATAGTTTTAAAAAAAGTACATACGTTAATAGTAATTTTTGAGATTTAATTTTAATAATTCGTTCTGAAATTATTCAGTAGAAGCTACTAAAATGTAGAATAACAATTATGTTTATAAACTATTTGTAAAAATACAGCAAGCAAGCCCGAGGGTTGCTATTCTACAGCTTTTTTTCATCTGGTCTTGGGATAGATCCCTCATTTTACCACATTTTTATAAGATCGGTTTCCGTCATATCTGTCAGTCTGTCCGGGTGGAAATTTGCAATCGAGTTTAAGCTAAATACCCGATAAGCTTGAGACCTGAAATTTTGAACATAGGTCAGAATTGAAAAACAATACAATATTCAGTTGGTTTCTTGTCTCTACATTTGTTTAAACAATAGTTATTTAAACAAGTTAAAATTGGCCAATGAGATATAGATTTTTTTAACCGCGCTCTCGCTTTTGAATGGGTTACCGGAATGTTGAAATAGGATGAGGCAAATTTTTCATGGCTTGTGAGAGTTATTGGATTAATAATAAATCAAATAAAAAACATGTTTTAACATACCACGTTTATAAAACGAACTGAAAAGTATAATAATAAATCATATATATATATATATATATATATATATATATTTAACATACCATTTTGTTTACTTCTTTAGTTTGATTTTCTGAGTTAACAAGACCAATAGAACTATTGTAGGTAATAAGAGGTAATATTTACAATATCAGACATTTGCAGCTAAACAGGATGTGAAATGCATTGGGAATTTCCTATATATGTCCCTATCAGAGTCTCATCAATATATACAAAACCGATTGAAATCTTTCATCTGGACATAAGACTAAAAAAACAGAAAATAATAAATCAAATAAAAAAAAGTTTTTAACATACCACGTTTTTAAAACGGATTAAGAAGTATAACATAATTTTTCATGACCCTTCTACAATTTTGAGTGAGGATTGTTAGTGGCTATTGATATATTTGGAATATTTGAAGAGAAAAACTTGGGGCGCAGCCAGTAAATAATACAAGTAGACAATCCGGATGAATTCACAACTAATTTCAGTGAATCGGAAATGAGATTCACTGTAATTTAATTTATTTACTCCCCCTTAACTATCATAGATAGCTTGCGCCCCACGTTTTTCTCTCCAAGTATTCCAAATATATCCATAGCCACTAACAATCCTCCCTCAAAATTGTAGAAGGGTCATGAAAAATTATTTTGTACTTTTTAGTTCGTTTTAAAAACGTGGTATGTTTTTGTTTTTTTTTTAAATTTGTTTTATTATTCATTTTTTCTATCAAGTCTCTCTGGATCAACTATTTTTCTTTTCTGACCCTGACGCTATTAGAGTATTCAAAATATAGTGATGTCTTTAGTTTACGTTTAGTTATTCTTTTTTAGAAGAGTTTTCCCTCTTTTACAAAACAAAAGAGGAATAAATAAATAATGTTATAAATAAACAGAATCCGATTGCCAAACCTTTCGACGTATTGCTTCGTAATAAACATTACATCATTAGTTTCATTAAAATCGGTCTAGTAGATCCCGAAAAATGAAAAAGAAACAAAAAACATCTATTTCGCTACTTTAATTGTTGTAAACATATTCAGGATATTTATGAACGGAATGAAACTGTATACTAGTCATATCCCCCCCACCCTCTCAAATAGATGCCACTACCTAACGCTCTAAGTAGAAATTTCCACAGCCATCTAGCTTTCTATTATTTAAAAAGCACCATCAGACGACACTCTTATCACAAACATAACGAACCTATCAAGACTTCCCTTACAATAAAGTGTATTGTAACATTACACACAATTCCCTATCTTCCTAGGGGCACAACATCCCCATGAGCTGAATTCGCATAGACTAATTGTAAAACCATTGTAACTAGTGACAGAATATGCTCTAGCATAGTCTATGATTACACATTGCCTAGAGACTTGTACTAGACGTATTACAATAGCAACGTAGGCCTACATTGAGAATAGTAGTCGGGTAAATAAGTTACATCTACCTGATAATATGGTACACGTATCATGGTACTTACCTAGCCCCATCAGACAATATAATAAAAGTATATTCTTGGAATGATTTGGAAATCCCGATGAAACCTAGCTGGATCTACACCTTTTTACATGGAGAGTAGAGTCAGCGACACTTGAGAACGAGGCTAATTAGAAAGCTCCATTTGGTCCCTTTAGCCCCGCCCACCCGGTTGATGTCACAACAACGTTTGTACCACTTGAGTCCCTAATAACGTCACACATATTTACATCAATAGAAAACTAGTGACGACGACGACGACCACGACCTTTTGCGTAACCATACAGACACTGTAGGGGTAGAAATCCTCACACTTATAAAATATAAGGAGCGAGAATGAACTTACGAAACAATCACTTTTAAAACATATTATATTGATTTTGGTACGATATGTCCTATATGCTACAATACGGGGAGGATCCTCTTCACCTCCACAGTACCCCCAATCCATGACCTTTACTATGAACTCAATTGAGATTCCATTCTCCTCCGGGGCAATTCAACGATTTTAACAAAAATAAGCCCTCTCCTCGACAAGGCGATAGACGTCTAAAAGAGGAATTTTGAAAAATTAAATAAATAATGGCAAAAGTTGTGTTTTGTCAGATTGAGATTTTTTTTTATTACAAGAAAAAGTGGAGACGTACCACTATTCGTGTCCGACATAGAGGATATATTTATGTCCAATAGGTGGTCACAATCCCCGCACAAAATTTGTCCACAGGTTCTCAACGTATAATCAACCCTCTCTGTAAGGCAAACAGGGCATGTCGTAGAGTTATTAACATTCGCCTTAACAGCAAATTTATTACAAGAAAGAGAAAATTAATAATCAAATATTCGATAGCTAAAGAGACAAGTTAATATTACTTAAAAATAAATTGATTAAACAAAATAAAACTATCAAAAATTAGAGAGAGCCTCGTAGAAGTGTATATATCGTAAAATCTCCACACACTTCGCTCGTGTTATTATCTCGGCCCAGCCGGCCCTCATACGAATATCACATTGTATTGAGAGGTCAGAGTTCAAATTAAAATGTTTGATAAAAAATCGCTATAAAATTGATATTCTACAAGTTGAATAAAGCACGAAATATGGGAAAAAAACTGTTGAAAATGGCCATTATTTTTACGTTTTCAATTCAATTGTTCTGAATTTCATTAAGATTATATATGAGGTCACTACTATATATAGTAACCTCTACTAAATTTCATGTTCCTATCTAAATTTTTATGGCAACTATTGCGATTACATACATACAAAAATGACAACGAGCAGACAGATTTTCGAAAACCACATCAATGACGATGGCGGCGAAGACGGCGACAACAACAACAATACGTTGAATAACACACAAGATATGAAGGAAAAAACTGTTTAAAATGGCCGCCATTTAGAAAAAAAATTCAAGAGTTCTACTAGGGTGCAGAATACCAAATGTCATGTTCATATCTTAATTTTTGTGGCCGATATTACATACGATAACTTCGACGACGACGGACGAACGGCCTGACGAAAATTTGTTGTTGATTTCCTGATCAACGTGAAGATTAGTTAAAAAACCGTTGTTCGAAGTTTTTGATGATTACCAAACTTATCCTACACTTCGTTTACTTTGAAAGTAAAATGTTGGATTCATATAAATGTAGGCCTAAACATAAAAAAAACCGCAAGAAAAAAAGTAGTTTCTATTTCTGTTTCGCAGATAAAAACTTACGGTATGAGTGGTTAAGTAAACGGATTAAATTTAATTTGTTACTTGTACAATTGTGGTTATGTTTAATTCATTCCATTATAATTAATAAATACTACCGTCAGGGCCTCACTTTAGTGAGTACGGGTTTGCCAATCATGAAGGAACCTAGCTGGAGCTACACCTTTATTGTAATCTTGAGTTAGATCACCACCTTACATCTCTCCTATCAGGTCTCTCTTTATCAACTGTTGTTCTCTTACCACTTTGACATTATTAAAGTATTCGAGGGTTATTTTATGCTCTTTAATTTATAAGCAAACGATGACCGAGCATATTTTTCCTTTAAACAATAAGACACAAGTTTAACTAATACTTCTAGTGGACCCAAATAGTCGGTGCAACCGCGTACATACTTTAAAAATTCAGTGATTCTTGTGTGTGTTCACTATTTTAAACAGGAAGTACAAATTAAAAAATTCTTTCTACACACGTTGTTTGACCTAGTGGCAAACCTAATTCCCAAATTTCATACCCATTGGTTCATCTATTTAGCTATGATTTTGTAATAAACGAAAATAGAGACACAATGCCAATGAGATTTGAAACAGAACTTGGCTTCGCTTGTTTTCTTTAAAAGTAGTGTAAAATAATAATCAAAACTTATATTTTAATATAAGTATAAGGTTTGCAATGTTGTTTCATACCGATACAATATTTTTACAATTTTTTAAAGTCCTTATTATTTTATATATAAGCGAAACTTTTAATTGTTTATAGGTTAACTAAAATATATTCGTCGTTAACAAAGTGTCAAGATGGAGGTAAATTAAAAACTAACTAATTATATTATAGAAACGTCTTTGGAGTTATAAAAACAACAACAAAGTTTAATAGTTTAATTATTACGAATATATCTGACACATGTAACGTTATCAAATGGTGAACGACCAATCAAACCCAACTCCACTTGACATAAAGTATTGACCGGGGTTGATGATATGCGGCCAGTCACAACTCATCCTACTAATCCACAATCTGAAACGTTTATCACCCCATATACACGTAGAGATAACGATCGGCCGTCCCTGTCGTTAATTTACCATCATGTTTATTGGATTACAACTTCCTGTTATATATTTTGATTTTTTAATATCCAACATTCTAAATAGTTTATTATTGGTTGATTATATATAGAGTTTATTGTAAAGGTAATTGAGACGTACTAAAGAATAATGTTTGTTCATTTCTACAGAATGTTTCTTTACAATTAATGCCATATATATTATATAAACTAAAAAAAATAAAAGAATATTGCTTTTAATACTGATACAAATTGTTAAAATCCTCAGTGGTTCACTATCGTTGAGTATGAGCTTGTCAATTCCAATGGACATGGATGTACTGTATCTACACCCTTTTTCTGTAGTTTTGATGTACATCTCTCTTTTATTTATCAACCAGATATCATTAACAACTATTCCTAACCCTGACGTTATTAGTGTATTCGAAGGCTAGGAGTATTTATTTTATGTTCTATTATTCCTTTTTTTTATAAAGCGACTTAAATGACAAGGAAATATAATTAGGTAAATGTCAAAATACAAAGCTCCGCTGTTCTTTGCATATTCTAAGAGGTGTCAATTTCTACTTTCAGATGAACTATGTTACCAGTTCCTCAATATTTTGAGAATTATATTGGAATACCTTTTTAAATACCATCAGAAGAAACAATCCGCTGGAGAGGGATCGGAAGACGTAGCTGCCTACAATCCTCTTCCAATAAGTCTTTCAGTAGGTCAATTGTTGAGTTAGATTTACAGCAAGTCGCACTGTCTTGTTTAAACCTTGAAAACCTTTTACCTCCTTCTATCATTGCAATGAACTGTTTACAAATATAATGTTGGAGCTCTACATGGAGCGTGTTTATATAATATATATATATAGCATCAATATTTTCTGTCTTGAAATAGCTCACCATACTTTTGAGGAAGGATAAGTTTATTGATGACGTGAGGGTTTATGGAGCTCCAATAGGGGTTATTTTAAGCGAAATCATATGATTAAAGGTTTTGTTCAAAAACGTTATACTTTCTGGAACCGACGATAGTACAGTTTGGCAACAAGATCAGCCGGAATTAACTTGTGTGACAAACGTATGGTTAAACGAAATTACTTTTCTTGTTGTCTAAAGGTAACACTTCTCCGTCATTATCCCCTATTAAAAAAAGATGAAACAATAACGTAAAATAAAGATATTTAGCTCTAGACTAATCTAGTAGCGTCAGGGTCGGAAATGAACAAGATTTGGTCAAGAGCTGAAAGAAAATAATATAAAAGAGGGCGATTTGACCCCAAGACCACATGAAAAAAAAATCAACAAGGGTCCCTCGTGGTTGCCAAGCCCGCAACTACTTTAAATGAGCTCCTGAGGGTTCTAAAGTAAGCAGTCGAGTGTCTTAAAAGGATTGCCAATGAACTTGGCCTTTTGTCGTGACAATTTCCTTATAGACGTTTTGGAGAATGTTGCAATCTTACGTCTTTCTATTGCAACATTATTTAAAACTGTACGTCTTCAAAGGATCACAGTTGGAGCCAGTGTCTTTGATCTTGACCATCAACCGGTGAAAGAATTACTTATTATGAACATTCTTAAGTAAAACCTGCTTATGTTACTCTTTCTACAAACATATCTACAATAATTTTAATCATATCCGGATGAAATCACTTGTTCCAACAACAGTTCAAATATTGCGATAAATATATTCATGTATAGCGAGCGCACTATAAAATCGAAGTTAGATTTCAGTGTTACCCTAATCATTTTAGATATAATAAAATAATCATTATAAATTTACTGTTTCTTATTTAATTTTTAAAAATATCAATATATCTTTTAAGATTTTCCAATTTGTAATAATCAATCTTATGGTTTAGAGATATTTTTAACAAAAAAACAACGTCTCGACTTTCAACAAAACAAAATACATTTACATGGAGAAGTGATAAAACAATATTTGGAACAAGAAAGTGGAGCGTATAAAAGTCGCTTCAGACGAAAAGTTGAGAAAGTACGAGCATTGGCAACTTTAAAGCACGTCACGAGCTTTATATTAAACACATAAATTGTAACTTGTGTCACAATCAGAGTTGTAAGTTCAATATGATTTTGTGACATGCCGCCGAAATAGGAGCCGTTCTTTAACGTAACTTTAGTGTGGTATTGTTTTGATAAATACATATACAATGTGATCATAGCGTCCTACTTCTTTATTTTTGTTTACAATGTGTATAAGTTTGAGGATATTTTTTGTGATATGGATTTCAGTTTTCAGTTATACGCCTGGGGGAAGAGAGGGTAAATAAATACTTTAACAAGACGAAGATACATCATTTTAAAGGCCTAAATGTGAAGACAAAATGGCTAAAATGAAATGTAATACAATTGAGTGTTGACAAAATGGCTGCCAGTCAAAATAAGCAAAAGTTTTAAATAAGAAAATATTATGTTTTAATATTTCATTTTAATAACAAATACCACATATCCTTCGGCCTCGGTTGTAACATTCCAACGTACTAATTGAAAGAGTTAGAATCGTTTCACCCACTTTGCGTTTTAATTTGAGACAGATATAGAAATGCCAATTTATATTTGAGAAAAATATTACTATTGATTGTTTTAATGTCTTTAACTAATCTTCTTTTTAACTATAAAAAATATCAATATAATATTTTCAATTTAGGATTTGTGTTGTTTACTGTTAGGAATTGGCCATTGATTCCTAACTCTGTTCTTTAATGAACAAGACAGTGGTTTCAGTTTATAATTAATGAGTATCTCTTATCTCTCTCTCTCTCTCTCTCTCTCTCTCTCTCTCTCTCTCTCTCTCTCTCTCTCTCTCTCTCTCTCTCTCTCTCTCTCTCTCTCTCTCTCTCTCTCTCTCTCTCTCTCTCTCTCTCTCGCTCTCTCTCTCTCTCTCTCTCTCTCTCCCTCTCTCCCCTCTCTCTAAATATATGTAAATAAATAAATTTATATATTACTCTAATAAAATATCCAATATTTATTCAATTTCATTAAAAATACTTTTCTTAAAACAAATTTATTTCTTAGAGCTTGAAACATAAATATCTATTATTATTATCAAATCATAAACTCAGAATGGTTCCAACTATTGTGACTCAAGACTTTGACACTGCATTATCTTAGTCCCAACAATTACACGTTCCTTTTTACACATAAAGTTAGCTCACCTTTGCAAGGTCTTCGAATGGTTCATTGTTCTGGTCTGAAATTCCGGGAGGTTCTCTTACGCCAAGTTATTCTCGGCTATCTTCAAGATTCTAGAACTATGCAGTCAGTCCTCTGCATACTTCCAGTCATTAATAATTGAGCTTGATTTTTTCACCAAAGAATTTATATACACCTTATGACTCCTGATGTCCACCATACTTGCAAGACAAGCTATTTCGTCAGTTTTCTAGCTTTGTCAAAATAATTGTTTATCATTCTGACTTTTCAAAAGAAAATTTACTATTATTCTAACAAAATTATGTTGTCAATTCCTAACACTACAAATAATAGTTTTTATTTATGCAAAAAGTTACGCCTAATACATTAGGTTATATTTACGTTTCGATTAAAAATAAGACTGCAAATGGTTGCATGGAGCAGTTTCATTATGGTAGAACATGTTTTCGTATTGAATCGTCTTAAGATCAATAATATTTCACACTCAAATTCGTTTATATATAAAGCCTTGTTGTAACTGCTAAAGAGGGCTTTAATACATGACTTTTACTTTAGCAAAAATATACATTTTTACAATCACAAAGTCTAGTTAGTAGATAAAAATAACTTTAAAAATGACGACCACTTCTGGGAATAATTTACACTCTAGATTAACTCCTTAGAGTTACACTCTAGATTAAAATCCGGACCCTTAACTACATAAATGTTTGTATAGAGTTAAATATAATTAAGTAGATACAACTTTACATCAAATAAAATAAATTATTTTGTAACATACACAAAACTGTACTTAATGAAATATTAACTTAGATTAAATTGTTTTTGGCTAAGATTAAAATTGGATTTACGTAATGATCCAGTATGTGCCAAGAAGGTATATATATTTAGTAGATTGTAAAGGTATAATATCTAACATAGTTAATTACCTTAGATGTAACTCAGTCCGTATTATAGTTATGGCTACAGCGATGTTTCGCCGAACTCTGTCGGCTTCGTCAGGCCCGCACTAACACATAAACACGTAACAAAAAAAATCTATATAAGGACACAGTGAAGTTCTCCTACAATACTTCAACAAAACCAACCGAACAAATGTTATTTCAGTAGTTGTCAATCACAAAGTGAAAATGAAAAAAATATACAGTGTGTGTAAAAAGTCTGAAACCGGTTGATTGTACAAATGACCGGAGGTATTGATTTACTTTTTAGCATTCGTAATTTTCCGCCACCATATTGATATCTGCCATCTTGAATTTAATTAAAAAATAATAAATGATAATGTAGTACTATGATACTTCATTTTAATGTGTAATTTCAAGAGAAAATTTGATGGTGAAGTCAGTTTTTCTTTAAATCACTACGATTATCACTTACGATTCACCAGCCATTATCAAAACACGTCAACTAAAAGTGTAGGTATGAAACTGAAATTGCATTAAGAGACAATTTTGAGTGTTTCGCAACTATATCCGTTTCCAGAGCTCTTATGCCCCCCCAAAAACATTTTTAGAATGAAGTTAATATGTAACCAAGTATGCCCTCAAACCAAATTTCAATAAAATCGGTTCACTCGTTGCAGCTGTGTAGAGCACTGTATATCCAACAGACAACAGACACCAGTTAGACATACAAACATCATTAAAAAAACCAAAAAATAAACTTTTTTCGAATTTGGAGATCTTAAAACAGATATATCAGTAAAAAGTTGTCATCGCATAATTCTTCACATACATTTCTCTACATTATGTCTACAGAAAATTTTCTGTATACGCAAACTTCCTCTGTAATGATATAAGTATTATACAGATTCTAGAGAGAAAGTTTATGCATTATTAATATCATTACTCTCTACTAACATTTACTTAAAAATGTTTTTCATTTTCAAGTAGATAATGTTTTCGCAGTTGTGTTTTTAATTAGACTTCTTCCAGTAAATACAACGATAACAACGGCGATTACTTAGTTTATAACTAAATATAAATAAATGTGACATTTGCACTTAAAGAATATTATTTAATAAAGTCAGCTCAGCCAAGAAGGCTGGGAAGTTTGAAAGCCTCGTTTCAGAGTTTTATGAAAATCACTGTTCGTTTATTAAAACGCATAAATTTTACTTGTTGCAAATTGACTATAGCAAGCGTTGTCCATAAACAAAATTATTTATATTTAAATTTTATAAAAGATAGTTACTTTCTAATTATGCAGTAAATGTCACGAAATCTGAAACTAATTTTTTGGGGAAAATTTGTAATGTCGCAATTTAAATTGTAGATATTTAACACTGTGTTTTTTATTTTTCTCGACGATTCGCTCTGTAGGAACATATTTATTCTTTTACTGTCCACGTATACGTAGGATAGCTATGTCATGGCTCTAGATAACGTTGACAAATTTGTTGGGGGTTATATCCGTTTTGAGGTCCAGCGGGTCCAAAAACGTTGTTCTACTGATTTCGATAGATTTTGTGTGAAATTGATAACCCAAACAAGTGTGAAAATTCGAGTAAAAAAAATTTATGATTAAGGAATAATGGGCGTAAGAGAAAAATGAATTTGACCGCTATCATTAAAAGCTAAATTTTAATCAAAAACGATTTTAGCTGAGGACGTGTTATTGGCATAAGGGAAGCAAGTTTAGATACATTTGTTTTAAAGTCCATGGTTCATGTAACTTGAGGATCGACGTTTATGGCGATGATTAGTTTTGGTTGTAGAAGAGAGAGTGAGAAAATTTGTGCAAAGTTTTATCATAATTTATTTCCCCCCCTTTTATTTATTTTGGGCAAGCATTACCACAAAACGTTGTGTGATTGACTTTAAAATTTACGATTGATTTTTATGGATGTCTTTGATATGGTTAGAGTTTGGACCAATACGCTGGATTTAAAAGAGATGGAAATAGGACGAAGTTTAAATGTGATCGTCCAGTCTGATTATAAGGAAATGATTGAGTCCAATTTCTTTTACGTTTGAAGAAATAGCGCTAATGAGCTAAAAGTGAAATCGATTTTTTAAAATTTAGTACAACATTTTAATTATTTCTCAACATTTTGCGGGATATCGAAAACATTCAGTAACGTTATTAGGGATATCGTCAAAATGTAGACTAGAATATATTGAAAAACACAGTTCTTATGTAAATTTTTCCGAGATATTTTGTTCATTGAATACGTACATTTTAATAACACCCATAATTTAGACTAATACTTATAAGCGTGTGTCCTGATGTGATATCATGAAATATAAGACAACCAAGTTAAAACAAATAACAAAATCTTGGAAGCAGAGCAACAAGGCTGTTGTGAGATAAGAATTTTAAAGCAAAGTTTCTGAGACGGGAAAATATGATGAAAACAGTAAATTGAGAGGGAAGGAGGCAAAGCATGCCATTTGAATGCATACTTGTCCGTCAGCTTTTCTCCCCTTTTAGCATAAATTGTCATAAAAGTGACTCGGAAAATCTAGCCTTTGTGACAACTGTGCGCAACTCAAATAGAACTGTAATTAAAAACAATAATACAAGTAATTTATTGAAGAGGATTAGAGGGGGAATTTACATTTGGGACAAAGTATGGTTCTTCAAAATACACCTGGGTACAGAATGAGAGGAGGTTGTTTTCTATGGAGCTTATGGGAAAAGTTGCTGTCGTTAAATTTTTGTACTCTTTTAACGAAAGGTCTTTAGGACTTCCGATGTCAACGGATGTATAGACCTGATGAAGAAGGATTAACGTTAAGAAAAGTAAACAGTTTCATCAGAACATAATATGAACATTTAACTACATATTGAGATAAATTAAAATTCTTTGTACAAGTCACTAAGGACCAAATGAAGCCACTAAGGACAAAACTGGGAGATTTAAAAGTGTATTAAAGTCTATTTTTTGTTGTGTAGACTAGTATGAGAGGCATTCCAAATGGAATGTTACACATTCGACAGGAATAATCGTCTTACACTTCTCCATTAATTACCAGACCCTGAAGTGTATATTTTACTGTAAGAAATGGAAAATAACAAAAAAGTGTATTTCGTTTACCCCACATTTTATCATCCCCTATTATAAATAAAATATTGTTTTTACTGATTTATATTCATACAAAATTTAATAAAGGACTTTTAAAACACAATTAGATAAAAGTGTGTTTAGAGTAGAATAAATATAAACGTGAAATCCCTGAAACTCTTGCAAAGGCGGTTTCCTTACAATAAAATAATTCCCTCCCCACTCCTTCCATTAATAGGTTAAAAAATACAGTATATATTGATATGTATTTTATTAAATACAGTACAATCAACAAAGAATTTCCAAAACGAAACGACATTTGTTTTGTTACCCAAAAAGGTTCATATAAACTCATTGTTTTTATTTATTATTTAGAATTAAAGAATGATCACTATTTTTTCGGTGGTTTTAAAACTAATTATTAATTGTTTTGAGAGATTTCGTTGTTTGATACAATTTAAAAAACTATAAAAACAGCTGTATTTTGTCACAGGGATTTCAATTGTCTATGCAGTTGTCCACCTTTAATGGAAAAAAATATAAAGTGGAATCATATTTTTGTAGTTAACTTGTAACAAATGGACATGTTTTTCAGTACTCTTATGAGTTATTTTAAGGGTCTTTTATAATATTTCTTTTATCGTTGTTTATAATCTATTTTACGCATTTGTTTAGAAAAAAGAAAGGAAAATGTTTAGTTAAAGAGTGTTTATAGATACTTAAATATGTTTGAAAAACCGCGACTTTCACAAGTAATTTAAAATTTTAAATGGATGTTTTACTTATTTCTTGTCCAATCCCATATAAAACTCTTTATTGTACACAGATATAATTGGGATCTATTAAAACATCAGCTGTTTATTTCCATAGCAACGAGTTTTCTCATTGTTGACAAATTTAAATCACAGGAATCTAGTAGGTGGTAAACATTTAATAGTTTACAATAAATTAATTTCTATTCCATCATGGTTTTACCTTTACAAACGTGTTGATTCAGTGGTATGCATTCGAACGGAGTTTATCAGAAGGGTTAAAGATAGTCACAACGGTTTGGAGGACGGAGAGTAGAAGGTAGAGGTAAAGGAGACCTTTAATCTTAAGAGAAGAATTGAAAGACGGAATTTATTCAAAAGGAATGTGAAATAAATGTTAACAGCATAGAAATACAGTGCATAGAATAGATAAAAACAATTAATTTAATTTTAAGTTTTTTATTAAATCCGTTTAATTGCCAAGGATGTAAGTACTTTGTTAAATGCTAAAAACAACTAAAGTATAATTAATTGATTAATGGTTTTTATTACTTTTAAAATACCTGATATAATTAGCCTGACATCCAAATAGATAAAGCAGCGGGCACGTTAAAAAACTTCACTCAATTAAAACTTTTTAATATTTACATTTAACAAACATTCTGAAAAATCAATTTTAAAACTCACGAAAAGATTATTCAATCAGAAATTTCTAAAACGTTACCATATTCAACCCTAAATCTCAAAAATGTTACTATAGTGATTAAAATAACAATGTCTAGGTCAAAGTTCCATTAAATTCTTCTCAGCAGCTGTTAATATAATATTACTACTTAGTTTAAGGTTACGTGTAGATCATTGCTCAAACCTATGCACAATTTGTATTTAAGGAAATTATATATACTTCCAGGAAGATTATTAACTAAATCCTATAGATTTATACACGAATCTCCAACAACAGTAAACCTAAGTAAAACTAGTTTGCATACTGTCACAGTAAAATAGGAAATCATCGACCAAGATTTTGTAAGCTGCTCACGTAGTTGTTGATTGGGACAGAGGATTGGGAAAGCAAAATTGATGTTTACTTTTATTGAGCGCAATTGAGCCTCGCGTTTGGACTAATTAGACATTACTACAGTGTTATGAGCGTCATTAAGTGTGGCTCAGGGATCACGTGACTTTACTTTGAATCCCTTCTATATACATCGTCCATCAACAGATTTCATCCATATTTCAAATTAACGGTGACAAGTATTGATGTGTTTGATTATATGAATATAAAAAAGTACAGTGTCTACCGATAGAGTTTGTGCAATAAGTGTATATTAAATAATGACAATAAAAAACAAAAGTATATATTTATTGATGAGATTTTAAGAATAAAGTTAAAAAGAAGAAGCGTCAGAAGCAGAGCAGCAATAACCATAAAGCCTGTCAGTTGTAAGATAAGAATTTTAAAGCAAAGTCCCTGAGAGGGATATGAGACGGTGAAATATGATGAAAACAGTAAATTGAGAGGGTAGGAGGCAAAGCAAGCCATTTGAATGCATACTTGTCCGTCAGATCTTCTCCCCTTTTATCGTAAATTGTCATAAAAGTGTCTTGGAAAATCTAGAATTTGTTACAGCTGTGCGCAACCCAACTACTTCTGTAATTAGAAACAAAAATACAAAAAACGTATTAAAGTCGATTAGGGAGGAAATTATACATTTGGGACAAAGTGTGGTTTCTCAAGATACACCTGGGTGCAAAATGTGAATTAACAGTGACAAGAATTGATGTGATTGATTATGTAGGTTTTTGTAGTGTTATGTGTCATTGTATTTGGAAGACTGATATATTAGGCTAAAGTAGACTAATATCTATGAAAAACTTTGTTATATTCAAGTACAGCGTTTTACAAAAGAATAAATTGTTAACATTTCATCAAAAACTGTAAAAAAAGTGTACTATAACTTCTAAAACAGTTTTAACAAAATCTCATCGTTTCCTTGAATAATATATTAATAGGTTATTAATTTTGAGTTTAAAGTAATCACTTCCTCTTCTTGCCACAAGTTGAAACGAGCTGAATATAAAAATATCGTGCCCTGTGTTGGATTCGAATCCATTATCTCAGATGACAATATTGTACAGAAAAGTCCACCACAACTGAGCTACAACAACTGGTAAAACTAGTTACCTTTGGCACAAAACATGAAGTTGTCTTTCTACGATAATCTAAGTGTTCTTTTAAGAAGTATAGTATATATGAGAAGTTTTTCAACACATTTTGGCCTTCTAACGAACACAGTTAAGTTTTATATATTATATATTATCTTTTTAATATTTCGTATTAGTTTCGTTGTGTTATAGACAAACATATCTCTGTGTTTGTTATCTTTCAGACGACATGTTAAAAAAAAATGTATCCAACCTCTTTACTCTTATAAGCATCTCTCACTATGAACAATTATAAATAAACTGTTAAGTTAAAAATATTTATAATAAATCGTTGCTATTGTGGATTTTAACGGGTTTTTTTTGTAATCAATAATAACAATCAGGTAGACACGTGAATCAATGAGACATATCCTATAGCTTATGATAAATATTTTGGCGCTGGTTTCATTAAAATCCGTGTATTAAATCCTTGGATATTAAAACAACAACATAAACTCCCCAATTTTGCATCGTTCATTGTTGTGAAGAATATCGCCCGATCGTTTCCTGCATCAAGGAATCTAACCGTTTAGTTAACTTAACACATGAAGAAGAAACAAAATAAATATTGGATGTTGCGGAACATTAATGAAAGATTTATTGTCGATATTATTTCACTACAATATGTAAATCACTTGTATTTATCCAGTATAAGGACGTGCTCCTTGTAAATATCACTCCGGAAAAATGTTACCCTGTGGAAGGGTTCCAATAGTATGTCGCCCACAGCAGTCAGAGTACTAAAAATAATTCTATTTCATACCCTCCGTTAGAAATACCTTCTTGGTAACTGAGAAGGCCCCAGAAAAGCATTCCTTCCTTTGGTAGGGACTTGTACAAAGGGTTTACAAATCATAAGCAATAACAAAATGCTCCAATTAACGTCAAGTGTAATAGGTGTTTACTATTTTAAAATTTGATACTAGTTATTGAAAATAGATAATCTGATGAGACGAAACCTATACAAAACATTTGGAGGACAAGTTTCCCATTTTTTACAAACATAGTAACCTACACCTTTTAAGCATGCAAATGTATTTTGCGGAACCATACTTAGTCCCAACAGTTTATTCCCTCTCTAATCTTCTTCAATAACTTCCTAGTATTATTGTTTTTAATTACAGTTCTATTTGGGTTGCGCACAGCTGTCACAAAAGCTAGATTTTTCGAGACACTTATATGACAATTTACGATAAAAGGGGAGAAGGAATGTGACGGACAAGTATGCATTCAAATGACTTGCTTTACCTCCTGCCCTCTCAATTTACTGTTTTCATCATATTTTCTCGTATTATATCCTTCACAGGGACTTTGCTTAAAAACTCTTATCTTACAACTTGCAGTCTTCATTATTATTGGTGTTCAGCATCTAAGGTTTTTTAAATTACTTGTTATCATTTAAGAATCTACTTTTGCAATAAAGTACATTTAAATTAGTCTTAATAGCATAAAGTTATTCGTTGTTTTATAATCCAATTTATATCTTGTTGATTCACAATTATTATATTAACAGTAAAGGAAATAAATAAATATGACACATATTTTAACGAGGATCATTTCAGTTGTTTTGGAAACTGTGTTTTTGGAATATGCGCCAATAGAAACAATGATTTATTTTACACTCTACAAGATTTAAAGTTACAATTAATCAAACACAAATGACTTATCACTCACTGTAATTCGCTGTATTATTGAACGTATGGTTTTAAGAGAATGCAGAACTTTATTATAGATTCATAAAAAAATATTGTAAAATTAATTTAATACGTAAATAACTAATATTCTTTTTCGTGATGACGTTTTAAAATAAATTGCTTAAACAAAATTCACCGCCTTCTCTAAGGATCTGGTGTCGTAAAAAAATAAATAAATACATTCCCTTGTTTAGGTTTTTGAGAGAAAGTTACTGCAATAGAGTTGTCTTCTAAACAGCAACAGATACAACGATATTCTTGTAGACGACAAAATAGAAAACTTATATATTATGATGATAAGCTTATGTCTTATATAAAGCTAGCCTAGTCTATTTTCTTCATGGATAACTGCCTAAATTTAGGCAAATCCACAACTAAAATTTCATGTTTACTATACTTTTTTTTGTTATAGTAGAAAAGACAACCTTAAATATTGTGAAAAGTCTAATTAATCCTTAGAGAGTTGGGGTCTTAAGGATAGCTCAGTTGTAGCCACGCTTTTTTGATCAAGTGTAGAGTTTGACATCTTGGGTCGAATCCTACCTGAAGACAAGATTTCGTATTTGTAATTTAATTATTTCTATCTGTGGTAAGGAGGAGGGAAGGTCCATTTTAAATAAAAGGACATTTAAATCTACATATTGATTAATATTCCAAATATTTAGATTTTTAGTTGTTGATTTAGATTTAAACATTAATTTTGTTGTTGATGAAAGGTGAAACATATCTCCGTGATTATCGATTTGAAAAAAAAAAATAATAATAAAAAGACTCATTGGCCATGAATGTTTTGGTGGCGTCAGGGTTGGAAAAAAAACAAGCGTTGGTAAAGAAAGACATGATGAGTACATGAAAGAGAATATATAACCTAAACTGCATGAATAAATATGGACGTAGGTATAGCTGGGAAAATTTAAAAAAATTCTCAGTAAGGCAATGAGTTTGATTTAAAATATTCTTTTTTGTTACATAAGTGTGAAAAGTGATGATTTGAATAAAATTCAATACATTACTGTCAAAGTTTTATCATTTAAAAAGATTTAATTACAATAAATTTAATTTTGTTTTTTTAATATTATAGAATTTATTTCAATTTATTTTAGTCTAATTGTACAATGCAAACTCAGGTAAACCACTAAAATATTCTTCAAATTTATATCTGCCCAAATCATTGACGCACGACAACACTAAATCATATATAATCAAACACATCAATACTTGTCACTATTAATTTGAAATATGGATGAAATCTGTTGATGGACCGATGTATGTAGAAGGGATTCAAAGTAAAGTCACGTGATCAAGTGACGCTCATAACACTGTCTAATTAGTCCAAACCCAAGGCTCAATTGCGCTCATAAAAGTCAACATCAATTTTGCTTACCCAATCCTCTGGTCCCAATCAACACCTACGTGAACGGTTAACAAAATCTTTAAGATAAAGTTTCGACCTACGTTTTGTTAGTTTCATTAATTCAGAAACACAAACTTCCGTCAGTAAATCATCTATATTGTGTCGTTGTCGTTATCGCTATTATTGTCGTCTTTAAGTAAACATGGGTGTGCAAGGTTTACTACCATGGTTATTTAGTGCTCTATCAAAAGTATCCAAAAACTACTCGATTACAACTTTTCCCATAAACTCTCAAGAAACCAACCTTCTCCCATTACGAAAGCAGCCATTTTGGGAATCATACTTTGTACCCACTGCTTAATTCGCACTTTAATAACTTCATAGTATTATTGTTTTTAATTACAGTTCTATTTGGGTTGCGCACAGCTGTCACAAAGGCTAGATTTCTTGAGATACTTTTATGACAATTTACGATAAAAGGGGAGAAGAGCTGACGGACAAGTATGCATTCAAATGGTTTGCTTTGCCTCATCCTACTCTCTCAATTTACTATTTTCATCATATTTCACCGTCTCACATCCTTCTCAGGGACTTTGCTTTAAAATCCTTATCCTACAACTGGGGCTTTATGGTTATTGCTGCTCTGTTTCTGATTTTTTTCATTTAAAATTTATTTTGAGGTGTTTAAAGTTTATGGATGTTTTTCATATCTTGATATCTTATGAACATATACAGTAAAAAAAAATCGTAAAATTTGCTGTACTAGTAAAGTTTATGATTTTAAAATACTATTTTCTTATCAACTCGTAAAACCTTCTCCACCCAAATGTGATAGAGTTATGTTTAGTATTTAAGAATTATTTTACTGCACTAGTTACCTTAGGTAGTGAATTTTTTGTCTCTCTCCTCAATATGTTACTTATCACAGTAAAAGTTTGAGCTAAAATTAAAAAAAAAATACATTGTGTACACCGTAGGAAAAGTTTATTGTAAACCAGCAAATACTTTATAATAACTTAAGCTTGTTCTTTTAATTTCCAAAATTTCTAAAATAATGTTGAAAAAAGGAGTTGAACGTACAAAAAGAAGTTGTGACGTATTGTTTGTTTGTAACATTGTAAATCTTGATTGGAACTCATAAACAATCGGTTTTAAGTAGACAAGGAAGAAGGGAACAAAAAACTTGAATAAAAAGGAGTAGTTTTTCTTAGAGCAGTGTATAACAGTAAGAGAACAATATTCATTTCTTGTTGGGCATTTTGATTTACCCATCTTCAGGAATCTGAATAACGGATTCCGACCACTTTGCATTCTCTTAACAGAAGTTCGAGTACCGAGGATAAATTGTAAACTCGCCATTGCGATAACTTCTTGGAACAGAGACGTCTTCAAACAGTGATTTATCCGTTGAGACCGATAGAAAGATCTATATTTAGACAGCAGTAACATATTGCATAGTTTATTATATTGTGTAACAATTAGTTAAATATACCTACATTTAAATTTAATATTAAACTTTGACTGCTGTATAGGTCAACAAGTAAAAACAGCTGTAGATAACCAATAGCATATTAAAATTACAAAAATAAAAACAAAACAATATTACAAATAATCTCAACACATACTTGTCATTTACTTCATGCCAGTGTGTAAGAAATACCGGCTTACACAAATCTCACTTTATACAAATACGACACAAATCATTCTCAGTGTAAACCTGACACCAGGGATACGTTTTGTGTACGTAGACTACACAATATGTGTATTGCATACATTTATTGATTCATTCTTACGTACTTGACACATGTATGCAATGTTTTTTAGTGTATGAAGATTACAACTTTAATAGTTATTGCAGAGTTTTAGGGAATTATAACCAGAAATGAATCCTGGGACACATTTGTACTGTATCCATTTTTTGTACTGTATCTCACATTGTTATAAATTTTAATTGAACATTTCGAAATCATAACGACGTGTATAAATAAATTTGGTGATTAATAAAAAAACAGTTTGAAAATGCACAAACTTTCTTAGATACCAATCCACAAAAGCGATTGTAAACAAATGATATTTGTCACTAAATCAATGAAATGTTTTTCAAATTTATGTCTTCCAAATACATTGACAGATGACAACATTAAATCAAACACATTAATACTTGTCACTGTTAATTTGAAATATGGATGAAATCTGTTGATGGACGATGTATATAGAAGGGATTCAAAGTAAAGTCACGTGATCCCTGAGCCACACTTAATGACGCTCGTAACACTGTAGTAATGTCTAATTAGCACAAACGCGAGGCTCAATTGCGCTCATAAAAGCCAACATCAATTTTGCTTTCCAAATCCTTTGTCCCAATCAACAACTATGTGAGGGATTTGCAAAATTTTCGTCAATAATTTCTTACTTACATGTGAGAGTATGCAAACTAGTTTTGTTGTTGGAGATATGTGTATAGATACAAAGGATTTGATTAATAATATAATGGTACAAATCCCATCTGAGATTAAAGTAAATAGCCTATAGCACAAAGGCGTATAAAGGAACCTAAACACACCAATCTAACAAACTATTTTACGAGTAGGCCAACAAACCTAACCTCTATTAAAAGTACCAATAAAGCCTAGGTTAAAACGCATGTAAATGAAAATGCATAAATAAATTGCATAAGTATGAAAGAAACTGACTTTGGTAAATAATCAGATGACTAATGTATTAAGATGATTATAAAATAAATAATTTAAGTTTAATAGGTTAGCATAACAAACCCGTAGATTACGTATGTAAATTTAGGCCAAATAGAGTAAACAACAACACAATTAATCTAAACAGAACTTATCAAAAAGATGTAACAATAACCACTGCACAAGGGGTGATTTGATACATCATTTATTTATTTAAAAAATCTTTATTTCACTGTAAACACAAATCGATATTCCCAAACATAAACCAATTACAATCTTTACAAATTGTCATAGATATGGGACGTAAAAAAACCAGCCATCCTAAATACATGACGTCCTCAGTTAGTAAGAACAGTCAAATGTTAAAAACATGATTATTAAAATTTAATCGTAGGCACTGGACTACAATAAAAATATGTTTATTACAATTAAATTATCAGTAAATCACTATTATTTCATGTCAGAGATATAAGTACATAATTACTAGAATAAGTCAATGTTAGAACTATCTATCAGACGACAGAACTCCGCCATATGTAATGATATATTGAACCCAGAGTTATTCAATGGTCAGCAAATTAACAACATTTTATAAGTAAATAATATTTCAACATTAGATAAATCAAAATAAATAAACATAAATTTACACATTAAATAATTGTTTAATACATAAGAATTAATAAAGAGAAAAACTTTATAAGCATCTATCATAACATCGACACGAGTCACATGATTTCAGCTAACCAATTGGAACACAAGACGACCATTTAGCAAACAAAATCGTAGATAGAAGGGAAAAAAGGAGCCAAGATTTGAATAGTACGAGATAGCGTTCTTACAACAGTGGCGTCCCGACGTTTGAAGAATGCAGTTGATGAAGCGTTACTCCAAGAGTAAGGGTTTTCTTTAAAGCGAACACAAATTTTAAACTCAGTGTTAACAGAACTTGGTATATTCTGTCAATAGGATGAATGCAAAATGAACAATAATAATTAAATGATCAATAACCAAAACAAATTTCTATAATGAATAAAAACTTTGAACAATTGTCCAAAGTCAAAATTATGAAAGCGTCATTTACAAATTTGTTCATGACCGGCCGATTGCCTATCCCGAGATATTAAAATTATTTTTAATCATACATTCTGTTTTATATTATATATTTTTTAATATATAAATAACCTCAAACCTTTAAACTATATTATAATGAAATGATAGACTGAGGTATGCCAGTCGGCCACATTTGAACTATATTTGAATTTGATTATTTAAACTTTGATGCCATGAGACAATTATTGTCTAATTAAATTTCTGTAATGGAATTTATTATTGCTAACATATTAAATGTAATATTCTTTTTCATTTATCTAATTTACTTATAGTATATAAGTTAAGTCGAGTATCCTTCAGATATATATATATCGCAAGATAATATACTGAAATATAAATATATTAAATTATCAATTTAAAAAAGGATATTATTATCAATTTTTCCTTTTCATATGTTCAAAAGCTTTATAAATCAAAATTAAATATTCAACATTTTGTAAATGCTTTGTATGTGGATTAATCAAATAAAAATTATTATTTATAGTTCAATTTAAAATGAAAATAATACACAGTGGCTTTCAGTTTTTTTCTTCTTTTAATGTCAAACTGTCAATCAGCTGTATTAAAACATTGTGAAAGCGAAATTTTACAATGTACTTTTCATACTAGTTATATATAGATGTAATTTTCTAAACGTATTTTGTGTTTTATAAAATTGTCAAAAAATGTCTTAAATAACAAACAATTTAAATATTTCGTTTTACACAAATTTAAAAGAGAAATGTTGGGAAATACACAAATTTGTAAATTGTTAATAAAAAAATGTTTATTGTAATATAAATTCTGAAAATCTAATTTAACTTAAATTGAGAAAATTATGAATTGCCATAGTAATCAGAACAACAATGTATGCATTTTTCATTGTTTTTTTTATCAGCTGTAAAACAAATCATTATTAATCTACTTATTAGGACGTAATGTTAACATCAATTCGCAGTTTATATTTATATCATGAAATGATATATACTTCCAGGAAGATTATTATTATAAACTTATCCTTTTTTTTTTGTCATAAGCTTTATAAATCATAATTGAATTTTGGACATTTTGTAATTGCTTTGAATGTGGATTAATCAAATGAAAAATGTTATAGGTTATACTCCAGAACTTCATGTGTAGTATGACTTTCAAACATAATGGTAAAATGGTGGCACCATATTATTAGATAAGACGAGTTTATTATTTAGTGACACTATATTCTATCACCAGTAAATAAGCCGAGGCTCTCTAGCTGATGTGTGTTTCTTATTATTTACTTTCTTAGTTGATTTGTCTTTGTTATTATTTCCTTTTTTCTTAACAGCATAAGGTTTAGAATCAACTTTTGCATTAGAAGCTTTATTTGAAGACATTGTTACGGTTGATAAATTGGGTGTTTTTCTTAAACAAGTCAAATGAGCAGAACTTATTTTATCAACTGCCTTTTCCTCTAGACTTCTTAGCGCCAATTACCTCAATTGTGGAACCATTCCACCTCTTTTGTAATCCGAAAACTCATTGTCTATTGTTGCCTTCAAATCCTCTACATAGTCACTCAACTCGGAATCCAGTAAAATATGAAACCGTTAGTTCATTTTATTATTTTTTCCAAATTTCTCTAGACATTTACAAAACTCTCTATTTAAATCACTGTTCTGTAAGGTCCCTTTATCTGAACTCAAATTATGACGCTATGGTTTTCTATCAATGAGTGGTTCTTCATTTAAATCATTATTTTCAAATATGTGTGTTTGTTCTATTGTTCCCGTTTGAACTCGTTAATGATTCTCTCGAAAGTTCCTTCCATCTAAACTCAAATGAATATATTTCGGATTTTGACCACTAATGGATACTGATCGGGTACAATGCCATCTTCTATACTCAAACGTTGATATCGAGATGTTTCTTTACGAGACAGATCTCGTAAAATACTACTATCTAAGCTCAATTTATGATAACTGGTCTTCGATTCAACCTTTGGATGTAATATGTCTTAGGGATATATTTTGCAGAGGGTACGACCAAAAAGTATTAGATTTAGTACATTTTGGTCGTACCCTTTACTAAATATATCCTTAAGACATACTACATCCAAAGGTTGAATCGAAGACCAGTTATCATAAATTGAGCTTAGATAGTAGTATTTTACGAGACATGTCTCGTAAAGAAACATCTCGATATCAACGTTTGAGTATAGAAGATGGCATTGTACCCGATCAGTATCCATTAGTGGTCAAAATCCGAAATATATTCATTTGAGTTTAGATGGAAGGAACTTTCGAGAGAATCATTAACGAGTTCAAACGGGAACAATAGAACAAACACACATATTTGAAAATAATGATTTAAATGAAGAACCACTCATTGATAGAAAACCATAGCGTCATAATTTGAGTTCAGATAAAGGGACCTTACAGAACAGTGATTTAAATAGAGAGTTTTGTAAATGTCTAGAGAAATTTGGAAAAAATAATAAAATGAACTAACGGTTTCATATTTTACTGGATTCCGAGTTGAGTGACTATGTAGAGGATTTGAAGGCAACAATAGACAATAAGTTTTCGGATTACAAAAGAGGTGGAATGGTTCCACAATTGAGGTAATATGCGCTAAGAAGTCTAGAGGAAAAGGCAGTTGATAAAATAAGTTCTGCTCATTTGACTTGTTTAAGAAAAACACCCAATTTATCAACCGTAACAATGTCTTCAAATAAAGCTTCTAATGCAAAAGTTGATTCTAAACCTAATGCTGTTAAGAAAAAAGGAAATAATAACAAAGACAAATCAACTAAGAAAGTAAATAATAAGAAACACACATCAGCTAGAGAGCCTCGGCTTATTTACTGGTGATAGAATATAGTGTCACTAAATAATAAACTCGTCTTACCTAATAATATGGTGCCACCATTTTACCAACATGTTTGAAAATCATACTACACATGAAGTTCTGGAGTATAACCTATAACATTTTTCATTTGATTAATCCACGTTCAAAGCAATTACAAAATGTCCAAAATTCAATTATGATTTATAAAGCTTATGACAAAAAAAAAGGATAAGTTTATAATAATAATCTTCCTGGAAGTATATATCATTTCATAATATAAATATAAACTGCTAATTGATGTTAACATTCCAATAAGTAGATTAATAATGAATTGTTTTAAAACTGAACCAAAAAACAATGAAAACTGCATACATTGTTATTAAGATTACTATGGTAATTCATAGTTTTCTCAGTTTATGTTAAATTTTATTTTCAGAATTTGTAATACTTTAAACATTTTTATTAACTATTTACAAATTTATGTATTTACCAAACGATTCTTTATTAGATTTCTGTAAAAAGAAATCTTTAAATTGCTTGTTATTTAAGGCATTTTTCAACAATTATGAAACACAAAATACGTTTAGAAAATTATATCTATAGATAACTAGTATGAAAAGTACATTGTAAAATTTCGCTTTCACAAGGTTTTAATATAGCTGAATGACAGTTTGACATTAAAAGAAAGAAAACAGAAAGCGACTGTGTATATTTTTCATTTTAAATTGAACTATTATAATAGTTACTTGAATTGCGTGTGAATATGAAATACCAATAAAAACCATTATTTTTTCAAAATAAATTTCCAGTAGGCCTATGAACCATGATTTGAAATTGTGAAATCGTTTACATACGAAATATCCTTTTTTATTTACAACTTTGTAATGAAAGTTAGTTGGTACCATTGTCTTCTGAAATGATGTCCTTGCTTTCGTATTCAGCGATATTTTAATACAAATGAATGCCTTAAATGTACGTCTTTACCTTCTTTTTCAGATTTATTCCAAACCAAATATTTCACTAAGAAATAAATCGATGATAATTATTATGAACATCACAATATATCATCGAATATCATCATTCATCATCGAACATATATATTTTTTCTAGATTCAAGTACATCTGTGTTATTAAGTTACATGGTACCTCACTTAATGTTCTAACCCCACCTTCCTGTTTATCCTCTAGGATCAATCCTTTGTTAGATCAATTACATTTACAACTATATATTTGTGCTCTATAATGGAATCATTTCCTTTTTCTTTAGATAAATCCAACTAAATATGTCGGTTATTTGGTCGCTTAACAATCACCTATTGCTGTCACCTACAGCACAATTTTTTTCTAAGACCAACTACAATGAGATCTTAAAGATTTGGAATGATTACCTTGTTCATGCGCTTACCTTTTAAAATCCAGATATTGTACTTTGGGTTGTCTTTTGTTTCATTTAAACCAAACTGTCCTAGACGTCTTTTGTTTCATTTAAATCAAACTGTCTTAGACGTCTTTTGCTTCATTAAAACCCAGCTGTCCTAGACGTCTTTTGTTTCATTTAAACTCAACTGTGCTAGACGTCTTTTTTTGTGTAAACCAAACTGTGCTAGACGTCTTTTGCTTCATTAAAACCCAACTGTCCTAGACGTCTTTTGTTTCATTTAAACTCAACTGTGCTAGACGTCCTTTGTTTAATTTAAATAAAACTGTCCTAGAAGTCTTTTGTTTCATTTAAATCAAACTGTCTTAGACGTCTTTTGCTTCATTTAAATCAAACTGTCCTAGAAGTCTTTTATTTCATTTAAACTCAACTGTGCTAGACGTCTTTTGTTTCGTTTAAACCAAACTGTGCTAGACGTCTTTTGCTTCATTTAAACCAAACTGTCCTAGAAGTCTTTTATTTCATTTAAACTCAACTGTGCTAGACGTCTTTTGTTTCGTTTAAACCAAACTGTCCTAGACGTCTTCTGTTTCATTTAAACCAAACTGTCCTAGAAGTCTTTTATTTCATTTAAACTCAACTGTGCTAGACGTCTTTTATTTCATTTAAACTAAACTGTGCTAGACGTCCTTTGTTTAATTTAAACCAAACTGTCCTAGAAGTCTTTTATTTCATTTAAACTCAACTGTGCTAGACGTCTTTTGTTTCATTTAAACCAAACTGTCCTAGAAGTTTTTTATTTCATTTAAACTCAACTGTGCTAGACGTCTTTTGTTTCGTTTAAACCAAACTGTCCTAGACGTCTTTTATTTCGTTTAAACTCAACTGTGCTAGACCTCTTTTGTTTCGTTTAAACCAAACTGTGCTAGACGTCTTCTGTTTCATTAAAACCAAACTGTCCTAGAAGTCTTTTATTTCATTTAAACTCAACTGTGCTAGACGTCTTTTATTTCATTTAAACTAAACTGTGCTAGACGTCCTTTGTTTAATTTAAACCAAACTGTCCTAGAAGTCTTTTATTTCATTTAAACTCAACTGTGCTAGACGTCTTTTGTTTCGTTTAAACCAAACTGTCCTAGAAGTTTTTTATTTCATTTAAACTCAACTGTGCTAGACGTCTTTTGTTTCGTTTAAACCAAACTGTCCTAGAAGTTTTTTATTTCATTTAAACTCAACTGTGCTAGACGTCTTTTGTTTCGTTTAAACCAAACTGTCCTAGAAGTTTTTTATTTCATTTAAACTCAACTGTGCTAGACGTCTTTTGTTTCATTTAAACCAAACTGTCCTAGAAGTTTTTTATTTCATTTAAACTCAACTGTGTTAGACGTCTTTTGTTTCGTTTAAACCAAACTGTCCTAGACGTCTTTTATTTCGTTTAAACTCAACTGTGCTAGACCTCTTTTGTTTCGTTTAAACCAAACTGTGCTAGACGTCTTTTGTTTCGTTTAAATCAAACTGTCCTAGACGTCTTCTGTTTTATTTAAACCAAACTGTCCTAGAAGTCTTTTATTTCATTTAAACTCAACTGTGCTAGACGTCTTTTATTTCATTTAAACTAAACTGTGCTAGACGTCCTTTGTTTAATTTAAACCAAACTGTCCTAGAAGTCTTTTATTTTATTTAAACTCAACTGTGCTAGACGTCTTTTGTTTAATTTAAACCAAATTGTCATAGAAGTCTGTTATTTCATTTAACCTAAACTGTCCTAGACGTCTTTTGATTTATTTAAACCAAACTTATTTCCAAGTCAACTAACGACCATCTATTGACATCACTTCATCCTCCATGGATTATAATTGAGAATTATATAATGAAGATCTTTCAAAATGTTATAAAGTTCAATTTATGTTTTTGTGCTTAAATGTTTTGAGTGCATCTTTTTACTTAAAACAGTACACAAAGTAAAGTGTAAATTAGTTAATCGTCAAAAATTTCGACCTCCGTATTTTGAAGATCTTTAAGTTTAATTACCCAGGGAACTGAAAAAGTGATTTTGTGTGTCCGTTGTCGTTGTCGTCTGTCGTCGGATGACAGGAACGTGAAATTAGGTACTATATAGTGTGCTCACATAGTAAATAAAAAATGAAATTATAAATGTTAAAAATTCCGGTCAATTTAAACAGTTTTTGTTCATATATCGTATATTATTCAACTTATAAGATTCAATTGTGCTGCATATAAGTATATATCACCCCAACGACGACAAATAGTGAAGTTATTGTGAATCATGGCTTTCAAAGAAAATGAGATCCTGGTATAGTTATGAGATCCTGTATGGGTGAGCCACCGTCATGGACACGAGGGTAGCGTGTGGAGGCACCGTCATATACGTACAGCTACGAGCTCTGTTAGAGGCTTGCCGAAGTCAAGGACATAAATTTAGGCTTATAAACAATTACGAGGTGTAGGAAAGCAATGCAACAACTGTTTTAAACAAACATACCCTGATAGTTAAGACTCCTTGATCTATCAATTCGATTTAATATTCCTTACTGAGCACAAGAAACCAAATTTTGGGCATTACATTTAAAGAATCTCCTTGTATTGCGGCCGGGTTTGTACTATGATGCCTGCACATCATTTTGTTTTAACAAGTTTGTGCAAAGTTTAACACCATTTATTATTTATTGCTGTTAGAAACTTTCCTCTACCAAATGAATAAAAAAATATCTCGATGAGAACTTTATCATAAACCCCTTTACCCATTTTGCACGCAGGTGTACCTTGAGGAACAATATTCCCCCCCCTCCCAACTGTTTAGTTACCTTTCTAATCCTCTTCAATAAATCACTTGAATTATATTTGTTAATTACAGTTCTATTTGGGTTGCGCACTGCTGTCACAAAGGATAGATTTTCCCAGACACTTTTATGACAATTTACGATAAAAGTGGAGAAGAGCTGACGGACAAGTATGCATTCAAATGGGTTGCTTTGCCTCCTGCTCTCTCAATTTACTGTTTTCATCATGTTTTCCAGTCTCAGAGACTTTTCTTTAAAATTCTTATCTTACAACTAGCAATCTTTATGGTTATTGCTGCTCTGCTTCTGACGTTATGTCTTTTTTAATTTATTTTGAGATTTTTCAAGGTTATGGTTGTTTTAAATTACTTTATGTTATAAAAGAATATATTTTGATAAATAATAATATGAAAAATTAGAATAGTCATATTTATTGTGTTATTGAAGTTTATTGTTTTAAATTACTATTTTCGTATTAATTTATTAAATGTATAGATATAATGATATCAGATTTATGTTCATTATTTAATAATTAGTTTACATAAAATTTAGTTTAGGTAGAAAAACTTGATATTTTTCTGAATTTACGGTTGCTTTCCTTAATATTTTACTGATCACAGTAAACTGTTGAGCTAAAATAAAATAGTAAGTACATCGTAGGAGAAGTCTATTCTACACCAAATATTTTATAATAATATAAGTTGTGTTCTTTACATTTCTAAAATTTTAAAAGGAATGTTGAAATTAACAAGTACAGAAAACACACATCAATGAATAAAAAAAAAGGAGATGAAAGTACAAAATGTAGGTCTAAATCGCTCAATTTATAGTTTGTTTGTAATATGTGAACTCTTATTGCAACTCAGTAACAATGAGTTTTAGATGGGCAAGGGTTGAAAGGAGTCTTTTTAATTTCTTAGAGCGAATTACGGGTCCCACGTAGGGGTCACTATTTTTGAATTAATGTGTCGGACATACGGAATATCCTAGAAACTTGACGCTTCACAGTTATGTTACTTAGATTTAAAAAAAATATTATTATATACTCAGTAGTTTCATTTTTGTACGGTCAGTAAAAAAACATGGTTGAATAACAAAATAATGGTACATTTCACTTACATTTTCTGCATAACCACTACAAATTGTTGATTTTCAGATAATACGACAATTTGTAAATCTTAATAAAGGTATGCGAAGAAAAATAACAGTAATAAATTATTTATGATCCAAATTTGACTTTCATTCAAATTGATGAGCATTAATAGCTATGATTTGATAGCAGCGAAACAAAAAAGAGCAATAAGTGCTTTTGGAAAATAATACCTCTTCAATTAGCCTCATTAATTCATCATCTGTTGCTATAGCGTGGGAATAAACGTTTTCTTTTTAAAAGGCCCTACAGTAAAAAATTGCAAACATTCAAGTCAAAGGATCTTGAAAGACAGTTTATAAAGTTGCTGCCACGAACTACCCAACTGTTGGGAAGATCGCGATCTAAATTGGTTTCACCACATTAGCATAATGAGGAGCTCCATCCTATTGGGAAAAACGTCATTCATCTCCGGCTGAGTAAGATGAGGAACTATGTGATCAGTTAATATTGATACGTATCTGTCGCCAGTCATTGTCTTATAGAATATCCCATATGATAAAATACTATCCTTAGTGACGGCAACCCAAACAGTTATACCCTTTGATTTCAAGCCTTTTTGTGTAAGATATCTCGATTTTGTGCGTTTTAATAATTATAATTATGTCTGTTTACAGATACCGTTCTGTAAAATGAAGTTCATCTGAGAAAATAACTCCTTCAAACCACTCGGAATGTTCGTGAAGCTTTTTAATATCCTTCATACAAAATTTCATTCGTCTCTCTGGGTCATCTTCCAGCAGTCCGTGAACCTAAATGTATTTATAAAAAAACTATTTTGTTTTTCTTGGCATACTTTTGAACTGATGACATTGGTATCTCAGTAGCGGATGAAAATATTCTAAGTGAATTAGGTTACGCCTCTTTGGAGATTTCAATAAAGTAGCACATGCAAGTTCTTCATTTTCTGTGTTAGAAAATTTATGTTATTTCTTTGAAACTTCTAGTAATAGTTTTTCTATTAGGGTTTATTTTCTTGATGGAGGAACCACATTTGAATAGGTTCTTTAAATAAACCTTATAGCTTCATAATAATTTTCTAGCAATAGCTCAAGAATAACATTTCATTTTTTATTTTAATAGAAAAATTCATCGATTCTAGGTTAGATATCACAGATAAAACTGAACACAACTAACAAATCGTTTCGTTTTTATGTGTCAATTAAAATAACAGCTGATCAAGATTGCTATTCAGATAATCAGTGTTCTTTTTGTTAATATTTTGTTTTAATTAACCAAAAAAAAAATCAAATTAGAGGGTACTTTTCTTACCTATCTATTTAACATAACTGTAAAGTGTCAAAAGATTCTAGAGCATTTCACATCTCTCAAAATAGCGACCTCTTCACCGGACACTCGATATAACATCAATGAGAACATTCATACCGGTCTGAGCTTCAGGAACCTGAATAACGGAACTCGCTAGTTCGAATTCTCTCCATTGAAGTTTGGACATCGAAGAAAACTGTAATCCTCGGTCCCGCCACCAGCGTCACACTCTGGGAAGCAGAGATGTCTCCAGGCAGACATTTCGCCGTTGAACGAGACCTACAAAAGGATTTATACATTAGACACCAATAACAGATTGAATAGTTTATTTATATTACTAAACAACTGATCAACTTTCCCTATTTACAAATTAACACTAAAAGTTATTGTTATGTAGGGCAGAATATAAACCAGTCGAATCAAAATACTTGTCGATATTTATCTCTTCTCTGTGCGTAAGAAAAACTGATTTACACAAATCACATCTTACATACATACGTCACAAATCATAGAAGAGACTTTCTCGGTGCAAACTTAGGATAAATCGTGACACGGGGAACATGATTTGTTTACGTACTCAATATGTCTATTGCATACTTTGATTGACTCGTTCTTACGTACCTGAAATATGTACGTAATGCAGGGCCTAAGTGTATTTTAGTGTACACAGATTAAAATTTTATTAGTTTTGGTGAGTTATTAGGAGTTTACTTATTTAATCCTGAGATAGAAGACATTTCTATTTCTTTTTTTTTGCACTGCAATTCAAATTATACGCTTCCCAATTCTTAACGACAACAGTGTACCAAATTGCACTAACTTTCTTACTCCACAAACTGACTGTAATATTAAACAAATAATATTCGCTACAAACCATTGATATATGATGAAAATTTATGTCTTTGAAACACAATAACACATTGACGCACGACAATACTAAATCATACATAATCATACACATCAATTCTTGTCACCGTTAATTTGAAATATGGATGAAATCTGTTGATGGACGATGTATATAGAAGGGATTCAAAGTAAAGTCACGTGATCCCTGAGCCACACTTAATGACGCTCATAACACTGTAGTAATGTCTAATTAGTCCAAACGCGAGGCTCAATTGCGCTCATAAAAGTCAACATCAATTTTGCTTTCCCAATCCTCTGTCCCAATCAACAACTACGTGAGCAGTTTACAAAATCTTAGTCGATGATTTCCTATTTTACTACGACAGTATGCAAACTAGTTTTACTTAGATTTACTGTTGTTAGAGATGTGTGTATAGATTTGGTTAATAATCTATCAGGAAGTATGTATAAATTCCCTTAATAAAGATAAATTCCAAACATAACCTTCAAATAGGTTCAAACTATTAAGAAAATTCATACAACACTGCACACAATGTTTCTTTATTCACTATTGTAATTCAAGCATTTTATCAGTGTATATTAAATTAGAATTTTCATATTTTGTATTAAAAAGATACATTTTTTTATCCACTAATAAAAAATTGCATGTTTTCCAAAAACAGCTCTTAGAGTTCTTGAAAATGCATGTTATTTGAAAAGCTTTGTTTGACAATTTTAAAACACGAATTACGTTTAGAAAAATACATTTAGAGATAACTTTTATGAAAAGTTTAACATATGTTATTCAGTTCATTACAAAATTACTTTCACAAAGTTTTGATGTTGCGGAATAATAGTTTGACTTCAGAAAGACAGTTTATTTGTTTTTATGTGGATTGAATATTGTCTATTTTAATGGTTAGTGAATTTTATATGAATATGAAAAAATAAAAACCATGTTTTTTCATAATTAATTTCCAATAATGAGATTAATTGAATCTCGTTTAAAATTATGAAAAATTTATACATATTTATGAAATGTTGTTTTATATTTACCAATTCCGGGATAAAAGTTTCCTGGTATCATTGTTATCTGAAATTAAATCCTTGATTTTATATTCCGAAGTATTACAATATAAATAAACGCCCCAATTCTTTAAACAATATTTTTTCAGTTTACAAAAACCACAAGTCCTGACGTATTTTTGCTTCATCTCCTAATTTATTCCAACCAAATATTTTGCTATGAAAGAAAACGATCAGGTATTATCAAAGCTTTATCATCGTTCAATGTAATTTTGTTTAAATGCAAATACATACGTAAATACCTGGAATAATGCTATCGTATCAAGAACCCCCCCCCCCGGATACTCCACTTAGTGTTCCGGTGATAACTTCCTGTTTTATGATCTGGCATCCATTCATTTATTCGATCAATTACAGCCATATCTTTTTGCTCTATAATAGAATCATTCACATCTTCTTTCCATAATTCGAATTAAATATGTCAGTAAATTATTTACTATCATCTATTGTTATCACTTCACACATCACATCTAATGTTATTGTTGTTGTACACCACAATGTTTTTTTTTTAAAAACCAACTCAATTTTACCTTTGGAAATGTGGAATGAAATTTTTTTTTCTGCGTCTGCCTTTTGTAACATGATGCGCTATTGGGTACTTTATACTTCATCATAAGACACTATTCCGTTTTCGTTTAACTACAACTTTATCTTTAGGTTTCGTTTTTGGATTTTCTTGTTTTATTAAAACCTAACTCATTCCTGATTCACCTAACATTCATATATTGTCATAACTTCATAATGCAGTACCATGGGTTTTCTGGATTCTACTTCAAACGATTAATTAGGATCTCTATAATGTAGATAATTGATAATGTCATAAAGTTTAGTTATTCTTTTGAGATGAAATATTTTGAGTTTTGTGTGCATCGTTTTACTTACACAGTGTACGAAGTAGAGGTTAAGTTATGTAAACGTCAATAATTTAGCCCTCCATTTTGTGTCTGATCTTTACGTTACATTACCTCTGTAAACCGAACAGTGATTTTCGACATGTCGTGTCTGTTGTCGTTGTCGTCTGTACGGCAGCACGATAGTGACGACAAAAATAAAGATAGCAACATGAAAGTAGGTACAGAGTATGCTCACTTAGATCCTTATTGAAATGTATATAATGAAATTTAAAATGTTAAAAATAGCGACCAATTTAAGTTTTAATTCATATATCTTTGTAAATATGAATTACATTCAAATTAAAATTCTGCTGTATGTAATGGTACCAACCAAACCTCTCTACGATGGAAAATAGTAAAGATATTTTCATAATGTAATTTTGATCCCCGATACTCCCAAGAAAATTTGATATTCATATATTTACGAGATTCTCTATGGGCGTGCTACCAACACGAGCGAAGCAAGTTAACGCTCCGTTAAATATGTACAGTTATGAGGTCTGTAAGCGCTGAGCTGACGTCATAACTATATTGTTAGTCCTAAATACAATTACGAGGTTCAGAAAACCTGTGTAACAACTGTTTTAAATAAACTAATCCTACTGAGTGAGACTTCTTGATCACTACTAATACAATATAATATTCCTTCCAATTCCCAATAAACCATTTTTTGACAGTACATTACAGAATCTGTTTGTATGTGTGAGGGTGTGGGTAAGTACTATGATGTCTGCACATCATCTTGTTTTAACAAGTTTGTGTAAGGGTTAACACCGTTTATTATTTAATGCTGTTAAAAATATCTCAATAACAACTTGTCCAAAGAAACACCTTCTCTCACTTTTTGCGCAGTTGTATCTTGAGGAACCATACTTTGTCCCAACTCTGTAATTCCCTCTCTAATCCTCTTCAATAAATTACTTGAATTATTGTTTTTAATTACAGTTTTATTTGGTTTGCGCGCAGCTGTCGCAAAAGGCTAGATTTTTCGAGACACTTTTATGACAATTTACGATAAAAGGGGAGAAGGGCTGACGGACAAGTATGCATTCAAATGGGTTGCTTTGCCTCCTACCCTCTCAATTTACTGTTTTCATCATATTTTCCCGTCTCATATCCCTCTCAGGGACTTTGCTTTAAAATCTTATCTTACAACTGGCAGGCTTTATGGTTATTGCTGCTCTGCTTCTGAGGTTTTTGAAATTTATTTTTATCTTTTAAGGAGTTACTTTTAAAGAGTTGTATAATTAGAAAAAATATATACTCATTTAAATGTAATATATGTTCTTTATTTAAAACAAAATGTATTTAAAATTAAAAGAAATAAATAGATATATAACAAATAGATAGATCGATTACAAAAAATACGTGACTAAAAATTTCCGGTATTCAAAAATTTATCTTTCGTATCACGTTTTTAAATTGAAAATGTGTTTAATATTTGTGTGTTTGTCACATTTTTGTAGAACATGCCATTTCCCCACTATTATTACAGTTGAACCTTAAGTAAATATATTTATTCTTTATATTATTACCTAAGAACTATTTGAGTTATGTTTTAATCATGTCGTTTGTCATTCGATGATTTTTGTACACAAATTAAAAATAATAGCACAACAATACAAAATGTGTGTATTAAATATCGTTCATGAGCTAATGGAATGACAGTATAAACAATTCGCGAACCAGAATAGCTAATTTGAAATAGTATAATGGTAAGAAAAATATTTGAAGTGTATGTTTTCTTTAATTTTTCACATGTTCCTTGTATAAGTTACGTGAAGGGTCGAAAATCAAAGTCTAGATTTTGTTGAACATCCTTTCTGAGGTCTTCAAAGTTCAAAAAAGTAGTTTTTGGAATGAAATCTCTCCGTATTCTGTCATATTGCAGTGCTCTATTGTCCTAAAGCATAGTTTTAACACAATTTTGTCTGTGGACTAATTTTGGTCATATCTAAGGATATTGTTTAAATTTTTTATAGGCTTTCGATTTTGATCACATTTTGCTTAAGAGTAACGTTTAAAGACCTAAATAAAACGTATGGTCGTATTCTTTTAAAAAGTGCCGAATTATAAGTAAAATTTAAAAAAGCCAGTGTTACTGATATACTCCACTCCTCAAAATCGGCTCTACCGATTTTGTTCAAATTTTGATAACATATAAAGATTATTAATTAAACTCCGAGTGCAAAATTCACAGTTTCTTCACCAAAGAAAAATTGTTCATAATCTTTACGAGCTGATTCTGTACTAAACACAGAGACCTTACGGATTCACGGAAGTGTTGTACCGTTGAGTGAGAATTTTACGTGACCCAAACGCTACCACAACTACGAAATGATGCCTCCTCACTAAAATCAAGCTTATAGACAGACCCATCATCCTCTTGCTTTTATTGAAATTCCATACTGAACTGATAACGAAGATTAAGTTCTTGATGGAGACCGATTGTACTAGTTACAACCGTTATGGTTTGAAGAAACGTTTTTTGCGTAGTATACGCCAAACGGTCGATTGATGCACTTGCAGTTTTCGATTTGAAAAATTATTCGTTGATTTTTGAGACGGTTTACAGTTTCAGAAAATGGCCTCGACGGTCTGTCCGTAAGATACGCAAACGGCCAGTCTTTTGAGTTTCTTATACCACTCTCGTATTGTTTTGTTTGTCGGTGGGTGATACTTGCCACAAAACGCACATTGAACACTTATAACATACTCAGTTTTGCAAATTGGAAGACACAAAAAGCTTTGTGTTCAGCTGGAAACGTCATGTTTGCACACTACTGTCTTCTAGCAGTAACACCCGCAACTTATCAGAACGTCGCCAACTTTGAAAAAAACTTAATTCTTCCATTGTCTATTGACATAGATTTTGGAATTGAAAGTGCTTTGGTTGCTGAGCGGTTGAATGTTGAAATACCGGAGGGAATTATGATTTGCTCCGTATTGTACATGTTGCCACATAAATTATAGTCGAAGGAAGAAAGCGATCATAACAATCGAAATAATTAGACTTGAAACCGTTTGTTGGCCTTCAGAAAGGCTGTTAATTTAAAGTTTTAACAATGTGGTTATATAATCCTTTTCTCGCACTCGTAAATAGTTTAAGCTCAGTACAGTAGAGAATAGAAATAATGATTCAAAATAATTGAATATGAACTGTTTTCTTGGATTTTAAAGATCCATTTTTTAAAGTCAACGGCGGCAAAGTCAACCTTGTAATTGAAGTTTCCAAATGATTTAGTTGCAATCTCTTTGTAAATTTGAGATTCACTCACCTAATTTTATGAAAATCCTTCGACACGTTTTCAAAATAAAATTATAAACCTCCAAGTATTGCTCTTTTAATAGTATTAGATATACAGTATATATATTATATTATCAGAATAATAAACTCCTGCAATTAGGTTGTTTTGAGGTTATGTTTACATACATACTTGACAAGAATACCCCGAACGTCTGTACAGTAAAATCTAGTAAATACAACACCTAAACATATACGACCTATTATTTCGCATTTCAACCCCAATTCTACCCTTACTCAATGCATGTATTTTATGTATTTCTCACCAGTGCCACATCGGACCGTATTTAACTTTCTGATAACCCAGATTATCCCTTCCAGCCCCAACGGAATAAAACTACCCCACCAAAGATCTTGTCTTTATGTACACTTTGCGGTGTCTATACAACCCTTCTGTTTGATTATTTTATAATCCTGTTGTAAACGTCACGTTAATTTATAGTTACAATCTGAAAAGCAAACGGCTTAGATGTTCTGTAGTAAGTCTGACTTGATTTAGTGTCTTGTAGCATATGATATCAAGGGAAGTTAGTTAACAGTGTCTTTATCAGGTCATCATAGACTGAAATGGGGATAAGATCCTAAGTAAATATATGTTACTGAAAATAAAAAAAGTCTGAAAAAATCGATTCTAGTTAATAAGATTATTTTAGATAGGTAGAGTTAGGAATAAGTTAGATGTAATTATAATAGTATTTTAATTGTGAGTTTTTTCAACATTATTTTTTGATATATTCACCTCAGTGGGTCGTCTTCTTCCACGTGTATTTTTCTAACCCATAAGTTAAAATCGATTGATAAGAATCGCTATAGACTATTGTGTCGGCTCTCATCCCTGTGTTCCACCGGCATATTAAATCCTTACACAAACTGGCGACCCTTACAGATCATATCTCCTCTTCTGCTTAACATTGCTTCCTAAGTAAATGAATTCTCATCAACACTTTAAAATCACATTCCTATCATTATCACTGTACTGTTTACACATTTTTATTTAGTTTACTTTCACATCTATCTGTCATCAAATCTGGGGAGCTCTTTGAGACACTTCTTGGTTATAAAAAATTGTGAAACTTTGTATAGATGTTGATCTTGGATGACAATACAATAAATCATTGTTATATACACATGTTTATGGTGGGGTAAACGCATGCGCAGTACGTATGTATGTGTAGTATACATATGCAGCAGGTGAGAAGTATATGATGTGGGTAGTAGTTTTTTCAAATTAGAAACAAGAAGAACTCAAAACGCGTTTATAATCTGATTGTCAACACAAACCACAATGCCGTGCTGTGGAAACCAGTGAAGAATTTCAAGCTCGCTTAGAAAGTGATCGAAAACAGCAGCAAGAGCAAAATATTAGTCTGGCACCGTTCGAAAAGGCGTTCAACAAATTTGGTGACAAAATCTGTGAAATTTGTACGAAGCGATGCTATCACAGCCAAGTTGCAACGTTGACATTTGCTGGAAAAAAGCCATCCTATTTGCCCGACGAATTAAAAGATAAAACATTTGTTTGTTTATAACTGAAAAGTAGAAAATAAAAATAATTTTAAAAAAATTGAGAGTGGAGCATCGAGGGACATTACCAAAACGTGAGATAACTTGTTGTTCTTTTAAAGGGACCACAGTAACAATGACATGTCGAGATACAACGAAATTTTCTACATTGATAAAAACTTCAAAATTTACGGGTCAACATGGAAGAAATAAGGTTCCAACAAGAGGTATCCACACGGTGAGGGCTCCTCCGATGACAGTTGTTTCACAAAAAATTTCTTAAGTTAAATAAAATTGAAAGTCTACGTTTAAAACTTCTTATAGTCGACAATTTGAAATTTGCTATAAACGAAGAAATTGTAATTCTGCCAGAAGAAAAGTTTTAAATGCAATATAGAACTTGAGGAAAAACTCCTTATGTGTATACAGCAAGAAGAACATCATATTTATAATATAATATTCTGTAATTAAATAATTAATATATAACCATAAAAAGTGGATTTATTGTGCAATAATTTGTTGTTAATAATAAAATATATATTAAAAATCAAGAAAGTTATATTTATTTGAAAAATATGCGTTCTTTTGTTGCAAAACACCTTCGTAGCAATCTTTCACAGAATAATTTACTAAACAAGGTTTGATTTAACATGGACAACTAAGAGATCAACTTAATTTTGTCTCGCCTCTACCAAGTGTTCAATATTTTTAAAATGTTTGTAGTTGGTTCATTACGAATGAGGACATTTTTTATATAATATATCTCCAACGATTATGTTTCAAAACACAAACTTTTCTCTTGACGTTAAAATGAGAAATTCCTCGTTAAAACACACAAAAAATAACTTGTGGTCTTTAACAAATCAACATAAAATGATTTCCCTATAACTCATCAAATTATAAAAAAGCTAAACTTGTAATTCAGCAGCAACTCTCTTTTATTTGAAACCGTCACACCTTAAGTCCTAGAATGACTTGCATTATTCAACACTTAATTAAAAAGTTTCAGTTGCAATGGAAAAGACAAAAGCCGGAGTCCTCGCTAATTCTGAAAAGTTGAATATTTTGACTAAATTAATTAAAAGAATTCGATGGCCATGAATTCATGAATTGAATTCTCTGTTGAGTTTATTGAAGTGTGATGAAGGTGGGTTTATTATTACGTCTATAATACAATCATACGCGGTTCTGTTTTAAGTTGAAACGGTTCCAAATATTTTGAGGATTTTCAAATTTTAGTTAAAATTCAAAATAATTTAAAATTCAATTTGTGTTACAGCTAATTTATTAGAAAACCATACAATCAATTTGAGGTTAGTTTAACCATTTATATTAACGAAAGACTTTTATACCAATATTTCATTATAAATTATTATCTTGTGTCCCTTTGTTGTTAATTGTTGATTTTCTTTACGAGAAGAGGTCAATAAATTACGACAGTTGTCTGAATTTTAATCCACATATTTTTACTATAATAAGCAATACTAATGGAAACTTCAACCGTCATGTGAAAGGAAACGTAATATTCCAAAGTAAACTATTTATTCGTGCAATAGAGTCCATAACGACGTTTCAATAATTAAGTCATTAACCTCTCTTATGACAGACATAAATATCCACCTGACACTGAACCAAGACTGGCAAGACCAATGACTCACAGAGATAAGAACAAGAAAGTAATTTGGCCTGCTTCTAAGTCCAGTGTCATCACGATTTCGTCACTGCAAAGTCTTAATTAGACAAATAACAATAATATATACTTAACCTTTTACTAAATAACGACAATTAGAAGGTAAAAACGGTGCTGGTATCACCCCCACTACACCCAATATGTATAAAAACGCAAGACAAAGGTTATGATTATTTCACATGGTTTTCAGCTAGTTGTAAGAGTTTTAGTGTGTTAAAAAGATTCTATTAGTAGATTTTTAAAAAAATGGTTTCAATTATTTACTTTTTAAATTTATTTTGGTTTCGTTTGTGTTTTTGTAGACTTAATATCTAAATATTTGTTTCTTATCTTCCTTGTTGTTATCTCTGTTAAATATTGACCATATCAGTCTTGATTTGGCATTTCTACATTTTATTGATGTTAACTTTGTTTTTTTTTTAAATTGTTCTGTTTCTGTATATGTAACATTAATTTCTAAACTTTATTGTTGAATTTTGAATAACCAAAAAAGACTCATGTGTTTAAGGATATTTTTTTAATTTTTACTTTTGTTTTATAGATAACTTGGATGTCCTTTGACTTGCACTAAAATCAATGATATAATTAATTATGTTCACCATTAAAAGGAACCAAATTGATCAAATACGAGTATAAAATTTTCCATCGTAAAACCACAGATTTTCGAGATATTTAAAAATTAAAATGCCAATTTGAAAAGGTTGAGTAGTATACTGAAAATGAATATTATAGAACATTCTGAAAAATTTCGTGTAATATCTCAATCCATTTAAAGAACTCTCCAATGGAGAATCCTAGAGGATAGGCTGACTTTTGTCAGCTAATGTCAAACTGCCAGGATCTTAACGGATCACATGAAATAACAAAAGAAGAAAATTGATTCATTTACTTCGTTTGTACTTTGCTCTGGAATAAGACATATCCATTCACCTTCATATTCTTGTCTAACCTGTATCATTGTGTACAAGCTCATTGTGACTGACGAGCAGTAAGACCATCGGAAGTCCATTTCCCATTTACAAACAAATATGGTAAGCTTCTATAACATAATTTAAAACAATAACCTCCGGTATCATTTTCTCATTTATAGATCAACTTCTATAAGAAGTAGTCTTTGGAATATTGACGTCTCTTTACCTGGTCGTCCGTGCAGTCGAAACCTAATCAAGACTTCCAAAAAGTTGCCCTGTATACATATTTCAACCTCTCTATTGGATATTTGTTTCATTTATTAAATCTTTTGTACAACAAAAAAAAAAAACAAAAAAACAAATCCAAATAACGTTTGCAAGTTCATTTCAGTGTCTAGTAGAAAGTAGTAGGAAATGTTACATTTAGTGCAGTTTATGGTAAATTTATTTAGAAGATTGTTGTAAGAAACTCCCATCTTTCACATCGTACGTTATACCCAGGACAAAGTTCAACCTACTATCTTCCTTCACCATAACCTGTGTTCCTGCATCAACTGTCGCGAGGTAATTTCTGACTGGGCTATTTTCCAAAGCCAGGCACGGATATATAACGTCCAACACTTTTAATTAATTTTATCAATAATTAATACGTGACTGGAGCTACGCAGATCGAAAACTATTTCTGAATTTATGTCATTCTCTATATAAATACATGTGATTTTAGTTAGGAATTTCCCAATGTTCATGAAGTTTTCTCACTCACATTTCCAGCTACGCAGATCGAAAAATATTCCTGAATTTATGCCATTCTCTATATAAATACATGTGATTTTAGTTAGGAATTTTCCAATGTTCATGAAGTGTTCTCACATTTCCAGCTGCGCAGATCGAAAACTATTCCTGAATTTATGTAATTCAGTGGTTTTAGTTAGGGATTTTCCAATGTTCATGAAGTGTTCTCACATTTACGGCTGCGCAGATCGAAAACTATTCCTGAATTTATGTAATTCAGTGGTTTTAGTTAGGGATTTTCCAATGTTCATGAAGTGTTCTCACATTTCCAGCTGCGCAGATCGAAAACTATTCCTGAATTTATGTAATTCAGTGGTTTTAGTTAGGGATTTTCCAATGTTCATGAAGTGTTGTCACATTTCCAGCTGCGCAGATCGAAAACTATTCCTGAATTTAAGTAATTCAGTGGTTTTAGTTAGGGATTTTCCAATGTTCATGAAGTGTTGTCACATTTCCAGCTGCGCAGATCGAAAACTATTCCTGAATTTAAGTAATTCAGTGGTTTTAGTTAGGGATTTTCCAATGTTCATGAAGTGTTGTCACATTTCCAGCTGCGCAGATCGAAAACTATTCCTGAATTTATGTAATTCAGTGGTTTTAGTTAGGGATTTTCCAATGTTCATGAAGTGTTCTCACATTTCCAGCTGCGCAGATCGAAAACTATTCCTGAATTTATGTAATTCAGTGGTTTTAGTTAGGGATTTTCCAATGTTCATGAAGTGTTCTCACATTTACGGCTGCGCAGATCGAAAACTATTCCTGAATTTATCTAATTCAGTGGTTTTAGTTAGGGATTTTCCAATGTTCATGAAGTGTTCTCACATTTCCAGCTGCGCAGATCGAAAACTATTCCTGAATTTATGTAATTCAGTGGTTTTAGTTAGGGATTTTCCAATGTTCATGAAGTGTTGTCACATTTCCAGCTGCGCAGATCGAAAACTATTCCTGAATTTAAGTAATTCAGTGGTTTTAGTTAGGGATTTTCCAATGTTCATGAAGTGTTCTCACATTTCCAGCTGCGCAGATCGAAAACTCTTCCTGAATTTATGTAATTCAGTGGTTTTAGTTAGGGATTTTCCAATGTTCATGAAGTGTTCTCACATTTCCAGCTGCGCAGATCGAAAACTATTCCTGAATTTATGTAATTCAGTGGTTTTAGTTAGGGATTTTCCAATGTTCATGAAGTGTTCTCACATTTCCAGCTGCGCAGATCGAAAACTCTTCCTGAATTTATGTAATTCAGTGGTTTTAGTTAGGGATTTTCCAATGTTCATGAAGTGTTCTCACATTTCCAGCTGCGCAGATCGAAAACTATTCCTGAATTTATCTAATTCAGTGGTTTTAGTTAAAGATTTTCCAATTTTCATGAAGTGTTCTCACATTTCCAGCTGCGCAGATCGAAAACTATTCCTGAATTTAAGTAATTCAGTGGTTTTAGTTAGGGATTTTCCAATGTTCATGAAGTGTTCTCACATTTCCAGCTGCGCAGATCGAAAACTATTCCTGAATTTATGTAATTCAGTGGTTTTAGTTAGGGATTTTCCAATTTTCATGAAGTGTTCTCACATTTCCAGCTGCGCAGATCGAAAACTATTCCTGAATTTATCTAATTCAGTGGTTTTAGTTAAAGATTTTCCAATTTTCATGAAGTGTTCTCACATTTCCAGCTGCGCAGATCGAAAACTATTCCTGAATTTATGTAATTCAGTGGTTTTAGTTAGGGATTTTCCAATGTTCATGAAGTGTTCTCACATTTCCAGCTGCGCAGATCGAAAACTATTCCTGAATTTATCTAATTCAGTGGTTTTAGTTAAAGATTTTCCAATTTTCATGAAGTGTTCTCACATTTCCAGCTGCGCAGATCGAAAACTATTCCTGAATTTAAGTAATTCAGTGGTTTTAGTTAGGGATTTTCCAATGTTCATGAAGTGTTCTCACATTTCCAGCTGCGCAGATCGAAAACTATTCCTGAATTTATGTAATTCAGTGGTTTTAGTTAGGGATTTTCCAATGTTCATGAAGTGTTCTCACATTTCCAGCTGCGCAGATCGAAAACTCTTCCTGAATTTATGTAATTCAGTGGTTTTAGTTAGGGATTTTCCAATGTTCATGAAGTGTTCTCACATTTCCAGCTGCGCAGATCGAAAACTATTCCTGAATTTATGTAATTCAGTGGTTTTAGTTAAAGATTTTCCAATTTTCATGAAGTGTTCTCACATTTCCAGCTGCGCAGATCGAAAACTATTCCTGAATTTATCTAATTCAGTGGTTTTAGTTAGGGATTTTCCAATGTTCATGAAGTGTTCTCACATTTCCAGCTGCGCAGATCGAAAACTATTCCTGAATTTATCTAATTCAGTGGTTTTAGTTAAAGATTTTCCAATTTTCATGAAGTGTTCTCACATTTCCAGCTGCGCAGATCGAAAACTATTCCTGAATTTATCTAATTCAGTGGTTTTAGTTAAAGATTTTCCAATTTTCATGAAGTGTTCTCACATTTCCAGCTGCGCAGATCGAAAACTATTCCTGAATTTATGTAATTCAGTGGTTTTAGTTAGGGATTTTCCAATGTTCATGAAGTGTTCTCACATTTCCAGCTGCGCAGATCGAAAACTATTGCTAGACTGAAATTTGTTAAAAATTATCGGCTTTGTATCCACCACGGTACGCGAATATTCTGTAGTTATGTTCAGAAACAAACAAATCTCATAAGAAATTAATTTTATCAATAAATGTATTATATATTTAATTTTGTACAATTACTCAAAATCATAGACTTATAACTTTTTTTAATTATACAAAATTTTAAACAAACAATATATTTTGGCGATAGGTGAGAGAGAAATTGAACAGAGAGTCAGCTGTTAGGGATAGCTATTCTGATTACTACATATGGTAATGTTTTAGAGGTAATATACGTGCGTTTTCTCTCCATGTACTTTGAATGTGATTTTTGTTAGAAATGTTTAACTGTATATAGGTTTTCCAATTTAATTTATGGGAAAATGTATATTTTTTCGACCTCACTGTGAGCATAGTAGAGATCTTTTAAAATGAACAGTTTAAGATGTCTGTATATTTAACCGTTGCATCAAAATTTTGAAACAAAAATAACATTTAAAAATGAGATAAAATACTTTTTATGTCTAAATTTAATAAAAAAATATCTTCTGTAGAAGGTGTTTTGTGATAAAACGAGCTAACGTCTGTCTTTATTTAGTCGAAAATTAATTTTAATCGACTGACATTAATGAATTATGCAAATCAAGATGAAATCGTCGATATACTGACAGAACTAGGGGAGACACGAGGGGGGTGTTTTTTAATTTGACGTCTTGACGCTTTCGACTAATTACAACTAAGAAACGAATGACGTTCCATCGAATAAAAGTTTATTTAATGTGTGAAATAATTCCAGACGGGAGGGTTTCTTGTTGTTAAATTAATTTTTCTCGGTAATCAAGCTGGGGGTGATTTTGAAAATGAATTGAAATGAATAACTGGACTATTATTGAATGTAGGTGAAATTTTTTTTCCATAAAGGATTTTGTGAGCGTAAATATGAAAGTACAATAACATGTAACATAAGTTTATATACTATATTTATACACTAATACTAAGTCTTTAAAAAGTAAGATAAAATTTTAATTAACGATATTTTATTTCTTTTTTAACATAGAACAAATTAAAGTACATAAATTCCTTTGGAAATAAACTGGGGGGGGGGGGTAATAAAAAAACTTAAAATTAAGCAAATTTCATACTTTTTAGGGTTATTAAGACAAATAATATTCGAAGTGGCCGCCATTCACTTTCTGTGAAGCGTCTTTTCTCTATGCTACACCGGACATTTCTTAAAACGTGTTGACAAGTCTCAGAGACATTTTGAATAACTGTTTCTTTCAGTTCTTTAACAAATATTCTCTTACGATTGAAGGGTTTTCTGGCCTTTAGATGTCTACAACGAACTCGGTGGTTTCAAACTTTACAAGCTTTTTATACGCTACAAAACTGCACGGTCTGTCCCTCAAAACCGTTGCTCATAGGAATCTTTCTTTGCCCGGCTCATTTAATAACACTGTATTAAATTAATGAAATTAGTGTTTGTAAAGGTAAAGTTATGACGAAATAAAAAAAAATCAATCAGTTACTACTACAAGTTTACCACCTATTAGATTTCACTGTATGAAATTAGTCATTTATGAGAAAACGCGGTAATATGGAAACAAATTAATAGAAATGAAAATAATAACAGCTGATATCATAATAAATCCCAATTATGACTGGATACAATAAAGAGTTCTTTCGTGGTTTGGACAACAAATAATGAAACCACAACCAGTTAATGTTTAAACTTACTTTTGAAATAAACGCTATATCAGAATGTATATTTGTAGTTCACTTTAAAATAAATTTATTACAGTATTATTATTGTAATGAAAGGACTACCTCGGGATGTGACAGATTCGTAATAAATAAAATGACAGAACTAGTAAAATTAGAAAATTTCTGATTTATCTGGAACGATTGATAGCACATCAAAAAAGAATTGATGAATCACAAGTAAAATAATCCTTAGACGGAGTAGTAGATTGGACATTTTTACAAAAAAAATGCAATTTTTGAGGATATGGATGCACCAGAATGGTTGGACTGAAAAACAATTGAAGAAAAAAAAACCTGGACAAAATAGTTTCAACTTTAATGTAATAGCAGATATTTCTTGTTGAAACTCCATATTCAAGGATAAAATAAAGCAACAGCTTAAAGTTTCAAATATTTTAATAATATAAATCAGCTACAATTGTTTCGCCCGATGATGCCACAAGGCGAAACAATTGTAGCTCATTTATATTATTAAAATATTTGAAACTTTAAGCTGTTGCTTTATTTTATCCTTGAAAATAGTTTCATATGAGGACTGTTCGAAGTATCATGTGCAAAGAGTACATACGATAGGATTCCAGTAAAACTTAGGAAAGTACTGTAAACGTTAATTCTCAGAAGGTTGGTTTCTGCCTCTATGTACGCTCCCTCATTTTATTTTGCAACACTTGTAAGACTCTTCGTGTATTGGTCTAGGTCTTGAACCTTTGGTCTTTTATGGAAGACTAAACCAATTGTTGCTTATCACTAGGCTACACCACTGTTTGTATTCGAAGAAGAAGAGGTAAGACAAATATTGGACCTCAGAATGGACGGCCAGACTAATAGTCTTTGTCATGGGCGTCATCACCAGTTCATTATTGGGGGGGGGACATATGAGGGGGGTCTGGGGGTATGGAAATATTTTTAAATTAAACTTCTCAAAACATCGTTTTTATGCTTTTATTTATGCAATTGTAACAGAAATGTAATGTTAAAAACCCTAGTAGAGACAAAGCCCGATCATTACCTTTTAAGGTTTTAAGTAAATCATTCGTTTTTAGCAAAAAATATTTTTACATCTCAAATATTGGGGGGGGGACGCGTCCCCCCGGCGATGACGCACATGGTCTTTGTGAACGAAACAAGCAATAAAATGAAGAAGAAGGAACATAATAAACACTGAAAAGTTGTTTTTTCATCTCAGTAAAACACTCCAAGAGAACAAATTTTCACAATTGAATAATTTGTGCAATGGATTAAATACACGTGAAGAAACAAAATTAAACGAAGCGGGAAGATTTGTAATTAATAAACTTAATCTCTCCCCCCATTTTTTACAGAAAAACTAACTTTAAAGATCGGATATAAAACTTTATAATTAGGATGACAATACTAAATTAATAATAGATGATTTGTCAGTAATGAATTACGGTAATCAAGTTGGAGTTATCGACATACTGACAGAAGAAGGAGGACAGTTGGATGTTTTGATGACTTTTTGTTAATTAAAACTTGAGAATTTACGACTTTTCATGAAATGATCGCTGACGTATAAGCTGTCATTCAGATTTGAGAAGTGTACTTTGTTACAGAAAATATTAGCGTTCAAAACTTCTGATACTTTCGTAAATCTTATTTAGGGAACACAGACAGTAGACAGTAGTTGGTATATAGTTGATAGCTTACCAGCCAGAATAAAATCATACGTTTTCCTTATGAGTATCGACACAATTGAACTTAGCAGGTTACCTAGAAGGATTTTGAAGGAAAGCAAGAGGAATAGTTAAGTTCGATTGTTTAAACGGGCATCTAGATCCTGCGTGTGTTTACTATTTTATCTTTTATCTCTAGTTAGGAGCATTCCTAAACAGTTATTTTAAAAAGAGTGAATTCAGAGCAATGAATATTAAAAAAATACTATTACATATTTTGGGACAACTCATATAAAAAAGAGAAGATATATATTTTGTTGTCTCTTCGAAAATGTCTTCATTCTATTTCTACATTTTTAATTATTACTGAACCTTTGTATCAAGTATTTCTAAATGTACTGCATATGGGTGACATCTAATGAAGCAAAGATGGGTCCCACTTTTATCAAAATCTCCTAAACAAATATTGTGAATATATTTAAATCAAGTATACGAGTAAACTCGCATAGCTTGCAAAATAAACGCCTCCTAATTTTAAAAAAAATTAAAATCGAGTTTTCAACGACTACGATCAAAGTTAAAATTTTCTTCTTTTAATAATTATTTCTTTATTCTATTTTAATTACTAATTAGCACACTGATATTAATCTTCATATTACACCATAATTTGAAAAAAAAATATGTTGAGCTGATTTTGAGGTATTAGATATTTACAGCAGCGACATGATTTTTTTCCCCGATAACTTTGAAACCAGCATTTTTGGAGACATTGAATAATTTTTTTTGGAGTCCTTAGTGGTTAAATTTTAACGAAACCTAATCTAAATCGCTGAAGATAAATTTAAGAAAATCGTAATTTTATGTGTGCTTTAATATTTACGACCTCTCCTTAATTTGAAAATTGATAGTCTTTTATGTAAGACTAAGTTAGAGACCGCAAGACTAGTTGTTGCTTATCACTTGGCTACACCACTGAAGAACAAGAGGTAAGACAAATATCGGACCTATATGACCTAAATATAGACTAATAAAAATTTGATTATTTTGGACTGTATAGAATTGTACAAATGTCAGGAATCATTCCAAAAACCACTTTGTTTTACACTTTACACATATAACTCAAAAATTGATATTTCATTGAAAAATCCGTATGGAATGTTTGATTGATCACATAACATCTCTATAGTGTGTGATGTAAAAGCTATAAAAAAACAAACAAACAAGAAAACAAGCGCAACTAGTTCTAATAGAGAACTTGTGAGCTGGATGGTAGGCTATCAATCTGTTAACCAGCCGTATAACCTTCTTCATTTCCAGTTCCAATGTAAAATAACTCCTCATAATAATAGTCTAGAGTAACCGGATATGCTTGAATAACTATTTATTATCTTTGAATTACCGCCAGCAATCCTTGATTAATTCTTTTTTTTTCCAGTTTATATTGTCATGTATTTCATTACACTACACGTGTTTCGGACATTATTGTCCATCGTCGGGTGATAACACTTAGTTAAAACATTCAACACAAAATACAAGTAGCCTATACACATAACATTCACGAAAAAGAAACACAATATTTTCTTTTTGATTAATGCCACCGCGCGGCGAGTTGCAGAACCCTGATGGATTGTTGAATGATAAAAAAAGGTTTGAGGCAACCCCCACCTTCGAGCTGATAAACAGATTGACCACCATACGCACATAACCAATGCATAGTATACTATGTAGTGCCGGCACGGTGACATTAATGAAAAAGAAAATATTGTACGATAATGTCCGAAACACGTGTAGTGTAATGAAATATATGACAATGTAAACTGGGAAAAAAAAGAATTAATCAAGGATTGCTGGCGGTAAGTCAAAGATAATAAATATTAAAATAACTCTAACAAATACACTATAGATAAGATGGAGGGCAAAAAGAACCCATGAGTCTTACTTATGCTGACGTAATGCTCAAAACCTCTCTTATGTATATAGTTCTGTTTAAAATATAAAGACAAATATATAAAATCTCTGCTCTTGTTTTAACATCTGTTATCTTAAAACTAAAATCAACAAAACTGCTAAAAATGAGGGAACCGATCTAACAACAGACAATAATTTCCGAAGAAACAAATTATTTCATCTGAATATACAACATTTAATTTTGAATTGAAAATGAATAATTGTCTTATAAACCATAACAGACATTAGTTATGATCGACTGGTATTGATTAATTATGCAAATCTATGAGTAGGAGGTTGGACGCCTACTTACTGGGGGTGGGTGACTTGTTTTATTTGCAATGACGTTTTGAAACTTTCCCGCTAATTACAACTCAGAGATGACTGATTTTCCATTAAAGAAACGTTTTTATGTCTTTTTCTATAAAGGAAGCTAATTATTTAAAAAGAGAAATGAAATTAAATTCCGATCAATTGTAAATTGTTCCTTGATCAATCATTGTTTAAACGTACGTTAATCAAGTGTGTATTAACGTTATCATAATGTCAAATAATACACGAAAATCAGAGATTATTGAAAGTTCAAACGTTGGATAAAGTCGGAACCAAATGGAAATTAAACATATTTGTAAGAAGAAAAATGTAAAACAACCGTACATATTCTTTGTCAGGTTTAACATATTGATGGAAATGATTTGATCTATCTTCAATATATAGGGAATAAAAACAAATACAGAGTTAGTATAGTCAGCCTAGATAGATTAAAATAGAGAAAGAAATGCGACTCTAGTGACTAGACTAAGTAAATGAAGAAAGGAAACACTGTAAAGAAGGACAAAATTTAAAGTAAATACTATATTGAGAGATCAGGAGGTAGAAGGAAAGTTAGAAGAAATCCAACTTATAGGGTGGGATTGTAAGAGAGGGCGGATAGGTGGTATTGTGTTTCAGAAGATGGAGGAAGGAAGCTCAAAATAGAAGAAAATAGTTGAAACTCGCGAAAGAGGGAAAGACCACTCTGAGTAAATATTTTGAAATTTTTGAACATTTGAATAACAAACTCATTAAAAAACAATTAATTTAAATTATCGTCAATAGTGACACTTAATCTCATAAACTCTGAGTAAAATAAACCAACTAGTTGTTTGAATTGTATAATAAGTATTTCACTCGACAATTTTTCTGTCACCTCCTCATTGTAGCCGGCGTACCTTGATTAGTGTAATGACTTGCATAATTCCACAACGCAGACTTCAACACTTAATTAAAAAGTTTCCAGCTGTAAAAGAAAAAGTTAAAGTTTCTACCTAATCCAAGAAATTGAATATTTTGACTAAATTAATTAAAAGAACCCGATGACCATGAATTAATTGATTTTATTAATATTAGGTTGACTGAAGTATGGAACTGAAGCATAGCTACTTTTCCTCATGAAATACAGTCTCGTCATTTGTTGGATTGGAAGTAAGCATATTATGTCGAAATACAAGGAGACTATTCTTATTATTATTTTGTTTGTAATATTTTGTTCAATTACTTCAAAGTCCTTTTCTCACGTATAAATAGTAGAGCAAGTTTAGGTTGGATTTTTAAAAAAAGGTTCGAAATTGTTAATGAATTTATAGTTGGGGTTTTAATTGTTAGGTTGGGCTACCTAAGGAAACTATGCAGGTGGATGAAACAGCTGTTATTTAGTATTAATATAATTGGGTATCAATTGTTGTTCATTGAATCATATGGACCATTTCATCTAAAAAATAAAGTTAACAACAGTTCAAAGGAAAAAGTAAATTCTTTTTTGGTTAAAAGAATTCAATCTATCACTTTAATACAACGTGAGCATGGAGCATGAAGAACCTCCACACAAAAAGTTTCATAGACGAGACATCACTGGTAGTAGCTTATTATACAAAAAATGTTAAGGACGAACTTTTGTCGGCAATGCAAATGTTGAAAACAAACGAAAAGACTTTTTATAAATTTCAAAAAATCTGTCTGTAAATTTACTCGAAAACTAGCGGTTTCAAAAGTAACATGTCACATGGTTTTGAAAAATGATTCAGGTTTACAGGCTATAACGAAATTTACGCTTTGCAGCCGGTAGAGAGCCTTAAAAGGTACGACTTTGCTATAGAGATTTTTTATTAAATTGAAACGGATGTGAAATTTAGTGATGAACCCACTTTTTTTTATACATAATACATTTACATTATACATGTAATCTTTATGTTATGTATGTCACCACAATGTTCGAATTTGGATAAAGCAAGTTTTTCATGCCTTCGTTAATCTTCAGCGTGAGAGCCCAAAAATCAAGTTAGAAGAGCATCTTGGTGTACTGCCATCCTTCAATCATTTATATACAATGGGAATTACTTAACTGGCAACTACTCTTTTGTAAACTTGAGTTAATTTTAAAAATTAAAAATTTTCTGTTGTGTATTTAAAACACTACTTAATAAAACATAACATGTATAGCACAATAAGCAATAATTTAAAAAAAATACGAAGCTGATTAAGTGACGATTTCTATTGAATCCACACAATTAAAACAACGTTAAGAAGAATTATTATCAAATCAATTTAAAATATTGAAAACATGTTGGTAATATATATTTCCAACAATGGTGTATATTGTTTTTTCATTCGTGTTTAAAGACGAGATATCTTTCGGTCATCATCGTCTAGTAAAAAGAGAAAAAAAAGAACATAAAATAAAGAGAGATGTCTAGCCTTTGAATGTTGTAATAGCGCCAGGGTTGGAAGAGAATAATAGTTGTTCAAGAGAGACTTGATAGGAAAGACGAAAGAGAGGGATCTAGCTAGTGTTCCTTAGGATTGTCATACTTGTTACTAGTGTACCCTAGAATTGTCATACTTGTTACTAGTGTTCCCTAGGATTGTCATGCTTGTTACTAGTGTTCCTTAGGATTGTCATGCTTGTTACTAGTGTACCCTAGAATTGTCATACTTGTTACTAGTGTTCCCTAGGATTGTCATGCTTGTTACTAGTGTTCCTTAGGATTGTCATACTTGTTACTAGTGTACCCTAGAATTGTCATACTTGTTACTAGTGTTCCCTAGGATTGTCATGCTTGTTACTAGTGTTCCTTAGGATTGTCATACTTGTTACTAGTGTACCCTAGAATTGTCATACTTGTTACTAGTGTTCCCTAGGATTGTCATGCTTGTTACTAGTGTTCCTTAGGATTGTCATGCTTGTTACTAGTGTACCCTAGAATTGTCATACTTGTTACTAGTGTTCCCTAGGATTGTCATGCTTGTTACTAGTGTTCCTTAGGATTGTCATACTTGTTACTAGTGTACCCTAGAATTGTCATACTTGTTACTAGTGTTCCCTAGGATTGTCATGCTTGTTACTAGTGTTCCTTAGGATTGTCATGCTTGTTACTAGTGTACCCTAGAATTGTCATACTTGTTACTAGTGTTCCCTAGGATTGTCATGCTTGTTACTAGTGTACCCTAGAATTGCCATGCTTGTTACTAGTGTTCCCTAGGATTGTCATGCTTGTTACTAGTGTTCGCTAGGATTGTCATGCTTGTTAATAGTGTTCCCTAGGATTGTCATGCTTTTTACTAGTGTTCCCTAGGATTGTCATGCTTGTTACTAGTGTTCCCTAGGATTGTCATGCTTGTTACTAGTGTTCCCTAGGATTGTCATGCTTGTTACTAGTGTTCGTTAGGATTGTCATGCTTGTTACTAGTGTGCCCTAGGATTGTCATACTTGTTACTAGTGTTCCCTAGGATTGTCATGCTTGTTACTAGTGTACCCTAGGATTGCCATGCTTGTTACTAGTGTTCCCTAGGATTGTCATGCTTGTTACTAGTGTTCCCTAGGATTGTCATGCTTGTTACTAGTGTTCGCTAGGATTGTCATGCTTGTTAATAGTGTTCCCTAGGATTGTCATGCTTGTTACTAGTGTGCCCTAGGATTGTCATGCTTGTTACTAGTGCTCCATAGGATTGTCATGCTTGTTACCAGTGTTCCCTAGGATTGTCATGCTTTTTACTAGTGTTCCCTAGGATTGTCATGCTTGTTACTAGTGTTCCCTAGGATTGTCATGCTTGTTACTAGTGTTCGCTAGGATTGTCATGCTTGTTAATAGTGTTCCCTAGGATTGTCATGCTTGTTACTAGTGTGCCCTAGGATTGTCATGCTTGTTACTAGTGCTCCCTAGGATTGTCATGCTTGTTACCAGTGTTCCCTAGGATTGTCATGCTTTTTACTAGTGTTCCCTAGGATTGTCATGCTTGTTACTAGTGTACCCTAGGATTGTCATGCTTGTTACTAGTGCTCCCTAGGATTGTCATGCTTGTTACTAGTGTTCCCTAGGATTGTCATGCTTTTTACTAGTGTTCCCTAGGATTGTCATGCTTGTTACTAGTGTGCCCTAGGATTGTCATGCTTGTTACTAGTGCTCCCTAGGATTGTCATGCTTGTTACCAGTGTTCCCTAGGATTGTCATGCTTTTTACTAGTGTTCCCTAGGATTGTCATGCTTGTTACTAGTGTGCCCTAGAATTGTCATGCTTGTTACTAGTGCTCCCTAGGATTGTCATGCTTGTTACTAGTGTTCCCTAGGATTGTCATGCTTTTTACTAGTGTTCCCTAGGATTGTCATGCTTGTTACTAGTGCTCCCTAGGATTGTCATGCTTGTTACCAGTGTTCCCTAGGATTGTCATGCTTTTTACTAGTGTTCCCTAGGATTGTCATGCTTGTTACTAGTGTTCCCTAGGATTGTCATGCTTGTTACTAGTGTGCCCTAGGATTGTCATGCTTGTTACTAGTGCTCCCTAGGATTGTCATGCTTGTTACCAGTGTTCCCTAAGATTGTCATGCTTTTTACTAGTGTTCCCTAGGATTGTCATGCTTGTTACTAGTGTTCCCTAGGATTGTCATGCTTGTTACTAGTGTTCGCTAGGATTGTCATGCTTGTTAATAGTGTTCCCTAGGATTGTCATGCTTGTTACTAGTGTGCCCTAGGATTGTCATGCTTGTTACTAGTGCTCCCTAGGATTGTCATGCTTGTTACCAGTGTTCCCTAGGATTGTCATGCTTTTTACTAGTGTTCCCTAGGATTGTCATGCTTGTTACTAGTGTTCCCTAGGATTGTCATGCTTGTTACTATTGTTCCCTAGTATTGTCATGCTTGTTAATTGCTAGTTGAGTCCCTTGGAGATATATGATATAATTTGAGATTGATTACGAATAGTTGTTACATAGTTGTTTTCGTCTAAAAAAAATAAACACAGATTTATTCTAATATCTCCGAACTCTAAATAAAAAACAGTCCTCATTTTTTAAATCGAAAAATCTATGTTATTAAGTGCAATATTTATTTAATACATTTTATACATTAGAAATTACAGTTTAAAGATACCTTTATAAATGATGCTGAAATTGTACCCCATTTTGTAACAGACACAAATAAATATATTCGACGACTCATGTTTGGAAATGCGCGTTCAGTACATAGGATGGCGTCCCTTACTGCGTCGGGTTGTTTTGTAAATATTACAGCGTTCTACTGAATCCTTGAGGTAGCCCCACAGAAAAAAAACTTGGAGAAAGAAATCCAGCGACCGTGGTAGTCACAGATTAATCTGTCGTCAAAGAACTCGCTCAATTAATTCATTAATTAACCGTTTCAATGAAATTCGGTGAAACAATTCGCTTTCTGGATATGGTTTTCACCGTTTGAAGTGGAATCTCGTGCAAGGCGGGAGGAATAACGCGGCCTAGATGCAAGTGTTCTGGCTGTGAACCAGCCCTCGTAACTAAAGAATATTGTTAAGTTGATTATTATTATCGTTACGAATAAATCTCTTAAATCAATAACAACAGGCTACGCGCTTTACTGCACCCAAAGGACTTAATTCTTGGAGTACCCGAACTCGATAAAACGAGTGCTTCATGCGTTTAGTGGCTCTTTGACAGGTTGAATAAGCCGCTTCCATCTGTTGAGATAACCGCCGAAATGATACCGGAAGAACGCGCTCTGTAAACTTCTGATTACTGACTGAAAGCTGGCTGTTTATAGGCCTACCATTACCACTTCTTGTGTCGTGAAAACGTTGTACAAGATCATAAGCTGTTGATTTTTCTGTAGTAAGATCATTAGGGATTTTGTTTTACGAACAACTCAACACAACGAGTGTGTTACATTACTGCGAAATAAATTTTCAATAACTCGACCCTCTGATTCTGCTCGAGACTCATGCTGCACTGAATAACTGTGGGATGCCGACAGGAGGGGGTAATGATATCATCAGAAAAACTCGTTCACCAATGTTACCCAAACAAATTAAAACGAACAAAAGTCAGTAATCTATGTTAGTTTTGTATCTAACAGTAAAAATACATACACTACGGGGATAAAAGAATAACAGTGTAGAACAATAGTATTTACAACTACCATTTGCTAATAACCGTTAATGCATACATTTTCCGACTAAAATGCTATAATCTATATTCATGGGGAACTTTTTATAATAACAAGTAACGTAATGTAACTGTTAATAATGAATTAGGCCCGATACAAAATTCTATATTAAAGTAAAATATAAAATGTAGTGTTAGATATACGATTAGTTAAGAATATTGTATTAGTTAGATGTTAACTTTAAGTTATTTAACGCGAGGTATTTGTTAACGCCTATTAGAAAGTAGGTTTAGGCCACGCCCCTTTAGTTGTGTATAAATTCTGGGGTTGGCGCAGTGCTTGTTTAATTATAGTTTTTTTATTGTAGCTCATGTATCACTGAGGATGGCGTCTTTGTCGTTGAAACGGGTTGGATTAAGTAAACGTATTTATTTGTGAGATCTTGAGTTCGAGTTTTTGTCTATCTAATATTATCTCACAAGTCAAGCTCAATATTTATTTATATGTTCTCAGAAAAATATACGTTTTTGATTGTGATCACCGAAGGGGCATGGTTTGAAGATTCCTCTACTAACACTGGACTCCTAGTAGTTTACCATAAACAAAATGTAGTTTATTTTGTCAAACAGAACCAAAATTCTTATTTTCTCTTGCTATTCGTCTAAAAGTAATCAAAGCCCGTCTCCATAAAGCAATCAGTAAAACTTTGAGTATAAAACAAAACCATTTCGGAATTGATTTCAACTTACAGACTTGAGCAGTACTCATTTCAAACTTTATGTTGTCTTTATCTCACTTGGCTAAAGTTATTTTACTTAAGGCGGAATCCAAGAGGGCGGATATTAGGGTAATAATTTTAAACAATTGTTCGACTCTTGTCTTTTATCAATCCATTTAAGGGGGGTTGTTTCAGCCCTTACGCAGAAATTAGCATAGGGTGATGCCAACGTATTTGCTTCTCTACCTACGCACGTTATCACAAATTATCCATTCGCTACGCTACGCCCATCTGCGTTCCTTGAAATCAATTTAATCTTACGATGTAAGTAAACTGTTTGAAAACATTGCACATACTTTCTCACTTACAAGCTCCAAAATCAAATAAAAATAACTAAACTAATCGTCACCAAAAATATGAGTTCAGAAATTGTTTATTAAAATGTGAAAATTAACCGAACTAGAGATGTCATGACATGTCCTCAGAGTAAATATTATAGTATGATTGAATCAAGCTTTTAATGACAAGGTTCATTTTTCTTTTCTGCTCAAATATTCCTGAACAGTTTTTTTGCAAACTGCTCATCAACTTAAAGAACGTTTCTGGTGACATTCTTCTTCAATTCTGTTCTTGATTTACTCTATCCATCAACGGATGCTGGTTTCGTGATAAAGAGTTATTTTTAAAAGATTTTATATAAAGAATATTTAATATGTTTCTCTTTCGAAAGCCCAACATAAATGTATTATTCTACAAGTTCACAATCACTTTTATTTTTTTTGAAAGATGTTTATCATAAAATACCGTATCAACCAAATCTTCATTATCAGGTTTTTAATTAACGAAAGACTTTTAAAATAAGTATATAAAAGACATAGTTTTATTTCTTCGAGAGCTTTGTCACAACAAAGTTTCGACTTAATCTTCATTATCAGATCTTAAATTAATGGAAAATCAAACTTAATGTGATTCGTTTAGAAAGTTTACAAGTAGAAAACAAAAGAAAAAAATATGTATTCATCAGATTTGTTACCAAAAAAGTTTCGACTAAACCGACATTATCAGTTATAAAATGAATGAAAACCTAAATCTAACAATCCACGTGGAGATATCTGATAACATCAGATCTTAATGGAGGAGTAACGCGGGGACGTGATATATTTTAAAAGATCGATTAATTTCCTGTTACAGCAAGTTGCTGTCAAGGGATGTAATATCAAACTTGAAGGCAATCGAATTAGCAAGTGTCCTGACCGTCCCTCTTATTATCCAATAGCCTTCAGCCATTAGTGTCTCACCGGTAAGACCCCATTATCGGCAAAATGTAAATGCCAAAACCCGTCTTTATACTGAATTAATGTCATGGTTTTGTCCACTACTGTTACATGTATGAAACAGTCTTCATCCATATTTACTGGAAAATTTATTGCTAAACAGATTAATTGATTTTTACCTATTTAGTTGTAAAACTCTTATCTATACAGGGTGTTAGGAAACTTATTTTATATAAACTATATAGAAAAAAATGACGACGCGTACGGCCACAACAGTACTAGATCTGAAATTTTTGTCTACCATCTTAGACATTACGTTTTTAGTGATACAATTTCGTGTACGAGAAAAAAGCTGGTGAAACTATTATCGACAACTACCACAGTTTTCGAAAAAATCAGGAGGAAAAGTTCAAAATATAAAAATATAATGTTCGGATTAGTTTATTTTCATTTAGTTACTTTTCAAAATTAACAGAAAATTGATAAAAATCGTTTTCATTTGTCTTTTCTTATTCTTCAAAGGTATAAAACCTCTAGGTCATCTGTTTATAAAAAATAGCATAAAATAACGACCCTTAGCCTTTGAATATTTTAATAGAAACAGGTTAGAAAGAGAACAAGAGTTGGTCATGAGAGACCTGATAGGTAAGGTGGAAGAAAGGGATCTAATCCAAAACTATAGGGTCACTCGAGATTTCCACACATGTACTTACTATAATGACGAGTAGAGGTATTTTAAACATCACCTATATATTTGTAATGTAAATAATATAATATATCTACATAATAAATAGCTGCAAGTGTCTAAATAATCATTAGTTGATATATTGAATGAGTTTAGGAAGTAAAACAAAGATGTATAACAATAAATATTAACGAAATAAAAACTCCAACTTATTGTTACAATTTCGAAATGTTTTTAATTATAAAATAAAAATGTTTTAATTACGTTAACACTGGGTCTGTTAGATTACTATTAACATCTAAAGTGAATATTGTTCCTCCAAAACAACTTCAATGTAGACATAACAGTTATCACTTTCACTAACGAGCAAATAATACAAAGTGATAACGTTATAATGAAAGTATATTGCTAGCAAATATTCCCAACAAGATGCAGCAGGTGTGCACGGAATCTTATACACTTTGAGCAAACAGTTGTCCTACCAAATATGAGAGACAATTCAAAATCCTACAGGAGTCCAAGTCAAACACACTTGTATCTCTGTTTATGGCTTGAGCCTTCCAGTTTTCCCTTATTCCTGTTTAATTTTGTTACATAATGAAAGAATTATAAATTCATTCAGAGGTGTTTTAATAATTTTCTAACAGGCAGGAAAAACTATATTACTGTAATTAGGTTATCTTATTGATTGAATTGAAATTGATTACAGTTGCAATAACATATTGTCTACCTTAGATATTGCACAAACATCGGACAAAAACATTGCACCAATTTTTTTTTCATTACCCTATTCACAAAACTAGGAATCACGAAAAATGTTAGTTCTGAAATATGAGAGGCAAAACACGAGAATTAACTCTGAACACAGTTTAAAAAAAAGGCTTAAACTTACATTGCAAGTTATTGTGGTATAAACCCCTTTTCAGGTAAATCGTTCTTGATTAAAATCCTGAGGTTAGTGACAGAAGTCAAGACTTAATTTATTATTTTTGAAACAAGATTTTTATTTTTGTTTTATTTGGAAAACTGGGTTTGGTTAGGTTAGATTAGGTTAGGTTTGTTTAAAATATGAACAAAATCGGTAGAACTGATTTTTATTTTTAACGATAACTCACAAATTTCAATCTCTGCAGAGATTCATTGCGACCACCAGGTTTTCTTCGGATCCTTAGTATTGTATTAATGCAAAATTGTTAAATCTAATTTTTTTAAATTTGTAATTTAGTGTTTTTTTAAAGCAGATACCAGCGTTTTTGAGTTAACGGAAAATTGTAAAACATCCAGAGATTTGGACAAAATATGGACACATTAGACGCGTTTGTATTGTAGGGGGACTGAACAAATGCCATACTAACATAATTTCAAAAAAAACAACATTTCTTTAGACTCAAAATTCTACTATATGGACACATTATAAAAATTTCTCTATAGCATCTATACCTAAATAACAAACAATTTAGGGAGAGGTATTTTTTCAGGTTCTTTGCCTTGATAAGTTAGATCAGATACAATTCACGCTAAGCACGTGCTGATGACAAAATTAAAAAAAAAGTAAAAGATGGTCTTTAAACAATTATTTCAAAAGACAGTGACCAGGTTTTCATTTTTTGACTATCATCTACCAAACTAATTTATTAAAGTGCGAAATTTGTGTGTAATTGTGCTAAACTGTATGTTCTAATTTATATTTTAAAATTTAATCACAACAATATATCCAGAATAAATTCTTTACTGTAAACAATATAACGTTTGAATGAAAAAAACGTATTTTTGATTTAAATTTAAAGTATGGAACTCACATTAAATGAGCTAACTATAGCAGACGTCATTATACCTCGCCTTTATAGCGTTTTAAATTGCCTTATATGCTGTTAAGGTTTTAAACAGTTTGTTAAGTCTGTTAAATAGTACTTACACCTGTGTTGCACAATTAGTAATATTGTAAATATTGCATTCATTAAATAATTCTCAACTACTCCTGTATTTGTCTCTAGCAAATGTGTGGAATAGTTATGATCATAACGGTTTTACGTTTTATATGATTTTCAGATTCATTAAAGAATTTACATGAAATTCAAGTTATCCAAATCTCTATTGTTAGCCGATATAGTCAGCTTTATGGGTTAAATTGCAAGATAATAAGTGTTTAGTGGACCAATACTCACACTGTACTTGATTCTTAATGTTCTACTATCTCAGTGGTTAGGTGTCACTTCTCAGATCAATAGTAAGATCTGAGAAAGTAAGTTCGAATCCTACTGTGTTCTTAATTTCGAACATGTGATATGTCTTAAGGGGGGCGGGGTACTGAGAATATAGGGTGATTTACTTGAGTTGAAGTTACGGGATTGGTAAGTATCCAATATTTTTTATTGTTGTGTAAACAAATTAAAAACACGAATTTGATGACTAAATTCATTCAGAAAACTAATACATTCAAACAAATTTGTCTATAAAAACAATAAAAAAAAATAAGAAAAAAGAGAATTTGAATGGAATTCAGGAATTATAAAAGAACTTCAAAAGAAGAAAATAGAGAAACTAATATGAAGAATGCTCTAAAATATAGAATGATATAAATTAATGTATGCAAAACTATCAAGTTTTATTCATATTCCAAATACTAAATTTTTAGACAATAACAACATTTTCATCGTTCATTTTCACTTTTTGATTAAAAGCTACCCAAACTGAAGCTGTGGATATTGGATTTTAGAGGTGGGTTAGTGTAAAGATTTGTGAAATTTTATTCGACGGTTTCTTTTCACGTATATTGGAAATTATAACTAGCACCGTATAATAAAATTTGGCATCTTTCATCGATTTTGTATAATATGTTGTAAATTGTATAACGTTAGGATGACAAGACAGTTATATTATTTGCCTTCCTTATTATTTTAGTTTTCTTTAAACAATATTTTTATATTGTACATCGTTTACAGAAGACAAAAATTGACTAAAAAATGTATTTATTATAAAATAAAGTAAATTCTAAGGCTAAACAACAGCATTATATAATATTATATGCATATATAATATTACTTTCATTACATTTAATTAAAGATTTCAGTTTATTAAATAAAGTATGGAAATAAAATTAAATGAGCTTACTTTAGCTAGCGTCATTGTTCTACGCCTTTATAGCGTTTTAGGTCGCCTTAAATACTGATAATGTTTTAAGCAGATTGTGAATGTCTGTTAAATAGTCCTTACACCTGCGTTGAACTTATTAGTCTTGTACATATTGCAAACGTTGAATAATCTTTAATTTACAGGCTGTATTTGTCTCCACCAAATGTGTGCAATAGTTATAGTAATGGTTTTATATGTCTTATATGATATTCAGGTTTATTATCGAATTATATAAAATGATAGTTAGTCTATCTTTTATAAGAGGAAAGATAGTCAGATTCATAGGCAAGAAAATATAGGGTTCAGTGAGTGAACCCCTATGGGATAATCCTACCTCAATATTGATTAAAATACCTTAAACAGGAAAAAGTAAAAATGTTTCAGTGTTCTGGTAGCTCAGTAACTGGGTGTCACCTTTTCAGAACAAAAATGACATCTGAGAATATAGGTTGGAATCCACCCTAAGGCATAACATTTGTTCTGTGCATTTTTGTGCTTTTCATCATATGGTATGTTAGAAGGAAGGTCCAGTATGAATAAACGATAGTTTGCGTGAGTGGAAGTTTAGGAAATTGATTAAAATCCATATGTTTATAGGTGTGTAAGCAAAATAAAAATCATGCATTCAACTGTTGTCAACGTTAGCCTAATATAAACGTTGTGAATTCATTCAGAGAAGTAATTTAAACTCGCACAAATTTTGCGATTTAAATACGAAAAAATACTAAAATAATGTCAATGGTTGTTAAAGATAACTATAAATTCGTAAACTCTGGCAAATATTGTTTCAATTAACCAATAAGTGAATTTGACTGGATTTCAGGAAGGACAAAACAACTTCAAATGAAGAAACTAGAAAACCAAAATGAGAAATGTTCTAAATTAAAGAAACAAAAAATGCATGATGGAATAATTTTAGTTTTTTATAGTTAAAAAACACATTTTATACTCTTTAAGAATATTTCTATGGTTCATTTTTACTCTTTGATTCAAAACTACAAAACTGAAAATTTTACGTGGTTATTTGGTTTTAGAGATGGGTTAGTTCAAACGTTTATGGAATTGTGTTGCATTAAAGGTCTAAAGAAGGCTCAGTCATGTCGTTTTGCGATAAAAGATCTTTGAGTTCTTACACTTCAAAGTATATATATATATATATATATATATATATATATATATATATATATATATATATATATATATATATATACATTCTTGAGGTCATAATCTAATTTAAATTCAAATGTGATCACATCCAAAACAAAGATATACACAGTTATAGTACCAAGCAAGTTAATAATAATCGTGCTAGAAAGCACAGCCTAAATCTATGCAGTAAATTACCTTCCCAAGTTGGTGCTAGACTGATAAATAAGCTCCCACCGAGAATTAAAAACTTGCAGGTTATTTTTCCTTTTAAAAAGAGCTACTGTTGTCTAGATCTTTCTACTCTGTGGAGGAGTTCTGTGGACTGTAGCTAGCCTTGTGATCATGGATGTGTTCTCCTATTTTAATTCGAATTAAACACATTGTTGGGTTCTATGATTGTTTAAAATTGCTTGAATTATTTTTTTAATGTTGTTAAATTGTTCAAATTTTGAAGTTGTCTCACTTCTGTAAGTCATATTTATTTTAAAATTGTTTGTATGATGTAGCATTTTGTATTAATTATTCTATTTAAATTATGATGAAATCGTATTTAATATTGTACAATTTTAATTATAATTGCTTTAATATTTAATGCTTGTTTCCTCCCCCCCCCCCCCTAATAGTTATGATTTCTTGTCTTTGTTCAAATTGTATTGAGTTTGGGTATTTTTAATATTAAGTTATATTGTACGAAGCCTATGCATATCTATGTCTTTTGGCTGTTACTAATACATAAATAATTTTTGTTTTTTAATTTTAATTCATACTTTTAAAATAACAGTATTTCTAGAATAAATTCGCTCAGCTTTATACATTTCATTGTAAAATAAATTACATTAGGATCAAAAACAGTTATTTATTAGCTTCACATTTAATTAAATATTTATGTTTGTTAAATAAATAAAGGAAATGGAATGAAATGTTGTAACAAAATAGCTGACGTCATTATGCTTCGCTTTTATGGCGTTTTAAATTGCCTAAAATACCGCTAAGGTTTTAAGCAGTTTGTGAATGTCTGTTAAATAGTCCTTACACCTGTGTTGAACTTATTAGTCTTGTACTTATTGCAATCGTTAAACAACTCTCAACTTCCCCTGTATTTGTCTCTACCAAATGTGTGCTATAGTTGTAATCATAATGGTTTTATGTCTTATATGATGTTCAGATTCATTAAGGAATTTAAATGAAATTCAAGTTATCAAGATCTCTCTCATAAGCGATAAGAAAGCTTTATAGGCTAAATTGTTTACAATAGGAGGAAGGGTTCATCAAGAGCGGAACTATTTGTTGAACTTAAACTCTCTGCGTTAGAAATAATAAAAGTGATTCTATAGAGTTCAGAAGTACCAACCCAATCACAAATATTACCAATCAGTTTCAGTAATCTATATGTACAACAAAGAATTAGAAAAACTCAGAATGTAAACAGCGTTGAGCATTTTAATAAGGACTCGAAAAAAATTGCACAAACTTTCTCACTCACCCACTTCCAAAACCAAATAAAATAAAACCAAAACTAGTATTATCAGTTCGATACAAAATCTGAAAAGGAACGCGGTTTTAGAAAAATATTTAAATAACAGTGTAAATTGTATATGATTAAAATCAATCTTTTAATGATGGTAGTCAATGTAATATATATATATATATATATATATATATATATATAATACCAATATTACCAATCACTCTATTCCTGAACCGTAATTGTTTTTACCTGCGATTTTTCATACGGGTTTGTAATGGATAACTAAACCCATACTTGCAAAAATATAAAAAAACTTGTCTTTAACATAATGACGTCTCAAAAAAATAATATTTGGACTTTTTAGGAGGAATATTAGTGAAACTTGCCATCTTGTGGCAGATGATACTAAGTATGTACACTTTTGATACCGTTTGTCGGAATATCGTTACCATTTTTAATGCCCTTCGTTAGTCTAATATGATTTTTGTTTTTACAAAATTGATTCCTAAACTTTAAGACAATGAAATGTAATATTTTCTAAATGTATGTTTAGGTATATAGTTATCGACTGAAAATTTGACATTTTCGAAAACATCTTGTCTTAAAAAATCGTCACAATTAAAATCGTATACATCTATAATTTTTTATCGATATCACTGATTAGAAAATACCCTACAACCTCTCTTGTAATACAAGGCTAAAAACAACCTGGCTAAGCATCTAACTGGAAAGGAAAATATTAGCCTTGCTGTGAGTGAGGGGAAACTACCATCCCCCACCCCCCGTGTGATGAATAGCTGACAAGTGTCGAGCAATTATTTTAAATTATTACCCTATTTTCCTCCCTCTGCGCGACTAAAGTGTGATAAGGAACTGCTGTCGAGGAAACTCAAGCGGGTTTTGGCGGGAATTGCTATCTTGGCAACTCAAGCAGGTTTTTGGAGGGAATCGGCAGAACGAATCAAGAAGGGTTCCTTTTTATGTCTTGTCAAATTAAATGGTTAGATCGAGAGTTAACTTAGGTTTACATGATGTCTAGTGGTGCACAAAAACTGCACAAGTTATTCACTCTTTTATTCGCACAAAAACATTACCATATACTTCAATTTAATATTACATTAATAATTAATTGTTTTTACTTGTACGAAAGAGTTCAATGTTTCAGATTTAATATTTTATTTCTTTTGAATGAATCTTAAATAATATTCTTTTTTACCTAATATACAAAGTATAGGTTAGGTTATGTTTGGTTAGGTTAGGTTATGTTATGTTAGGCTAGGTTAGGGTTAAGTTAGGCTAATTAAGGGGCTAATCGTCAAACATTTCAACTTACGTTTTTTGACTGAACTTTACACTTGTTGGTCTCAGGTAACCAAAAAAATATCTTTTGACATCCCGTCCGTCCGTCCTCATTGTCGCTGTATGTAGGCACGATACCGGTTACAAAAATACAGGAAGGAACATGGAATTTTATCTAGGTGACTAAATAGAGTGCTCATATAAAACCATATGGAAATTCAGAAAAACTGAATTAAAAATGTCAAAATGGCGGCCATTTTAAACAGGATGTTCTTTTACATTTCTCTTGTTATTTAACTTACAATACAATAAATTAGATAATTATTTCTAGATTTCTATTTTGCATGTTAGCATTTACAAACCCCACATCTCTAGGAAGAAAAATTTTGAAGTGATTTTCAAAAATATAATATTGAACCTTGACCTTAAAAAAAAGAGTCATATTTGCGTAGTTACGAAATCCGGCAAGGCGGAGTTACCGACACGAACGTAGAGGGGGGGGGAGACATTTTAATATAAAACTACGATGCCCGTTAGGACTTAGTAGAAGTCAAGAAAGTAGTGATATAAACAATTACGAGGTTTACAAAACCTGCATAATACACCAGTGATCTACCGATACAATTTAACATCGTCAAACTAGACCCAAGATATCAACTTTTGAACATTACATTTATAGGATCTTCTTGTGTTATATTGTCTGGTTGGGCTGGGTAAGTACCACGATGGAACCCATCAACTTGTTTTACTGATTGGTGAATTGTTTTGTGTTATTAACAACGTATTTCACAAAAAAAAAAAAAAATGTTATCGAAATCTGTTGAGTTCTTTATTAGATATTGGACCTTTAATAAAAGCACTAAATGACTCTTTTTAAAAATATACATTGATAAATCTCTTCTTTGATTTGTGGGGAGTTTAGTGTCAAATATTTTTTTGTAGTATTTGAAGGATAACTTTAAGGAATATTTAATTTGAATTTGAAATGTGGTTATCATCAGGTAAAAAATAGAAATAAGATCTTACATGAATTACTCGAAAACAATAACTGTGTGCTGAACTTTAAGAGATTTAAATCTACCTATTATGGGCCACAAATTTGACATGTTTTATCAAACGGATTGTTATTGTACAATATTTCAGAACATATCACATTTCATGATTTTCCACGATTAAAAATGAATTTTGAAAAACGTCCATTTCTTAGAGTTAATAAATCAAAGCTTTAGTTATTTAAAATTTACATACAATTTTATAATGAGACTCATTTATTAGACCGTACTAACTATTCTCATTGAAAATATAACCTGCTCTGTGTTAACCTACCTTGAAAATGAAGTACCTGGGATAAATCATGGTCGGGAAGAATGAATAAATAGTAGAAGTATACAAAATATTGTGTATTCATTGAACTAAAGATGACAAATGAAACAAAGTTAGAGCTGCAAGAATAATTATAAAAACTAAGTGTAACAATATAATAATTCATAGGTAATAAAAAATAGATTTTATTCAAAAATATTTATGTTGAGAAAAACGTAAAATTATAAAACATTGTCTGTGGCACAAGCGGAGAGAGTTTAGGATCTTATGAAATATACTGGGTGTTAAAAAAGTGTGGAACCACCGAAATATCTTTTGATTGGGTAATGAAAAAAAGAAATTGAGATTTAGTTTACGATTATATAACGTTTCTATCAATCTCTTGGTGGGTGATGTAGTCTTTTTATTCCATGTCAGGGGACTGCCCGAGGAGGGCACCCCCTATGTGGAGTGGTACATCATTTTAAAGCCCATTTGTTTCTGAGTAAGGATTCGCAGATTTCATCTCAAAAGGACCATCCAATCAAAAATGACAACTGGTCAATGTTTCAAAACATTGTGTAGGACACAAGCTGAAGACTCGAGTATATTGAATCACGAGAGAGGAAAATTTCGTATCTTTAAACATTAACTATACATATTTATAATTTGATTTTAAATTTCAAGTTTTAACTTTGTATGGTCAGGTTTCGAAATTATAACTTATTATTAATTAATAATTTAAATATTTTTTAAAACAAATAAAGATTTTCTTAAGAAACTTAGCAGTAACGTAATCACTCAATTGTGATAAGTGTAGAGAATTTAACACTATATATTATCTAGTTTCATTTATTGAGCGCTGTTGGGACTTTAAGCGCTGATATTGAAAACAACAACAGATATCGATAAATGGGTTTCACCATCATTTTTATCATACAATTATCCACTAAAATAATGTACCACATGAAAAATGCAGATGTGTTTGGGTCATCAATCTTCAAATTTCACTAATATATAACCGAAATCTGTATAACCGATTTAGAGAAAATAGGTTTTTAATCACAGCTCTATGGCCGTAATTTGTTTTTACTGAGAGGACAAAAACGGGAATTTTTAGAGAGATAGCTTCCAATACGTTTTGTCTGGGTCTTTAGAGCCCAGACTTGAGTAAAAAATTATCAAAACAGTTAGAGCCGATTTTTAGAAAAAAAAATATTATGTATTTTTTATGGCAGTTACATACAAATTTTAAAATTGCTTAAAAGAAATTTCCCGATATAAAGCATAAATGTGCCCACATACCAAATGTGATTTAAATTGATCCAAATGTTTGCACAAACGATAAGACAAATCACAGAAGACATTATTCTAGAACCATTTTGTTTTTTAGTAAAAGAACTTCAAAAACGGATTTCTTTTTTGCAAAAAACTAAATTATTATTATTATATAATAATTTTCTCTATACTAAAACTATGTGAGAAAGTTAAAATTAAAGATATATTGAAGATGGTAGATAGGTACCATTTTTTCAAATCTTTATACTTTGGTATTTTTTGTAACTATACGAATCTTCTATTCACATATTTGACTTTTGCAATCTTAAACTCAATTTTATAACACTCTGTATAGATACGAATTTTTACAATTAAAAAAATCTTTAATGAAGACTGTTTCCTACATGTAAGAGAAGTGGACAAAACCATGACACTAATTCAGTATAAAGACGGGTTTTGGCATTTACATTTTGCCGATAATGGGGGTCTTACCGGTGAGACACTAATGGCTGAAGGCTATTGGATAATAAGAGGGACGGTCAGGACATTTGCTAATTCGATTGCCTTCAAGTTTGATATTACATCCCTTGACAGCAACTTGCTGTAACATAAAATTAATCGATCTTATTAAATATCATATCCCCGCGTTGCTCCTATAACGTCGGATTGGTTTTTCTCTAATCATGAACAAAGAATAGATTTTATCTAAAATTTGTCTCTTTTGATACAAATATATGAGTCACGTGTAGATCTTATTTTCCACCATTTTCTCAACAAATTCCTATATTCTTTCTGTTATGATGAGTACATATTTTATAGTAATATTGAAATATTAACAATTTCTACCATAAGTAATAAGAACCATTTTGATAGTTAAAGGAGCGATTTTTCATTAAGAACAAAATAAAAACGATTTTCTTTCTGTTTTTGATGTTTTGATTTAATAAAAAAATCGATTTTTTTAAAAATTTGTATTTAATTTTATAGACTTTAATTGCATCTATCTATTCAGAATAAAATAATTGCAGAACTAAAAAAATATCCGCTCATTATAGAGAATTCCCAAGAAATTATGTTTTCAGTTCTTATGACGATAACTCGATTTTCCCATGATTTATAGAAAAATTATAAGAAAACCTTTGACTTGTAGTTCAATGAGAAAATGTTTTATGTCTTGAAAATGTTTGGTCAAATTTAGGGTTTTCAAAATATTCAATTTAAATAGCCGCTATTTTAAACTGAGGAAAGGAAATCGGTTGATAATATTTCTCAAATTGGGGTTTTACAGCAGTAAGTAACAAGCAATATTTACTTTTGCAGAAAACAGATTTTCTTTTTGTTCAAAACACAAAATGGGGCTAGATAGGGAACTAAACATTTTAGAGTATATGTTCCTATGAACGTTTTTTATTTATTTTCACCAGTAGCTACGTAATACGTTCTGAAAGGTTTTATTCCATAACATATCTATTTTTCGACTTTGCACACATAAAAAGATTGAAAATTTAGGGTATATTAACTTTTAATTTTAAATGTTGCGAACAATAATCAACAAACTTGAATAATTTCGGCGAAACAATACATAGATAGTACGATAAACTGAGTTTATTTTGTTATTTGTCGCCATGGTAATTTAGAATGGTGCCAGCACGCGTGCCCAGACGCTATTGCTCCGCGCGTCGTTCACAGGCAACCAGTAGTCACTTTAGTAATGACGACTCTACAACTGAAAGCACAATGTGTTTCATGTTTTGCTGAATTGAAATCAATAGAGTCATATTCGACATCCTACACTCAAGGTTTACCAAACATAAGGAGGTTTTTTGTTTTGTTTAGTACCAATAACTCACGTACTGATTATGAGTGTCTTTAGATGCTATACTTTGAAAAATTTAATCAAAATCACAAAAGACGATTGTGAGATATATTTTATTTAAAAAGGAAATTCTCCGAAAATATGTTATATCGAAAAAAGGAAAGCAATTCCTGATATGTTGCATAAATATGCACACACACCAAATTAGATTAATATAAGACATACCTTTGGGCTGTACAACTCTGCACAACAATATTTGGATTCAGAGAACTTCAAAAAGGATAAAACATCCATCACGTAACTTTCTCTATACTAAGTAGCCTATATGTGTGAAAATTAAAGATACTCTTCGACTGAAGGGGGAATAACAAAAGGTACAAAATAATACCCAAAGTGTCTGAACTGTAATGTTATACTCTTCAACATTACACCATACCTTGTTTGATTGGAAAAGCAGCCTTGTTTTTAGTGAACCATTAAGAAGGAAAGGGGAATGTAATGGTAGAAATTTATATTATCCCAATTACACGAAAATACTGTACACCATCGTTACCGTAAATATAAGGAAGACTGTTTGACTCGGCTGTTAGAGCTTTTGAATTGTCTTAAATGTTTTGTAATCCGGTAACAGTTTGCTGAAATGGATTAAAGATAACATGGGGCGCATGCGCACTCCACCTTTAGAACGTGATACAACGCTCGTTATTGTAATGTAGGCAGACTTAGTTTTAATTATTGTCTGTGTGAATTGATAAATAATCTTAATTGTTTTCTTAATGGTTAAGAAAGGATGAAGTGTTAAGCCGCGTTGGAGACGTGTTGCTTTGACAGATTACATGTCTCTGAATGTGTCTGTATTGGAGCAACTCCAATAGTGACAGCAGCGCAACTATCAGGCGAGATTTGAAAGTAATTACTGCTGTCACGGAGGATGAGTTGGAGGTATGTTACTTCGACTGGGTACATATCACTGAATATGTATGTTCTTGTTATAGCAAATCTGAAGTGACTGTAACGCAACTATCAGGCGCCGTAAGGAAGTAGTTGCTTCTGTCAAGCAGGATGAAGTGTTAAGCCTAGCTGGAGGAGTGTTGCTTGGACAGAGAATATCTCTGAATGTGTCTGTATTGGAGCAACTCTGAAGTGACGGCAACGCAACTATCAGGCTCCGTAAGGAAGTAGTTGCTTCGGTCAAGCAGGATGAAGTGTTAGGCCTAGCTGGAGGAGTGTTGCTTGGACAGAGAATATCTCTAAATGTGTCTGTATTGGAGCAACTCTGAAGTGACGGTAACGCAACTATCAGGCGCCGCGCCGTAAGGAAGTAGTTGCTTCTGTCAAGCAGGATGAAGTGTTAAGCCTAGCTGGAGGAGTGTTGCTTGGACAGAGAATATGTCTGAATGTGTCTGTATTGGAGCAACTCTGAAGTGACGGCTACGCAACTATCAGGCGCCGCAAGGAAGTAGTTGATTCTGTCAAGCAGGATGAAGTGTTAAGCCTAGCTGGAGGAGTGTTGCTTGGACCTGTATTGGAGCAACTCTGAAGTGATGGCAACGCAACTATCAGGCGCCGTAAGGAAGTAGTTGCTTCTGTTATGCCATGTACTAGTTTTCATTCTGTATTTTGTCATATATACGTAATATAGAGAAGGTTATGTGAAGGGATGGGTCAAAAATTGACTTTGATTTTTGCGAATAAATCCGTATTGAGTTTCCATGTTTAACAAAATGGTTTTTGGAATGTACGTTTATCGTATATCATGTGTACAACATTTTACAACACAAATACTTGGATCGATTTTAATTAACGTTTGTATTTTTTTGATTATATCTCGATAACTCAAAATTTGGAGGTAACTGTTATAACAAAAAAAGAAATACAAAATTACGATTTTATCAAAATCGGCTCTTAATATTTTGATGAAATTTTGGTTAAGTGCATTCTCTAAAAATAGTTGAGACAATATGTCGAAAATTAGGCAATTGCTGATCTGCAATTACCAACTTGTATGCGGAGGAGCCGAGAGTATTTAGGTATAAATGAGGTCGACACAAGGCAGTCAGCGGACGGGCCAGGTGTTAAAGTATATTACGGAGGTGTTTAGCAGCTGAGGGACGTAGAGGAAGCAACCTTACTAGTTGACATAACAGCAGGAATCATTGAATCTGGAAGTTACGGTTCCTGGCACTTTAGGAACTTTACGGAGAGAGATACCAAAGTGAGTAATCATCGTGTGTACTTTATTCTTTTGAGTTACTAAGCTTGTGTGGATCCACCTATAGGCTACGTGGAATCATAATAATTGTAACTCTGGCCACAGCATTGTTTTCGCTCTGGGTTTGTATAACACAACTCCTGTATTAGTTTAAATACAAACATAACTGAACCACTGATAATAATTATTATCGAAGGTTGTGTTTGTATTAAACTATAACAAACTAAACCATTAATATTTATTGGATGAACGAATCTCAATATATAACAAGTAGTTTAATCGGCACAAAACTCATTGTTCACCATCTCACCAAAAAAATTCTGACGTTACCTTTTATTTACTTTCGTAATATATTTAAGAGTAAGACAGTTTATGTTACATTTGTGTTCAGTTAAAAAAAAACTTTATAAGATTTAAAATCCATGAGATTGTTATCATCATTCTACAGTTCTAGAAGACAACTCTTCAGTTTTTAATATAAACCATAAAATCTGTACACTACCGCAATCAAAAGTTTTGTTTTGCATCTTTTCACCTTAAGTTCCTTTAAAATAACTTTAATAATTCATGAGAGGGGGCGGGGGAGGGGGACACAGATACGCTTTGGTTTCGTCGCTTAATCAAAAAGTTTATTCAATTGACGTAAAGAGGAAATCTGAATACAGCTAATCCAAAATGAAAATTATTCATTTAAATTATTCCCAAAAAACCAGTCTACAAATGGAATTAAACGGTGCAAAAACATTGCACAACATTTCTCACACACTCATCCAAAACCACAAACAAAGATTTTTATCGCCTAATACGTTAGTTCAATATTAGTCATTTTTTAAACTGAAAATTAACCTTAGACCCAGTCTTAGATATTTTTACATTAATTTATTTATATATTTATATAAAGCCTAAACTTGCTTCAATTGTATTATAAAGTGTAAAGCGTAAAGTTTAAGTGGTAGCTTCGTTCCAAAACATCCACCCCCCCATTTTGTTTAATTACTTTTAATCTAGTGTTACTTGTCATAGGCAACGATATTGCTTAAAAGAATATACCAAGGACTAAAAATGTATTACAAGAATAATTGGCAAAAAAAAATCTCGACATCTTTTATTTAAAAGCTCGTTTTTAATCATACACTGTGGACGTGTTCATGACACAATCGAAGCAAGTTTAGATCCTTTTATAAATACATAATTTTTTTTTCCGTTTTATTTCTTTTTAGTGATCTATGAGTGAGAAAGTTTGTGCAATTTTTTGTATCTGTATGCAGTGAAAATATTTTATATGGAATTGATTAATTGTGACCTGAGACAGTACAAAAAAATTATTTTTTAATTAAAAAAAAAAAATTGGTTATCCTGAAGTGAGGAATTCGAGATAATTAATTTGTTTAAATTCTCACAGACAGGTTTATGCCATACATATATTATATTAAACAAAAGAATTAAGATTCTTGCCGACATATCCGTTTTGAGGTTTGTAAATCCTGTAAAAATTGGTTTTGGAATTATGTCCGTTTATCATCTGTCCTTTGTGTAGTACTGTACACTTGAATAAATTTTAATAAAATTTGTGTGTGAACATTTTGGTTATAACTCAAAATTTGTGGGCAGTAAAAAAAAAGAAGATTTGATTGAAAAATCAGCTGTAACTATTTTTAAAAAAATTGCTTAAATTTATCCTCAAAGGATCCAAACAAAATGTAATGGTCGACATCTGCCTCGGAATAGAGGTTAATGAGTTATTGTTAAAAATTAAAAATACGGAAATGGGTATATTATAAAAATATAATTTTTCAAAATTAGTTCTACTCATTTTACTAAAATTTAACCTTGTCTAACCTTGTCTATTTAACTTTTTGGCTGAAAAATCCCGAACTGTCATTTTATGTGAAAAAAGTTCCTCTATATTTGGGGATGGGAGAATGAGAAATATTATTGAATCGTTTATTTAATTACAAATTAACATATCAGTGGAACAAATACCTGACGATAATAAAACCTGTTCAAATTGTACCGTGATGAATTTCTTTCGCAATTTAACCGTACATTAAAACTTCAATAAATTGGCAACTGTTATTGATATACGATTGGAGTTTTAAAAGAAATAATCTAAGGGCAGCAACAGCAGCAGCTAATGACTTAGCAAAGATAAATACAGTTGTGCGCCGTGCCGTAACTCTTCATCGTTCAAACACAGAGTCACGAGGTGAATTATGACGTCACATAAATATAGAGACATGACAAAAAAATTGTTCCAATTGTGCGATTTATTACAAGTTAACAAAATAAAATCTCTTTATCTCTGCGACTTTGTCTTTCTGGTAAACTTAAAATGATAATAAATAAATGTTATACAAGTTGTCCTTCCTCTCTGTAAAATTTGCTTTTATATTTTTGAGAAATAATTGTAATACAGTAAAGTTAGATATACAATTTTACGGTGTTGACCAAACATTGTGAGGTTGATTGAAAAGCTACAACTGATAGCAAACTCCACTTGGAAATTCCAAGACAACGAATTTAATATCTTTATATACACAGAGTGGCTGAAAAAGAACGAATGTTTTTGAGATCGGTAGTACTTCAAAGAATGACGTCACACGACCTTTAAGTAGTTCAGTTCAGTTTTAGAAGCTATCGCACAGTAGAACTTTGACTTATAGTAATTCTTTAAAAATATTGGTTCCGTCGTTACAGTCCAACAAAACAAGATAAGGCCGTTGTCCTTTGTTTTGTGCCAAGATAAGGCGTGAAAAGCGATCCCTTATCGTCACAGAGTAGGCTACTCTCTTGTATCTTTTCGCACAACGAAGAGGAAATCAACCGGCCGTCAACGTAAAGCTTAGACTAAAGTAAATAATTGTGAGAAAGTCGGTTCTTCAGAATCCTCAGCGCTCCAGTGAAACTTTAGGTCTGTTGCTACTACACGACGAATTCTTTCAAGTACTACCGAATTCGTGAATATTCAAAAGTAACTTTAAAGCAATTATGTCCAACTCCGACTGTTTTGTGAAATAAAATTTGAAATTATTCCTTTTGATTTAATGTTCATGATGAGTGATGACGCACATTTCTATTTGTATGATTACGGACTATCAATTTTTTGTAGCACACAACCCATATAAATAAAACTAGGGATCTCTCCATATTGGTAAGGTTACAGTTTGGTGTGATGTTTCAAAAATGTATGTAGTTGGACCTTACTTTTTTTTTGAAGAATGGGCTACAGTAACAGCGACGTCAGGACGCTACTTCGGCATGGTACACGATTTTTGTACTTCCACAATTTCGAGGTTAACATGGAAGGAATGTGTTTACAACAAGATAAAGCCACAGCCAACAGGACAAGTATTTCGATGACAGTTGTTCAATAAATGTTTCCCTAAAACGTTTCGGTGATGACTTTAGCCCTCATGCTCACTAGATTTCTCTGAATGTGATTTATTTCTTTGTGGTTACCTGAAATCGAAACTCTAAATTCAAAAACAAGAAGAAAAATAAATACGAGCTGTAATTTGCCATTCGCGAAGATGGCGGAAGAAATCTTGATAAGTGTAATGCAGAACATTGAGAAGAGGCTATGGGATGTGTGTACATTAATGTCTAATTGTAAAAATGCATTATTTACAGATTGTTTTGCTGTTAATATAATTTGTTTATATTGAAAATCAACAAAGTTACGCTTATTTGAAAAACATGCGCCACCTTGTATAATGCAACTTCTCTCTGTCTATCTGTGCGTAAATAGTATTCCGATATTCAAACGGGTTTATTCCCTATGTAGGTACCATATAAATGGTCAAGGTTCAATCTCTGTTTGATTCAATAGTTTCCAAGTTATAGCAATATTTGTCCACACGGGTAAAACGAAAACCCTCTTCTTTTCTTTCTTATACTGAAAAATCTAAATCACAAATCTTTCGACATATTTATCTCATAAAAAAAATTAAAAAATTTCAGCAACAATATACATGTTGTCAGTGACAGAGTTTGTATACGACTAAACGCTCATATAAGCTGAACACATTTTTATAATCAGTGGTATAGTTCCCAAGTTTTAATGTTTTCTTTCTATCGATTAAGAGTAAATCCATATTATTCTCCAGTATATAATTGACGTTTCAACAACAGCATTTTGATTTTCCACTAACAAAATAAAATAACATTCTATTTGAATATTACATTTCTAACATTCTATAAGACACTTCCAAACAGATTTATAAGAAGAACAAAAAGAAGTAAAAACACAACTAATATTCGAAATTCCTTCTATAAAACCATTATGCAACATTAATATCATAAAACGTATATACATAAAATTATTTCTATAAAGACTTTTTAAGTCACATACATAATTCACGACACATTCATACACTACTTACATACACACAGCTCTACATATACACCCGATACTCCCATAAGTCTCTTATATTTAACAGAAAACAGAAACAAAATTAATAATAATTTAGAAAAAAGGCTAATAAGTTCAGATTATTGTAATGAAAGCACCAACTGCTTTACGTCCTGTAAATATTTTCTTACCTCTTTGACGTATTTGTTTTTATTTGCACAGTTTTTATCTGGGTAAGTAAAAGGTTAAAAACTTAGGTGGAAGATAAGTGTAAAATTTCTTAAATAAGTTAAACATAGGTTTCGGAACTGAGGCATCACAAAAAGTACGGAAATTCCTTGATCAATGTCCTAACAAGTTAGCTCCATTGCTAACATAAAATATTTTTAGTATTATATATATATATATATATATATATATATATATATATATATATATATATTAAGAGGCAATATATTGAGTTCCTTAAAAATAGAATTTGGATGTTGCTGACATTACGCTAATAAAACATTTATGATGAATAATTAGAGGATTGATATATTTTTATTGTATACTCAATCACATAATATAATTCAATACTTTAACTGAGAATTTATCAGAGTAAAATATATTGACCTAAACAATTCTAGGTTGAACAAAGTTTTTAACATATAAAATATTTTTCATCACACTGCCCCAAAAGTTGATACTTTCAACGTTTACAAAACAATTTGTAAACAGCTGATTGCAGATCAGTTTTACAACTGCACCGAAAATCAGCAATTGCACTGAAAGTTCCCTGGACTCTAGTTTACGGTTTTTAACACTGTCTGGGCTAGTGTTCTTTCTTTTCAGTTCTAAGCTATTAAAACAGCTGATCCCGCTTTAAATCATCGTTCCCATAGCAACGTAAAAACAAATACTAACTGTTGAGTTAATGTTTATTACGGAATAATATTATTTAGAATGATTTTATTTTTGAGTAGAGATATTGTTTTTTAATAATATTATGAAATTGCCCGATGAATTATTAAAAAAAGCTACAGATGTAACAGACAATTTATTTCCAGGAAAATATAGTGGTAGTTATGAAGTTGAATATAACAAGTTTGGTGATTTGTGTAAGAAACAATATATCAAGTAAGTATGAAGTGATGTTAGTATATCTATCAAAAAAGTCTAAACAAATGAAACAGCTTACATTGTGGAGCCAGTTTTCTATGTTAAAGTCAACTTTGAAAGTCAAACCAAATATTGATGCTTCAAAGTTTTTTAAAACCCTATCCTTTTCAAAACGACAATCCGTACGTTTCGTCAAAAAAAAAAAAAATAAATAAATAAAAAAATCAAAAGTTCTGAGTTCTGATGAAGTTACACAATTTATGATGAGCCCTCTAGTGATAAAGGGTTATAAGCAAAAGCTTTTCTATGTTTTCGAATCTTTGGTGCGTGCCAGAGATATGATTTAATAACATTAACAGTTGATTGTGTTAGAGACAATGGAACATATTTCGTTATGTTTCTAATAGAAGGCAAAACACATAAAAGGAGAAGATTTACAATTACGGATGAAGACTGACCCTTTAATCCTTGTACTTCAATTCGTAAATACATTACATTACGTTCTACACACTGCATAAGTGACAAATTCTTTGTTTAATACAAGGATGGGAAATGTTATGCACAAAATGTTGGCTGCATTCTGTAAGTACAGTCCCCCCAAAAATAGGAGAATTTTTATAATTTAAAAATTGTGAGAGTAACCCTGGCCACTGAGTGTACTAACCCTACCACTCCCTATGAAGAACCTCAGCTTCCATGTAGGTAGAATGGAGAGGGGATCTGCTAACATTGAAAAGGCATGGAGGGTGGCGATCCTCGTATGTAGCTAAATGTTACATAGAAAAATCCATTGTTAGAAAAATCAACGTATCTAAAAAGTTATTTAATTTAGCACAGTAAGCAGCTGAAACACCCCTAACCCAGCATCAACAAATGTGGATGCAAATGAGCTTACAAGAAAAACGGAGTTTGATAATTTTTTATCAATTGATCATATTTTAGAAGATCATTGTACTGATGAAAATGAAATAAAGTGAACGAGAAATGAAAGAGACAAAACTTGAAAGTTTATATTTACTTTAAAATAAGTTAGGTTAAAAATGATCAATATTAGTAATAACCAAAACTGCACAGTAAATGTTACTTTACCTTTTGAAAACAAGTTTGTGAATGAATAAATACATATTCAAAACTAATTATGAGCTTTATTGTATATGTTTTCTGGATGATAAAAAGTATCGTTCATAACTCGTGAATTTTTTTGTTGATGTTAAAGATTTTTTAATCATTTCCCTCAATCTAATACGACCTATTTGATTAATAAAACTTGGAGTACTTTTCCCCCCGTAAACAACAGTTTTCTCTAATGAAACTCACAGCCATAGTATCTATATCTAAAAAACACATCTCACTGTGCGTCTATTTGTGTGCTTACTAGTCGAGAACCCTGATACGATATTTATAAGGTTATAGGTATCTTGTTATAGGTAGATTATCTGGTCAAACATCAAACATTTTATCAATCTCAAAGTTATAACATTGGTAAAAATGTTCTTTAAAATTGATATTTATAATAATACTGTTTCAAATGTTTCAAAATTATTTGTGGTTTTAGGTTGAATGCGGCAGTAGGACGTGAGTCGGGCAGGTATAACGTAGGGCGTCCAATTGCTTATAAAGATTAGTGGAAAGAAAATATATGTTTCACAAAAAAGAAAAGAAGTGGTCGAATCATTTTGTTGTTAACCGTCGCGATTGACGGGACTGTTTACCAGTCACGTTCATGCGATTTTTCAAAATAGTTTTTGAATAATAGTTTTTCTATTATTGTTTCTTATAGGAGGGTTATCTATTTTGTACTTTGCTTTGGAAAAGTAAAAGGATAATTTCTTAGTTACTAACGTGCTTGCGGTTTCTTTAACAATGTTTGAAATTTAGTAATCCCAACTTCCAAGCAGGCAAAATTGAACTTATTTAGTTGTGTGAAGGATGAAAAACTAGTCTTTGTATGAACTAACAGGGGTTGCTTTTAATAACGCCTACACAAGACTATGTGAATTCACTAAAAAAAGTACAGCCCATTTCATAAGTAAAAGAGAACATGATTGTAAAAAGCTGAATCCAATCGCACTTTGTCTCAGGTGTGGTGAGTCTTTTATTGCACAAAACCTTTAGGTGATTGTATAGAATAGAGGTTTTACTTCACTGCTTATGATAATCACCTTGCTTTAGTTGAAGAAAAAATCATCTCTCTTCCCTTATTTTAAGTAAATACTGTCGTTTTCAACAGGACAATCAGTTAAGTTCGTTTTAATCAACATCTTTATAACTAATGTTTAAGTTCAGGTACTGCTAAGTTGCGTAATGTTAACAATGGGAAGTAATTTACGTTTTGAAGATTGTGTTTGCATTGGTATTATTATTTGTGAAAATAGTAAAGTAGAGCAATAAATAAGGAACCGATATAAATTAAACTTTCGGCTTGTCGGTTTGAATGGTTCTGTCCTGTCCCTCTGACGCTTCTACGTTTAGATATCTCTTTCATGAACTTGTTTTACCTCGCGACCTTTCTCCATTTTGTGGCTTCACACTTCTTAGCGCTTCCTTCACGTTCTCCAGCCGTAGAAGGTTTGGACTGTACCTCTGTTGCTTCAAATCTGAACTGGTTTTGATTCACTCAATAACAAAACTCCTTCCAATTGTTTGTATCTTGGGTGACCCTTCACTTTATTCTGACCTATCACTCTTAGGTTTACCTTCCCGTTTTCAATCCATAGTCGGTTTGGATTGTCCTATACTGTCCCTCTGACTTAGTTTCTTCCAAGAATGTGTTCCATTTCCTTTTATCTTGAATGATTCTTCTCCATCTTCTGACTCCTTAGGTAATCTTCTACGTCATAGAACCATGTTCAGTTTGGATTAAACTATGAAATTAGCTCTAAATAGGTTTATGGATATTATGATTTTTCAGTTACTATAACCCCAAAATTACAAATATGTGGAAAAGTTAACAGCTTTACATTTTACAATAAATTATGGAGACCAAAAGGGAAATGTCTCTTTTGTACTTTTTGTGAGACACAAATTTTATCTCAGTCAGAAAATCTATGCATTTGCTTACTTATCTTGGGTCCTTACATTCCTCCAAGGCACATAGGACACAAAGAAAGATATCCTCCTTTCATAGTTGCCTTCACGTCTTCCTCAAGACATGCACACCAGCCCCAACTTCCTTTTCAGATTATCCTCTCTTTTCTCTGACTCACAACGTCAACCACCTTCTTTTAAAATGTATAACCAATCCATTTTCACTACCTTTTCTAAATGTTAACTCCTATTGGCTTTTGATTGGCTCGTTTCTACAGTGGCTGGTTTCTTACTTGTCCGGGTCATCTTATGATGATTCTCGTTTCTCTCATATATCTACTGAAAAAGGTGTGTATTGTTTTACGTATTCTACTTGAATTATTCCGTCTCACAACCGAAGAATAGGACATATGTGAGTTTGTTACATAAACTTTCAGTTTTGTTCTTTCATTGAGCTGAGTTGATATCTATATGTATGTGTAAGCTGAGCAAGTGCAATCTGAGTTTTTCAGTCTATGGTGCACATCGACAATTGTTAACACTATGCTTCTGTTAAGAATTAGGGATAAATATAGTTAGGAATATAGCCTAAGTCCTTTAAAAAAATATATTTTGACGAACCTAAAAACTGATGAAATTGCTTACCTAGCAAATACGATGGTGGTCAAGGTGACAGTTGTATATAAACGGTTATTGATTATTACTCAAAATATAAAAGACGAAATTTCTCAAAATTGGCTCTACAGATTTCCTTCAAGGTTTAGTGAAATATTTATAATAATGACACAAATACGTTAAAATAATAAAATATTACGGTTCAGGACAATAAAATAATTATAACTAAATTTTAATAAAATAGAATTGAATTTACGCCAATGAACCACAAGCGAAAGAAATTTAGACCCTTATTTAAATACATAAATATTTTTCATCAAAGGTTCATTTCCCATTTTGATTGACATCTACCGAAATTATGTTTTAGTGACGATTAGTTTATTAGTTAGATAATGTCCGCTTTCATTTTATAGAAATATTGATAGATGGACTAAGTTCAGTTTCAATTGTTAAAAGAAAGAAAGAAAAAAAATGAAAAGAAAAAAAGATAATGTTGGGTGAGTGAGAAAGTTTGTGCATTGCGTTTAGGCGTTTATTTTTTAAATGCTATGAAAAAAACTCCATTGAATCCCATTCAACAATAGGGAGAAAATATGAAAATAAGTAATATGTAAAGAATTATCAGAGCCATTAATATAACAATGTTTAGCTTTATCTTAACTATTTGAACAGCTGATTCTAACTGTTTAAATTTATTGTGAGCTTTTGTTCAATGCGCAGTATTTATGCGCAGTAGCATTTAGTTTAACAACGCAACGACAATATTACGTACATGTGAGAAAGTAAAAAAATAACAATTTTCTAAAAACACAAAGCTCAGAAAAACAATGCTAAGGATGAAACGCATCATAACTCGGATGTTTAAATATGCATGTCTAAGGATTGCTAGACTAGCGCTGCCTAGTGACGGTTACTCGAGGTAATTAGACTGTCTACTTCAATTTAGTTGCTTCTTTACAAAAAGGCTTTTAGACTTTGTTGTTTTAACATTGATTGTTGTGCTTTGTAGTCGTCATAGCCTTTGTATGTAAGTTGGATAGGATGGTGGATGTAAGTAATGGGATCAAATCCCCCGTCCCACCCCCCTCACCAGTCTGTTGAGTTAAAATGTAATAAAGACGTAGTTCTGATGAATTAGTAGCGATAGTGTTTCTTTCGCGTTCAGAAGAGATAAAAAGTCTGATAACAATAAACAAGAAAGAGGGGAAAGTTCTAGATAGTTAAATATTTTTTAATGCGAAATTAGGACCATCAGGACGTCTATTATTTAGACCCCTTACATGCGAAACCAAATTGAATAAAAACTTTAAGGTGGCCATCGTGGTACTCATCAAATAATGTAATTCCAGCAAAACCTCTAAAGATGGTTTCTTGTGCTATGTAGGAAATGTTAAATTGTATTGTATCAAGGTATTAGTTTGAGAATACAAATTCAATTACCTTTTAGGTACGTCAATTAATCAGTTTGGATGGGTACAGTTTCAGTCTTTTTGCAATCATCATCAAATCCAAAAATAAAAGTAACATTTCCAACACAGTTTTATAAAGCTCCTTTCGTATGGGCTTGTTATTTAAAAAAAAAAAAAAACTTTAAAAAACATCAAAACACAAAGAAAGCAAGACTCTCCGATGATGATAACCATGTTATCGAAATGTACATCAGGGCATTTGGAAAAAATAATTAAAGCACAGTTAATCAAATAATTGTGTTTTAAGTTTCCAGTGATTTTGGTTAGGGGTAAATTCGAATCATTATTGTAAATATTTAGTGTTTTGTTGTAATTTTAGACGTCTTTAAATTTAACACCCTTCATACGGTGAACTTTATTAAACTAATGATGGAGGAAAAAATACTGAAACTGCAATTATCCTTTTACGGTAAACTGTTGGATTAGTTGATGTACTGAAGTAGTAACTGAATCCATAAACTTCACTAATCCGCGGGCTATAATGGGTAAATTTAAAAAAAAAGTCAAAGTTTGTTAACAAACAATTTCCTTACAAGTTTCCTGAGAGGTCAGGTTTAGAATTTACATTTTAACTACAACTTTACTCTCTATATCGTAGAGAGGTGTGGTTAGTACCATTACACCAGAAATTGGAATCTAAATATTGTTATCTAATTCAGATAAAACACGTGATTTGAATAACACACATGATATGAACAAAAAAAAATGCCATTTTGATATCTTTAAGTGATTTTTCTGAATTTGTATAATACTTTATATGAGCACACTCACACTATAGTCCCCTATACCAAACTTTATGTTCCTATCTTACTCAATATGATCACTATCGTGCCTACGTACACACGACAACAACGACGACGGACGGCACGTCGAAAATCATTTTTCGTTATCCGGAGGCTATGAAACGATCAATCAAAAACGAAGGTCCAAATGTTTCCCACGATTTCCAACTTTACCATATACTGGGTAAGTGACCGTACAATGCAATATAATACAATAAATGGTGTTAAACACTAAACAAATTTTTTCACTCAACCACCCTCCGGTACCAAAATAAAAACTAACCAAAACTAAGGTCACCAAAATTATCAGTTTGGTAGTTGACAACCAAAAAGTGAAAATAAATCTTGACTTCTGTCATAAATTATGTCCTCAGCATAAACCGTATTTAATTACAAATTGAGGTTTTCATGGCGACAGTCAAATTTCATTTTCACTGATTATTCATAAACAGTGATATTTTATACATACTATTTTCTAAATACATTGGAGTTTTTATTGTTCAAATTTATTAAAATTTTAAACAAAGTCATTAGTGCAGAAATTGCGTATTTTAAATCCGATTTAGCAGTAACCCACGTAATGTTTGGAGAGATGACGACTCATAAATATTATTTGTGTCCTAAAGTGTTAACTTTATCCAAAATATAATCAAAATCGTCTAAGATGATTTTGATAAAAATCAAAAAATTTATTTTGTTAGCTTAAAATTTTGTATTCTCAAATGAAATACACTGCCCGAGATATATATGAAGTACCCCCACATACCAAAATTTGATTAAAATCAGAGCTCAGTTCAAGAAGAGAACAGGCACTCAAACAGTGGCGACAAGAAGATTTCCTCACCTAACCTAACCAACTTTATACGTAATGAATACACACTTCATTGTTCTGGAGCTCAATATAAATTGATGTCCTAACAGATGGTGTCAAACAGATCTTCATCCTTGTTCCTACGACGTCACACGAATTCACATAAGTAGGAATCTAACAAATCTCTATTGGCTCCAAATTTTTCTGTTCCTGATAAAATAATGTCCTTATAAAGGCCAACAAAGTTACAGCTGTTTTGTCAGATCAGGTTCTATTTATGTCAATAGAAAATTGTTTACGAGTGGTCTCTTCTTCAACAGACCAAAAATTAGTCAACTTGTTTGCGTTGTAGAGACACCAGATATGCATGATTTCAGTCCAGATTTTTGGACACGGTGGACTATAAAACTTGACGTCGGTACTGTATAACCACTACAGTCCTTAAGTTTATATTTTGTACAGGTCAAACTGTGACCATTGTAGAAGGGAGAATAATATGGTTAATTGCTTCGTAAAGCTTAAAGGGTTTACTGAATATACGTTATAGGTTTCATTTTAAGGTTGATTGTTTGTAAAATAAATTCACATTTTCTTTCTGTAGGATTGAAAACAAAAAGTTAGATTGGCCCATGAGGGGATCGAACCTGCGACCTTCGTGTTATTAGCACGACGCTCTCACCAACTGAGCTAATGGGCCAAGTTATTAAAAGATCAATAATGTTTACTAAGACTAAAAAACAGAAAATGATAAATCAAACAATAAAAAGTTTTTAACATACCACGTTTTTAAAACGTACTAAAAAGTATAAAATAATTTTTCATGACCCTTCTACAATTTTGAGGGAGGTTTGTTAGTGGCTATGGATATATTAGAAATACTTGGAGAGATAAACGTGGGGCGCAGCCAGTAAATAATACAAGTAGACAATCCGGTTGAATTCACAGGTAATTACAGTGAATCGGAAATGATATTCACTGCAATTTAATTTATTTACTCCTCCTTAACTATCATAGATTGCCTGTAACCCGCGTTTTTCTCTCCAAGTATTCCAAATATATCCATAGCCACTAACAATCCTTCCTCAAAATTGTAGAAGGGTCATGAAAAATTATTTTATGCTTTTTAGTCCGTTTTAAAAACGTGGTATGTTAAAAATTTGATTTATTATTTTATGTTGTTCAATCTTATGTCCGGAATCCAATAATTCTCACAAGCCATGAAAAATTTGCCTCGTCCTATTTCAATATTCCGGTTTAACATTCAAAAGCAATAACGTGGTTAAGCGGTAACGCGGTGAAGCGGTGAAGCGGTAATGCGGTTAAGCGGTAAAGCCGTTAAGCGGTAAAGCGGTTAAGCGGTAAAGCGGCTAAAAAATCTATATCTAATTAGCCAATTTTTATTTTTGTAAAAAAATATTGTTTAAAGAAATGTAGAGACAAGTAACTAACTGAATATTGTATTGTCATCCAATTCTGACCTATGTTCAAAATTTCAGGTCACACGATATTAAATTAATGTTTTATTAAATTGTGTTACTGCTGAAGTATATATTTTTATTTGTCACAAAATAACAACTAACTGTAGACAAAGTATAATGTGCAATTCGTGAGCAAAGTGTCTTTTTTAAACTCGATAAAATTTTAACATTTTTTTCTTTTTTTAAAAAAGTGCCACTTTGCTCACTAGTTGCACAAATAACTATTTTTATATTTCTATCAAAAACTGGCTTATCCTTTTATCTACACTGAAATGAAGACATCCTCACATTTACCATCAAATTTTGTTTGTTTAAAGGTAGAAACACCGCACTGTCGTTATCGTTTTAAAAAGAAGAAAAGAATATACAATAAAACCATCTCGAATACTCTTATAGAATCAGTGTCGGAAGAGAACAAGAGTTGGTCATGAACGACCTTATACAAAAAATGAAAAATTGTGGATTTAATCGAAGACTACAAAAAGAAAGGTGTAGATACAGGAAGGGTACTTCGGGATTTCCACATTCGTACCCGATATAAGTGAGCCCCAGAGGTTTCTTTTGATACGGATGGAAATAGAGGTGAGTTTAAAATTATGTAAAGTTTATTTATTCATCCACTTAAATCTCAAAGTTTGACCTCTTATCTCCCTCCAGTTCGAAACCACTTCTAATATGGTTTTTAATTGTCCTATTTTATCACACATGTAATTATTATAATATTCGTTTTTGTGGGTAAGTGTAAAATCAAGTGAACGATATTAGAAAATGAGGGGGGAAAAATCAATGAGCGTATACAAGCGTATTTACTCCAATTTGCCTTAAGAAAGAAAAAAAAACTATTTATTGTTTGCGATTTTGTAGGAAATTTTATTTCCAAACTAATAAGTCTATAATAAATTTGAAAGGGTTAAATAAAATGAATTCTATGATCCACAATACTGAGTTCAAACTATCTCTTACAAGTCCGGTATGGTCTAGTGGCTAGGATACCTGGCTCTCACCCAGGAGGCTCGGGTTCGATTCCCGGTACCGGAATAATTTTTTATATATTTAAAAGTGGCGTATTACATATAAAGTGAAAAACAAATGATATATAAAACGATAGAAGTCGTTGTTACAAACGGGATGAATGAAGAAAACTTCTTGTTTGGAATATTTTTTAAGTATATATATAATATAATATATAAGCATGTTCATCATATAGGCTATATATATTCTATATATATAAAACACATGAAAAAAAAAATATGAATAGATCATTATTTTTATTAAAAATTCAAATTGTGGATATGGATATCCATAAAGAATATGGTATCTTTATGGTATTTGAGGTATCTTACAAATTAAGAAGGCGCCTTTTACGAAAGGAAAACATATTTGCAATTCATTATGAAGCAATTTTTACTAATTTTGGTTTTCTTGATATCTGACGTCACATCTTATTTTTAAAATTGTTATAGTATTATATTTAATTTGCTGAAAAAATTGTTTACGCTAAAAAATCGCGTATTTGTTTACTATTTTTAAGATTTTAATGATTGAGGTGTCAATTTAAACAGTGTTCATTGAAGATTTTCCAAAAATTATTCATTTTCCTTGAAAATGCTTATTTTGTAATAAATATATCATTTAAATACTTTCCATCTTATGTGAAATAATTATGATCATGTTTCACAATAAATAACATTTTAAACGGCTGTTTATAAATTCTCAAACATTTTTTTCTTCTTCGAATTATTTGAGATTTTAAAACAGTTGTTTTAAATTATATTTAGATTAACTAAAATTTATAATTTAAAAACAAGCCTGTTTATGGGTTAAAAACATGTTTCTCAACGAATATAATTTGAAACAGCTGTTGTAAATACGTTTTATTTTTTATTTTGTTTGAGAATTTATGACAGCGGTTTTAAATTAGTTTTAGGTTAACTTTATGTGCTTACTTTATTTGTGCGGATTCACGGTATGGTATGATTGCATATTTTTGTAAAACAAAACAGTTTAAATTCTCAAATACGTTTCATTACGTTGTTTGGTTTAAGAATTTATACCGGCTAATTTAAATTATTTTTAGGTTAACTGAAATAGTGCTTACGTTGTGTTGTGATTAATTCCTTACATCTCGCAAAACTAAACAGTTTATAACACTTATTCTTAGTGTGTGACAATTGGATATCAATTTTTTATCTCGCAATAGTTAACTACTTAACTGTACATACTGTATAGCGTTTATTTTATTTGTGATTTATTGCTAACATCTCGCAAAAGTGAACGGTTTATACGGCTTATTGTTAATGTGTGACAACTGCGTGGGAACTAAATGGCGGCCGCAAGAAGTATAATATTGTATGTTATACTTAATAGTTAGTATTTTGAGGATTTGATAGAATTATTTATGTTATTCAAATTTAATTTTCTGTCTAGCGTTTTTTCTCTTCTTGTGTGTCGATTATGCAATGTTGGAACATCTAAAGGGGTCGACCGATTAAATCAAATTCTGTGGGCATATTTTGGACAAATTTTGAGATTTTTTCCTTTTTACGATAACTTAAAATTTGGTGGTAGCTACCGTAAAAAAAGAAGATACTTTCGGTTAAAACCGATTTTGAGAAAATTCCATATTTTATAACAGCCCCAAGGCAGAGTTTTTGGTTTTTTACCTACAACTCACGAACTGGAATTTTTGAAGAGATGGCGATTATTTAGGTCCTAAGTGTTTCACTTGTGCAAAATTCTTCTTTTTCTGTTTTTTTACGTTTACAATTCTCATTGAAGAAGCATTTCAAATTTCGAACTTGGTTTTCCAAAATACTACTAAATTTGTTGTAAGTCTATTTTCTAAAATAGTTGGAATGTTACAAGAATTTTAATGGAATGAATTGGCGTATTATCCTGTAAGGTTTTAATTTACCTCCATCAGATTTTTATTGATTTGAAGTAATGAAAAAGTTGTAGGTAGCTTTATAAATAAGTGTATTTATTTTCAGTATATTTTGTGTATTTTTCGTGTCATTTTAAACTTTTAAAAGACTAAAGCCCTCCGTACGGTGTATAGTTTATTAAACTGTGTTACTTGTATTTATGGAACTAATGATGAGCGAAAGTAGCCTGAAACTGCAATAATCCTATTACGGCAAACTGTTAGTTCAGTAGTTATAACAAAAACGTAATTGAATTTATATCTATCAAAACAGGAAGTTACATTTAAAAATAACCTTACGTTGTAGTTGTGAAAGGGATAGTTAAACAGCTGAAAACTCGTTTTGAAATTTTAAAATGTTGATGGAGTCAATGAAGACTTTGAAAAGAAGTGTCAGTTTTTCCTAATAAATATTTGAAACAAATAATTAACTATTTTCGTATTAAAATTCATAAAATTGAATTATCTTTTCATAAATATTTATCGTAATGAATAATTTGAGCAATTCCAATTTAAATGACAAAGAATTAAACATTCAAAAAAGGTGAAAAAGAAAGAAACGAGTTAGACTGAAGCATGAATGATTCAACACTAGAATTGTGAAATATTTCCGAGCGCCAATGAGCGACGGGGGCGGGGGGGTCTTTTAATAATTTGACAAGGCGTCATCGCTAATTATTAAGTTGAAAATGAAATCTTCGTTTAAAGAAAAACTAAGATTAACGCGATAAATAAATTTAGAGCAAAAGTTACACAGATGTTAGAGTTGTTGTTTTGGGGGGAACTCTGTTGCGTTTCTAAATTAGATTACAACTAGTTTCGCTTGTATTGCAACTCGCTTTTAGTGGATCGTATCGGCGTCCTTATTTAAAGGTGCTAACACTACAACGGAGATGATTCAACCAGCCCATGTCTTCAGTCGCATGACGTATCTTGTGAAAATGAAAAATAAACTGATATAATCTGCGGGAGTTTGCTTATACATATCCAAACTATCATTTTTGATAAAACGCAAATTTTATCAATATTACATAACGATAGTTATACAGTGTGGTTTTAACGTCATTTCCTACCACCCTATCTTTGCACTTTTTATATCCGATTGTTTTTAAAAAATACACCACATTATATTTATAATGTAAAAACACTAGCTTTATGAGTGTTTGGACATATTAGGACATCACTTTAGGTCCAAGATGTATTTGTCAACTTTTTACTATTTAATGCAAAGTTGGTCATGCAAAATAGCCTTTAAAATGTTTTTGTTTTATAAAAAGATTAGTTGAATAAAACTGAAAAAAAGATTTTATTGTTTTCGAAATATCAATAGATTTGTTTTAGGGTTTGACTTGGAAGTTGTAATGAGAATGTGGTCCATCCAACTAGGTTTAGCACCGTCTTTGTTTTCTAAAAATAAGAGTTGATTACAAACTGAAATAGATTTTAACGTTATCGTGTAGGTTTAAGTTCGGTTCGGTTAGGTTAGGTTAGGTTTAGGTTAGGATATCATGAAAACGGTAAAATATTTTAAAGTTTTCATTCAACCACTGTTTTTAGTAAAAAAATACGGTGTTAATTGACATGTCGTACTACCGCCTTCTCATTACAACTCTCAAGTCGATTCCTAAACGTTATACCTACTGACGTCTTGAAAACGGTAAAAACCTTTTCAGTTGTGATTCAATCGTTGTCTGTAGAGAGAACGGACGGTGTTAGACGATATGTCGCATGACCACTTTCGCATAAAGGTTTTGGAAGTTTACTTGTACCATTTATTGGTTAAGCAAAATCTGATGTAAGGTATGCAAAAATAAGGGTGGAGAGACTTTAAAAGCAAACTGTTGTAATATTTTATGTTTTAATTTGCTGGTGCATACATTGTCTAAAATTAAAAGGAAAGTTGTCGGAAGTGCGATTGATTTCGAGGCACTGTACAATGGAATACCGCAAGGTTTTGTTTTTTTATACCTGTGTTAGTGAACTATTTTAATATAATTTGGTATGTGGTCATATGTTGTGTATATTTCGGCCGTATATTTCTTTATTATTTCAATAAAAAGTTACAAAAAACAAATATATGATTTTCTTGAAATTGGGTGTGACCTTTTTGAACAAATTTTGTTCATGTGCAGTCTCCAACGATTGAAACAATTCGTATTGGGTCGTGTAAAAAATTAATGACACAAATCTATCTGAAAAATGGTAATTAAACAAAAAATTTGGTTCAGAAATAAATTGGGAAAAACAAAACAAAAATGAATCATGGCCACCGTGATAAAAGCTTGATTATAAACGAAGTAAGCTTAAACAATACAGAAATACACATATTTTCTTCAACGTCCACGTTCATTTTCAATCTTTGACGGACAACTACCGAACTGACATTTTTGGTAACGAATAATTTTGGTTGGTTTTTATTTGGATTTGGGGATGGGGGAATCAGAACATATACGTGAAATGGGGTTGGTTATGTGATGGATAAAAAAATATATCGATATAAATTTCTTTGGATATAACCATTTTGACGTCCTCTCAGTTTAAGAAAGTGTTTATTAGAATGATGTAGCTCTGGCGTTTGTCGCATGTGCAATAATTAATATACAGTCCAAAGGTTAACCAATATTAATAAAATTTATGCGTTTGGTGGGTTATTTCGGGCATAAAGTGTGTGCAATATTTTCGTACATACACTATAAACATTTTATAGTATTCTGGTTTTGAAGATATTTGATAATGATGGATTGTTCTAATTATTAATAAGGTTTAATCGGAGGTTTGTCATCATTTGTTAATAGAAAATTAATACACGACGTTTCGAGAGTGTAAATCAATTATCGTTGTCAAGTGTGAAAGTAGAACATAACAGAGAAAAAAAAGAGATACACAAATATAGCCTAGTAGCGTAGGACCGTCCTATAAATTAAAATTAAATATATAATCATCTAGTACACACGAAGTTTCGATTGTAGAATCAACTATATTTAGCAAATGTGAAAGTAGAACACACACAAAAGAGAGAGAAAAAAAAATTGTAAATTTTTTTTTAAAAACACCAAAATAGCCTATTAGCCTAGGACTGTGTTGGAAGCTAAAATTACATCTTTAATCTAAGAAAAGAAAGTAATCTATAATCATACAGTATATACGAAGATTCGATTGTAGAATCAACTATATTGATCAAATGTGAAAGTAGAATACACACAAAAGAGAGAGAAAAAAAAATTGTAAATTTTTTTAAAAACACCAAAATAGCCTATTAGCCTAGGACTGTGTTGGAAGCTAAAATTACATCTTTAATCTAAGAAAAGAAAGTAATCTATAATCATACAGTATATACGTAGTTTCGATTGTAGAATCAACTCTATTTATCAAATGTGAAGGTAGAATACACAAAAAAGAGAGGAAAAAAAACAAATACTGTAGTAAAATTAAAATTTAAAAACACCTTAATAGCCTATTAGCCTAGGACTGTGTTGGAAGTTAAAGTTAAATCTATAATCTAAGAAAAGAAAGTAATTTATAATCATATAGACCATACGAAGTTTTGAGAGTATAGATCAACTTTCGTTGTCAAGTGTGAAAGTAGAAGCTAAAAGAGAAAAAAAAGAGATAGTCTATATCTTATGAGCGTAGGACAGTGTTAGAAACTAAAACTAAATCTATAATCCAAGGAAAGAAAGTAATCTATAATCATACAGTACACACGACGTTTCGAGAGTAGAATCAACTTTCGTTATAAAGTGTTAAACCTATAGCATAAAATAAAAACTGCCAAATGGCTTAATAAACCATGTTATGTAAAACATCCTTAAAACCAGAAAACAGTTTGTAAACTCAACTATACTTGCAATAGTTAATAAAAACTATCAAATCCTTACTTAAACACAACATATTTAGACCATACACAGAGAGGGAGTGTTCCAGAACAAAACTCTGGAACAAGTAAACAGGCTAGGGGGATAGGGTGATGGATGTCTGACAGAATTCCAGCGATTATTTTAACTTATTACCTACTTTTCTCCCTTCAGAACGATATATTTCTCGCAATGCTTCTGATAAGAAAACTTAGAGCATTGTGTAAATACACAGCTAAACACATCCTTTATCGGCTTTTCTGAATTTTAATGTGAATTTCTTGTAAGTTATGGGTATGACGATTCTACACGGCGAAAATATGGTCTTGATGCAAATAACTGGAAAATGTGAAAGGAACTGAGGGTTTTGTGTTAACTTATAAATTGAAAGTCTATTGTTACAGTGAAATATAGATTTCTTATAATGTATCACAAAATTCTTCGAGTGACTATCTGTATTAGGTTTCAATTTTGTGCTATTTTTACTTTTCAGATATTGGTAGTATAAAGAACGTGATATGTGAAAAATAGATGATGAGTTTTTGAAGGATATTGTTTGTGTCTTCTATAGTACAAACGTTAGGACTGATTTTAATATAATTTTTTATGAACATGTTTTTTATAATTTCTTGGGACATTTGAATTTCTGTTTTCAATAACTCAAAATTTGGGAGTAGCAGTCATAAGAAAAAAAATACAAGTTTATTAAAAACGGCTTGAACGTTTTTGATCAAATTTCTCTTATCGCATTCGATGACCAAAACAAAACAAATTGATTACCATTTGTCTAATAATTCCAGTTCGTGAGATATCGGTAAGAAAAATCAAAAACAATTTGACTATGAGACTGTTATACAGAATATAGTCCGTTTATTAAAGGGCTACACATGACCGAAATTTTATCCAACTCATTAGAGCCGATTATGTGAAAATCGCAAATTTTGTTTCCGCCAAATACAACTTAAAAGTTTTACGACGCCTACCTCTGCTTTAAAAAAAATTAAATCCACATTATTCCCACAAACTAAATTTTATTAAAATCGATCCACGAGTTTGTGTTGTAGCACAAACGACAGACAGATCCCCAAAAGCACTTTTTTATGATTCAGACCTAAAAACGGATATTGCTAAAAAAAATAAAAATAATGTCCCATCATAACTATACTGCATTATGTTACAAATGGGAAAATATATATAGACCGAATTTTAAAACAAAGTGTTGTCATCCCTTATTTTAAGAACCGGTGCTCTAAATGATTTAGGATAGTTTTTGGAGTGAGCATGTACGAAATGAATAAATTCGGGTTCAAAATATGGTCGATTATAATCTGTATAAGTAATTGAACTTGTCCTGACTGATTAACTGAGCCTTTACAAAAGTAAAGTCAAAACTACTTTATCGATCCAATTGAAATATTCAAGGAAGGTAGCTGTTACTACGTACAGGGGAAATGAGAGTCTTCAAAATTTCAGATTCTAAAAGGCGTAAACCCGATTATCAGATTATTCACAGGATAACAAGACATGTTGAATTTTCGCTTGGAGGTATACCTCATATGTTCAATGTCCACTAATAAAGGGGTTGCAAACAATTTGATTCTCAAGGTACTAATTTTGGGGTAAGACCTAAGCAAATTTATCACTTTATTTGCAGGGTAGCAAGACATAGAGAGTTGAAATTTGGCACGGCGGTATGACTCATATTTACAACGTTCACTATGAAAGGATGTGTTCAGAAATTCTTATTTTAAAATGGCTAAATTTGAACTAAAGCCTAAAGCCTTACCACTTTATTTCCCTAGTAACAAGACGTTGGTGATTTTGAATAAAAAGCATTATTGTGAGATTATTTTATTCCTGTGTATTTTTCGGTATCTCTAACTGTTTAATCTCTCAAATTTGTGAAAACTCAAGGTTTAAGACCTTTTGAAAGATATTTTACCCACCTAAAACAGCTGAACCGAATTTAAAATTGAAACATGGATAGACTGAAATCTATAAAAAATTATTAAAACTTTAAAAAGTTACAGTACGAGTTTAAAAAGCTACAGCTCGTATGTGTTTTTTTACTCACGTGGTGGGACTAAACAAATACAACATGTTTGAGAAATAATAATAATTTTTTTGGATGAAAATAATGTTGGTAATACTCTTAATAAATATCAAGTAGGTAATTGATAATCTATATTCTCTAAAACAGCTGTTTTGCAAATTTGCACAGATTAATTTTGAAGGAAATTCAATAAATGGAAGTCGGTTGAAATTCCTCTTTAAAATTCTTCAACATTCGATTTTACGCAACTGGTGATTGTTTAGATCACCTAAAGGCTTACAACTAGTTTGGTATTACTACTGAATGTATTAGACGTTGTGAATAATATAATTGTAGATGAAACAAATGTATCAACAGCGCTTTATAGTATAATTTCCTTTAATTTACAAGGTGTATTTTACTAATAATATAGATATGCTGTAAACCAGTTACAGACAATTTCCAGAAAATTATGATTTTTGTTTTCTATCGATAACTCTGTTATTCCTCAGTCTAAAGAACAAATAAAAATAACAGTAGTGTTATTTTACTCTAGCTACCTTTTACTCTAGCTGTAGTTTAAATTACACCTGAATTTGATTTTTAAAATCAAGGAAAATCGTCTCTGGATATTGCTTGAATTTGCGTATTTTGTAAACACGTAACTGCAAAACGCTTCAAGATATCAAAAAATATCCAAGAATAAAAAATTATTAAAAATCATTTGTTTTAAATAAAAAAATTTTAGAAAATATTACCTCTAATTTTAATTCAAAAAACCTGGCCGGTTTATCTTTTAAAGTTGTTTGTACTTATAGAATAAAACAGGAGTTACAATCATTCTGTTTAAAGTTTCGAAGCCCACGCGGGCCAAAACACTGACAAACGAAGCGAGAGAAGACTTTTTAATATATATGCATAGCTACAAAGCTTGTAAGAATCTAGCTGATGCCAAGAAAGTAGTGATATACAGAATTACAAGGTTCAGAAAACCTGTGTAACATTTTTTTAAAATAAACTTACTCTACTGATAAGAGTTCTTGATCTACTAATACAATTTAAAATTTTCATACAAGACCAAGAAGCCAACTTTACCTAATATGGTGGGGTTGGGTTTAGTTCTATTAACTTGTTTAAGAGTGTTAAGATAATAAATTTTATCCAAAATCGCAATGGAAAAAATAAGGAATTCTTATAAGAAAATTTAGAACTAACCGCCAAATTGGAAAAATGGCTGGTAATATGAACCTTTCGTTTTAACTCAAGAATTCTCGGGGTTATTTTTAAAAGTGTTTTTGTAACTTTTGCACTTATCAAATAAAAGAGCTGTCACACCCCTATTTCATCACAACATATATATATAGAGGAAAAATTTTGTAAAGGAAAAATGTGATTCTTTTTTGTGAGGAAACAGTCGAACGATTTTGTTACTACATTATGTCTACTGATTTTGCAACATAGTATAAAAGTAGCAGAAGGTTAACCAAATAAATACACGAAATATTATCAAAATAGGATATTTAATCTATTTTAGCACACGTTTTGCCATTCTTCTTTTACATAAAGAACTATGCGATAATTTTATTCTCACACAAACTGAAAAAGACAAAACAAATACACACCAACTGGCTGAGCGTTGGAATATAGTTTACTAATTAATTATGTAAATGAAAACTTTGATTCGCAATGGTTTTTATGTTTTGCGTAAAATTAATTGTTCATCTTTTATCAAAGTTATTAACTCAGAAACTGCCTGCGATCTACATCTAACCGTACAACAAAAAGCTTCAGTTCAAGTTCGTCCATTATAAGCTAAAAACCCACCTTGACATCCTGGTATGAATGCAATTAAGTTAGGAGATTTTATATTGAAGGACAAGGGAAAGCATTTTGTAAGAGTGGAATCCAGGACGCTGATTGAATTTCGTCCTTGTCAGAAAGGACGGCGTTAAACACGAGCAGGACGCAGGACAGTAATCGAATTAGATATCCAAAAGTACTGTTGATCATATCCTTTTGACGTTTATGGGCACACTGAAATTAGAAGATCAGAGAAAAGTAATATAATTTAATTATTTAGCATTACATGAACATATTTTATGAGCGTATCATATGATTTTATTGCGATATTAAGTAATAATATAAGGTAAAATTAATTAGTTTTAAAAATTTATAAATGATATATATATCGGCGTATACAGAAAATTATGAAGTTAATAATTTAGTTTTCTCCAATAAAATTAAAAAAAAAAAAAACACTTTAGCGTGTGTGTGAAGTTAAACAAAATACTTTACGTGTGTAAAGTTAAACAAAATATATTAGCGTGTGTGGAAAGTTAAACAAAATACTTTAGCGTGTGTGTAAAGTTAAACAAAATACTTTAGCGTGTATGTAAAGTTAAACAAGAAAACTTTAGCGTGTGTGTAATGTTAAACAAACTACTTTAACGTGTGTAGAATATTAAACAAAATACTTTAGCTTGTATTTACTGTTAAACAAAATACTTTACCGTCTGTAGAATATTAAACGAAATACTTTAGCGTGTATGTATTGTTTATCAAAATACTTTACCGTTTGTAGAATATTAAACAAAATACTTTAGCGTGTGTAAAGTTAAACAATAAAACTTTAGCGTGTGTGTAATGTTAAACAAACTACTTTTACGTGTGTAGAATATCAAACAAAATACTTTAGCTTGTATATACTGTTAAACAAAATACTTTACCGTCTGTAGAATATTAAACAAAATACTTTAGCGTGTATGTATTGTTTAACAAAATACTTTACCGTTTGTAGAATATTAAACAAAATACTTTAGCGTGTATGTATTGTTTAACAAAATACTTTACCGTTTGTAGAATATTAAACAAAATACTTTAGCGTGTGTGTAAAGTTAAGGAAAATACATTAGCGTGTGCGTAATGTTAAACAAACTACTTTATCGTGTGTAGAATGTTAAAAAAAATACTTTAGCCTGTATGTATTGTTAAAAAAACTACGTTAACGTATGTGTATTGTTAAAAAAATATAATAGCGTAAACGTATGTTAAACAAAATACTTTACCGTGTGTAGAATATTAAACAAAATACTTTAGCGTGTATGTATTGTTAAACAAAATACTTTAGCGTGTAAGGAATGTTAAACAAAACACTTTTGCGTCTATGTATTGTTAAACAAAATACTTTAGCGTGTAGCCTATGTATTGTTAAACAAAATACTTTAGCGTGTGTAGAACCATTAAACAAAATACTTTAGCGATTTAGCTCTATGTATTGTTAAGCAAAATACTTTAGCTTGTATTTAATGTTAAACATATTACTTTAACGAGTGTGTAACGATGAACAAACTACTTTAGCATGGTGTAATGTTGAATAAAATACTTTACCGTGTGTAGAATATTAAAGTCTTTAAGGCTCAAACGAAAATAAAATTTTAATCACATTTGAAAATTAACGACCCAAATTAAAGCAAATTGTAAACAAATATTACGGTTCTGGATAAAAATCGCTGCCGTTGAAGGCTTTTTAATAAATTATCTCATTTATACGGAGTAAGCGTTTATGGTACAAGTAAAGTAACTGTGTATCCTATTTAAATAAATAAATAAATATTTTTAGAAAGGTTATTTTAATTTTTTTGATTTGAGAAAGAATTTTCAATTGATTTTAATTTTGTTTAGATGATTGTGTAATGTTTTTTAGAACCTTCCAATTAACAAAACTAAAATAATTTATTATTTTGAGGTGATGCTCAGTAAATTGTACATTTTTCAAGCGGGACATAAAAGCCGCCATGATTGTGTCTCACACACAAATCTTAAGAGTTTCCCGTAACGCACTTAGTGTAAGAATTATGTCGCTCGCAACGACCTTAGTGGGCGGAAAGTAGAGTAATAATTTAAAATAATTGCTTCAACGCTGTCAGTCATCATTCACTGAATGTAAGGGTTCTTACCCCCCATGCCTCTAACTGTAGGGGGTAAAAATGTACACCATTGATCAACACCACTGACAGAGATTCAACCATTCTCAACTAAGTATTGTGAGATTGTTCAAATTTTAATATCAATTTACAACATATTTTAAAATATTCGTAGTGGAATATTTTCATATAGACGTATATATGTTGAATTTTTGTCCCTCATTATCCCTAGAAAAGGAAGTGTTTATTGACTTAAAAAAATAATAATAGGTCTTACGTGGAATAACTAAATTTTAGTCAAAATTACTTTTAGTTAGTGATAAACGATGCGAAAACATTGCACAAACTTTCTGCAACATTCATTCCAACATAAATACTAATAAAACTAAAACATTCGTAGCGAAACCGTCAGGAATAAAGTAAGAATATATATGGCTTCGCTTGTGATGTCAATATTACTTTTGAAAAGTTTGTGCAATGATTATATATATTTATAAATAGGTAACAAAACCTATCAAATGTTGGTTGATTCAGAAGCGTTAAGAATTAAAATTGTCCTAAGGCAACGGGCGTAGACCTCCTTCTTAGCTCATTTATGAATTTCGTTTCTTTAAAATTCAATATTTTTAATTACAGAATGTAATTTGTACAATATGTAATTTGTAGTATAAATATAAAATTCATGTATTGTTTAACGTTACCTTAATGTTACAAACGTAGCTTTTCAAATATGAATGTTTACTCTCAGTGACTGTAATAAGAGGGGATGGGGGGAAGGAAAAAAAGAATTAATTATTTAGGTATAATGTTTACATTAAACACACCATTTTTTGTTAAATACACATTTAACAGGTACATATTATTTCAGGAAATTGTGCACAAATATTCTTTCATTTAAAACAAACTGCAAATATTTACAAAACTGCCAAGAAGCTCTTATGAAAGACTCCATTTTTCACAATCGGCTTTAACGATTTGGATCAACTTTTGCTCTAGTGTAGCCTGTATCGACCCAAACAAAACCTATTGTTCTCATCCCTCCAAAAATATCGATTCGTTAATTATCGTCTAGTAAAGTTCCTGAAATAGGGATTAATAGGGTTGTCACAAAAACTATTTAATAAACCTCGCAAAAGTGCTCTTGTGACCGGGTATTAGGTCAGACGGTCAGTTTATATAATATATAATATAATATATACTATTTATCCTTAGACCGTAAGATTTCCAATGTGACCATCCCCATATCTATAGGTTGAGTGTACGCGAAAAAGATTATCACACAAATAAGATAGGTTAGGTCTAGCATTAATTTGAAACAATTTGGAAAGTATTCGTAACTTGATTTTGTGGTATTACATTCAAATTAAGTTACCATAGCAACCAAATTGTAATGCGTATTTAAAACAGCTGATTAGGTTCATTACTTTCAAAGTTCAGCACAAAAATTAGGTTACGCCTAGCATAGACCAATGTGAAACATTTTGGAAAGTGTTTTTAACTTGATTTTGTGATTTTACATACAAATTAAGTTACAATGTAATAATGTAACATTACATATTTAAAACAGCTGACTGAGGTGGGATTTGTGATAGATGCCAAATCAATAACTGTGTGTTTAAAAAAAGTGTGTTTTGAAAATAAAAATGAAATAAAATTAACATTTCATAATTATTTGTTAGAAAATATTGGCTAAATGTGCTTTCATTTAAAAACAAACCGGGTGAAAATTGAAACAGTAGAACTCCAGAAATAGGTATTAATATGGTTGTCACCGAAAACCATTACAAAACCCCCGTAAAATTACCTTTGTGACCATGGGTTAAGTCACACGGTCGCGATCTATATATTATACTACTGATCATCAGATCAGCTTTTCAATGAGATCTACCCTATCTCTCTAGATTAAGTGGGAGTGGTGGAGTTTTTCAGCGAACATATTTAGGCTCTGCTGAATTTTATGTGATTTTCAAGAACATGTTCAGGATTTACATTTGAATCATTATGTATTTTCATCCGTTATACTCAATGAACTTGCATTATCTTTATAGACTATCTTCCATCTTTAATTAATCGTACATTTATTTGACGTGTAAATACATTGAAGAACTTTAAATCTAATGACAAGTGAAGTTTTGTGTCCAGACTTCAAATTGGCTTAGAAACCAAGTCTTTAATTACAAATCTTTTTAATTAAAATTCTTTTCCTTGGTTAAACACTCTTAACTGATTTTAGTGTTTTATGTTTGTACTATTAATTGGAGATTAAATATTACATCACGTGATATTAGAATATCTGGTGGTTAATAAAGATTAAGTTGATGTGACTCGGTAAATTAAATTTTTTTAAATGTTATATATTTTCAGGTTTTAAAGTTATTAGATAATGATAAATTTCTCATAATTTTCATTCAGTTTATTCGGACATGTGTTATAATTTATGTGTATAAAATCAAATACACGGCGTTTCGTAAATATAGATCAACTCTGGTTATCAAGTGAAAAATATAGAAGATAAAAAATTAACTATTGGAAAATATTACACACATTATCTCTCACACGTCCCCAAAACCAATTAAAAAAAAACCAAAACTAATCGTCAACAAAAACGTCAGTTAGATAGCTGGCAGTCAAAAACAGAAAATGAATTTTGACTCCTTATTATTATTATTTTTTTTAATTGTTATCTAATTAAGAGCATAAACTTGCTTTGTACCATAAAAGTCCTTAGCGTAAATCGTATTTTGTGCTAATAACCAGACATTTTGAGTTATCAACAAAAATATTCCATTATGTTGACAAAATTTGCCCACATACCAAATTTGATTACATTCGGGCCACGAGTTTATAATGAAAAACATTGTAATTATTAGACGTTCGAACGCTGGCATTTATTTTTTGGCTACCAGTAGACTGGTAACGGAGTCCCTGAGGGGAAAATAAAACAAAAAAAAAGTAATATTATAGAGAAAGTTTGGTGATAGGTCGTAAATAGATTTCAAGGTTTTTCGTTTATATATCTGGTGTAAGGCTCTCTGGATCCGATAGATGTACTGCGGATTGATTTTTTAAATAATATTTGTCTGTAGTATGAGTATTATTCTACAACTTAAATGCCTAGACCGTCATTCATTTTAATTTTGATTGTGGAAATATTTTTACCATATCGCAAGTATTTTTAATAACTCCAATGTTTTAGGTTTATGCTACGAAAGAAATACAAAATTGGAAATTTCTCAAAAATTACACTAACGATTTTGATAAATTGTTTCTCAATTGTAACTCTTAAGAACCCGAGCAAATTGTATTGGTCGTGATCTATTAAAAAAATACAGGTTCGTGAATACTCTGTAAAAAAGCCATATCGGCCTTGGAGTTGTTATAAAATACATTTGTTTTTGTTTAGAGAAAAACCTTGGTCACCATCACTTTTTCAAAAAAAGAATAAAAGTCCATAAAATAAAGACTTTTAGACGTCGAATAACGTCAGGGTGGGAAAAGAACAAGTGTCGTTCAAGATAGACATGATATGAAACATGAACGAGAAAGATATTCTAAGACTGAATGGAAAAGGCTGTAGACATAGCTAGGGTCCTCTGGGATTGCCAAACTAATATTCACCAAAAAGAGCCCCTAAGGGTATAAAATAAATAATTTATTAAAATGGGTTTTACCCATTTTATTCAAAGATTAGTGAAATTGTGATGAATAATTACTCAAATCCATGTCCTTCACAAATCCTTGTTTTTTAATTCACAAATGAAAAAAATAAATAAAGTGACACGAATGATTGGCAATTTAATTAGAGTCGTTTGATTTACGACGAGGATCAAACGAAGCAAATTTAGCGCCTAAAAATGGTTGGTTTTTATTTGGTTTCGTGTATGGATTGTCCAAAGTTTTCGCACCATTTGGTTTTTGTCGATATATTACCTACAGTTTTTTTTATAACTGTAAGATCGTTTATTAGTTTTTAGAACGACAAATGTCTGTATCATCCACATCAATAATAAGATTACAACAGTTCCGACGATTCTGTTCCTGTATAATGCGAGACAGCAAGTGTTGTTTGCCTTCAAGTTAGCTGTAGTTAAAACGAAGCGTTAAATGATTGTGACACAATACGAAACAGTCTTGATGTACATTACATTATAATATTCACACATGTCTGCTGCCATAACTTTCTCAAGTTAATTGAATTTATTTGACGTCGTAACACGTGTCTTAAATCGCGACAAACACGTTTCGTTTTCAACACAACTTAACATTCAATAAATATCACTGAACCT